>OU744352.1:7500000-8750000 GCA_916610135.2 Macropis europaea | reverse complement strand
CTATTTTATTAGACAAAAATAAGGTGAACTCTAGGGCTCCTTATTATGTGACCTTAAGCTACCTACAGGTCAATTAATTGACCTTTGAAATTTAAATGCGCAGTGGTGTCTGAATTAGAATCTAAACTATACACTTTTTCAGACAATGGTGCAGGATACTTTTCATGTCGTAAAAATAGTAGATATAATAGGAACAAAGCTTAGAAAAATCTCTATTGTTTTATTTTATTCAAATCTAATGCCAACGTAAATATAATAATATTAAATAAATCCAAACAATAAATATTCCATATTATTACACGATTTATGAATTCGCAAAATGTAAATTTTCCAGTTGAAAACCTCCCCCTGTGAGGAATAAAAGAAACCACTTCACACAGGCTAACGAATTTGTTTATGTGCGTTGTTTCATGCTGCAATCTGTTAGGAGAATATTGATTATGCTAACGTAAAAGAAGTGATTACAATCTGGACCAGCGCTTTTTCAACGTAATCAGGACTTTGTGAGCGAAATATATTAGAATAATGTAGACTTTGTTTATAATTTTTTTTCAAACCGAGTGACGTGCCCCAGCAGCATGATACGCAAATATTGTACTATTTGTCATTGACTTTATCATCCGAGCATGGCTGTTTGCTATTTGCAATATGTTAGAGATTGCAAACTTTAACCCTCTAATGCATGATTTTTTGAAAAATAATAATAGGTATTATGTATATTTTTATTGTCTTTAATGGTAACAAAATGACAACAAACTTTTTTTTTAAATCTCTGATTGTCAAAATTGTCAAAAATGTGATGTAGATATGCAACATCATGCAGTGATTACGTCAGTTTTTATTTATGCTTCAGTGTGAAACTTTTTGAAGGGAGCATTTCTGCAACGATTCTTCAGCGCCATCTACAATGTTGAATTAAAAAAAAATTTCTATAGTCAAAGACATTCTTAATAAAATGCAAAAACTTTCATCAAATTATCTGTCGTAGTTTTCTTGTAATTAATTCCTGAAAATGACCTATTTTTTAAGGCTCTAGAGTGGAACCTCCCCTTAAAATAACTTGCAAATAAATTGGTTTAAAACAAAGAACTGGTACAATTGTACACGTCTTAAACAATAAAGTAGATTTACACTTTGCCCTAATATCTCGAGTGTACATCAGAAAAACAGAACATAAATTCTTTACTAATTTAAAATTTTTTACTAAGGCTCATTGATACTGGACTCACCACTATGTGATAGTTCTCTGTTCAAATTAATTTGTACGATATAATTATTTATTAACGATGGTTGAGCTGCACTGTGGTAGTTAGTAATCCACATAAATTTATTAAATGTGGTTTAAGTACAAATTGTTTGCGTTTCATATATTTCTGAAAATATTTATTGTCTGACGGAAGGTTTTATTTCATAATTCGGACATTTGTCAATGTAATGAACAGGTAATGATTGTTATAATAAATATTCTACGCGACATTTAGTATTTTCATCAGTAAAAGCCATTTCGAATGAAGCATCCTTTATAATTGCAATCGTTATTGTTTGTCCGATGGAAACGTTATTGGCAGTTCGTTTCATATCGAAATTGTTTCTGTATTAAATTTAAAATGTCGATATTGAATATTATAAATATTTTTTATACGAAAGCACGAATCCATGGAAATGCGTACGTGCTATTGCTGTTCGATGTAATTTGAACTCTCCGTTTATAGATTCGACAAATAATATGCAACAGAATTATATTTCAAGCATTCCATGGAAAATGGTTCATTCGAAAGTATGACATTTAAAAAAGCATTCGATAAGAATTTCGCTCCGATTTATTTTCCAATTTCATTGCTATCGTGCTTTTATACATTTATAGAATCGATCAGAATTTTCGCGTATCATCGCATTTGGAATTGATAAAATTCTGGCAATTAGTGATTTTTATGTTAAACTTTTGCACATGATTCTTACACTATAAATAATTGAGTAGGGATAAATGACAATATTGACGTAACAAGAGAAAATGAGAAATTATTAGATACAGAATTTATTAGGTGAAGCAAGCGGTAAATTTTTAAAATGAAACAATGAAATTGCAAGTTATTGCATGATAACGTGCGTCTGAAAGACACTGCAAAAAAATCCCCAAAATAATCTAATATGACAATCTATAAAATAATCTATAAAGTATGGTAGAAAGTAATTGATAAGTTAAAATAAAAAGAATTTACAATATAATCCATTAAATAAACTCCAAAATAATCTATATAATAATCTACAAAACAAATGAAAATAAAATAATATACAATGTAATCCAAACATAAATAATGTAGACAATGATCCAGAATAAATTAATCTACAAAATAGTCTAAAATAAAATAATCTAAAAATACGTATAATTCTTTGAATCCTAAAACAATCGACAGAAGTGTCTACTGAACTTGCTATTAATAGATATGAGATAGCTCAATACTCATAAAACATGGAAAATGTTCAATTTATGTTTAATAGTATATGTCCCTTTACTTTCACGTTGTTGAACGTGCATGGAATTCATGCACAGTATGTAACTTACTAATAATCTGCGAACACCCTGTATATAAAGCTCTGTAGCTCTATCGAACGATAAGTCAATCAAGAGTCACTCTTCATTGTAAATGAAACCAAAGCCACTTATCTCTGTAAATCTCTGTAAATTTTTCATAGCCGCAACGCCTGTGCAGTATGAACGTTGTAGTATGAGCTACTTGATATTCATCCCCAAAACAGATCAGATAATTGAGGGGTTCCTAACGAAAACAACCCTTATCAAACTTTACGACGACAACACAATATCACGACTTCACGATTTAATCGAACACAGTTCTTCTGCTGTATAATTACAAACAACACCCACAACAATCGTCCAATATAATAAATATTTTGTTGCAAAAAATTGAAAGCTGTTAAACAAGAACTAAAGATGTCAGATTATTTCTCTGCTTTCCAGAAAAGAGACAAAAATTGACACGGGTCGTTTTTGTTATAAACCCTTCAATGGTATTAAGATGAGGACGGAAAAGAGACGAGGGACATATCCAATCTACGGACACGTGACATTTATCGATGTTCCAATAACAGAAAACACAAAACGGAATACTATCGAATGATTTCTTCGTACGAGAACCGGAGAATGTCCACCGAGGGAGGATTGAAAATTAATCCCCCGACGTTCGAAAACCATTTCAGCTGCGAATTGAAAGAAAACGAGAGTCAGAAAACCTAACGAAACGTTTCTACCACGTCTGACTATAGCATACCTGTATAATTCATCTGCGGGCGCAGAAAAATGATATCCATTATTCGATCTCTTCTATTAAAATCCGCAGAGGAGCTCGTTAAATTCGTGGAAATTAAGTTTTCAGAGAAACGAGCTAATTAACACTCGCATAGGCGTCGAAAGGAAATTTACATGGACAATCGTGACTTCTCTTCAGACACAAAGATGCTAATTTTTTACCAAATGATTCTATGTAATTATTGTAGATGTGCACTGTCGTCTTTAAGTATTAGGACACTTATCAAATTTGAGATAAACCTGAATTTGTTATGTAAAAATTGGAGAATTCAAATACACACTGTTCTCGTTAGACTGCGGATGTTTATGCAAATATACATTTTGAAACTTAAATATTATCTATTTTAATGTCATTACCCAAATGAAACTATGACAAAACTATATTTTCCACTTTAAATCTTACAAAATTTATTTTTTATTTTACTTGCTATGTAGAATGTGCGTCTTTCACCTACATAAATATTTTAAATTGCATAAACATCAGCAGTCTAGTTCTCCTCTATACAGGGTGAGTCTGAAGAAACAGGACACCTAAATATCTCTGTTGGGATCGGAGGTACAGAAAATTATCAAACAGGAAATTTGTACTGTTCAAGGGAGCAAATATGGTGATAAAAACAAATCTTGATTGACTGAGTTTTCAAAGATATTTAAAGGTTCTCAATGTTTCTTAAATGGCACCATATACATTCAATTTCTTAGCGTAGTGGCTGATGTCAAGACGAGTTCAACGATACATGATACAATGACTCACAAATCTAGGTTCAATCAACAGAAACACTAATGTTTAGGTTTCTTAACACGTTGACTGCTACACTGCATGCACTGAAAACGACATACCTCTCTAGACTTGGATACACCATGGGAGTAATCTCAAATCATGCCATTCTTAATCAATAATATTAGTAACTGTTTATAGTTTCCCACTGTTTCTCTTAGATCTTTTCAGATATTTTTACAAATATTATTCATAGTCAGATAATTAATAACTGAATTTAAGCGTCACCCACACATGGGTGACATGACAGTCAAAGTGTTAAAGCCGTAAGACTCAGACAGGTTGAAGTAATTTTGAACGTAAAAAGAAACTGCACCAGGTGAATTCTTACTATAACCTGATTCATTCTGACCTGTTTTTGGCCTTGCAAACATGGAAGCAGGTGTGAGAATAAAACTGTATGCAAAACTCACGAACTACTTAGAATACCTAATGGTATCAAAGGTATTTCTAAATTGAGCAATAATCCGTGAACCTGAAAGAATCCACCGATTTTCGCGTTGAATGTTGCAACTTCTCTTTGACTCTCATGTCAGATCGATCGTTTGAAACGGGTAGCGTTTTAATCAGAGACAGAGGTGTCACGAATCGCTCTTTCTGTTATTCGCGTGGGATCGTTTATCGATAGCGCAGAGGCAAAGCCCCCCCGATATCCCTTTTCCAAAGAGACAGCCAGCTAATGAATAGGGTTGAAAAAAAGAGGGGCAGATTGGGGTTGATGCATCGTCGATCGAACTGCTGTTAATAGGTGCAACATACTGAAACGGCTGGCCTAAGGGTTGGCCCAGAAAGAGGGATAGCCAGACAGATTGGTGGGTATTCTTGGCATTACGATGTCACGACGACGTCCAATTAGCGTTCGTTAGGCGCTTCCAGCCACCAAGTACGTCCTCAACGAGAGAGTAATTAACGGTATTAGTCGAACGAGCACGATCGAGAGAAGTCTCTAGCTTGCTGGAAGTCGAATAATGGAGCTTACGTTAGCAGCACCGGTAAGCCACTTATATAACTGGACCCATGGTGAGTCATTTAGCCGGCCCACACCATCGAGAGATTCCTGTAACAATCACCTGAGGCGTACTCCCAATTCGAATAAAAATCGTGAGAGTTGTTGCTGTTTCATTTACTTCGAATAATGAAGCTTAAGGGGACTTAAGGCAGTCAAAAAATGCACTTTTTTTATTATATTTTTCGAAAGTACTATCCTTCCCGCTTAAAATGCCGTTTGAATCATGTTGAAATTCGCAAAATTAAGGATTTGATAGCCGAAAAGTTCGATCGCGAGGTATGTAGTAGTTATGGGCTGCCAAAACTTCAAACGCGTTTTTCTCGAAATCATATTTTCTCTTCGTTTTGCAGTGATTGCGAAAAAACGGAGGTTCGAATCGACTTGAAAAAAATGGAGAAAATGTAAAACATGTCTGGTTAAGGCCTGAGCCTACACATAAGTCTGCAGAAACTCTAGTTTAGTCAAAAAAAATATAAAATAGCTTCTGTTTTAATGAAAAATCGCGCTTTTTTAACTTTACCGCCGGCATTTTTACAATTTTGATTTTTTTTCGTTTTCAATAGGTTCGGTGCAGATTAGGGGCCTATAGAGTGCCAAATTTTCCAGGATATTTCATAGTTTACTTCTTTATGGCCAGGATCACTGCAAAACCGCAACGACTCCAGAAAAAGCGCCTATACATCAGTCGACTGTAAAACCATCACATATAAGTATATGTTATTTAAAAAAATATTTTTTTACAGTTTATAGTATTAGTAAACATTACCTGAAAGTACTAGTCACAATATCTATTCATTTACTTGTAATTAATTCTCCAAAGAAGCTACATTTTGACCAAATCTGACTGCCTAGTCCCCTTATGCTAGCAATATTAGTAAGTCACTTATAACTGGACACATGGTGAATTATTTAGCTAGTGTAGACTATCAAGAACTGCCTGTAGCAGTCACATATGACAAACTCCCAATTTGGATGAAAGAAAACATGCTATACTTTATTATTTTTATATGCAGAGGGAAATGGGTTCATGTTAAATCGTTCCAGTGCAACGAATTTGCTACTTTTTTATTTATTTCGAAGAATAACATTTTGACTAGCAATACATAGTAGTTACCTTTTATGTTAAATATAATTTACAGTTGCAAAAGTGGCGGATATTTTAGACAGAATTTCGTATAATAATTACATGCAACTTAAGCATCAACCCTTAAACGCTACCAGGGGTGAAATTTCATCCATACGTAACATTTTTTACGGCAACTTCTAAGGGTTAAGTCATAATAATACTCACCAATATTTTTCACCCCCTAAAAGTATTATTTCCGAAGAAAATATGCTTCTCAAATATGTTGCAGTTTCTTCAATCTCATTTTGATGCAGACTTATTATAGATAGTCCAAAGATTAAGATCGAACACGATAACGCCGTAGTAATGCATTACATGGAAAAAAAAAGAATTGTATGCTAATACGTAGCACGTGCCGCGAAAGCTTTACTCTGTCCCATACGTGTTACGTCTCATAACATGCAAATTCTTATAACGTTGCAAACAATTTTGTATAAACAGGAACAGCGGAATAACTTAAAGCTGATGCATCTAAAGCAGGTTACCGAAATTGGAGAACTTACTCTATTCGCCGTCAGTATGTAAGGAAATTCTACGATGTTAGGTATAAAAATGTTACGGTCAAACAAAATTTTGTTCACATATTTATTTATGCGTATAAAGAAGTATTTATATTAAAATTTTGCAATCAATTTTTCGTTTCCTTTATAATGAAATATTTCGGGCATATATCATGAGTTGGGCTCATATACTTGTTTATTTAATTATTTAACGAACATGAACTGGTTATTTAAGTACTTTTCTTTATATATTACATCGGAAGCAACAATTACAACCCAAATTATTGCAAACATATGTGCACTGTTGGAAGTAAATCAATTTAATAACAAAAATGGGAAAGAATGAATCATAATTCAAGAGTCAAGTAACTAAAATATAATTAGTTTATCGACTCACATTAATTAAGACTTTTCTGTGTATTCGGGTATATCTTGTTAGCTATTAATAGACTGTGGAAATGTATGCAAATATACATTTTCAGAATTCAATATTTTGTACGTTAACGCAGTTATAAAAATGAAACTTTGAAAAAACTGTATTTCCTTCTGCGAATGTATAAAAAATGTACGTTTTATTTTACATCTGACATTGTACCTTTTCTTCGAATAAAAACAGCTTAAAAATATCTCGAATGAAAGAAAAATTTCACGAAGTTACTGTATCATGATACACCCTGTACGTTGGATTCCAACGAAAGCAAATGCACAACAATGGAATACTTTAAATTCTTGCGGTACAATTGCATCGGTGGAAAGTTTCTCGAAGAGGAACACAGACGCACCGCGAAAACTGTAAAGAAGAAAGGAAGCGGAGAATATGAAATCAGACCACGGTATTATTGAGCGCAATGAAGCGAGTTAAATCGCCTTTTTTCCCGAGCTGAGTGCCACTAACGAGTTTTGTAAGTTTTGTTCCTGCGCCGGTGACTCGAATGCGTTTCCGAAGGACACGGAATTATTTCGACGATTTTCCCCCGGCTCCGGCCGTGTCGCTTCCGGTTCCCCCGTCTTTGGGAATATCGTGATTACATCGACGGCGAAGAAAAAAAGGATTACTCTCCATTTACCGCCACATTACTGGAATGTAATTTGGAAGGTATGCACCCCCTCCGCCATCGCCCAATCCAATTTGAACGACCACCGCCTCGTCGTTCTTCTAACGTTGAATACCTCGGGTCAGTGAATTTTCTGCGCTGGAAAGGAAGCGATAGTATTCTCTAATAATTGAATCGGCGAGTTGAAGAACAGTCGATGTCTGAAATTAGCCATTCTCGAGTAATCTCCAAAGTAAATGTACAATTCGTAGAACTACAGGTTGGGACCAAGAACAGCGCCAGAGAAGTAGCCTGTACCCGTTTTAGGTAGTCTCTTCAGTCTAACAAGTGCAAAGACAGTGTATGCCATGGATTTGCACTGTTTTAACAAATTCAGATTGATTCTATCAAGGAATTTGTTCTTGGAAGTCTACAATTGACCAACAATGTAATGTCTTAGCACTCCAAGTATGCCTGTCAGTGCCTAGCACTGACAATGTCAAGCGTTCCACTGCAAGTATGCCTGTCAGGCACTCCGTTCGTTTGTCAATTTCATCTACTAATTTTTGTATACCATGTCAAAATGGAATATTTCTTAATACGTAAAACTGAGTAAAGCGTGAATATCTTATCTTGATGAAGTTTTCTTGGAAAATGAATCGGGGATACTTATAATATATTCCATAACTCCATTGGCTCTGGTGTGGGGACATTCGTAATTTGCATCTCAGCCCCATTGGAAATTGCTTCTGAAGGTACTTTGGAATTCTATAAAAATTAAATAAAAGATAATAAAAGAAGTAAATTAAATTAAATTCTATTAAAATTCTATAAAAAGTAAATAAATTCGTGAACATTTATATTTTTTTCTTTTCAAACCAGAACTTACCGTTTTCAAGAATTTACACTACAAAAGTATGTTGGACTTTCCGGTCGATCGTATAAAAAAAAGTGCTTGGAGTGCAAAGGGTTAATCCTCATAGGACTCTGCTGGGTACTGGTGTATAAAACTGTTGCCGTGAGCCTTATTTTCCACTTTTTCGATTTTGAATAAGTACAGGTCCTCGGTTTTCCACGTGGTTGTCAAAAGTAGCCTCCACCGTTTCAATACTGAATTAATTTATGTTAAACAACAGATACCTTACAGACTTAGAACAACGCAGCTGGTTAAAAATGGAGGGTGCACGGGGTCGCCACACAAGGGACTCTTGATTACGATTTAGGGATGCGTGTAACAATGAAGCATTACCCTAGCCTAAATACACTTGCACGATGGGTACAGCAGCCATATTTCATTAAAGACAAATCCAGCAGTACTCATTCAAGACAATGCTCGTTGTCAAGCTGCCTAAGCAGTGGAGCAACTGTTGCCAAGATGGCACAAAGACAAACCTTGGAGCACCCACTGTATTCCTCAGACATGTGTCTATGTGACTTTGATCTGTTTCCCAAAATGAAGGCACCCATTCGAGGAAGACGCCTTCGTGGTTGCAGATGTTCTCCACGCCATAGACCGGATTATTGCAGCTATCAATAGAAACGGATGTGCTGACGGCATTCGCAGTTTTCAGCAGTAACAGACTATAGTTATTCATATGACTGGTGATTATATCGAGGAAGTGTGATGTTCCATTCATGTGTGAATAAAGCATGATGTGTCTTATGTACCTATTGTTACAATCTTAGTATTTATTGTTACCCAAGTAGATAAAAGTAATCTTCGATGCTTCAACACGTTTGCAGCGATGTATTTTAAAGACGGTTCAGTAAGGGAGGGAAAAAATTTTTTTCTTTAAAAATGAGGTGCGAACCGCAAGTCTCGTGCGGAAGATCGCTAAACGCACTTAAGAAGTACAGTAGCTGAACGCCTATGGGCGTTTTCCGCATGGACTGTATGGAGAACCTTTGAATGCCCACATTTATAGGGTTCACTGTAGAACTTATGTTGATTAGACATTTTTTGTTCCTTTTTGGAAGAATTATACACTCCCAAAATCTTTTGTTAACATTATGGTTAAAGTGAAAGTTTGTGTATTCTAACTATGCAAATGAAAAATTTTATGATGAATTAACATCTTATTTTTTGTTTGTTTCAGGTATGTTCTTGAGAAATACTACGAATAGTATGCGTGAACGTCGAGTGAGTGATCTGTAAGTGTAACATTCGTTCAAGTAATTCTAATTAACAATAATTGAAACATAATGTAACATGATATTGTGTGGAAAATTGAAACAGAATTTCAAGCTTCGTTCTAGCTCAACCGAGTGACAGTATCGAATTTTTTAAAGGTATTTTCAAGAAGCTACAGTTCAAGGTCAGGGAAGGTCGCTTGAAAACGAAATTACCCATTCGATTTTCCAAGCTATATTAGTGATACTAAATTAGTCCAATTATTGTTTTTTAATCTTCAGTATAGCTTTTCCATTTTCCTCTGTATGCGTGCGAAAATGAATACAATTGAAAAGAAGAACGATTATGGTATAGAGCGTTAGAAACAAAATTAAAAACTTCATTAAAAATTTCAACTAATTTTGTAGCTAAAATCTGTGGTCTTGAACTGGCCATTCTGGATGTCTCTACGATAATAAACAATGATTTTATTTACATACAATTAGTCACATTAATATTCGGATACTATACTATCTCTGAATTTGTTGCTTCGTTTAAAAAATAAATTATTTAAATATCGTATTGCTGATGCTATAAAAATATTAACCATTAATTATAGTTTGTAAGTACTTACACCATTTCTTCGGAACCCTTTGAGGACGATGAACCCTTACATACTTTCCGAAAAATCGTTCAGCATGTGCTACGGACCACTTTATTGGTCAGACCACAATTGTTTATTATACACTGTATACCTATGTACTCGGACGAATTATCATCTTCCAAGTGTCTTACCAAAGTATACATGTTTCGATACAAATTTTACAGTTTTGGAACATTGAAACAATAATTAATATCACACGTACGATTGTAATGAATTAATCTAAATGAAATATCATATTTCCGACAGAAATGGCAAGTGTCCTAATACTTATAGACGGCAGTGTACATATGTTTATGTGAGCTTTCTTTCTTGTCTTGACACAGAGCCCTTATATTTAATCGATTTAAAGGATTTAAATAATTGAATTATTCAATATAATAATACTAGAGTACACTAAATATTCGTAATAGAATTTAGCAATAAAAATCGTTTAAAAATAATAATTTATATCGGATAACATTGGTTCATTAGAAATGACAAGTGTCGACATACTTTTGAGCGGCAGTGTACGTCTGTCAGACACAAGCTATAATATCGTTAGCATATCATAGTCAGTTGAATGATTAAAACAATGATAATTAAAAGAAAGATGATTAAAACGTATGTATGTGATACGTGTAATATGTAATAAATTATAATTTTTCATGTATAATGTACTTATAATGTGAGTCGTTGTATTATTTGTAGCAATTGAGTTATGTAATTCGAACTTTTCAATTAATTCAATTGCTAATTACTGTAATCGTCAGTGTAATTGAATTCTAATGTAATTGAAATACGATGCAGCTGAATTACAGCTCAGAACTCTGAAGAAGTGAGATAAATGTTTACATTTATCTTTCGTGTCTATAATAATTCTTTTCTGTTTGAAACCTTTACGTATTTTTCTCCATCTCTTATTACCTCTCAATTCGTAACTCTGATTCAATTACATTGTACTTTGTAATTGTACTTCAATAGCAATTACAAATCGCATTGTAATTTAATTGAATGAGAGACCTGAATGACGAATTACAATGTCATTGAATACGATGTAATTGAATTACTTTACAATTATAATTCATGGAGTAACTCAATTGTGATTCTGCACGACTCCGATTCCCTGTCTCTTTAGTTCTTAACATGTTCCCTTTCGAATTTTGCAATTATTCTTCAAAACTAAATTTCTATAATTTTCTTCTCAAACCTTACCAAAAACTGCATCAGTTTCCCCCGTAATATGTAATAAATGATAATTTTTCATGTATAATGTACTTATAATATGAGTCATTGTGTTATCTAAAAAATTCGATTATCCGAGCATCCTGAACACAATTACTTCTACCGTACTAATTACAATTCGGATAATCGAGGTCCCACACCGCTGTCGTGGCGACAGGAACGGAGGACAGCCAGAGCCCGTTATCTCCTCTTCCTAAAGCCTGGCGTTTAATGTAAATGTGATATCTTCCGGAATGAACTGTCTGATCTTCGGAGGAAGGAAGCGTTGGCTTTTAACGTTCCAAACGATCCGCGGGTAACAAGTGTCAGGGTTTCTTTGTCGTAAGCACACCGGGTGCCCTCCATTCCGCGGAAGCCTCGTATTATCAGCCGGTGCTTGCGTTTGCAATTCAAGGTTTTTAGAGGGCGACGCGTATTTCCCGTCGCCGGCGATAAAACAGCCGTACGGGCGAGCGTGCAGGGACGGAGGTTCGTAAAGGGTCGTAAGGGCCGAAGAACAGGCCGGTTGCCGTCTCCGCTCCGCCATTTGCAAAGGAAATTAAACGATTCCGCTCTATTTAGGCGAACGCGTCGCGTAACGAGTCGGTTTACGCTCTCGCGTGTCCAGGCCGCCCTGCTTTCTCATGCATGCACGATTCAAGCTCTTACGTCCGCTGAAGGAGCTTTTACAAAAACTGGACGAACCGTGGGAAGATTGCTTGAGCTTACCGGAACAGTTTGGTTCAACACAATGTTTTTGTATGCACGGCGAGGAGTATTTCACACTTGCAAACCGAATGACGGGACGAGGAGTATTTAACACTGCAGCAGAAGCGTATGTACATGTGTCTATCTTTTCATTATTTCTTAATAAAATATTAAAAGGAAATAATGTATTCATAGAAGAATAATAACATTAAAATTTATTACAAAACCTCCCTTCAGAATGGACAAATATACAGTGACTCACGAAATTGTTCAGATACTGTCATAATCACTTTTCTGTCTTAATTCTAGTGCAACCAACTAACTACAAATTTTTCAAGCGTATTTAAAATGTTATTTATTACAGTTGCCATATCCTTGCTTCAAATAACGCTGCCTTAAGAAGTGTTAAATAGAAGAATATTTAAGTAATATGATGATGTGAACAGATTGGTGAGTCACTGTAACTAAACTTTTACAATGGGTCATAATGACCCTGTATTGGGAGCCCGCGTCTCTGCTCGAGCATCCGGTGGCCGAGGGTTAAATTGGAACATATGCGCAGGGTGTTGGGAAAAGTGTTCAGCAGTTAGGGGTAGATAGTGTTAGATTGAACGGAATGTGTTCAGCATGTGCAGTACGGAAGATCAGTTTGTCTGAGGCGTAAACAATTGTTTCAACACCATATTGTTTATAATTTCAGTAATATTGATGTTTTTACTTATGTGTAGGGGTGTGTGGGGGAATGCCGGCCATCCAGAAATTAAGAATACTGTTATCTAAATTTCAAATTAAATAACAAATACCAAAATTTCAAATTAAATAACAGATATCTAAATTTGAAATTAAATAACAGATATCTAAATTTCAAATTAAATAACAAATATCTAAATTTCACATTAAATAACAAATACCTAAATTTCAAATTAAATAACAGATATCTAAATTTCAAATTAAATAACAGATATCTAAATTTCAAATTAAATAACAAATATCAAAATTTCAAATTAAATAACAAATATCTAAATAACTTATGTGTCAAATACATGATTACTCAAACAACATCAACTAAAATAGAGTAACAGACCAAATAACAAATGAAATTTCGAAAACGTCCAGACCTGTATGCACCTGTCTAATTAAATCGAATGTAAGGCTAACTGTACAGCGCTCCTGTCGTCCCTGCACAAACACTGATCTCACAGTATACAGAATCAGATTTAGCTTTAAATATTAAACTGTAGCAATAGGTGCGGTGCTAATAGCTATTGATCAAATTACGCGTGCCCTACTACGAAAGCCTCTAATCTAGTTTAATTGTTCTATTATTCTGTTTTGTACGTTTCAAGTTTATTGTTACGCCTGTAAATAGTATCATTCCCCCTTTTTCGTAATAAACGTTCGCTACACAAAGCAAAGAGTACAGAGCAATCTGCTAGGTGTTAGGTTGAATCGAAAAAATTTCAAACTGCATTTTTTTTTATAATTCCCTTTTCTTTCACCTTACCCTTCCAACGAATCACAGGCTGGCCTGCAGAGATGGTTTGCTACGTAGAAAAATGTTGGAGTATGATTGACTTAGTTTTAGATAAAGTATTAGTCAAGAAGCTAGTACTTGCATTACAGGTGGAGCAAAAAATAATGTCAGAAGGAACCAAAGCCCTCACTAAATACACCAGCTCATAGCGGACGCTATTTCGCTACACGAATTTGAGCTAAAATAGCGGCGGAACTTATTTCCAGCACACGTTTAATAATGTATACGGTAGTTCCTGAACGGTTGATCCCAGGTTTTCCGAAGACAATCGGGCTAAGGCTCGCTACGGTTCCCTTTGTAGCTGAACAGTCTCTCATTGTTTCCATGTGAATTTCTGTATCAGAATAAAACTGGCCGCCAGGCGTTCTCCAGCGATACCAGCTCGCTGTGCCTGCAATTGCGACAGAAGTTGCTGAAATCGACGCGATTGAACCACCCCGACGTTCCGCCTTTGTAAACCGCAAATTGATATGCAAGTGTACCGCCATTATTGCAACGACTCGAACGTGGACGAGTCGATGCGTAAACGCCCGCCGCATTGTTTCCTGTTATCAGCATATTACAGCAATCAGTTCGACCGTCGAACCGGTAATTGTTTTCTCGAAAATGAACGTGGACACCTCGGATTAAATTTGAGCTTTTTATACAGGCTGAGGTATTGGACCAATCACACTGCGCTGTGTCCAACTCATTGCCTACATAAGTGGTGGCCACGGGAGCTCCGGTCTTCCCCCACTCTAGGCCCGTTCCCCTCAAACAGACTATGATCTGTGACGACGACAGACCGAGGGGTATACAGGGTGACCGGTTTTAATCTATAAATGCAAATTACTCGTACACTATCTGTTGTATAAAAAAATAGTTCAGATAAGAAGTGAATGATGTCGAGGGGCCCATAATCTGCTGCAAGTAGTTTTTTTATAGACGGACGCGTAGAGGTCATATGAAGGTGACATACGTTTTTTTAAATAGAATTGTATATTTTTTAATGCACTAGTCGATGCAGCTCGTTATTATCTACATAAAAGTACTAAACCACTTATGGCGAGAAATCATTAGTTTAGAACATATTTTAATTTTAGTATTGGGTAGTGGCATTAGTACTATGTATATACTAAAGGTTAATTACGTTGCAATTAAGTTATGTAATTCGAACTTTTCAATTAATTCAATTGCTGATTACTGTAACCGTGAGTGTAATCGAATTATAATGTAATTGAAATACGGTGCAACTGAATTACAGCTCAGAACTCTGAAGAAGTGTCTATAATAATTTTTTTCTGTTCGAAACTTTTACGTATTTTTTTTTTGCATTGTAATTTAATTGAATGAGGGACCTGAATTACGAATTACAATGTCATTGAATTACTTTGCAATTATAATTCATGGAGTAACTCAATTGTAATTCTGCACGACTCCGATTCCCTGTCCCTTTAGTTCTTACCATGTCCCTTTTCGAATTTTGCAATTATTCTTCAAAACTAAATTTCTATAATTTCCTTCTCAAACCTTACCAAAAACTGCAACAGTTTCTCCCGGCACTTTTCGCTCACATCAGCTTCAACTTTTTCGGTCGGCACCGAAAGGGTTAACACCTGGCTTTCGCGCCAGGATCGAACAGAAAATTCCCGCAACTCGGTGCAGACTTACAGGGTGCAGTGTGGCTGAAGGCGTGAACGTGCAAAACGCGTTTCGCAAATTCTCTGTGCCCCAAATAATAAATCAGTCGCTTAATGCCCGGCCCGTTACCGCGAGCACGCGGCTTGGCCTTGCGTGGCGGGCAGCTCCTCATTGTCGGCCACGCACGTGCGTGAGCCGTCTCGTTTCTACGTGCGTGTGTGTATGTGTGTATGTGTGTGTGGAAGAGTACACGCGTGTACAGGGACGGGCACGTATGTGCTCGAGTGAATTATGTGCTTGGTCCTCGTGTCCACCGTCACCCCGTAAATTTACATCACCCGTGCGGACCCCTAGGACTCTGTCCTGTTCTCTCGTCGGTTTATATACAGGGTGTCCGCGCCAAAGCGATACAGGCCCGTAATTTGTCACGTATTAAAGATACAAAAAAATTGTTTATATGAAAATTGCATGGTACAGGGGGGCAAATTTTTTAACGAAGACGAACTCTTTTTTACATTATTAGTTTAAGAGATACGATGGTCAAGTTCGTTTTTTTAAACGGAACTATGTACTTTTGTTCAGAGCATTCGATAGTGCTTTTCAAGACGAATTCACTGGCCTTTGATGTATACATCTGATTTTTAGCGGTTTTCGAGATATTGCGCCTACAAATTTACTGATTTTCAACGGAAGAAACCCGGCCGAATAGGAAATACCGATGGTAGTTCTGTCATTGCCTTGACAGAACATACATTGCCTCTTGAAACAGATACGAAGGGTCTGCACCAGGAACGGCAGGCCCAAACCTGGACAATTGTTTTCCGGCCACAGATGTAGCATTTACAGTGTCGAGAAAGGTATCGTTGACACTTTACAATGGAAAACTATTGTCCAGAGTTTGGGTCTGCCTTTCCTGGTGCAGGCCCTTCGTATCTGGTTCAAGAGGCAATATCTAACACGTGGAACTTAAAGCGCGAACAAGACCACTAGTGGTATTTCTTTCGTTGAAAATCAGTAAATTTGTAGGCGCAATATCTCGAAAACCACTAAAAATCGGTCATATACATTAAAGGTCAGTGAATTCGTCTTGAAAAGCGCTATCGAATGATCTGAACAAAAGTACATGGTTCCATTTAAAAAAACGAACTTGACCATCGTATCTCTTAAACTAATAATGTAAAAAAGAGTTCGTCTGCATTAAAAAATTTGCCCCCCTGTACCATGCAATTTTCATATAAACAATTTTTCTGTATCTTTAATACTTGAGAAATTACGGGCCTGTATCACTTTGGCGCGGACACCCTGTAGACACGTGGGTGGTTGTGTGTGTGTGTGTGTTGGTCAGTAGGAGTTGAAGAGGTACGTCGTGTGCCGTAGACACCGTCGCACCGCCTTTCGAACGTCTTGATGGAACTGCGGACGACCGGGTTCACAGGATACATTGTACGGGAATCTCTTATTGAGATATTGTCGAGAGGAATCTGAAGGGGAAATAAATCTGGTCTTCCTCGCCGGCCGGAGGTGAAATTTCAATGGTGTACCGCGAGGAAGGTTCTTTTGTAGAAATGTTGAGAGGAATGTGGACAGAAGTTAAGCGTGAAATATTCTGACGAACTGGTTGTTTTTAATCCTTTGGATAGGGAGGGTGGATAATGACAATTTGGAGGGTTTTAAAAAGTATTTTTGAAATTCATAGGTTGGATAGTGCTGATTAAACTTAAGAAAATATGTGGAATAAATGTGGATGAAAAACTGATTATTGTTCAGGTTACACATAATTTTTTTAATATCTTTTGCAAGGCTAAATTCTTTATAAATCGATCAGTATTTATATTTTGATTTATACATATGAATATATTTTTTGGATTGTTTGTTGAGGGTTATCTATCTTGTGAGCCTTAAGTACTCATTTCTAGCATCCTTTAAAATATTAAATATTATTGGATAATAAATAATATTAATATTCTAATACCTTAATATATTAATATTTTAATAGCTTAATATATTGATATTTTAATACCTTAATATATTAATAGTTTAATACATCAATATATTAATATTTTAATACCTTATTAATTAATAGTTCAATACCTTAATATATTAATAGTTTAATACCTCAATGTATTAATATTTTAATACATTAATATATTAATATTTTAATACCTTAATAAGTTAATATTTTAATAGTATTTATTACACAGTAATTTTGATTAATTCACACATTTGTTACAATATTGAAGTGGTCGGAAACTTTTCGCCGGCAGTGTACGTAATTAGTAGATATAAAGTCAATATTGTTCGAGTTTAAACAATGTGGTAAGTAAGGGTTCGTAGTGTTCCCTTGTAAATACTTTCTTCAGTCTGTCGAGTGCTATCCACCCCTTAAGTCAGGAATACTTATAAATACTCCAGTTCAAATACTCCAGTACCCTGTACATACCAAAACATTGTGTTCACCTAAAATATGCTGTTGCTAAATAAACTTTCCACGGTTCGTATAATTTATATAAAAGCTCATTTTACAAGAACGTACCAAACTGAAAAATATACATACACGTGTTTATTTAACATTTTCTTGTTTAATGCATATTACACATGATGAAAAACAACATTATTCACGCAGTAACTTTATACTACTCATTTTACATATTGCTATGTGTAGAATCACCGTGACGTTCTGTAACATTAATATCAGTGTCAACGTTCTTGTTATATGAATGAAGATTACAGCAAAGATAATACTGTGTTTACTGAAACAATTGCTCCATTGTTACCACAATGCACGTCATAAAGCACGTCCATCAGCATATTGTATTTCCTTATTCATAGAGAATATTGTCCTATGGAATATCTGTCTTATCCTTTCATTAAAGTCCCTTAACATGGACACATTCGACCACTGAAAAAGTGGGTCAATTTAAAATTTGGTTTAAAAGCAAGTACACAATATATCAAAATGATTTTTCATTTGAATTATGAATTATCGAGTGTTTGTAGTATAATTTTAATTCCAATATATTAACCCTTTGCACTCGAAGTCTTTTTCATCTGATGTACATAAGTTACAAATACAAATGTAAGGAATCTTAACAGGAAGATTTCTTTTGTTTTCAGTACATTTGTTCCTGTAGTTGAATACTTACATAAAACGTGCATTGTAGAATACGTGAAATTGAACATAATTTTTAGGTGTTTATTTAAAATAGGAAATTTGAAAAGTAAACATTATGGCGACTGAGAGTCGCCACTCGAGTGCAAAGGGTTAACCCATTCAGACCTGAAACTAATTTTGTTAACATTTTATGAATCCTTGTTTTTTAATGAGATCAAGGAGGGTCGAAAATCATTTGAAAAATACGAAAAAAAATTTCATGTAAGGGCTGTTGGGGATCACCCGTTCCATATATGGTAAAGTAGGTTCATGCATATTCAAATGTAAAAGAATAATAATTTATTTTTATTTAAGGGGCTATTCTCATTTTTACAGCCAGAAAGTAGCTGTTTTTTGGGAATTTTTTGCAGGAAAACTACCAGAGCTATTGAAATGGAACTTGCAACGTTTATTCTTCGTATCTTGAGCTATGCCTTTAATTTTTTTTTGTCGTGATATGCAGTGTAGCTTTTGTGTGACTTGCACCGGAAGTAACCCTTGCACGAAAAAAAGGGTTTTCGGTGTGCAAAATTTCCACCCTCTATTCATACTGGTCCTTGACCTCGAACGATCTACACAGAAAATTAAAAATATATTCATACATACTTACTGAAATAGCTAATAAACAATAAATATTGTCTGAGCTACAAAAAATTCTGTATAAGAAAAAAAAATCGTTTACAACCTTGTCATAATTCTACAGTAAAATTAAAAAAATATTCATACATACTTACTCAAATAGCTAATAAACAATAAATATTGTCTGAGCTACAAAAAATTCTGTATAAGGAAAAAAAACGTTTACAACCTTGTCATAATTCTACAGTAAAATTAAAAAAATATTCATACATACTTACTCAATTAGCTAACAGTAAATAAATATTGTGTGAGCTGTAAAACATTCTGTATAAGAAAAAATTTGTACAACTTTGTCATAATTCTGCAGTAAAATTATAAGCTCTGAATATTCAAAGATATTCAGAACGTAAAGAAATAAATTTATTAAACATTCTGCCAGTATAGTACGTTCTTTAACGAGAAAATACTCTACTTCTTCCGACTTGTGTCTCGAAATCTTTGAACATAGAACTGCTGTGTACATAGTTTCCCCGGTGTGACGTTTATTTATTTTTCTGATCGACAGCGGCTGAGCTTCAGAGAGGGTGCATGGACGTCCGAGCAGATTGCAAGCTCGTAAATTTCCAACGTTTAAGAGAAACCGCATGTCTGCTCTAGCTAAGGTCGATAGGTATATCCGTCCATCAGTGGTTAGATCGGTATATCCATCCATATCCGTTTATAGAACCCTGAAGAGAAGTCTGACGAGGATGTCGCATATGTTATTATTATTAACCCCAGGACGCTTAAGGGTGGGTCAAAAAATGTCCATAGACTTTGCAACGTTAGTTTTTTTAACCCTAGATAACTAAGCTATCTGTTGGTAATATTACTATATACTAATTATTCGCGAAAATGACGACGTCAATTAAAAACACGAATATAATTAATTTTCTTTTTATTTACCAACAAAAATATTTTATCTTATAAAGAAACAGGATAAATGAAATTAAAAAGTTATATTTGGTATTGAATTTATTAATAAATAAATAAGCGTAATTAGTTTATTTAGTAAGCGGATCATCCCATGTCTCGAGATTCAAATGTTTCGATCGTCTTTTTTACGAGAGGTTAGTTACCCAGAGTTAAAGTGGAATTTTCGTAGGAGCTTTACACGACAGGTATTTTTAAGTTAAATGTCTTTTTGTTTTAACGTTAATTTTCATATTTTTGATATTTTATTTTTTCAATAAGAAGTAGTTAAATGTTTTATATTATTTTACAATATAAATAAACATACTTCGAACAGAAAGAAATAAAATTTTTAGCACTTTCGCTTATGTGGACACAAAATTTCATTGTTTCTTGTTTGCGTGTATTCCACACAATTGGCACCGATAGTTATAACAAATATACTCATCACTACCCCTACGAAACTTCAACGGGTCATGTATGACCCCACGCTACCAATTACGTGACCGACATGTCACCATACCAACTAGGGGTTAACCAGTAATTACAGACGTGGAAATATCGTCACTTCAGCATAAACGTGCGGTCTCGAATACCGCGGTGTACCAATTAACACCCTGTAAAGACTTCTTCTCCTCTGTTTCTAATTTTCTTCATGACATAAAAGTATTATAATTATATTCTAACAGCGAGTAACTTTAAATTAGAGCTGACTATATTTATACATTGATAAATCTTAGCACGTTCCCTGTCAGAGTAGAAAATTCCGCAACTAGTCAGACACGCGAATATGAATATTCATTAACACGTTCCGTGCCGCGTGGGTCGTATGCGTCCCACGCACCAAATTCGATTATTCTAAATAAATGATAATATTCTTTATATTCCAATTAAAACGAACGCCACAATAATAGTGCCAAATGAATGGTATATCATAAGACAATTGAATGTTTGTGTTTTTAACGTTATGTATTTATAGAAACCTGTTTTCACGAGTCTGACTAGTTATGGAATTTTTCACTGTGGCATGAAGCGTGTTAATACGCGTGGTTGATTGTACAAATATTTATCCATTTGATATTACACTTTTTATTTCTACTATCATTTTATTGTGAATGTTACTCAAAATTTCATAAGGGTTGGTAGTTATGCGATCAAATTATAATTGATAGGTGCACCGAAAACGGTACACGTGGCATGGAACGTGTTAACACGTTGAACACCACAGTGAAAACGGCCGTACCTAGTCAGACACACTCTAATTTACTATTTTTTCATATAAATCGTAAAGAAAAAAAAGATTTGAATACGCAGTCGTGTTCTTCTGTTCCTACATTATTGTTTCAGTATGAAGTTTGCACAGAATTTTGCGATAATCAATAATTATTCAAATAAATTTAATTTGAGGTGTCGGTCACCGGTGAGTACCACCAAAAAGATTTAAAATTTACTGCAAACTTGCAGAATACGAAACGTCTCACAGACCACTCGTCTGTGATTACTGATTAACAGCTACTCTTTCTCGACAAGCCTTACGATGTGTCTGCTTAAAAACAGTTATAAAAAGTATTTTCATGTATCTGTCAAATTAACCCTCGGACGGCTAGCCGTGAAAGCCTGTGGCCGGGTCATTTATGACCCGTACGTATTATAAGCTGTCACATAAATGTGAGAATAGTATCCAACCATATATTTCCTTACTTGCAATAAATGTTTTATTGTCAAGGGTAGAGGGACAGAGAGCTGTATTTATAAATTTTGTGAAAAAGAATAACATTTATTTATCATTATTATTGCTGTTGCATCATATGCAAATAATTGTAGTTTCTCTTATTGCATGTGTATTGCAAACATATTTTTCACAGATATAAATTTGTATTACACGGCAAAAACAATAGCAATTATATAAAACTAGTTACGGACACGCCTTCTCTCATCGAACTATAAACATTCGACTCTCGGGACTCAAGAGACCCGGCTACCGCCAGGCGAGGGTTAACCACGACTCAGGAGGGTTGAGACTAATAATTATTATATTCTACCGTGGACGGTTCGATCGGTACGTTCATCCGTGTCCGATAATAGAGCGACGAGGAGAAATCAGGCAAGGATGTCGCGTATGTCGTTGAAACGGATGAGAGATTTGAAGATCGCCGAAATTCGATGGATCACGGCGCGCCTTCCATTAGGCTACAATATAACCTTGGGCCGGGACGTGACCGAATCTTCGGATAAATGTGCCTCCCGAGTTTCGATTCAATGCGATTTCTGTGGAATTGATCAACGAGGCATGCTGGACGGCAAACATCGTGATAAGTTTGACGGATGAATTCCATCAAGGGTCCGCATTCTCACAGTTGTCATGGGGGTCTGCGAACGCAGGGAGTTTCCGAGACGGGGAGCAATTTTATTATAAGTAGACTGCGGATGTTTATGCAATTTAGCGTATCCAAATCGGTGCGTGATGGATATTCAGAAACTCAGGTCAATAAAGATTATATATTTTGAAAATTTCAAGGAGCAAATTGAGTTCTGTTGCAGTCTCGTTTATTTAACTGCGTTAACGTAGGAAACAGGGGTGTCTAAAAATGTATATTCGCAGAAACAGCCGCAGTCTAATTATTTGTAGGATGTAACAACCGTGGGGAATGATAGGGAACTACGTTGCTGGAGAATTTCTGATAAAGGTCTGTCGTGATGGTAATCTAAGGATCAAAAATGGAGAAGAGGTATCTTTTTATTGATGGAGACTCAGGTTTAACACATTCCGTCTGGATGATGCCAGGAAACCTCATACTGGGTGAATCCGTTGGACGGTTGATGTCTTAACACTTGTAATAATAATAATAATAGGTCAAAGATAAATAATAATTATCTTTGACCATTTTTGCAAAAATCCGTAAGTAACGAAAAATTTTACATGATTCTCTGTATATTGAACATTCTACAATTTCCACTTTATTAGTGCCCGTATATTTATTTGTTATCAGTGATAGAAATGTTTATTTATTGTGGAGTTGGTGGATGCTTTTATGTGTATTCGTGCCAGCGTTTAGGCGAGGAGAAATTCGGCGCTTGATAGTTTCTTGTTTAGTCTCGAGGACAGTTTAGATAGGCGAACTGTTTAAGCGCATGAATGAAAAGTGTGGAAGGATTGATGGGATGCGTGGTGTGAGAGGTGCGTGCGTTCTCAGAAGTCAAGTGTCGAACGGATCGTGTGACTTTCTGGGAATGCATCTCCTCTGTATGAATCTGGCGTGGAAATGCGTGTGGAATGTGTGTGTGTGTGTGTGTGTATAGATTTTTGGGACCTCCGGGTCAGTGTGCAGAGGAGAACCGTTTGAGAAGTTGCGTGGAGAGTATTGCGTGGAGAGTATTGCGTGGAGAGTATTGCGTGGAGAGTTTTGCGTGGAGTCTGTTTGTGAGGAGAGATATATTGTGCTGTTTTTTATTATTTTAATATATATATTAGTTTTATTATTTCAACCCACGACTCACAGTTTGTGTCATATTTTTGAATCCCACATTATTTATCTTAAAAGTGTGCTGTTCAAATTAATCAAAATCATGCTGTACGTGACAGCAGCCGTCAAAGTGTTAAGAAATCATATGCCTCATTAATAAACTGCGAAATTTTATGCAATTTAATATTCTTAAATTGGCGAATGATGCATCGAATAATGTAGTACAGTGAATAATACACATTTTAACCATTTCACGGAGCAAATGCATCCTTGTTGAAGTTTTATTTATTTAACTGCATTACCGCAGGAAATATGGATGTCTAAAAACGTGTATTTGCATAAACATCCGCAGTCTACACATTATCAAACAACGTTTGTTTCAAACATTTTTTTCTTATCTGCAAAACTCTAGGAATTATTCGGGTGGCTTGTCTTTGGTGACTCACCCTATATTTATACTTAAAAATACAACTTTCGTAATTGAGGGTTTCTTTCTCTCCAACACCACTGTTCGCCGGTGCATCTCTACTTGAATTACCCTAAACCAGGGATGCACAGACCGTGTCCCGAAATAAATTTAATGAAGACAATTTATTAAACTTCTATGGTTGTGTCGATAAAAACAATTATAAATCGTTGTTAGATAATGCATTAAAATGCGCAAGCCTCTTAGGGTCAACATACATCTGTGAAAAAACTTTTTCAGTCATGGATATTAACAAATCGAAAAATAGGAACCGCTTGACAAATGAAAATTTAGAATCAATTTTGCGTTTGGCTACTACAACAATCGAACTAAATATTAAAACAATTATTAAATCAATGCAATGTCACGCATGAAATTGAATTCTTTATTTACTTTTTATTATCTTTCTTTGTAACAATATATGATAGATCACTTTCATGCTCTTTTTTGGCGGCTCTCCCATAGGGCACAGTGAACCTATGCGGCCCTTGGTCGTAACAAGTCCGTGCATCCCTGCCCTAAACGCTCGTGTCTTTCTCGGAATGGGGACGGTTCCGTGTCGGCTACGGATAATATAAATCCACCTTAATAATGCGAAACAATTGATCGATGCGCGGCTTTCCAGGATTAATATCCGCGCCGTCGGAAATTCTAATTACGTCTTCTAGTTCGTTAACTGCGTTTGTCTTCTGGCAGCGGGCGCAAATAATGCCCCGATAAATTCTGTGCATCGCAGTTTCCTGTCCGCCGCCTTCATGGCTCCTCTGAACGTGCGACTACACGAAAATAGGTGGGGGCGCAAAAAACGTGTCTTGAAACTCGTACATTCAATTAAAATGCTAATTTCGACCCGCTGCACTACACGGGAGCGTGCAACTATCCCCGTGTACTCGTTTCCTGCGTGTCTATCCACCTAAACAGCCACCAGCCTTTGAAAGCGAAGCGGAGGTCGCAAACGGCTCGATTCGAAACGAGAATGTTCCAGACATTTGATGTTTTCTGATCATTTAGCATCTACAAGGTGCTCCGCTCGAAGCAGATGTTGCGAGAACGAAAGACCGAATGAGATACACGTATGTATGTATAGTTTGGTAACTGCTCCCTAAGCATGCAACTATAACTGCTCTCTAACTGTGCAACTATAACTGCTCCCTAACTGTGCAACTATAACTGCTCTCTAACTATGCAACTATAACTGCTCCCTAACTGTGAAACTATAACTGGCCCCTAACTATGCAACTATAACTGTTCCTAAAGTATGCAACTATAACTGCTCCTTAAATATGCAACTATAACTGTTCTCTAACTATGCAACTATAACTGCGCCCTAACTATGTAACTATAACTGCTCCCTAAGTATGCAAACATAACTACTCTCTAATTATGCGACTATAACTGGCCCCTAACGATGCAACTATAACTGCTCTCTATCTATACAACTGTAACTGCCCTCTAACTATGCAAACATAACTACTCTCTAATTGTGCAACTATAACTGGCCCCTAACTATGCAACTATAACTGCTCTCTATCTATGCAACTGTAACTGCCCTCTAACTATCCAACTATAACTGCTCACTAATTATGCAAATGTAACTGCTCCCCAACTGTGTAACTATATCTGGCCCCTAACTATGCAGCTATAACTGCTCTATAACTATGCAACTATACGGCTGTACAACTATGCAGCCATGTAGCTGTACAACTATACGACTATATATTGAGTTGTCCAACGAGTTTTCTCATTTCTATCAGTAGGTGACATTAACCCTCATCCATCCCACATTTTCTTGACTTAATTTGTCCCTTGGTGTCAAGTTGACACAATGGTAACAAAATCAATATAATGAAAAGATAAATAGTTATATTTGCAAATTCTTTCATTGAAAATAAAATAATAAAATTTCTGTACATTAGGAGCAAATACATGCTTTATGTTAAAAAAGTAAATATTAAGGAGCCTCAGGTAAATTTACCTACATATGATAGAGTGAACACTACTACACAAGTATACAACTATATGACTATATAACTACACTACTACACAACTATACGACTATATAACTACACTACTGTACTACTATACGGCTATATAACTGCACAAATATACAACTATATGACTATATAACTACACTACTCCGCAACTATACGACTATATAACTACACTGCTGTACAACTATACGGCTATATAACTGCACTACTCCACAAATATACGACTATATAACTATACTACTGTACAACTATACGGCTATATAACTGCACTACTATACGCCGATACAACTATACGACTGTATATCTACATTGCTACATAACTATACAGCTATATAACTACACTACTCCGCAACTGCACAACTGTACAACTACACAACTGAAAGCTACAAAATTACAGAACTATGAACTGATGAAACTACCAAACTGTGAAAGTAGAAGACTATAAAATTATGTAAGTGTCATCAATGCTTATGGTTGGGGGTATACGCCCTTTCAATAATAAACGATTCAATTCTTGACCTTTTCCAGCCGTCCTGAAACTCACGAAATGTAACGTGTCGACTTCAAACAAGAAGTTCTGATTTCGTGAACAGCCAATTCATAATTGCATTGCGAATGTAGTGAACTGCGAGTCCTGTTCAGAGCCGTGAAAGATGGACGATGTCAGCTCTGTGGTAGTTTCCCCAGACAGACCCTGAAGAGGGAGCGAATGGGGATCGTTATAATTAGTTTTGGCTTCCTGCCAATGTTTGGCGTCGCTCTCTCGATTTTCCTGTGTACTGGTCTCTTAATACTGGAACTACAAAGGGGGTTGAATTGACTTGTTTGACATTTCTCTGTAATTATTACTCATTCTGGAAACGTCTCAATTTCTGACATCTGCTCTCACTTTTATTCAAATTTACAGATGATTCATTTTACATATTCATGTTCTATTTTCTTCTGACAGTTTCGATATAATACAGAATTCGAAAAAAATAGTCGAATCAATTTTGTCTGCACCCAATAATACGAGAAATGCAGAAGTACCCAGCGAACTTTAAACTTAATTTTCTGGAAAACGGAGCCTCATACAAGAAACCTTCATTCTACATTTCCATTGCCTTTTTTCATCTAGAATCACCTCCTGCCGTACCACTTGTCCTGACACACCCTGCGGAGGGTGTATGTATAGGGATTTCACTCTGGAAATGGAGCAATCGATTTTACTCGCGGAGCTCATGTATCACGGGATACGAAGATGCAGGCCTGTGAGTGGAGGAGCTGTCGAATGCGAAAATAGCGAAACAGAGGTCGGAAATAAGGATAAGGTCACGTGGGTACAGGGACAAGGTCTAGCGATAATGTTTCTGAGCATGAATTTTACGATCCAGGAATTTTTCATCGCGTTAATACCAGAAACTAATATAAATAAGCCTATACTTGTTTCTACCGAAAGGACCAAAGTGATTTGTTCTCTAAAAAACAGTTTTCAAGAAAAAAATTACTTGAATACTCGGAGAATATTCAAACGTAGTTGACTAAAGTTAATCCCTTCAGAACTACAGGTTTTCATAATCTGTCGTAATATTACCCCCCACCGTGCGGGAAACGCCTATAGGCGTCCAAGCAGTGTACTTAATAAGTGCGCCCACTAATCTCCCGCACGGGAAAGTAGGAAAATTTCTAAACTTAATTTTCTCGTAAACGGAGCCTCGTACAGAAAAATTTTATTCCACATTTTCATTTCGTTTTTTCATCTGGAATCACCTACCATTCGATTGTACCATTCCTCCCGTCGCAGCCTGCGTAATTCTTGAAAAATAATTAAAATGATTGAATAACACGCGATGAAACGAACGAGGAGACGGAGTTCTGTGTATTTGATTACGAAATGCCACCGAGGGAATATTTTCCTTTCTTTCAATCACGTAACGAACTCATCGTTCCTCTATTTTTCATTCGATTCAATTACTTTTTTCCGTACTTCTTCATATGCAGCGAATCCTTTGACCTTACATCAACTTCCCCGTGTGTTTCAAAAGCAGACATAAAAGGGCGATTGGTTCAGGCGGTGGCGTGCACTGTAACGCAAAGGTATTTGTACATTCAACCGGAGCCCGTACGACTTTTCAATTTGTTATAGCGTTATTCATTTTACCGATGCGCTCCGATTTTTCTTGCGCGCCCCCTTTGCTCGTCGCTTTAAAGGCGTCGCCGTATTTTTAAATAAAAGAAAAGTGCAGGAAGGATCCCCGACGAAACATGCAAACCGATAATTCCGTTATGGCAGTGCCCTTTTTTATGCTGCAATCGGTCCCCCTTTTATCTCCTGCGAAAGGAATTTTCTGTTCAATCGAAAGAGTGGAATAATTTGAAAGTCCGCCGGGTCACAGTTAAATTCGGTTTTAAGTGAATTAAACTCTGTTTTCACGAGCCACGAAATTCTCGATGGGAGTTATAGATTTAATTACGTTTAAAGCGCAATTGTTTTTAAAATAAACGTACAGATTACTATTCATCGTCTTATTAGTACAGTGGAATGTTTAATGTCCGAACGTTTTATTATTCAAGTGCTCTGCTATATTAATCCTTTGATTGCGGGCTACTTGTCATGTTTCATCATGTTTTAATCCTTTGAACTCTTTTGTCGTCTGTGACCCGTTATCAGTTTTATTCACATTCCAATGCTATTTTAAATATAATTAGTGAAAAGAAATTGTTTAAATTGGTTCCTGTCAAGCAATTGTCGTTTGAAGTACATTTCAAATAGAACCCATAAAATAAAAGGGAATTATTGAAATGAAAATTAATAAAAACTTAGGAGTTCAAAGGGTTATACTATGAACCGTACACTTCCAAAACCAAATATAGAAAGTATTAGTAGATCCAGCTCTAACAGTATGCAAAAGCTCACTAAAATGTCGGTGTATTATTTGGGGAACACTGTTTATTAAATTAAACTCGTTTACAAGCAGCAAAAGTTTAAAAACAGAATTTTCGAGTTACCAAAATTTCCCTGTTATTATCGTGCCGTAGAGCGTCTGCCCGTGCAAGTATTTTTATAATTACTCTTCTGCCTTAACTCTACTGCAACGGATTAATTACACATTTTTTAAGTGTATTAAAAATGTTGTTTATTACGAATATTTCAACCTTGTTTCAGGTAACAATGCCTGAAACGTGTTAAATAAAAGCATTTTGAAATAATAAATTCATTTTATCAATTTTATGAGTCACTGTATCTGTACCAATAATTTGGAAAAATGAGAATTAACACATTACTAGAATTCTCGTGCTTTCATTGATATCATTTAAGAACGTCCATTTAATTTGAAGTACTTTCGCTGAGGTCCTAATTTACCTAATTTGTAAAAACACCATGACTGTCGTTTCACCATGATATTTTTGACTGTTTATCGTAGCCGTGGACAGTGAAGAAGAATGAGATAAAATTCCAGGGGTATTTGCAGACGGTTTATCGGATATTTCAGATGAAATTGAAAATATGGAATTCTGAAAGTGACAGTGACATAATCGATTCTTCAAAAACGGAAAATAGTGGTCCCATGTGATTTTTCTTAAATTTATTTATTAATTTTTTATCGACTACTATGTTACACTGTTTACATTATATTAAATTTATATACAGTAGTATACTACGCTTTTATGTTATAATTTGAGCATATGACATACACAGTGCACACTGCTGTACTATAATGTATACATTAGACATAATGAATGTAGTGTGTTAGGTTGAACTCTAGATTGATTCATAATTAACCATTTGTGTATTACAGTTAGATTAATTGTAAAAGACTGTTATCTTCTAAAAACTGTAAAAGGGTTCCATGTGATTCTAAGTTAGAAAACGTGGACGATTCTCCAAATTATCGAGACCATAATTTGTCTTTTGATTGTGAAGGTGATGATTTATCGAATCTAGGCTTTGAATCAAATTTGGAAAAATTTGAAAGCAACTGGGAGGCTTAAATTATACAATCTGGTCCTGATAATGTCGTTTGCAGTTACTGATAGTATTTTTGACGATGATCTAGATGAAATAACCAAAATATGGGAGAACATAAAATTAGTAGACCTCTGTAGCGGCCTTCGGTTGCTTCGATAGAGATGAGACAATTTTTAGGTCTTGTATCTCCAATGAGGTGAAAGGAAAGCTGGAAAGAGTATTGATCTATAAATCCAGTTCTAGCTGTTCCAATATTTCCTCAGACAATAAGCTGAAATCGTCGCGAAGAAGAGAAACACGCTACATTTGCCAGCATTGTTCAGTTCCACGTCACACAAAACAGCATTTTACAAAGTATCATATTTGAAAGAATCTCACTACGTAAGAATACGTACCAAATACATCCCGTGTAATTTTAAACTGTACATCAGAATTAATATTCAATAAATTTAAAGTTAATACTCCAGTAACGATTAATATATTTTAAATAAATCGATCAACAAATGCCTGATCCGTGGTTTCAACAATAAACTAGTAATAAAAAGTAACTGCAATTACACTGCAATTTCAATTAAAAAGTTACTGCAATGATAGTGCAGTTTCAGTACAAAGTAACTGCAATTACAGTGTCATTTCAATTAAAAAGCAACCGCGATTGCAGTGCATTTTCAATAAAAAAGTATCTGCAATTACAGTGCAATTTTAATTGAAAAGTATTTGCAATTACAGTGCAATTCCGCTTAAAAGGTAATTGCAATTATAATGCAATTGCTAAATCAATTACGAATTACTTTCTGTAATTGTTAATCGCTACTGACCTCAATTGCAATTGTAATTACCAACAGTAATTGCGGGGCAATTACAATTGTAATTAAGGTCATTAGTAATGAACGATTATAAGCTAACAGACTCCTTGATGGCAGTATAGTTGTAGAATATAAACAGTGATAAATAAACGAAGTAAGATTTAAAAAATGTAGATATACAGATATGTAACTTCCAAGTCGCATGACGTTATAGAGTATTAACAATTACATTTCAATCGTAATTTGTAATTAGTAATTGGATTACATGTTGCCCAGCTCTGGTACGGAGTGTAATAGGATCTTCAGGTACCTAAAAATCTACACAACAATTCTATAGCATTTAATGCACTCTGACATACGTATTCATGATGGTCTAGGAAATCTATAGACGAATCAGTGTAATGAGATCACTGATCTTATTTATTATACTAATAACGCAACTACAGCGCTGCTGTTCCGTCAGAAAATGGAAGTCAAATCCTGGAGAACGAAGCGGAAGGTGATATCATCTTGTTTGAATTACAGTTGGCTCGAAAATGTGCAGTTACTCTCATTCTTTTATACCCAATAAAGTGACATGCACTCAAATAAGAACCAAGCACCCTCAAGGACTATTTCCACGTGTCATCGGGAAACGTTTTGCAGGCAATGATTCCGAAAACTTGATCGCCAGTTTTATAGGTGATCCATCGTTCCGCATCCGACAAAAGCTCTGTCGGATGCTTATCCGTGCTTTCCATTTCGCCATTCGTACTTCTCGTAAGCCGATCGAATTCGCTTTAAATAATTTCAGTATTTAAGTTATAGTTTAAATAATTATTACATCGGAGCCCATCGACTGATTTTGACTCGAAGTTAAAATTCTGTTGAGTCAATTCGCAGTAAACGAGTCGCTACTGTACTCTGTGTACATGTATAGTATGTTGAAAAGAATGAGATTATTGCTATATAGAATGTGCACAAAATGTTACGTCAAACTTTTGAGACAGACAGTACTTTTCAGAAGAAAAAGTGTTTAATCAAAATGGACCCTAAACTTCACAGTTCTAGTGTTATAAGTAGACTGAGGATTTTTATGTAAATAAACATTCTTAGACTTCAGTACTTCTGATAAGTAACTATGTTTGTTTCACTTACTCTATAAAATATGCATTCTTTATGAACTTCGATATGATAAATTGGATAAAGAATTGCACAGTTTTTTCAGGTAATTATTAAATGAAATGTCGAGATTTTTTAAAGGGATGTTAGACAGTATTTGAAGTTTATGTTGATACATATTTATTATTTAAAATTAGAAAATGGTGGAGTTATACAATATTGTTTACCATCGTGTCTGACAGGACCCTATCAGCTGGTACCCAACACCAAATTCGACTGGAATGTAGAAAATGAAAAATTCTTGTGTGGACTTACACAGAAATGAATACTCTTCATTTAGCCTACGATTTTTTAATAATTATTTTAAAGTTTTTGAAAAAATTTCATCCTTCCTTCTCTGTGTGTATCCCATACAATTGGTAGTGATAATTGTAACAAAAATACTTACCACTGCCCCTACAAAACTCCAACGGGTCATGCATGACCCCATGATACCAGTTATTTAACCGATACGTCACCACAACAACTGAGGGGTAAATTCCATTAACATCCGCAGTCTACTCATTCCAGTAATAATTCGTCTACTCGAAAACATCCGGTCACTCCGTTCGCTATAAACGAGCCCCGGTAGCATACGCTCACCAATTTACTTATATTCACCCTCAGTTGGTATCGTTGGGTCACAGATGACCCGAAACTTTTTCAATAGCTTTCTCTGGCATTTCTGTTCTCTTCATAATCAATAATAATATTAAAGTTTCTCGAAAAATTTCATTCTTTCTTCTTTATGCGTATCCCATAGTTATAGCAAAAATACTCATCACTACCTCTACAAAACTCCAACGGGTCCTGCATGACCCCACGATACCAATTACGTGACCGATACGTCACCATACCAACCGAGGGGTGACTTCCATCAACATCCGCAGTCTACTCATTCCAGTAATAATTCGTCTACTCGAAAACATCCGGTCACTCCGTTCGCTATAAACGAGCCCCGGTAGCATACGCTCACCAATTTACTTATATTCACCCTCAGTTGGTATCGTTGGGTCACAGATGACCCGAAACTTTTTCAATAGCTTTCTCTGGCATTTCTGTTCTCTTCATAATCAATAATAATATTAAAGTTTCTCGAAAAATTTCATTCTTTCTTCTTTATGCGTATTCCATAGTTATAGCAAAAATACTCATCACTACCCCTCCAAACCTCAACGGGTCCTGCATGACCCCACGATACCAATTACGTGACCGATACGTCACCATACCAACCGAGGGGTGACTTCCATCAACATCCGCAGTCTACTCATCGCAGTAATAATTCGTCTACTCGAAAAAATCCGGCCACTCCATTCGCAATAAGCGGGCCCCAGCTGCATACGCTCACCAATTTACTTATATTCACCCTCAGTTGGTATCGTTGGGTCACAGATGACCCGAAACTTTTTCAATAGCTTTCTCTGGCATTTCTGTTCTCTTCATAATCAATAATAACATTAAAGTTTTTAGAAAATTTTCATTCTTTCTTCTTTATGCGTATCCCATAGTTATAGCAAAAATACTCATCACTACCCCTACAAAACTCCAACGGGTCCTGCATGACCCCACGATACCAATTGCGTGACCGATACGTCACCATACCAACCGAGGGGTGACTTCCATCAACATCCGCAGTCTACTCTTCGCAGTAATAATTCGTCTACTCGAAAAAATCCGGCCACTCCATTCGCAATAAGCGGGCCCCAGCTGCATACGCTCACCAATTTACTTATATTCACCCTCAGTTGGTATCGTTGGGTCACAGATGACCCGAAACTTTTTCAATAGCTTTCTCTGGCATTTCTGTTCTCTTCATAATCAATAATAATATTAAAGTTTCTCGAAAAATTTCATTCTTTCTTCTTTATGCGTATCCCATAGTTATAGCAAAAATACTCATCACTACCCCTACAAAACTCCAACGGGTCCTGCATGACCCCACGATACCAATTACGTGACCGATACGTCACCATACCAACCGAGGGGTGACTTCCATCAACATCCGCAGTCTACTCTTCGCAGTAATAATTCGTCTACTCGAAAAAATCCGGCCACTCCATTCGCAATAAACGGGCCCCAGCTGCGTACGCTCGCCAATGTAAATTGTTTATCCGGTGTTCTGAGTGTTGTTCACCGTCCGTACAAGTTTGGCGGCACGTTTTCGGCGAGGTGTGCGGCTTCTCGGTAGAAACAGGCGATTAAACCGGCAAGTCGAGAGACGCCGGAACCGCCGCGTCCTCGGTGAGTGCGTAAATCAACGCGGGTACAACTTGAACGCGTTACCGGAAGCTCGGGAGAACTCCACCAGGGTTTTCATACATACGGAATTCAGCCGGGTCTGTCGCCGTAATTTTCTTGCCTCCCGTTGCGTCTGTGCGAGACTGTGCACGTCACCAGCCACGGAAACGAAAGCTCCCTTCGTCTCGGTTGCAGCAGCTTGCGCCGCTCTTCGCCGACGTGCAGACGCGGAACAGGCGTCTCCGCGTTTCGCCCACCGGCAACTTTACGAACCCTCCACCGGGGACGGGGGTGTGACAATTGAATCCACCTAAGAGACCTTACCCCCGCCCGTGACGGTGCTTTCGATTTTCACTTTCTCTCCGCGAGCGAAGGAGCTACCCCTCGAGGGTAGCGCCAGGGTTCTTCAGTAAATGAAGATACAATCACGAATATTTATTTTCAAAAACTCAGAATGAAGTTAACCCTAGTGCGATCTTTGCGTCTTTTTTTACCTATCGCATCCTCATTTGTTTAACCCTCTGCTGCAGAGTGCAGTCTCGCAGACTCCGCCACAGACATGTGAGCTTTTATTTCGCAAGATAAGCCTATGTAAGTCAAACGGCGACAATACGTGTATCTTGCTACTGTTGAAAGGTAGACGAAATACAAATGGTGAGTTATAAACAAAATGGAAGAAAGCAAGGAAGATAGAATCAACGGAGTCTGCGAGACTCCACTTCTGCAGTAGAGGGTTAAATAACTTTCGCAATGATGACGTCATGATACATGCGACTGGTTATTTCTATATTCCTTAGTTCCCTCATTGTATTATAAGGTTGAAAGTATGAGCTCCATACATTCGGGGCATTTTTGACCCAGAGATCTTGAATGTATAGTCGAACGGAGGAAGGCACTAGGGTTAATTCTCAACACAGTCTACATCAGCGGTTCTTAAGCTTTATGAGTTCGAGGATTCCTTTTATGTTGTGTGCATTTTGCCGGACCTCCAACCATTTACTTTATACTGTTGCTCGGTACAAGGTAAGAAAATATTTTCATGTATAAAAGCTATTTATTTTTCACTATACAAATTATTACAATCTCCAGTTTAATTTACAAACTTTGCTAAAATTAGGTTTGTTAACCCTTTGATTACCGCTCCTAAACCCGTGATTCAAAACTTTTTTCAGTGTCGGATTTTGGTTATGTGTGTCCGACTGCTTTAAATGTTACATATTCTGCTGAATCATGGCATAGTATGATACAATATAATTTTAAACGCATTTCCGTTGGAATTACGCGACAAAATTTGACATTTGAAATTGGAGAGAACACCAAAGTCATGTCCACTGTATTGGACGCCGGTAGGCAAAGGGTTAATAATAAACAAAATTACTTCTGGACTTCTGATTAGTAACTCTTGGACCCCCAGAGGTCCACGGACCACAGTTTAAGAATTGCTGATCTACATCTACGGTAAGACACTTATTTTACCGCTCTATCAGTTTTTTGTTCCCTTGGCAAACATTTTCGTTGTTTACGAAGCCAATAATCGCACTGCTCGCTTCGTCGTCATTAGGGTACTCAGTTCTGCCTTCATTAAACCTTTCGATCCATCTGTAGATGTTCCTTTGGTTCATACAGCTGGAATGAAAGTCAGTTAACCCTCCAGACCAGATGACTACCTATTATAGTGAGTCACGATGTTTGCTAGGCTGCCTTAAATAAATTTAAAAAATTTTTCTTTTACAATTTGAATATCCAGTTAAAAGTCCTGAAAGTTTCAAAAAGATTCATTAAGTAGTTTTCTTTTAACCCTGTGAGTACGAAAGGCGTATATATACACCCTCACAGATTTATCAATATATACGAAAGACGTATATATACGCTCTCACATGTCTACCAATATATGAGCCGTTTAATGCAAAACTGGCGTAAGTCAATTTTTTGCCTATTTAGTTTAACCATGTATCTTGATTTTCGGGGGAAAACGGCATGATTATCTTAAGTTATAACTTTACAGTGGCTTACATAAACAGATGTAACATTCTTTGATATTATTACATTTTACAGAACCTTTACTTCATCCCTCATTATCCAGTAATCAACTCTTTTGACTTACGCTACTTTTGCATTAAACGGTTCATATACGAAAGGCGTGTATATACGTCCTCTAAATTTGTCTTACTATAACACATTTACTGTTTTACTAAACTGATCTAACATAGAATTTATCGTTTCATGTAACATAGGCACTGCAAATAGCTGAATATCGGCAACTGTTTCAATGTTCGTATGTTTTTATTAATACTCAGTTAAAATTCCCGTCTCCGACTCCGACCTCGACCCCAACTCCTGCATTTATAATAAATTGTCAACATAATAAGTATATGCTTCTTTATAACTAAATTACTAATATTTAATACACAATTTGATACAAATGTAGTCTTTCTAGTATTTATTTAGTTTTATTACAACTGTCAATTATTTTGAGCACATTTTTTATTTTTATAAAATTTACTAACATGGAGACGGAGTCGGCATATTTTTTTCCGACTCCGACTCTGACTCCAGTAATCAGAAATTCCTGCCGAACTCCGACTCCGACTCCACAGGCCTGTTAATACTGTTCACTCATTAACGATGTGCGACAGCCAGTCCTAGCGCTGTATATATTGATAGTTCCGTGTGAGGGTGCGCCGCAGTCAAAGGGTTAATAAATTCCCAAAAGTACCTTCACTTTTCGGACCGTCACCCTGTTGTTTGTCCTCCCTTAACGTTCTACTTCAAAAAAGGACATTTCGCGCGCAGCGACTTAATAGGAGCCTCGACGATTTTTAGCTATGCAATATCGCGGTTGTTATAAACGGTTCCCAAGCGTGTCGGTCCCCGGCGAATTCGCTTATCAGAGAAGCGGATGACGCACAAATTACGTCCCGCGGATGTTCAGCCGGCTTCGATTAAGTCCCCTTTCTCACGGATTAGCAAACTGATCCCGCGGATCCTGTTGCCGTCCATTCGATCCGCCAATGCGCGAACCGCCCCGAGGTGAATCGAAATTGAACGAAAACGAAAATCCCTTCTGCCCCGCGTCCATTGTCCGCAGCCTCTCTTCGCTGGCTTGTCGCCTTTTTACCGGCGGGAGTGTTCGTTTCCACTTGGTTGGGTTTATCCTTTGTCTCGTGGAACGGAATTGCTCTAATTTATTCGAGGGCACGGTGAACAGCCCTCGACGTCTCGGCTTTTCGTGATTTCAAGAAGCTTCTCGTAAAAATACCATCGCCTCCCGACCGATGAACTGAGAACGTTTATTGGTGTCTGTCGCTGAGACTACCTGATGCGTTTTGACTATTTTTTTCCTTGTTTTACCGTCTCGATGAAGAAATTTCGGTTTTATTCTATTCATCACGGCAGACAGGTTTATTCTATTCGTCTCGTGTTGGCTCTGGAGAGACGGTGAGTATGAGAACCACTGGTTATGCGAGCTTGGTTTGCTGGTTTTTCTGTCAGAGGTAAACTCAGACCGAATTTCTTGTTGCAATTCGAAAATCTGATGCACAGGGTTGGTTTCGATGGAAGGTTTTATTTGTTTAGTTGGTAAATACTCTCCGTATCTTTCGTTTGTTTCCATGCTCTATCGCGTATACAGGGTGTCCCAGAATAAGTGGGAATTATTTTTGGAGTGACTTCAGCACATCTAAACAATAAGAAGAGTTTATATAAACGTATGGCCTATTTGATTTTATTTGGCGTATACAACTTATTGTACATATACATTGTTGTGCAATAACTAGTACATAGTTACTGCATAGTTTAGTATAGTAACATATTTTTCCTGATTTCTGTTACAAAAAGTTTGTACAGTACTATATTAAAATGAAGAGAAATTATATTTTATTATGCAGGCTGATGTGTTTTAAGTATTGAATCATTAAAATAATTTTTCATTTGTTCTTGGATTCATTGACATCTGTTAGAAATAATGTACTGAAATAAATGTTTATTAAAACAATTTTTCAAATATTTTATTATTTTTATCCTATTTGTAATTTGTCCTTTTATTGTACTAAAATTCAAATCGTTTGAGGAACAATACTTTCGGTAGTTGGATTATTTCTGTATAGTTTTACATATTTTATAGTAAATTGAATTATTTGTATATGATTATTGTTACAATACATTGAATTTAGAAGTTAAAGTCATTTCTCTGACGGACACAGCCTATTTTGTTTTTTCGTAAAATAAACGCGCTTGTAAAAATTCAAAGCAACCCTGAAATTTTGAAAAAATAAAATTTGCTCTCATCATATGAACGTTTTCGAACACATTAAATTTTATTCTGCATAGTGTTTTCGAATAACAATGAAACCAAAGTTTTTTTCAGTTCTAGTGGCCAGTGGCTCGCCCTCTAGAAAAAATTTCATTAAACTGTTTCGTCTGATACTAATAATTTCAGTTAATTGTACCTGCTGTGCAATTTTTTCCGACGATTCGTAAGCGCATCTTGGCGCGTGCTCGGAGTGTACTGAATTATTAACGGGATAAAATATCGTTAAAAGAATTTAATTAACCGAGAAGTTTCGTCGGGAGCAACGCGTGCCGGTCACGGGTCACTTCACCCCTCCTGATTTCGAATTAATACTTCCAACATAGTGCCGAACTTTTTTAACGATCGTTTCAGAGAAAAATTAATTAAACGTTTCACGATTCAAAGGGTTGGATTTTAAGCATTTCTAGGATAAGTTCCACAGAGATTTAATGTGCTTTAATTATGCGAAATTTAATTGGAGTTCCGAACTAGCCACCCGAACTGGAATTCGTTCGGCAAACTGCTGGTCACTTTGAAAACTCTAAAAAGGGCGAGGCTGTAAAAATATTTTTTTCGTACACTTATGCACGTTTTGAAGTCGTTCAATTTGTGACTAAAATATTTCTTCGTGCCGTTCAAAATGAAAGTGTTCGTCAACGCTTTAACTGTGGGCTACTTGAAAACGAGGCGAACGCTGCGTGCGGCCGATCTGCAGTAGCACACAGTTACACATTGCACCGAACGCCTATGGGCGTCGGCAGTACACGGTGAGCGACTTGTTAAACACCTGTAAGCACTCATAGCAGTCAAAGGGTTAATTCGTAAAACATACCATATTTCGACATATATGTGTCTCAAAATTAGATAGTTCGTCAGAATTTGTTTATTATTTGTAGAATGACCGCATTCTGCAGATATAATTTTAAACTCATTTCCAGTTGCAAATTTACGTATTTCAGTATGAGTCGATTTTAACTGCTATTTCGTACTATTTCTAACGAAATATGTGCGAGTATAAGTTCTTCAGTTGGAATCGATGATTGAATCAATGAAGACTACTATTTCGCGGTATTTCTATCGAACGATCAACGATATTGCACGAAACACGTAGGAATTTACATATTTCAGCACGTGTCAGTGGTAACTGCTATTTCGTACTATATGTAACGAAATATCAGGGAATATTACGTATTTCAGTAGGAATCAATGATTAAATCAATGAAAAGTGCTATTACACGCCATTTATATCGAGGGACCAATGATTCTGCACGATGTAGGTAAAAATTTACATATTTCAGCGTGAGTCGATGGAAACTCCTATTTCGCGCTATGTTTATAAAATGATCAACGATTTTGCATGATGTATCTAAAAATTTACGTATTTTATCATGAGTCACTGGAAACTGCTGTTTTGTGCTATTTCTAATGAAATTTCAGCGAATATTACGTACTTTAGTAAAAATCGATGACTAAATCAATGAAAACTGCCATTTCGCGCTATTTCTATAAGATGATCAACGATTTTGCACGATATACGCAGGAACAGACATATTTCAGCATGAATAATCGAATTTTCCCCAGTTTAACTACTTTTGGAATCACTCAAACAATACACCAATAACTACAAACTCTCCAATACATATAAAACCTGCAACTATAAGCTAAAATATCCTACGAAACCACCGAAATATCTCCGGAGCGAATCCAAAAGTCCTGCTTTAGGTGGGGAGGGTGAAATATGTAGAACTATATTTTTGTACCTTCTTTTGCACGACTTGAAATTTCTTTACAATTTCTTTATTAACAGTTTTGTTCAATAGTAGCCTAAATAATCACGTTCACATTGTTTACTTACACTGAAAGTAAATTAATTTTTTAAGTCTCGATACTTCTTAGGGGGTGCGATCGCACCTATCATCCCCCTTCCTCCCCTTGGTACAGCCACTGAAATATCTTTCCACCGTATAAAGGATGTCGAAAACCTCGATTTGTTTCAAATTTTTTAACATTTTTGCATGAAAATTTAAGGACACACAGTATACTTAATATACACGATTTTGGAAAAAACTGTGTATCAATAGAATTAATATTTCTTCTACAAAAAAGTGTGAAACTTAGCCCATATATTCGGAAGGGCTATTTTTCTAACATTAAAGGGTACATTTATTTTATATTTTTATCCGACAGTAGCCTAAATAATCAACTTCACATTATTCATTCACATTTAAAGTGTAATATAAAATGACTAATAAATTAATTTTCTTTAAGTCTTCACAACCCGATCGCACCCCTCCCTCCTTGGATCCACCCGTGAAATATCTTACAACCGTATAAAGAAGGAGAACGGAAAAGCTCGGCAGGGATGAAAAGTGTCAGGATAATTCGCGCGGGGGGTTGACGTGACGGGGCGGTCCCGCGGCGAAATCGCGCGGACGTGAATGATTTGTTCGCCGTGAATAGCCCTGGTGACAATCCTTTCGCATTTAGGTCATAAAACACGGAGGACGGGCCGGTCTCTCGTCGGACGTGTCATCATAATCGCGGCCGGCGAATAACATCGGAAAAACGAGTCCATAATTCAGCCGGTGCGTGACTTGGCCCCGTCGCTGACGGACGCTCGTTGGTTTTCGTTCAATTTATGCACTGAGCCACTCCGTCACGGCAATTGATGCGTGCACACATCCACCGACAGAAACGGAATCCTCGAGGAAACGGCTGTCTAATATATCTGTCCGGAATAATCGATCGCCATAGCGCGGAGGAAGGAGCGCGCGCGCGCGGGGGAGCACGCGTTTTTGTACCCCGGGAAATCGCGCGACACTTTGAAAAAAAAATGAAAAAAAAAAGGAAAAAATAGAATCGCATACTCCGTGCCCGGTGATATCAATTCTTCGGGGAAGGATATTGTCGCGGACGATCGAATTCGTTTCAATGGAATGACGGATCGTCTCTTTCAGCTCGAAGATGCTTTCATCGGCGAACGTTGTATTGCACTCCTCGCGAAATTGCGGCGCTCCTGGAATTTGTCTTGTTGCCATTCCGGTTTAAGTCGCCGCGATTGATGCATTGACGAGCTTTATTTTTACCTGGAGATGTGGGATGATGATCGATTGTCAGGCGATCGTCGAAACTGAAATTGGACTTCTGTAGAGGTTCAACCTCTTCGCGGGGAAATTTATACGGGATGGAATAAATTATTTCGCTGTTTGTGATTTGTTGAATTTTTTTATTGGAATGCTGTTTTAAATTGAGTCGATTGATGTAGTGGAGACTTTTATTTTTACCTCGAGACGTGCGGTGATGATCGATTGTCAGGCGATCGTCGAAACTGAAATTAGACTTCTGTAGAGATTCAACCTCTTAAGGGGCGAATGTATGCAGGATGGAATAAATTGTTTCGTAATTTGTGATTTGTTGAATTTTTTTCATTGGCATTTTAAAGTGAACCGATTGATGTATTGGAGACTTTTATTTTTAGTAAAAATACAAGGTGTCCAGCGTTTTCCTGCAAGATTGTTTCAGCATATTCTATAAGTAAGCATAAGAAAAAAATATGATATAAACATAGACTGATAAATGCTTTATTGAAAAGTGATAACGAAAATTCGAAACAACAACGGACTGTGTTTATTCTTATTTTTACTCCTAAAATATGCGGGCACCGTTTTGTGGGGAAAATTTGGGATACCCTGTATATGGTTATCACATATTTTCTTCACATATATTGACTGAAATTTTCTTATTAAACTAAAAGAAAATTTCAGTCGATACATGTAAACTTCGATTTGTTGGTACCGTTGTTTTTAATCATGGTTATTTTTATTGTTACAGGTACGTGTGAAGTAACCTTGCGATTTATCGATTATTCTAGTTGAACAGTGTACGGTGAGTAGTTCGAAATAATTAAGTAGAAATTCCATTAGAGAGAGGAAAATCAGTACTAACTTTAGGTGTGTGTAGTACTCGACAAATTAAACAAAGAAGTTCGTATAAATAAGTGGCGAAAGATCAGTGGTTTTAGAGATACAAAAAAATATTTGATCTCTTCGTCATATACAGGGTGGGTCCCTAGAAATTATTATTTAAAATAATTTGCGGCTCGTTGAAGGCAAAAGAAAAACATTGGATAAAAAAGTGTTTTGTTTGAACAACAAATTTGATAAAGAAATTTTATTTTTTATTCAGCGTGACCTTTGGAAAATTTTAAGGTGACTTTGATATTTTAAAACTGTGCATTAATAAAACACTATGTCGTCGCATATCGATTTCCTCCTACATGAAACTTATTTAAGTCGCATAATTGTTCATCAGGTTATATAAATTTGATATGCTTCTTCAATAATAAATTGAGCCTTGTGTTGAAAACTAACAATGCCAATTGATCTACAATCTTCATATTCAATAATTTATCCGATTGTCAAAGTTTCAAGATTAAAAATGTAATTATAATATCCAGATTTGTAAGATAGTGTATGTTGAATATTTTAAATATTTAGTTATTGATTATCCGGTGGAAAATACATTTTCTTCATGAAAGCTGTGTGCAAAAGGTAAGGAAAGTATGTTAATATGCTTAAGGATGGACTGAGCCGCTCCATTTAGGAACCCCGACATTAATTAAGTTCGTGGTTAATCCAATTTTTAATTACGTGCCAATTACACAGTTACCTCCTTCCTATATTATTCAGTATAATGATCATGGAATCTAATTAGCCGCGTTCGGTTTCATCTGACCCGTAGGAGAACAAAATTTAATACGTTAAAGCGCTTCATCTCTGCTTTATATTAATTACCAAATCGGCGGGTTCAAAGAATTTTAATGTCCGAATTTCAAATTTTCGTTTTATTCGATTCAGTAGATGAATCGACTAAAAATGTTTTTAAAAATATGTGAGCGACATTTAATGATGAGGCAGATGTATTATTACAAGATTATTCACAGAAACCGTCAACATTTTTGTAGTTATAACAAAAATAAGAAAAATGAGACGGTGTGAGTTTTGAGTGTAAGTTTTTAACATACCGTGACCCACGTGATGAGTTATCGCCTACCTGGGCGACATTATATGACTTATATGCTGCGTCATCGAACTCTATTGTGCAGAGAGGGTACATACGCTTAGAGGGCCCAAAAATATGACCTATCCTTGAGAATTTTTTGGAGTAACTATGTGCTCCACTGACGAGAGTCTTCTTTCCCCTAAACTGTGTATATTATAAACTATGTATCCTTAAATTTCCAAGGAAAAATGTTTCAAGATGGCGGAAATATATTTTCAGAAGTATTTCCTCGAGAAGATTTTTCGAACACTATTGAAACGGTTTATTTCAAATTTTAGGCAGGTGTTATAAAATGACCTTATCTAGTTTATTTATAGACACACAGTACTTAATATATACAGTTTTCTAAAAAAATCTGTATATCAATGGAATTTATATTCTCTCACAAAAAAGTCAAACATAGTTCATATTTGTGGAAAGACTAACTTTCTAGCATTAAAAGTTACATTTATTCTATCAAACGTCACTTTTAATTTTAACTGTAAAATTCATAATTATTTCTATCTAATTTGAAGTAATATAACATAGAGTAACTTTCTATGCAGCAGAATAACGAAAATTTACTGAAAAATTCTCGTCCAGAACGTACAGCAAAAAATTCTGCTGAATTAATTATTTTTTGTTTCCTAATTCTGCTTGAGTAATTAGCGCGTACTCAGCTCTTGATACCGTAATCCTGTACTAAAAAACGTAAAATTCTTCGTACAGCCAGAAGAGAACGAGAAAGATTAACCTGCTTGAATGTCAGTTATTAAAATAAACATTCTTTATTAAACTGTTACAAGCAATTGACAGGATAATACAATTGATACGCAGTGAAATGTTGTCGAAACTACTATTCAATCATGTTTCGTTCGGATTATCACGAGTCAATTCACAATAAAACAGCATAGATTTCTGCTCGATGACTATCGATACTATTACATAGAGAAAATCCGGGATTACAGACAACACGTTTCAAAAAGCCATGTGGAATAATCGTTTCATACGCCGACTTCTGGCGATTTTAGTTTAAAATATCAACAAAATTCGAAACGGATTACTCAGTTACATCTAGTATTCACCTAATACTTCATCAATACATAGGGTAATCCACTTAAAATCTTCCTAAGCCAATATCTTCGAAACTATTAGTGACATAAAAAAAACATTTGAACACAAGTTGACTGGTTTCAAAGGAGGCATAATGCGATGTCCATAGTTTTTTCACTGGTGTAGGTGTAACAGAGATGTGAAGGTCACCTTTGTTTTTTGAATAGAACTGTATATATTTTAATACATCAGTGGTCGCTGCTCTTCATTCTGTATAAAAAAGTATTGGGGTACTTGTGTCGAAAAGCTGTTACTTCAGAAGATATTTTGATTTGTGTATGGAAAGCCTGTCAAGCCACTTCTTACGCCGCTGCAGGTATAGCGACCGCTTTAACACTCTGACTGCCACGCTGTATCAGTTAAAAATTGCAAACTTTCTCCATGTTTAAACAGAATAAGTAGACTTCAAATTAATACACATTTTAATCAACAATATTTGTAACCTTCTTAATTTTTCTATTGGTCCCATTAAACCTCCTTAGGTACGTTCATTAATGCTACACGTGATCAAATAAATAATGACGGAATGAAAGTATCACCCACGTATGGGTGACGTGCAGTCAAAGTATTAAAGATATGCACTTTTGTTATTATAACGCCGAAACAACAAGGCAATAAAGTGCAGACGGTCAGTCATAACTTAACATTGCAAGTGTGAAACAATAAAATGTTAATTCGACGTAAAATAATGTGTTTGAATCAATTATTACTAGGCCTGACTGATTAATTCTCAATCCTTTAGAACAGAATGTTACAAAAACAAAACTGTCTTGCTCTAGATGCGGTTTCACCCGCGATAATTCTTTTTCTTTACATCCTGCAGCAAGGCGAATACTCTTTCGAGCGCGCGAGCACCGAGCTTCGCCACCTAGCGGCCGTACGTAAACTACGCCCTCGTGGACGTCGATAAAAAATACTCCCACGTTCTTTCCTCGATAAAATATAGCCTGTGACACTCCGGAAAATGTAAAGAAGCTATTATAAAAATTTCACAACAATCGATTTAATAGTTTCTGAAATTATTGCGAACGTACAAACTCTGTCTCTTTATTATAATAACAAGATTATTGTATATACTCATGTCGATACAGTAAATTGAGGTATGGCGTACCGTTGTAAACGAAAGGGTTAAAAGTGTTAAAATCATAGTTAAAACGGGCCCCACGTATTACGTTACGCCCTGTGTATAATTTGGTATGGCTAATTGTAATTTATTTGGGCGGAGAATCCTTTGCAGAAGCCGTGTCTGGTATTTAGTATGCGTTGCTTAAAATGCAGACATTCCTTGGACACGAGTTTTCTGGGCTAATTGCATTCAGTATGCGTCTTAACAGCACGATATGAGCGAAATTTTGAAACAACGAGTTGTTAGGATCGTGTCTTGAATTTAATTATGCGAAGAACGTCACGTGAGAAGGGGTTGCATAGCTTCTTGTACATTTTGAGGCTCCGTCGCTCGTACGTTTCTTCCTCCCCACGGTTATGAAACTATCAAGGGTGTTTAATAGAAAATTTTCGTCTGGGAAAATTGGTTTTTGTTAAATATATAATGGTGCAGTCGATTGATTTGTTACATAAAACAAGCTTCATAATTTATATTGTAGTAGAAATTATGCGAGCGAATAATAAGCATGTCTGATACGTAAAAGCAGACGTGTTGTGTATATACTTGCGAATTCGATTGTATTTTAATTAGTGTTTGTTTAGTTCAGTTCGTTTGTGTCGAGTACCTATAATTTTAGTGTTGTATACAGTGTATATATTAATTTATTTCTGTGTGAAATGTTATTGATTTCTTCAAATAATGGTAGACTACATATTACTTTTATGTTTGTTGTGTCGTCAGATGGCGTAAACCTTAATTTGTTAAAGTTTTAAATAAATGCATTAGACATACCCCCTATTGTGAACTCGTACCATGATTGTTAATTAGGGTAGGTGTGGGCACATTCCTGAAAATTGATTCTCTTTTAATATAGCCCAACACCTCGGTTCCTCATCTCGTGGCTAATCCAAAAAGTTTTGACAGGAATCCGTTTCCTCTTCGTTATACCTGCACTTGTTCCGCAGATTATCAATTAACTATACAACGCCCAGCACTCGCGGTTGGAAGCAAATGCCATAACTCATAAACTATAAAGTGTCCCAACACGTGACACATCTCATCTGAAACAGCGTTAAACAAAATACAATGCTGGGAGAATTTTTTATAAAAATCGATTAATACAATTTTTAACTATAACGATGAATACAAATTCTTTTTTGGATAGGAAAAATGAAAAAAAGGATGCCTATAAATCGTATGAAAGAATGGTAAACAATAAAGGCCATGCATCGCATAACGCTCGAAATTTCTGATATTTATTTTTGAGCGTTCAAAAATTATAGATTTTTTAAATTTGCACACATACGTACATATACGTCAGAGTACAGTAAAATTGACAATAGAAATCGGTGACGTCCACATAGACGTACAAATGTGAAAAGATTTGTTAAACTTTGGAGTGAAAAGAGTGTAACAATGAATACGTATTTTTTGGGGCAGAAAAATTGGAAAATCAATTATAAATCGTGTGAAAGAATGGAAAATTGTAAAGACCGTACATTGTATGAAGCTCTGAATTTTTGCGATTTTTTACCGTCAGTTGCATGGCCTTATCATTGACCATTTAAAACATATGAACTTTTTTTATTTTCATACACACACGGTGCAGTACAGTAAAATTGACCACAGAAATCGATGACCCCCACATACATACAGCTACAAATTTAAAAAGTTTGAAAAAACTGTTGCTGGGATGGATATAACAATGAAAAATACAAAACGTATTTTTTGAGTCGGAAAAATTGAAAAATCGATTATAAACTATGCGAAACAGTGGCAAACTATAAACATCGTAGATTATTTGAGGACTCCAAATTGTTTACCATTTTTTAACCATTGATTTAAGTAATAAATGGACATCTATTTATAATGTATGTACACGAAATTAATATAATATAACAATTTCTAATAAAAATAACTCTTGCTTCAAAAAATCAATTTTAATATTACATAAATAATTCAATATAATATTTAAATTACAATTAATAAGAAATAATTCTCCCCTAAAAAAATAATTATTATTAACTGTGATGTAAGTAATAACTTGTCATCTATTTATAGTGTATACAGACAAAATTAGTGGAATATAAAAATGTATAATAAAAATATCGCTCCCCTAAAATATCAATTATACTATTACATAAATAATTCAATATAATATTTAAATCACAATTAATAAAAAAATAATTCCGCCTTCAGAAAATAATTTCTATTAATTGTAAGTAAAATAATAAATTGACATCTATGTATAGTGTATATACACAAAATTAATAGAATATAAAAATTTATAATAAAAATAGCTCCCTTCATGTTTCAATGATACATTTTTACTCATTCAAAAATTATGAATTTTTTCTTAATCTGTACACACATACGTATGCACCCTCACACACACGGTGTAGACAAAAATAGACAGTCTGAAATATGGAAAGTTCGGAAACAATTTTTCAAGTGCACAGGAAGATATCGTCGACACAGACTCAACCCCTTCCTGTTCTGAGCTTCTCGATATCCCTGACTCGTAATCACAACAAATCGCCACCCAGCGAACGATATTTATTATGTAACAGCGTAGTGAAATCTCGTGAACGAGAAGCGACGGGAAAAAGTAGGGAGGAGGAATTGTCGGTTTAATTCAATTTTTCGCTAATTCCAATTAGTCGGCGAGCTGGATCAGGAGGGACGAGGGAAAAAGTATTATGAACGGACCACTTGTTTCATTCCGCAGAGCCGTACGTCTTCCCTGCAGCTCACAGAATAATAGAAGAAAAACTTTTGATAGGACGTCCGGTGTTATCGCGTGGCGAACCGTGAAAGAATCGTAATCCTGGTTGGAGTGGACCGAGTACTATGTCATCCGGCAGAAAGGACTGGCTGCATGTAGAAACGTGAGCTTACAACATCCAGGATACCCGAAAACTAATTTCTTTTACAATTCAACACTTTGAGACAGCCGTCTATGGCTGACGGTTTTATTTACTCAAGCAGAAACGATTTCGTTAGGTATTTATAAATACAGGGTGGTACAGCCGACTGGGAATTGATTCTGGATACAGAAAGGAAACGGAAATATGGAATAATATTTTTTGTGTAAAGCTCCGCTTTCGAGTAAATGGCGTTTAAATGTTCGCTGGGAATTTCCTCATGTCCCGTGCGGAAGATCGATGAGCGTATTCATTTAGTACGATGTTTGAACGCCCATGGGCGTTCTCCGCACGGAAGGCAGGAATGTTACGGGAGTGTATTATATTGCGTTCATATTACAATTCACTTTTTCATTGCGTTAATTAATTAATATTGTATTATTGGCTGATGAGCAGGATCAACATATCCTGCCCAAGAGGTAATTTCTATGAGAGTATAGATCGCTTGGACCTTCATAGTCCCTCCATTGTAGACTATTTCAGACTCTGAACAATACAATTTACAGAACATGAATTCTTCTATATCGAACACCCTGTAAAGTTCGAGTGATCAGACTGAAGTTAGACAACCTTCAAATCGATAGGAATCTTTGGACAAATAACTACGTACGGGGGTGTTGACACTTGCATTAGCAACGTCAAACACTGTCATAAGCTTTATAGCCAGCCTAAAACTTACAAACTCATCGATGCACAAGTTATTGCCCAGCTGGAAAAGATTTGCCACTAATTCGAATGTTTCATTATGAACTACCTAACAGCGGACTAGAGGATACTTCTACCACCTGGAAAGGACCACCCTCAACCCTTACGCAGGTGTCGTCTGCACAATACCCTTCTGGTACCCCTCAGGATACTTTCACTATCTGGAAATGATCTCCCCCAACCTATACACAGGCATCATCCACAGGATACTCCCCTTTCTGGCTCCGTCACAGTTTTTCTGGACTTTGGTACCTCCATCCAGCCAATCACTGATTAACAACTTTTATGTAAACACTCCAGCCACCACAATCGAACATATTTTGAAAGGTACATCTTGATCATCACACCCCATGTTCAATCATTCACATTTACGTCTGAACGTACACTTACGTTTCTAACACCAGTCATTAACATACTGCCAATCAGTCAGACCTGGACCCAGTTACAATAAACATCTAGTCAACCAAAGTCCAACATTAGTCATCTTTCAAACCGACTCCAACACATGAAGTTGCTTGGAGATAGTGTAACGCTTACAATATTATACTACGGCACACAGAGAGTGCTCACAATGAAGTCACACTCTTTACACACCATCGTGCATTCAACAAGGGGAATTAGACAAATCCCTATGTAGACTTTGCTGTAGCTCCTGGCTGTAAACGACGATCTACCCATCCTGATGGAACGGTAATTTCTATGAGAATATGGAACGCTTGGTCCTTCATAGTCCCTCCTTTATAGACTGCTTCAAACTCTGAATACAACTTACAAAACATGAATTGTTCCGTACAGAACATCCTGTTAAGTTCAGGCGATCTTCTGACTGAAGTTAGGTGTCTTCTCGATATCGACAGGGTTCCCTGAGTAAATGGTTGCGTGTGAAGGGAATTAGAGAGACCCCTACGCAGACTCTTAGATGTAAATGAGGACGATCGACAGATTTCTGACCGAAAGGTAATTTCCATGAGAGCATAGATCGCTTGGTCCTTCATAGTCCCTACCTTGTGGACTGCTTCAGACTCCGAATACAACTTACAAAATATGAACTGTTTCGAACAGAACACCCTGTTAAGTTCGAGTCACCTGATTGAAGTTAGACATCTCCTTAAAACCGACAGGGATCCCTGAGTAAATCGCTGCGTGTGAATCGAATTAGAAAGACCCCTACGCAGACTCCTAGCTGTAAATGAGGACGATCGACAGATTTCTGGCCGAAAGGTAATTTCTACGAAAGTATAGATCGCTTGGTTCTTCATAATCTCTCCTTTGTAGACTGCTTCAGACTCTGAACGACACAACTTACAAAACAATCGAATTGTTCCGCACAGAACATCCTGTTAAATTGGCGCGATCTTCTGACCGAAGTTAGGTGTCTTCCCGATATCGACAGGGATTCCTGGACAGATGTTTTGTTTCCAGGCGACATTCCGCGAACGAGTCTCTGCTGGGAGTAATTTGCCGCTCTGTTTCCTGCATGGCTGTACAGAAGCCGTTTTTTTTTTCGACGTGAACTCGGCGGAAAGGTTGCGTTAAGCCCGGGGTTTTACGGGCGACCGGTCCACGTAGACGTAATTGGGTCATAAATATGTATCAACGGCCGATTTCTTTCCCTTCCGCCGACCCAGTTGCGTATTTTAATTAGGGGCGTTACTATAAATATGTGCTTTTCAATTTCGGCTCGAGTAAACAGATTAAGGAGTCCGCTCCGTCAACGTGTTCGCCGCGTTAATTGCCACATGACGAATCCCTCGACGGCTAGGGCAACAACGGTCGAGAAAAGGTCGGGAAAACTCTGACGAGGGGAGGTCGTGAACTGGGCGAGCGTTTTTTTTTTTCAACCACAGCCACTCAGAATGCAGTGGCTGATTGTTGTAAACAAACACTAGAATATTAACCCTTACGTGGGTCAGTTTTGTCCGGATTGGTTCCAAAGCTTGGGTTAAATGGCTTTATGCATGGTGGACAACGTAACTTGATCACCTTAACTATTTCCATCACTGCTGGACCAATACAAATTTTTTTTTAAATACTTCGGTTTAAAGGGACCTGGGGCTAACTGTAGCATACGCAGGGTGTAGCACGTGACTATCGCCACGAATTTTTAGGCACTTCAAATAAGCTGACAAAAAAATATTTTGAACGAAACTTAATCAGCTTTCAGTCAGCTACAAATTGCAATATAAAAAATTTGCAAAAAATTTGATTTGATGGAAAGTCAAGGTCATAGTATAGTAGGTCGTTGAACTCGTATTGACATCAGTTATAACACTATGAAATCAAGGATACATAGTGTCACTTAAAAACGTCAAGATGACCTTGACTTTTTATCGAAAAAAGATTTATTGGAAATTTTTTATATTGCAATTTGTAGCCGACTGAATGCTAATTAACTTTTACAAATATTTTTTTATCAGATTATCGGAAGTGCCTGAAGAATCGTGGTGACAGTTACTTGCTACACCCTCTACCTTTTGTAGGTCATTTTTTTCAAAGTTATCAAAGTCAGCTTCAGTTTTTTAAATGGAACCCAATATTTTTTTCTAAAATTCTTATAGAGTATAAAAAAATGAATTCAGCAACCTCGATAGCCCTATCGTTCCAATCATTTAATTTCGAGACATTATTTCCAAAGATCCACGTGACACATCCATGCATACGTAGACATAGCTTTACATAGTAATTTTAATTACTGTCAGATGCAAATATTTCGAGATTAAATGATTGGAACTGTAGAGTTGTTAAGGCTGTTGAATTTGTTCTTTTATGATCTATAAGAATTTTGGCAAACAATACAGGATTCCATTTAAAAAACTGAAGGTGACAATAGGTGAAATATCTCCAGTGTACAACGTATTAAGGACGATACTATAATCAAAAACGAAATTTCTTAATTCACTGAATTAACATATAATTAAAAAGATAACAACGTCGGTCCAACGGCTTTGAAATTTAGAGCCTTAAAACCATTCCCCATAAAAATGCCTGGCCAGAATCCCTTAATAATCTAGGGTTTGTTAATGCTCATCAGCGACTACATTTTCAGGCGGGTCCCGTCAGGAATCCGCTCATCCAAGCCTCAGCCCCTCGTCAGACGAGCAAAACCGGCGCATTTTATTAGGACTTCTTTTTCCATCCCCCCGTGGACGCCCAGCGTCCTCCGCTTTCTTTTTGCCCGCTCCCCGTCCCCCTTTCCGGCGTCTCGGTCCCGTTCTAATGGAATAGGATTTACGTGTCTATCTTTCCAGCTGTCAAGGGAGCATATCCCGGGAGGGCACGGTGTTCTTCGATTTCAAAAGAACGCTCTTAGTTTCTCCGGCCGGCTCAAAGCGATAAATAAATCCGCGTGTTTTATTGTGAGACGCTCGAAGAAAATTCAGCGGATGAGCGGGGCCGCCTCGGAAGTGCTTTCACCGTGAGGAATTAAGAAGGAATAATCCGCGAGAGACACGGCCGGATCCCACCGAACCCGTCTTTCATCGAAGTTTATAGTCCCCACGTCCCCGGCATTCCCAATGAAATTTTTATCCTCCCCGGGAGCCGGGCTTCTCGGATCAAACGAATGGATCCGCTCACTGTATCGAGCACCGGAGATTCGTTTTATTTTCGACGCCCGCAACCGGGGCAAGACCCGCCGTTCACCACCCAACCGGGTCAACGTCAACGCTATCGGACACCCTGAAATTATCGGGCAATCTGAGGCATCGCATTCAGACGTGTAACTCATCGGATTGTTGCACGGGTTATCACGGATATCTGCACGGGGTGATCCGCGAGAAATGGAACACCTGAATATGTTCGTTGGATTTCGGGATGGAGCGAAGAGTTGGGGGAAAATGTTGGATCGTACCGGAGAATTCTTCTTCAAGGTCATGCCAGGGTTCTCCGTTCTTTTTAATGTAACTGTTACGGAATGGGCCGTAACGATTCGAGATTGTCAAAGTCTCGGGTTTCAAAATGAATATATAAGAGTGATTACTGTTGCTTTTTTAGTTCTAGGCGGTTTAGTTGCTCGAGTGGAAGTGTTGATTTTTCGGAAAGCATTAATTATGAAAGCTCGGAGTGGAAGGGTGGGGTAGCTATGGTCGCATGGTGGGAGAAAAGGGTCTTAGGACTGACCTGGGTCCTTCTGACGCGCGTAACGTCAACGGTGATGATGATGTGCGTAATTACAATAATATCCATGATAACAATTCTTATGGTGATAACAATAACGGTTGGAATAATGATAATAATAATGAGTATGATAATACTAATAATAATAATGGGTATGATAATAATAATAATAATAATAACAATGATGATGATGAGTATGATAATACTAATAATAATAATGAATATGATAATACTACTACTAATAATGGGTATGATAATGATAATGATAATGATAATGATAATGATAATGATAATGATAATGATAATGATAATGATAATGATAATGATAATGATAATGATAATGATAATGATAATGATAATGATAATGATAATGATAATGATAATGATAATGATAATGATAATGATAATGATAATGATAATGATAATGATAATGATAATGATAATGATAATGATAATGATAATGATAATGATAATGATAATGATAATGATAATGATAATGATAATAATGAGTATGATAATAATAATGAGTATGATGATAATAATAATAATAATAATAATAATAATAATAATAATGAGTATGATAATACTAATAATAATAATGGGTATGATAATAATAATAATAATAATGGGTATAATAATAATAATAATAATAATAATAATAATAATAATAATAATGAGTATGATGATAATAATAATGAGTATGATAATACTAATAATAATAATGGGTATGATAATAATAATAATAATAATAATAATAATGAGTATGATAGTAACAATAACAATTATAATGGTAATGATAGTTATCAGAACGGAAATGTTGGTAATAGTAGCATAGGTGGTAATTGTAGTAGTAATGGTGATAATCTTATACAACAATACTATCGTATTATAATTACTGTACAGATTCATCTGCGTGGAAAGGGGCAGTGAGTTCGTAACAGTAACTGTATATTTTTTTATTAAGAATGTTATCGCCAAGGAAAAGAGATTAGTGACCCGCAATGTCGTGACCTTCAAGTGACCTTAACCCTTGTGTGTGCAATCTAGTAGCCGGGTACATATTTCTATATTTCTTTTAACAATTTTTTAAGTTTCTTATGGAAATATTGTAAACCCCCCCATCCCCAATCTTTGGACACTTTTACGTCGATTTATGTTTTCGAAATAAAAATGTGTGCAACAAATTTTAAATATTGAAGCTTTAAACTTATTTATACTTTTGGTTGCACACATAAGGGTTGAAATTGGAAATTCGAGGCTGAATAATTTAAACGTTTACCTTTTTTGGATTTTTACAGGGGGTGATTCATGAAAAATGGAAAACCTAAGTATGTTCATTGAACTTGGAGATAAGGAGAAATTATGGAGGGAAAAGTTACACTGTTTAGGAGAATTCTTCTTTAAAGTCACGTGAGGGTCGTCAGTTTTTTTTTATGGAACTGTATGTGTACCTACATGCTTAATAACATGATCGCTAGTGGGAATATTAGATCAGTGGTCTATAATATAATGACTTTCAAGTGACTTTGAAATTATAAAGTCGAGGCACATAGTTATTCATTTTTCTACTAAACCAGATTATTGTCAAGTTATGTTCAAAACTTTGTGCAATCTGTCCAATAAAATTTCTTGTATTCATTAGTGTCGAGACACCTGCAATATAAAACACTAATGAGATGTGTCTTTCCTTATTTCTTTGTGTTTATGAAAATGACATCTGGAAAAAAATTATAACATTAGAAAAATATTTTCTGAGCTACTATGACACTACTATAACAGCAAAATATTATTTCAACTGAAAATATTTAATCCTTGGCAGAAGGTTTAATTCAGAAACACCTTGTATATGACACAAAATACAAAGTTTATATTTTGAATGTTTCTAGCTGTTGGGTAAAAATTAGCATATTTTAGAAACGTCGAGTAATTAATTTGATCATGTAGCGTATATGTTAACAATAAGTACATCCCTTGTTTATTTATATATATATATGTATAATTGTAACTTGTGGTGAATATTTTGAATCACACGTCAGCCACTAAAGTGAATGAAATTCAGTAATTTATCGTTTCATTTTATTAATGAAATTAAATTATATTCATATGTATTTGCGAGTGAAATTAATTTGATATGAATGGAAGTGTTATCCCGGAACGTTTAACACTTAGTTTCAATTAGAATAGTCTGGACCACATTATTTCGTTTTCGATAGCTAGTCAGGAGTGGTGTTACGCAATTTCACTTGTTGTCGACAGGAAATCAAATTTGTTATCAAGTATTAGTGGGGGCATTCTAGCTCTTACGCGTGGCGTTCAATTTCAGATATTCAAGAGGTTTCGTTAGATACCCATTCATCGTCCCCAATACCTAAATCTAAGTTACTGAAGTTCATAGTCTCTACGTTATCAATGCGGAACTATCTACAGCAAGTGCACATACTCTAAATCGTTTAATACCTTCGATATTGCTGTTAAAGTTTGTCGGTTTTCGAAATAGCAGTATTTTCAAGAAAATTAGCGAATTTCTTGGGTTAATATTATACTAGGTGTAAAGAAATAATTTGATCTCAGAGGGTAAATAGTACTCAATAAGCTGAATAAATAATGTCTAATAAACATGTGTCGAATAGTCAATATAATATGATTCGAACTGTAAGTTATTCCATGTTGCAAGAATTGTTTAGAGAATCGTTTAAGACTCATGTTTATTAAACATATTTGATAGAATTTGTTGAGAAAAAAGACTTCTTTCAAAATTTTGTTAATGCAAGTTGGTAGCGCTTATTGTACCATTAAACTTTTGTTTAAAACATTTTTCTCTATCTATAATACTTTAAAAGTTATACGTGAAAAGTGGGAGCGCCTATTTGAGTTTGAGGTTACTTTTCACACCCTTAAAGTACGATTGAGTACAAATGAGACATACCTTTATTCTTGTGTTGAATCACTCTATAAATTCACAAAGTTTCATTCCAATCTGTGAGTAAGAGTTCACGGTGGTCCCCTGTGAGTGAAACAAAAAAAAACACCATATAGTAACATTTAAAATATAAAATACGAATTTAACAACGTTCCAGTTTTTCAACCGTACTAAAATAAAAAATATTAAAGTCTAAAAGTGTATATTTGCATAAACATTCGCAGTACAGTCCTGAATTTGTTGTACGAGATATAATTTATTTCGTTGTAAACTGTTATCGTATCGTTTTTTTTGTTTATGGAAAGCACTTCAAAACTGTGTAATTTCAATCTCCATTTTAATTAACATGTACGACAAACATTTCGCACCAGCGTACTAATTAAGGTAAAATTAAACATTCTGCTTACGTAGCATACTGAAAAAGCAAATGTAACAGACGTTCGCAATCACGAATCTGAGTTATGTTATCAAAATTTTTCAGAAATTAACAAAGCTTTGGGAACACCGATCAGTGGGTATGTATGCTTCTCACATCGATTATTTTCTCGATTTATGGCCGAATAAGCTCGCTATAGAAAATTCCCAAGAAGCATGCCTTTGCCTCTTGCCCCCAGGATGATCGATCATAAATTCAGCTGCGAAATAGTTTCGCAAAATACTGAAACGCTTGATGGAGTTTTTAAAGTAAATATCCTCTTCCAGCTTTAAAACTATGATTCATTCCTAGCTCATCAATTCTCTAATTAATAATACTTTTACGGAAATTTACAAAGTGATACAAGCAATTTATGGACTTATTGTTAGATGAAATTATAACAGAGACGAAGAAGTATTTTAGGGTCATTATTTATTGTATAAATGGGATTTATGCGATCTCTTTGGTATGTAATTGATCGAATAAAAAAAGAACTAATGTAGTAAAAGTTATTCGTAACATTTTTATGCGAATATGTGTTTATGTTCTTAAATTTAACCCTTTGATTTCGGGCTACTTGGAAACGAGTTAAACGCTGCGTGCGGTCGAGCTACGGTAGTACATAATGAGTTATTGCACCAAACGCCTATAGGCGTTGACAGTACATGGTGAACGGATTTCTATAACAAATGGCTTTAAATATTACAATTTTAAAGTTGTCGAGTAGATATGTACATTTTTTCATTAAAAACGTATTATAAATGGAATAGAAAAGCCTTGCGGATTATAATAAAGTGAACAGTTTTGTGGTAGAAAGTTAATTTTTTGTTATTTTGTATTACACACATATAACACAATATAAATAATATAATAATAGTAATCTTCAATGTAATATAAACAAACTGTAGATTGTTGTGGCCTTATGTAACCAACCACTTTTATAACAACTGACTTTAAATATTACAACTTCAAAGTTGTCGGATACAGTCAGTTTCTGTATTAACTAAAAATTTACCGTAAATGGAACAGAACACCCAAAAAATACTGCTATTATAAATATTACAATTATAAATATATAATATAATAATTTAGTATGTAGAGGATGAGTCATTTAAAACGAGCCACTCGAACAATTTTCCCATTTTTCGGGTGCACAAAAATATTTCAGATGAAAATTGCTTTTTTGCAAGGGAAAAATTATATAGTGTAAATCGTTTCGTTGTATATTTGAAGGTCAAGGCCACTGACAAAGAAAAAAACATATGACTGTATTATGAATGATACATATATACAGGGTGAGGCATTTAAAACAGACCACTCAAACAATTTTTCTGTTTCTCTTGTACTAAAAAAATATTTCACATGAAAATTGCTTGGCTGCAAAGGAGAAATTATACAATGCAATTCGTTTCGTTGTATATCTGAAGATCAAGGTCACTAACGAAGAAAAAAACATATGACTGTATTATGAATGATACATATATACAGGGTGAGGCATTTAAAACAGACCACTCAAACAATTTTTCTATTTTTCTGGTACACAAAAATATTTCACATGAAAATTACTTGACTGCAAGGGTGAAATTATACAGTGTAATTCCTTCCATTGTATATCTGAAGGCCAAAGTCATTTCAGGGTCATCTCCATTTTATTAAATAGAATTGTACATGTGGACACGTTCCTACACTATCACAGAGTGTCTCAAAACAAAAACAACGACCCACGATACAATATCATTCGACTTAATACAAGACCAGTTACACGCACAATAAATACACAGATCAATAATTCCGTGCTAAGTCCCACAGGACCCGAATATTAATCCCAGCGACTCTATCTGCGATCCTTAGCTCCCGACGTATCTTCCCAGCGAAATCAATAATTCATCGAAGCCTTTGATGCCGTTTCACCTCCTCCTTCTCAGATCGGAGCACGTGACGCAGCTACTCCCTCCTGTTATGAGGAAAAAGTGATCGGCACAGATATCGGGAACGAGAAAAGACGAGGGGTGGAGGAACTAGCGTTCGGCCATTATCAAAAAGCGAACGTCGTGGGACGGAAGGGTGAATAGACGGAAACGGTGAAAGGTGGACAAAGAAGGGAAGAGGGGAACAGAGAGGGGGAGAGAGAGAGAGAACGCGAGGAAAACAGTGCTTTCAAGCAACGGTGATCCCGAAGGAGTCGAGCTCGATTAGCAGAACCGTTACTTCCGTGGAACGAGCTTCATTCCCTGGGAACCGGAAGTTACGATGACAGAGACGACATCCCCAGTCCTCGCGTGCTATCGGTCCCTTCACCCTTTCGCCATTCCTTCTACGTCGTTCCCTCTGTTCCTCTCTGGAAGCCAGTGAAAGGCGAACGGTTGCTTGGCGGTAGACGACTTCGCTCGTCCGAAGTTCTCGGTATCGGTGTGGATAGGGCGACGTTCAACGACTGGAGAACACCGAGCACAGAATAACGAGCCCCACGAGCGATCTCGTTACATCGGGAAGTCGTTCTGAAAGCGTTCGCCACGAAATGGAAAGTTCGTCTGGGGTACACTTCCTGGGCTGATGCCGCAGACGCCACGAGGTATCTGTTTCTTTTGGGTGGTTCTTGGCGGAGCTTCCAGGTGTGAACCAGCAGCTTCTCCTGGGTCTGTGGGCACCATGATTCGAAATCATCTTATTCAGAGTGCCCTCAAACCTCTGATGGAGGCCTCAAACTTTTTTTCAGTCTTCGTGCCTGTTTCCTTTCGGTTATTCTTGGTTCAGGCTCCCTGGTGTGAATTAATAGCTGCACCTAGGTCTGAGTACACCATGTTCCGAAATCGTCTCATTCTGAGTGTCCTCAAACCTCTGATGGAGGTCTCAGACTTCTTTTTAAATCTTGGTGTCTCTTTCTTTTCGGTTGTTCTTGGTCGAGCTTGCAAGTGTGAACCACTAGCTTCTTCTGGGTCTGAGGACACCATTGTTCTAAATCTTCTGATTCAGGGTGTCCTCAGACCTCTAATGGACCTAGCTTTCTTAAAATCTGCGTGTCTGTATTCTTTTGGTGGTTCTTGGTTGAGGACTCCAGGTGTGAACCACTAGCTTCACCTAGGTCTGAGGACAATGATCGTGAATTATTTGATTCAGAGTGCTCTCAGGCCTCTAATGAAGCTAGCTTTTAATCTTGGTGCCTGTTTCTTTTCGGTTGTTCTTGGTTGAGGCTTCCTGGTGTGAACCAGTAGCTTCACCTGGGTCTGAGGACACAATCATTCGAAATCATCTGATTCAGGGAGTCCTCAGACCTCTGATGGAGTCTTCCTGTGCATCATTCAGATCTCTATGCTTTGACTACTTCAATAAATCTGTTATGTTTATTTACTTGTTTTCCCTTAACAAATCTTTATAAATTTTGTAATGTGGAGCCAAACGCTTTTGAAGTTCCCTTTCGAATTTTCTGGTTCATTCAATGAAAGGATCTGTATTCAGAAAAAAAATGTTTAATTACTTGGTTAAGTTTGTGCCTTCCTGTATGCTTTTCAGGGTAAAATGTTGAGCTTTCTCCAACAATCTCGCTATTTTCGTTTGCTTGCTTTCTATTGACAACTTATTATAAATTTCGTACTATAGTGCCAAACGTTTTTGAAGTTCCCTTTTGAATTTTCCGTTTCATTCAATAAAAGGATCTGTATCCAGAAAACAGAGTTTGAATTGCTGGGATAAATTCCAGCATTCCTGTGTGCTTTCTAGGGTACAATTTTTCATTTCAGAACTTTCATCAGTCCTGCCATACTCTACATTAATTTGACTCGGATGCCATTTCCACCAAATATGCTTCATCAGCCTATTCTTCTGCCTGTAATCCTTGAAAATCTTCAGTAGTCATATCGTCAAAAGCTTTCCCTCCCAGCGACTTAGCAAGTTCTATTGTCGCACCGATTCTGCTTTCTGCTGATTCGGTGACATTTCCAGAATGAACTGACTCTGCCAATATATCAGGTCATTCCATAAGTATAATAATATCGTTCTCAAGTACGACTTCATGAGCCGCAAACAAATTAACACCTGCAGTTATTTTTAATTATCAAGATACTGAATATTAATTTTAGTGGCCTCGTTCAACTACTTCAACAGTTCTTTAATTCCATTTCCAACAAACTTCTATTGTTTTAAAGTAATTCATTTTAGGATAGTTTTGACCAATTAGTAGAGCAGGTGGGCCAGCACTATTATTTTAGGACCTACTGCCAAACCTGTTGAAGATTTTTAAGATATAACACTTTAATGTTCATGAATCTAAAACATATTTGCTTTGTGATCTGGAATTAAAATAAGCTGAACAAAAGAATGTTCGCTTCAAATTATGTATTGGATTAGCGCAACAGGTCTTTCAGTATTAGGTAATAATTATCAACCTATAAAATTCCTCACTAAAAATAAAACCCTGTAATAATAATTACAATGGGAAATGAGCCCCATAGTGTCAACTACTGATACAGTTACCCTATGTCATTTTCTCCTGTCCACTACACAACCGCCCCAGAAACGAAGCCAACTTGGGGGATGACCAAATAGTTAGCATAACTAGGGTAAGTGCCCCTAATATCGCCTAGCACGTAAAATCGCCAATCCGCAATATTTTGAAAAAAAGAGCGTTGACAGAAATCGGCAACGGACTGAAATTATAAATAAACTTATGTAGAGAGACATACTTTATTGACAGCGTTACAAAAAATGTCTCTTTTGTTTGAAACTAATTTGATATAAAAATGTCTCTTACCCACTACTTGAGAACGATTTGAAATTTGGTAGGCGATATTAATTGCACTTACCCTACTACAGAGTTCCACGGATGTCTGAACTGCTTTTCGACACGGATGTCTGAACCGGCTGTACGTCAACCACATATCCCCCCTTGCTTTGAGAAACATGATACATTGTACGAAGAGTGAATCGTCCTTTAACGGAAATAAAAAATTTGTTGTTTTTCATTGTACATTCCTGAGAATATTATTAATAGATAGATGAAGTTTTCCCAATTAAAATGACTCCAAACACGATCTCATTCGGACTATTTGTTATCAGAGACATTACAACTATCAAATTATACCTTATACAAAATTTTAATAACAAATGAACCGAATGACATCGTGTTTGGACTCATTTTCATGGGAAAAACCTCACCTATTCATTTGTAGTATTTTCATCAATGTATTATAAAAAATAGAAAAATTTTGTTTTTCGTTATACGATGACCCATTTGCGTCGACGAAAAAACTCTTTGGCGGCGGCCGACTGAAACCTGACCGATGCTCTATCTCTCTCTCTCCCAGATTATCGCTTCTCGATCTGCGCTCGTAAATCTTATGCTCGAGAAGGTGATGAAACCTGGTCCTGGAACGGATCTCTGAATTTGCTCAGTCCCGAATGCGGGTTCAGACATCCGTGGAGCTCTGTAGTTATTTATTTTGAAGCACCGCAAGACAGTGCTGCTGGTACACACGCAGTCTTCCACAGTTCGCCGCACAGGTGTGAGAGGCGGAAGGTAGAACGACTGGAGAACGGCGTGCGGAGAATAACGAGCCCCACGAGCGATCTGTTCCATCGGGAAGTCGATTTGAAAGCGTTCGCCGCGAAACGGAAAGTATAGTTCGCCCGGAGCCTCGTTTCGGATCAGACCTACGCGCACGATACGCAACGAGTCTCCATGGATTTCCTTCCCCACGGCTGGACATGCTTTAAACGAAACAGTATTCGGTTCTGGCTGTGTTGCCATACGCGACACAATGGACCCATTACGGGACACCAAAAACACGTTCCGTTCCGCTCGCTCCATTATCGGAGATTGTCTCCTCGGACAGCCGGCGTGTACGTACGTGCACGCGCCGGGTGTGTGTGCTTTTTAAATTCAGTTTCCCAGTCTGACGTGCTGAAAGAACCGCCGATATGAATATGCTATGTAACCCGTCGAGCTTTTACGGCGCGGCCGGTGAAAGAGTCGCGCGGTTGATGGACGGTGGAAAAATTTGTTAACGCTCAAACGAAAACCGCACCGCCGTGGACTCTGCGAGCCTTTCTAATTGTTTTCGCAGCAGGAACATCCGAGCGAAAAAAGAGTGCCTCGGGGAGGCGCCGGGGGAGGAAGAGACGGAATTCTTTAACGGGGAAATGATTAATGGGCCATTGTTTCGCTGGAATCGGTATTTTAATTTCACCGACTTCGGACGGAGCATCTTGTTTGTCGGAGCTGCGAGCAAGTCTGCAGGCTTCCTCGCCGGCTGTTCCTGAAGACCTTTTTACTATCGGCTGGGTATTGCAGGGGAGGTTATGGCCGAGGTGAGGGCGTATTGGATGAAACGCGGCCGGAGTTGGTACCGATGGGGATAAACAAATCTTGCCCGAACTGTTTTTAATTTAATGATATTTGCTCGAGACGCTGTAGCCAACTTAATGAACTGCAATTAGTTCACGTAGGATTCCTGATAAATAGAACTGACATATAAAGATACAGTATATAGAGTAGTTCTAGCAACTGGACCATGCTACAACCGCGTTCCAAGTGAAGTTAGAAAAAAAATCGTGGAGGAAGATTTTTCACTGTTTACCAAGCTCTATAATCCAGCTGTATGATTTTTTTTCACAAGTGCATTGGTGCACAAGCAAAATGCAATTACACTTTCTTTTTTAAATGGAACTCTATGATTCCTTAGCATGAATTGATTCCTCGTGCCGTTCTGCAATCGGTTTAACACGATCCGTGCCGCGTGGGTCGTATGCGCCCCACGCACCAAATTCGATTATTCTAAATAAACGGTAATATTCTTTGTGATCCGATTCAAACGAACGCGACAATAATAGTATCAAATGAATGGTATATCATAAGACGATTCAATGTTTGTGTTTTTAACGTTATGTATTTATAGAAGCTTATTTTCACGCGTCTGACTAGTTATGGAATTTTTCACTGTGGCATGGAACGTGTTAATAGTTTTTGAGAGTTTTACGAACATACAAAGAAACTCTGTCTCTTTGTTATAATAGTAAGATAAGATAGAGAACGACATTGATTATGGGTTGACCGGATATCTCAGTTTTCAACTGAGAAATCAACTTAACCGTGCTGTTGAAAAGACAGCCCGTTGCGTTCAAGGAGCGGCTCGTCGTCAGCAAACTAAAGCTCGCAAAACGACGAATGGTCTGTGTACAAAGCGCGTCCTAAAGAGACTAAGTTTCTTTTTCATTTAAGTTTTTAACGCCGTTAAACTTCAAACGCCACTTTAATCGCAGGCCGGTGAAAATCTGAGCAACGTCGCTCTATTAAAGTCGCAGCAACGGCAACCTTCTTATCAAGCCAGAGCACACCGTCCAAAAGTTATAATAACTCGTCTATTTAATAACAATTACGAGAAAAAATTAATATATCGATTTTGTAAGGACCTTCGTGTCTGGTCTGAGTAGGTAGGTCGGTGAACACTTTGATGGTACTCGAGCAGAGGCCAGACATTTCAAGGTCACATCCTTTTAATTTCGTGGTCTTTTTCAGCATGCTCCCTAGTGTACGATGTCCAGTATTTTTACTTCTACTTTAATTTTCAAAATGGTAAAGCCTCTAGAGCAGGCTTGACAAGTAATTTTCAAAATGGTAATGCCTCTAGAGCAGAACTTGTTTGCTTGCATGGATTTTGTTTTAGTTTGTCTATGTAAATGAAAAAGAAGCTTAAAGTGTCTACTTTCGGTGTCCATACTATAGTTGTCGTTAGCGATTTTTGCAAGATGCTAATTAAGTAATAACACCTTCTGCGTTATTGTTTTTATATTGACTATTTTGCAATATCCATTTTGTAAGCGCTTGGTTATTTACTATTTGTCAGTGAGAAGTGCACCCAATTGTTTGTTTCACGTAAGTGTTCTTCAAAATAATTAAATTATATGTATGTGATAGTGGCCATCAAAGTGTTAATGACACATCTGTTTAAGTTTTACATATTAACAATTATAAGACGTAATACATGAAAAAATCTTATTTTGACTTATGTCCTGTTTTCTGAAATTGGAGTTCATAAAAACTTGAAGCTTGAAGCTCGAAGTCTGACACTTGGAGTTTGAAGCCTGAAACTTGAAAGTTGAATCCTGAAACCCGACACTTGGAGCTTGGAGCTTGGAGCCTGTAGCTTAGAACTTGAAGTTTGATATTTAAATTCTGAAATCTGACACTTGAAATTTGGAGCTTCAAGCTTGAAACTTGAAACCTGACACTTGGAGCTTGGAGCTTGTACCTTGAAGCTTAGAACTTGGAGCTTCAACCATGAAACTTTAAACCTTAAAACTTGAATCCTGAAGCCTGACACTGGAAACTTGAAGCTTACAACTTGAAACTTGAGCCCTGAAACCTGATACTTCAAACTTGAAACTTGAAACCTGGATACCTGTAACTTAATATTTTTTGTTCGTAATCCAAAATGAAAACTTCTTAAAAATACCCCATATTCAATGCGTGATGCTTTATACAGATATTTACTGTACTATGTACTTGATATCTATTTCACCTGTGAACACTATATGTTTTTTACGAATATATGAATAAAAATTCGTAAACATCCGTGTAAATTCCGATTTATTACTAATAGTAATGTTTAACAGAAGCATCACCTCTTCCATTTGGATCCTGTGACACATTTCTGATACGGAAAATTCATTCCAATTGTATTTACTCAAAATAAAAGTGGAAATTGTAGCGTCCGACAGCTTTTTCACGCCACTCTACGTATCAGTATTGCTGAAGAGGTTCAGCACACTGTACTATAAAAAAGACATAAAGCACATCATGATAATAGTTTTCCACTTCAATGAGATGCAATGCTGAGCACCCTCTGTAAATTGGAAACGTTGTTCTCTATTGAAACAATGCAATTGAACATGTGTGGTGTAGGTCGTTGAATACTCGATATTACATTACTGGAACTCCGGATCCTGTTAACCCTCTGCGATAGTCACATAGATAGAAGTGGTCATCCACAACAATAGAAACTATGCGAGCGAAACTTAAATGCAACTGGTTAACAACAAGAACGGGAAAGTTATAATTGAAATCGAACAGTGTCATCGTTAGTGTATAAATTAATATCTTCTACTCCACGTTACTGAATTCTTCTTTTTCACTAAATTGTTGCAACAGTACATTATATTCCATTAAAGAAACCAAGAGGGTAGAAATGAGAAAATTTTTTACTGGCATTTTGTAATAAAATATGCATATTCTATCGTCTGACTTCGGAAGTTTAGTATTATTCACAGTTTATATTATTTAAACAATAGAGTTACACACAATGTAATATTTATGGATATTTAAGTCATGTAAAAATATTAAAGTTTAATTAAATTGTACAAGATTGCTCTTATCTAAATACATATTTAAAAATGTTCAAGTTTAATTTTATTTCACAATCAATTATATTTAATTGCTACAATTATGATGAAACAAATTTATTTCGTCATTTGATAAAAAGCTACTGTATCGTAAATTTTCAACTATATTTAATAATTGCTATGTTCTAATCTGATGATTTGTTAACTTAAAGTTTTATAATGCTTACAAATATTTCAAATCTGACAAGTTTATTAACTGTTCTGTAATTAAATGAATAATTTCAATAGCAATGTAATGACTACGTTTATTTTTTCATATTTCTACACTACTCTTTCAAAAGTAATTTTTCGCGCAAGGATTCAGTGTCATACATCGGTGTGATGTGTTTCAATTACCTGAATAAACACACGATCCATTATCATAACTGAACTACGGATATTTATGCAATAGCACATTTTCGAATACGTGAAAGGTATACATTTTATCAAATAAATGAAACGTGCAAATATATTGTGTACCATTTCTTGTGCAAATTAAAATTTTTCCGATGTTCCGTTTCGTCGATAATACTGAAGAAAAATTATTGAAGTTTAAAAATGTATATTCGTGCATATATCAACGGTCTAATCGTAATATTGACTGCAGCATTGAAAATGATCGAACCTGGTCAGACACATTATAATTTACTGTTTTAAATGTGTCATGTGGAAAAAAATACTCAACTACTCAAGCGTATAATTTGTATCGTGTTGTTGGAATATTAACAAGTTTATAGTCCCGTGAGTCACACGTGGATAAACGTAAATAGAAACTCGAAACTTGAAAGTTAAAACTTGAAGTTTGAAACTCCTATATTGAAATCTGAAACTTGAACATTGAAGTTTGGAGCTTGAAACTTGAAATCTATAATTTGAAACTTGAAGGTTAAAGTTTGGAGCTTGCAGCTTGAAACTTGAAACCTGAAGTTTGAAAGTTGAAGCTCGAAGGTTGTAGTTTGGAGCTTGAACCTGGAAGCTTCAAACTTGAAACTTGAAACCTGAGGTTTGAAATTTGAAGTTTCAAGGTTGCAGTTTTGAGCTTGAAGCTTGAAACTTGAAACGTGGAATTTCAAACTTGAGCTTTGAAGCTAGAAAGTCGAAAGTTGGCACTTGAAGCTTAAAGTTTGAAACGCGAAAGTTGAAACTTGAAGCTTGTAGCTTGGAACTTGAAACTTGAAGCTTGAAGCTTAAGACTTGTAACTCGAAACTTGAGACCTGAACCTTGAAGTTCGGGACTTCTCCTTATGATTGCGAGCTACCCGTCGATTCCTCATATTTCTTCTTATAGAACATGCTTACACTGCATCTCTCCCTCACACTCAGTAATTAACCAGACAATAAAAAATGTAAATTTCTTTATTACAGCTTATTTGTTCGTTACTAATATTGAAGGTTAATAGTCCATAATATTTTAAAATGTTATTACTGAATATTTACGAAGAGAATTACCTGACATAATATTACAATTTCGTTATTAAAATTTAAGATTAACAGTTTGTAATTATGTAAAATGTTATTACTGAATATTTACAAAACAAATCCTACCTAACTTAAAATTATAATATCGTCGTTGGGGTAGATAATAATATTAATAACTTCTGCTTATAGTTTATTCTTCAATCTTTTTTGCTTAGCGAGATTCGTGAAATATTCATGTTGGATACGGGTATACATTTCATCTCGAAGAACACGACACACAACGGCTCTCCCACCGCCTCGACAATTAGCTAAACGATGAAGAATGCCGTTTTCTTTTTTCGTTTCTACGTCAGAACCGATTCACCGAGCTGGTAACTTCAACATCTTTTTTCTCCGGAGTTTACCGTGTCTGGGGAACGGTGATTGAAACGTTTCGTTCAGTGGAACGTTAAGTGGATGTCAAATATTTCAACGGGACGTGGCCTGATTCAAACGGAACAAGTCAAGAATTAATGGCCCCTGTATCGTTCTTATTCCGGGTTCATTTAACTTCCGACGTGATTCTAACAAAGTGAAATAGCATCGAACGAGCCAGCACCGATGGAAATCACGTAATAGCTTCCAGCGAATGGTGTAATTCACCGACAAAGAATGAACCGGCTTTCATTATCAGCCACCCACACTTTTCATGCGTCTGTACCGTGAGCGCTACGTGAAACCGTACGAGGCAACACATTTTTTTTAAAAAAAAAAGAAGAAATTGATATTTGACCATGCATTTTTCGGAAAAAATTCAATTTTAGAAGTTATCGTTTGTTACTGGGCTCTGTATATTTATTTATACGATATCTGTTATCCATATCTGTTATTATTACTATTATTATTATTATTACTGTAATTAATATCAGAATTGGGATAGGTCCTCCCGTATGCAAATATAGTATACACTGCTCAAAACAATTAACCCTTATCACTCCAAGAGTATTCGGTTAGAGCAGAACGCTGGCTTGCGTTTGCCAGCATTGCTGCCGGTTGGAGTGATAAGGGATAAAGGCTCAGGATTTTTCATAATTTCAAACAATCACCAAATATTATTGTCAGCAATGAAACAAAAATAATTTGTATCTAATATAATAATATTTTTATTCGATGTTTGCTTTGTACAATATTTGCAGCTTTTATACCACTGGACACCTTAGTGAACAGTGAATCATTTAAATGTGTGATAGTATAATTAGTGATAGAGTATTTGCTGTCAAGTATTTGAACCAGTTGATCGAAGAAGATGATTTACCTCATATTTATTCGTTTTTAGCTACAAAGAATAAGCACTCCTAATCAAAGAACGACCCGATTGACAGGTTAAAAATCTTTTGAAAACTACCAATATTTAGGAGAAAATTTTCAAGAAAGATCTGTCTTTATACCGGAAGGAGAGTTATCCATCTGTTAGGATGAGTAATACAGAATTTAATCGATTTACGGCATAACCAGGCGGCACGCCAGCATCTGGTGGAAACATCTTTCAACGAGATGCGAGAAGTAGCCGCAAGCTATTAGGGCTGGTGAAATCAGCTTATTTTCAATGTTTTACCTATTCCGCGCGCTTCCAAGGCCTTAGTTTCTTAAGTAGACCGCCATAAAAGCTCAAGCGAGCGCCCGCCGGCGACGACGCTTACGTCGCGTCCACACTGGAGGGAGCAGCTCGTGAGCAGTTCTCAACACTCCTCAGAACAGTGTTCCCTCTTCGTTGATGAGTTCACTGCAAGCTACCCTCTGTTCGTGAAAGCGTTGTTGCGCCTCCGAGTGATGCTACAAGACATATTTCTCTAATATCAGTTTATTCACAAGTATGTAAAATAATTAACAGAGATATTTGTTCCACTAGTTTGAGAAACACCGTTTCGAGAAAAACGCATTTGAAGTCATACGTGGCCGGCTTTACCCATGCATCCGCTCCACTCAAATGCCTACAACTTCGAGAGTTTTCCAAATTTCAAAAAATCCCTTTGAACACGTATTACTGAAGGGTTGCAGATTCTGAAAAAAATTTAAAAAAATCGTTTTCTTAGAAGTTCTACACCGAAACTTCCACGTAACCCTCTTAGTATTTTACAAGTTTTCATGTACCGTCCAGAACTACCCTGGAAAATATGCGTTTTTGAAAACATTTTTAAAATTAATATAGTTCTCTTAAGAATAAAGATAAATTTACGCCTTGTTTGTATTTTATTGTCAAACGTATGTAGTTTTACATAAGGAAAATAAAAAAATTATTTTCGGTAAATTAAAGCTTGTAATCAATGGCGCAACAAACATTTTGGGGGTTAAAGTTGGGGGTAAAATAAGAGGATTAAAGTTTACCAAAACGGGTAAGTGTCCTTTCAGCGGGTGTGTACATAACAACACAGTTTGATCGTTTAATTTTCGGGACACCCTGTGTGTCAAGCATGTCCCTGCCGGAAGCCGTGATTTAACAGTTGATCGGTTCTCACAGTGTGTCCCATTAAAAAATGCTCGGCCATGTCGCGAGCAGCTCTTGTAACAGCGAATGGAAGGAAGCACTTGATCGAAACGGAAATGGATCGTGATGCACCGTATAAAACTGCTGGAGTTACAAAATGTATGCAGAGCACCGGCGAAAAGTGCTGGCCACTCAACATCGATGGATTTCCTTTTGTCACGGGCTTCCGTTTTTACGAACAACGCGAACGCGACACCAGGATCAAATTTCCATTTGGTTTGCCTCTTCTGTCCCACTCCTGCACGCCGGCCGCGCGTGCGCCTGTCGCCGGAAATCGAGAATACATTTTTCGATTCATCGAACGCGCCGCAGGCTTTTCACGAGGCGTGAAGCCGAACGGAATTTCTGTATTTTCGAAATACTTCTGAGGTATTTATTTATTGATATCATAAACGGGCCAGCCGCTTTTGCATGCAAACACGATGTACTCTAAATCTACATGTACACTGCCGCTCAAAAGTATGTTTATTCACGGCCAATTCAAAGTGTTGAAGACCAAAAAAATTGTGACAGTGTTAACGCCAGCGGCGGGCTTGGTTTATGGCACGGCCAAATCTGTTTATCAGGTAGAGGCATAAATAATTTCCAACACGTAACGGAGCTTTTTCTTTCTAAAAATTCGAGCAGTCTATCTGGACTACTGATTTTTTCTCCTTACTCGAGGGTGAGAGTCCCCAAAACGTAGGCATGCTGCAGATGCAACAGTAATCACCCTGTAATACATCTTTAATAAATTTAAGAAGACAAATTGGAAGTTATTTATGACTCAACCTAATATGTGCTTCAGGACATCGATGAAGTCCACATCTGGTCGCCAAAGGCTAGGCAAAATTAATTTGCAGGGCGGGTAGAAAAGACTGATTGTCGGTGCATTTGAATACCGAAGTGCCGTGTCATAAATGCAACCCCTCGAAGGATTACGGTAGGCCCGCTCGGGACAGTTCAACGGGCCTCACGAGCGGGCCCGCGCTCAGAGGAAAAACCCCGCTGTTGCCAAACTTCCGTCCACCGACGACAACCTCTCCCTCGCTCTACGGTCCCCTCCACTCCATGAAAACGTTATTGGAAGGGAGGGGAGAGCCTTCATCGTTGATCTTTGTAAATCTCAAAATATAGTTGTTTAGAACGCTCCGAGGAGCACATTAGTCAGTACATAGAACGCTCTGAGGAGCACGTAGAACGCTCTCAGCAGCACGGAACGCTCTGAGCAGCACATTACACATTGTATTTGGAACGATCTGAGGAGCACATTAGACTTTGCGATAGAACGCTCGTAGCAGCACTTAGAACGCTCTCAGCAGCACACGGAACACTCTGAGCAGCACACTAGATTTTGTGTAACCGTAGCTTCCACACAAGTACCAGAGCATAGTTTAAACGAGCACCCCGCTCGCACCTTTGTAAAGTAGAATATACGTTTATTTAGTAACAACTTTGCATTTTGTCCTTCCGCCACAAGGAAGGTGGTCCTTCGAATTAGTTCGGAAATAATAGTCGGCACACCACGTGCAAACGCCAACAAGGCCCCAACGATTTTTTAATCAACCACGGGCGTTAACACACAGAAACAGCTACAATAAGTGATGTCATAAATAACATTAAAACACGAATAAAAAAGTGTTTGGAATCTGGTGGACAACCCTTCGAACATTTTTTATGATTTGCAAACTGCGTGGCAGCGGGAACAAGGTCGTCGATATAAGAAAACGCAGAATGATCCGGAGAATCGATTTGTGCAAGAGAAATTATACAGTTCTATTTAGAAAAATGGTGCAGTTGCACTTTGCGAGTACATCAATGCAGAAAATTGCATTGGAGTGGTACAGAGATGTAGAACATACAATACCAGTTACTTTTGTCCTCTGGCATTTTTTTCTATCTCTAACAGTTTTAAAGATATACCTCCGCCCAAGTGCGTGAGACGCCCTGTATATTGTATTTTGTATTGTATTAATCGATCGATAAATTTGGAACACCCTTTATATCGCGTTTCAGTTCCAGGCGAAGTGTTTTCGTGCGAGAAGTTATCAATCTTAGCGACGGCGGTCCTCGATCCACTGACCGCGATAAGGAACTTCGGCATTCTTCCGAGTTCGAAAGTTTCCGGAAGTTGAACGAAAACGGGAGTAGTGAAAGCTCGAGGCGGAGCGCGTTCGAGCAGCTTTAACTCTGTTACTCCGCTGCAGTTTGATTAATTAGTGCTTTCGTCGACGGAGACATGGAATCTTTCCTGTAACTTATTTGTCACGAAAGCGTTCGTCTGTGCAATAAGTAAAGACAAATATGTTTTCGCATATTTCAGATTGTTTTTGGCTACGTTTCGTGGGTCGTCGATGGCCCACGCATCAATTTTGACTGCATCATACGTTTATTTACACAGTTTGACCAAATTTTAAGGAGTATTGATATTATAATATTTATTATTTACTATGTAGGGCGAATCACCATAATTTAGTATGAGCATTACTCATTTTGACAAAATTTCAAGAAGTACTGGCATTATTTATTATTTGTCATACAGGGTGAATTTCCATAATTTAGAATAAGTGTTGCACACTTTGACAAGGTTTCAAGGAGTATTAATATTATTTATTATTTATTGTACACGGTGAATCACCATAACTTGGCATAAGTATTACTCACTTTGACAAAATTTCAAGACGTATTAATATTATTTATTATTTATTATACACGGTGAATCGCCATAACTTGGCATAAGTATTACTCACTTTGACAAAATTTCAAGACGTATTAATATTATTTATTATTTATTATACACGGTGAATCACCATAACTTAGCATAAGTATTACTCACTGTGACAAAATTTCAAGAAGTATTAATATCATTTATTATTTATTATACCGAGTGAATCACCATAACTTAGCATAAGTATTACTCACTGTGACACAGTTCTAAGAAGTATTAATATTATTTATTATACACAGTGAATCACCAGAACTTAACATAAACATTACTCACTAGGACAAAATTTCAGGAAGTATTAACATTCTTTATTATATTTCGTACAAGGTGTATCACTCTAACAACTTAAAATTAGCATAAGTAAAAACCTGCTTCACTATTGATGTTACAAAACAATGTCTCTGACAGAATTATTGTAATTAATCATTTGCAACTCTGATACTTTTCAGATTTCAACGTCACCTTGATTTTTATAAATGGAATATAATACATTTATTCGCATAGTCTTGTGGCTGATGCAGAAACAAGTTCAATGACCTACTATTTTACGTTCTTCAGACGACTTTAAACCTGAATATTCACACTAAACATAAACAATTTCACGAATTCCTGAATCTTTGTTACGTGTAGAGCAGTGATGATCATCGGAGCTGCGGATTTCCCCCACTCTAGGTCCATTCCCCTCGTATAGACTGTGTTCTGGGACGATGGTGTACGGAGGGGGTACGAGGAAGGGCACTGGAACGAGGGGAATGGACCTGGAGTGGGGGAAAGCCACAGCTCCTGTGGCCATCACTGGTCTAGACTTACAAAAAAATTAACTAACAAGCTAAAAGTCCAAGTATCTCTGCAACGACTAATTTTCAAACGTATAATCAGTCAAACTTTTCTGGTTTATACAATTTTTTCAGTCGACGTATGAAATTTGTATGTATAACTTAACAACACCGTGTATAATATGAAAAAGAGCGTTATAATCTTATCTGTAAAGAAATTTTAATTCTCGAGTAACTAGAAATTCTTATTTTGTTAATTAACTTCGTCCGGTGCACGATGACGTTGCCTGTCAACAAACTGGATTCATACTTCGTATTCCAACTTCGCTGAAGTGTGCTAATGTGCAACAAAAGTTATGGATCGTAGCCAGGAATTTTTTAACCCTCTGAAAGTGAAACAGCGAGCAGGTGTTAATTTAATTTTCCTCGGGGAGTGAAGCTACCTCGATTTAATTTCGCATCCCCTTGAAATACCACGCGCAAGCTGCGTGAATTTTTTTTTCTCTTAAATAGTTTCCAGTTGTAACCCTTCTCTATAATCGAGTTAGAGATTCCTTTATTGCTTGACCCCCTGAAACGTCGAAATAATAAATTATTCATAAAGGGTTGCGCATATCAATCAGGCTCCTCGAATAAGATTTCTATTTTTTTTTAAGGTACAGTAGAACCTCGATTATTCGAACACCGGACATCTGGAAATTGATCATCCTATGTCTGCTACGAGCTGAATTAATCATTGGTGACATTCTGTATCTAATTTCACAGTAGCGGATATTTTACATTCTAGAATAAAATTATTATTTTACTACTGTACTCACTTTTTATCTACTGTACTTCATACTTTGCAAGTGTTACATGTTTCCTAAGTCTTGAAGCCTTTCCTTAACACCATATATTGAAATAAACTTCCCACCGTTTTACCGTGGTCATTGCAGCATAATTAAAATAAATTGTAATTTTTCTCGTTTACACATACGAGGAACCTCTGCGGCTGGCAAACGCGATGAAGGTTAGGTTCGTCCAGGAACAATGACCGTGGATTATTGGCGGAGAAGCACGTCGATGCATCGGCAAAGAGGAAAACTAAATTATCTAGAGTAATTCAGTCCGATGAACGACGGAATCGTATCTCCTCTGCAGAGATTGCCAGAGAGGAAAGCCGAGAATGGGGAGCAGATAGGGGACCAATGAACGGACAAACACTGAACCCGGAATTGAAAGACAGAGGGAAATAATAGATTCCGCTTTGTTACGAATTCCAATGGCGGAGGGGGGCAAACGCTGATTAAGAGGACCTATGTAGATCAGCGTAGATCAGTTCAAAAATAAATCATGAATGTCAGCGCAGAATCTCGCTGTGGGGCGGAAAAAGTCGTGAAACTCCATTCCAGTAACGAAATGAAGCTTTTTGATATTTCAATCGTTTGTTATTGAAAGGGCGTATGTCCTTTTTTAAAAATTCGACACCAGGCAGCAAAAACTTTACCTGATTTTATTCGAAATAACGTTTATTTGATTTTTTCAGTCGAAATCGATAGGAGATATCAAAATACACTTTTGATGTTTTTTTTGGGGTTCCATAACCTGAAGATCGGGTTACCTGCAACAGTTTAAACGCATAAGTTAATTTTACCCGATTCATTTACAGGTATGCAAATTTCCTACTACACAATAGGAATCATGTAAAATTCCATCAATTAAAGAATTGGATAATATAATTCCAGTTAATTCTCCAATAGTAAATAATAATAAAAATACTACAGATTATAAAATTGAGAGATTAAAATTTAACTTTATACCATGATATGTTGCTAATTAAGTAAAAATTTTAAGACCTGTTGAAATTGCAGTAATTGTAGTTGCTGAAACCATGAAAAAATCAGTGCATGCAGACATTGCCATACTGTTTAAGTTTGTATTGATTCAGTATCCCAAAAAACCTACATTCTTTAATGTAATTATTGGGTTGATGGGAAAGTTTCAACAACAACAATTTTGAAATATATTATTGATTAAATAAATTGTTATTATATGAAGGCGCAAGTTATATTATTGACTAAATGAATCGTTACTACATGAAGAAGGGAATCATATTATTGATTAAATAAGTTAATTCTTACTATATGAAGGAGGAAATTATATTATTGAATAAATAAATAAATTGTTACTATATGAAGAAGTAAATTATATTGCAGATTAAATAAATTGTTAGTTATGAAAGATGACATTATATTATTGATTAAATATAAAAATCTGTACTATATGAAGGAGGAAATTATATTACAGATTAAATAAATTGTTAGTTATGAAAGCTGACATTATATTATTGATTAAATATAAAAATCTGTACTATATGAAGCAGGAAATTATATTACTGATTAAAGAAATAAATTCTTACGGTATGAAGAAGGAAATTATATTATTGATTAAACAAACAAATAGTTACTATATGAAGGTGGAGATTGTATTATAGATTAAATAAATTGTTACTGCTTTCCTCCTTTATTTATGACCCTCTTCAACCCATCTGTCAACTTAAATTTCATTGACTGTGCTTGAAAGAATCCTGCGGTCCATGTTTGCACTTCCTGGAAACTGTTTATTTTTTTTTTCATTTAACCGATTTTATAATGTCCAAAACAGATGATAATCCGATGGAGCAATATCAGGAGAGTATGATGCATGAGTAGGAATTTCCCAGGCGAACTAGTTTAATTTCTGTATGGTTTGCAGTGCAACATGAGGTCTGGCGTTATCCTGGTGGAAGATTCACCCTTTCGATTCACCAGTGTCGGTCGTTTCGCCTGTGGCGCCCCCTTCAATCGATCCAATTGTTGAAGATAACGGCTTGCATTTATCATTTCGCCAGGTTGAAGCGGCTCGTAATAAATTATTCCCTTGCAATCCCACCGACAACACAGCACGATCTTCCCCGGGAGTAAATCTGCTTTTGCGATTGCCATAGAAATTTTACCTTTCGTAGACCAATGCCTTTTTCTCACGATGTTGCTGCACATAACCTATTTTTCATCACCAGCTTATACAATTGTCGTTTTCATAGTTGTTAAACAGAGCAATGAAAACGGTAACTCGGTCCATTTGATTTTTTCCTCCAAGTTCGGGAGCCGCCCAGACATCGAGTTTGGAAACCACTGTGGTGGTACTTCCTGATTTCTCCACCAGAGGGATCAGCAGCGCACGACTTTCTCGCAAGTCCTCGCTTTCATCCGCTTCGTACATACAGGCTCTCCCACTTGAACCTTTGCACCCAATTATCTCCCGAATTATTCGTTATTCCAAAAAATGTTTCAAGTAGAACTTACTTTGTTTCGAGGGAGATATCCTATGGTGGTTACAAATCTTATCCAGGTGGACATGCCTACAAAATTTCAAGGAGACCTTTGTTTTTTTAAATGGAACTATATGTTCGTAATTAGGTAGACGTATAGCCCATTTCGTGAGGAATTCATTAACCTATATATTGGTCTTTTAAGGTCATTCAAGGTCATTTATTACCGTTCAAAGCTTACCTTCGTTGAACGTCCCCAACATTTCTTTTGTCTGAGTATTTGGTCGTAAACATGATTCGAAATCACACTAATGATATGATTTATCGTTACTTTCTAATTGTAAGTTTAAACTTTTGCAGGATACGCATTTACTAAATTAAAAGTACTCATACCATATTCATTTTTCCATTCTGAAAATTAATTAATATTTTATTATTCATTCCGTTTTATGTTAATAAGCAAGTTGTTGAAAATATCGTCACTGAAATTGCATATAAATATTTGCTCGATGCATCAGAAAATTAATAATTGTTTGAAGGGTTTCGTGATTCTGTATTCTAGACTAGAATCAATTTAATGTGGTTAATAATATGATATTAATTAGGAAATACAATAAAAAGAAGAATACCATGAATTTATATACATAGGTACTCCGAGAATTTTTGAACGTAGTTAATTAAAATTACTCGTCTGAGAGTTATGTGTTCTCTTAAGCGCTTGTAATGTTACCACGACCCGTGCGGAGGACGCCTATAGGCGTTCAAGTAGTGCACTCAACGACTAGGCGTACCAATGTTCCGCACAGGAGATACGGAGGACTTTGTATGGATCTGTAAGTCTAAATGGCTTAGTCTCGACATATTTGCGTCTAGCACTAATTAAAATTTTGAATACGTGTGTATGAATCAATGTGCCACGTGTATCTTCAGAAAATTTACATGGTCCACCCTGTATACCAATAAAAAGAACAAATAGTACATATTAACCCACCATATGCAATCCAGGTTGTTGAAAGTCCAAGCAAAATCTCCAATTATCCCCCAAATGTTGACCTTTATTAAAAAATGTTTTAAACATTGGACCTAACGAACGATTGTATACTATAGTAGAGGCTCTGATAAGTATCCCAGTATTTTTTCATATTTTTTGAAAGCCTATAACAGTAAAGAAATTAGGCTTGGACATATACGACCCCACCCTACCTACGGAGGATTAGCAGAAGTCACTGTACTACTCTATGTTTCCCACAACCAATGAAAAAACAACATTCCCGAAAACTCGCAGCATGCTCTCCAGGTGTGCGGAAACTCGCTGGAAGAGCAAATTGCACACAATAAGGTGTGTCAAAAATTAACGGATAATTTTTACGGTTCATAAGCCAGCCTGTTGACCTGCTACAGCGTTAACAACGATGGAGGATCGCTTGCGGCGCAAAAATTTCTCTCGATCGAGCTTACGTGGGTGCAGGATGCTTTGGTTGCCTCGATAGCGAATATTCGCTAATTAAAATCGCGGAAAGTACTTTGAAACGGCGGGTGGGTGACGTGATTAAAATTTCCGCAAAACTGAGCAGTGGTATCGGTCCGCATTGATCGGGTTGGCATCCGGGCGGCCACGTAATTTTGAGATAACCGCTTTAAAATGCCTGCCGTATCGGCTCGCGAATTTAATGGATCGATTCGATCCGATCCTTTCCGCCGATTGATCGGAATGTCCAACGCGGGGAACGCGATTGCCTCTGGCCTGCTCTTTGCCCGGATTGCCGCGCCGTCTAATTTAAAAATTGACCTCGTTAAGTCTCCCTCGACATTAATCGCGTAAATGTCTTCTGCTGCTTGCATCCACCCCGAGGAGAACGTTCGTCTTTTCACTCCGTTTTTCCTGGCTTTTGCTTTCTGTTTTTCGACATCGAACTAATTCGTTGGCTACGGCTGATGCACAGGGTGGTCCACTCGACTGGAACGATACCTCTTTTCTGATTGCGATTAGAAAATAATGTTAGAGGGAGAAGGTGGTTCAAAGGGGAGTACATTTGGAGGATCATATTTTTCTCACAGGTGTAACGATGCACATGTGCATTATACAGCTGCACTATTTTTTTTAAATGGGAATGTATACTTTTTTTATGTAAATTGAAATCCTTCGTCATTCTGCGTAAAAAAAGGATTAGGGTAAGCAGTCGTACAACTATTAGTTCGTGAGATACACATGTATTCAAGCGTATCCAAATATTTGAATGAATCCAAGTATTTGGATATACCCAAATATTCGAATATGCTCAAGTACTCCGATGTACTCAAATATTCGAATATACTCAAGTACTCGAAATATTCAAATATCATCAAGTATTAAAAAACTGCACATGTATTCGAATATACTTGGGTATTCAAGAATGCCCAAAATTTCGAATATACTTGAGTATTCGAGTATATCCAAATAGTTGAATATTTTGAAGTATTCGAATACAACTGCGTATTGAAACATGCTAAAGTACTCGAAATATTCAAAAAACTTCAAGCATTCATAAATGCCTAAGTATTCGGACATAACAGTGTATTCTAATATACTCAGATCTTCGAATACCTTCAAGTATTCGAATATTCTTAAGATTTAGAATATCCTGTAACATTCGAACATCAAGTATTCGAATATTCTTAAGATTTAGAATATCCTGTAACATTCGAACATCAAGTATTCGAATATTCTTAAGATTTAGAATATCCTGTAACATTCGAACATCAAGTATTCGAAAATATCCAAGTATTTGAATAAACTCAAATATTCGAATATCCTCAAGTATTTGAATAAACTCAAATATTCGAATATCCTCAAGTACTTGAATAAACTCAAATATTCGAATATCCTCAAGTATTTGATTGAACTCAAATATTCTAATATCTTCAAGTATTTGAATAAACTCAAATATTCGAATATCCTCAAGTATTTGAATAAACTCAAATATTCGAATATCCTCAAGTACTTGAATAAACTCAAATATTCGAATATCCTCAAGTATTTGAATCAACTCAAATATTCGAATATCCTCAAGTACTTGAATAAACTCAAATATTCGAATATCCTAAAGTATTTGAATAAACTCAAATATTCGAATATCCTCAAGTATTTGATTATCCTCAAGTATTCGAATATCCTCTACTATTCGATCTTTATCAAGTACACGAATGTACCCAAGTATTCAAATATTATTTTTAAGTGTATTCGGCAAATATGTGAATTGTTCGAGTGTTCAAATATTCGAGTACAAAGAAATTCGACAAGCATTCTCAACTTTACTGTCACAGCAGTAGTGTACAGTACTAGTGACATGCAATTAGTACCTGGTAGTCTTAGCCCTCACGGGCAACGACTTGGATAGATCTGATTGACACAGTTGCTAAACGTCTACACGTTGAGCATTCTGGTAACTCCTTATTTTTTATTAGATAACCATGCGTGTATTATATGTAACGCAAATTACAATTTGATTACGTTCCTTCCAGAAACTATACTTTATTCAACCTTGTACTAAGCACATAGTTTGCTTTCCAAATTCTTCTACGGCGTGCGAAGGATTGCAGTTGAGAAACTTGATGGAGAAATATAGGAAAGCTGAGAGGTAATTGGCTCGAGAAATATTTATCCGTCGGTTTTACGGCGTTGTTGGTCGATAGGTTGATGGAAAAGGGCGAGGCGTAAGGAGACGGTGTTTTGAAGAGTGTAAAAGCGTCGGGGTGACTTGTTCGTTTGAAGGATATTTCCTCGGCGTCGTTTCTCCGGGAGCCGAACGGAAAATAAAGCTGATCAACGTCGATAGCTTCTGGGTCGACAGGATGGATAAATCTTTTCCATCGCTTCCCATCTACCGCTGGGAAAACGTTGAATGTGCAAGAAGACAGTCACATTTTTGCGATCGGTACAACGCTTCTTCGGAAAGATTGCAAACAGTGAGGCAGCTTTTTCGGCCGCGTTATCTTACTCCTTTGCCGCGTGTGTGACGGGAAGAGACACGGAATCTCTTTGAAATTACTCTTTCTTTAGAAAAAGCAACGTATAGCAGGTACTAAAAATTGAAAATATTCAGGGATATCAAAATCAAGGTAATGTTACGATTATAATAAAGAGACAGAGTTTGTTTATATATATGCAGAAATGTGAAAAACTACTGAACCGATTGTTATGAAATTTTCACAATAGCTTCGTTACGTTTTCTGAAGTGTCATAGGGTATATTTTATCGCGAAATAAATGATATATCGAGATGAAAAACGTGGGACTATTTTTTGTCGGTGTGCCGGCGAGCCGTCCACAGGGGCGTAGTTCACGCACCGCCGCCAGGTGGCGACGCTCGGCGCCCGAGCGCTCGAAGGAGAATCTACCCGGCTACTAAATAAGAACAATATTCTGTAGGCAGACAAGTGGGGGGCGAGCCCTTGTTCAGGGCAAGTTAGTATTTTATATTTGTTAAGAATATTTGGCTATTAAAACAACCGAATTGTAGACAGAATGATTCGCTAAATAGATCAAATATTTTCATAATTACTTTTCTTCCTTAACCCTCTATGATTATATTTCTATATACATATCTATACATTTTGAGTCTTACTTCGTTTATCTATCACTGTGTACAGTTATATTCTACGACTATACTGCCACCAAGTAATCTATTCGTTTATTATTATGTTTATATCCCATGATATGAACTTTATCATTTATCTTAATTATTTACCTGATGTATCGTTTTCGTCGTACGCAGAAAAAGTCGGGTTATTGAGGGTTAATTGTAGTGGAAGTCACTAATTATAAATTTTGAAAGCATATTTAAAATGATATTTATAACAAATATTTGAACCTCGTTTCTGATAATATTATACTGGAAACGCGTTGAATAAAAGAATGTTGAAATAATGAATTTATTTAATCAATGTCGTGAGTCACTGTATATATTTCAGCAACCCTGAAGAGGTTAAAATATATTATAATATTAGGTTGTTTAAAAAAATTTGCTGTTTTTCTATAAAGTTCTATTTTAGTAAAGTTTCCAAAATGTATCTATAAGTAGAAAATAGGGGAAATTATTTAAGGTAAAACAATATTATTAAAATCGATAGTGACTGTTCTAATTAAAAAAAGTTATCTCGAAACTGCGTAACTTCTCTTCAATTTTAGTCGAAAGTATTTTAAATCAGTCTGAGTATTTTTGATTTGAAATACGAAAACTAAATGTGAGGTATGAGTAATTTCAAAATATGTTGCAAATAACGGCCTATGAAAACAATGAAAAATGTTTCGACATATTATTTTCAAATGTTTTATTTGTGTAGTAACTTATTATTTCCAATGATAGCACAAAATAATAAAGAATGATCTCTTGGTTTATTAACTCTTTGACTGCGGGCTACTCGGAAACGAGGCGTACGTCGCGTGCGGTCGAGCTAGAGTAGTACGTAAGGAGATATTGCACCTAACGCCTATGGGCGTCGATAGTACGCGCAGGGCGGCTTTGTAAAGACGATAGCAGTCAAAGGGTTAACGGAGAAGGGAGAGTGCTTTCGAGGTTTGCGGGCCGGGCGATTTCGTTGATATTTCACACGGAATAACTGTAACAAATAACGGAAATCTCAGTGGCTGAAATAAATAGGAAAGATTCGACGGGGTCCGGTGAAATAAACGAGCAGTTGAAAGGGCCAATACATATCTACTTTACGGCACATGGACAACGCCATTCTCTCGCCGCTCGCGTCCGCCCACGGAAAGAAAGAATGCACAAAGGAAGTCGAAACTTTTTCCCAATCGAATTACTCATCCTAATAACAAAGAAGTGTTTACGCGAATGCTTTCGAGAGCATTCGGAAAGGCGGGTCGAGCGTAATTCCACTGACGCTCTTCTTTCAAATAACACAATAACAAATAAGAGTGATAAACAGTCATTGTAATGAAAATAATATATTAAACCGAATGAAGATGAATTTGGAAAGTTTGTTTCGTAGGTAAATCATTTTTTAATTCATTTGGATGGGTTGTTTTAGAGATATTCTATTTTCAAATTAACGACAAATGAAACATAGATTTTTTATATGTTTGTTTATTGTTATGATATAGTTTCGTTCACTGGTAAAAAATACAAGTTATAAATAATTATTTAAATGGAAATAATGAATGAAGACTAATAAAAATGAATGTGAATCTTTTTTTTGACCGGTCAATTATTTTCGAATTAATCAGAACAGATTATTTTCAAAACATTATATCTGCAGGAATCTTTTTACTCCTATATGATTTAGTTTTTTGGAGACTTTCTGAACATAAAAAATTTTATAAAATAGAAGTGATAAATAATTATCGAAACGAATTAGTATATATCGTAAAGAAAAACCAATGAAAATAAATTTGAACATTATATTATATTGTATTTAATAAGATAATCGTTTCCAAATTAATTCAGGCAGAGTATTTTAGAGACAGTTTATTTCGAAATGAAAAATAAAAAATATACATTCTAGAGATAATTTCTATATACAAAAAGATTGCCATAAAATTACAAAATATAGAAGTTGAAGGGTAAGGGGAAAGACCAAGGTATGTCCATTTTTATAGCGACAATCGCACGAGGCGTAAGATTTTGAAAGTAATTTTTTCATTGCAAAAGTTAATACCTCCAAACTTCGAGAGCACATAACACTTGCAAAGAGGAGTAAAAAATGCCTCCTTACCATAGGTCCTAAAATGATCCTGTCAAATGCTGTGAGCATTCAAAGCTCCTTTATATATCGTTACGGCCCGTGCGGCTAACGCCTTTCGGCGTTCAATTACCGTACTCATTAAATACATTCAGTGGCCTCCCGCACGGGACGTACAATATTGAAAAAATTAATTTTTATCAATTCTTCTGCACTCTCTCTACACTGATCGTGCGTCACAGGACATTCTCGGTATTGCAAAGAGGGCATCAAAATGACGACACCGCATAAAACGCCGAATTTTTGGCGTTCGTCATGCGAGCTCTAGGGGCACAATTAACGAGATGTCAAGATATAAATCACGATAGACGGACGGATCCTTTATTCCCCGTATTTAAAGATATTCAAAGATTTATTATTCCGTTCTTCCGAGGCAAACTTTTTGTCCTTCCGCATTGTGATTTGTGGACCATTACCCCTACCGCCGATCCCTCTTTCTCTTCCGTCTCTGTGTGTCGTGCGATCGGTCTGCTCGAAAAAGAACGGACGGTCCGCGTTCGAGGAAAGAGAGTAGTCCGATGTCGCTCGAAGCCCGAAGGCTCTTCCGGGTTATTCATTACGGGGTCAGCGACTAAAACCACCCTTTCCCTCTGCTTTTTTCCCCGGCATTCTCATCTTTCGAAGGCATCGGCCTTCCTGCTTTTTAGCAGTTTGAGAATCGAGGAGAGCCCGATATCGCCGCGGAATTTCTCCTAAAAAGAATATTAACCGCTTGCCTCGCGGATTTTAGAACGGCTGCCCGCGACGCCGTTGACTATATCCAACCCCTTCCGGGACGAATTTATTAGAACTGGAAAGAGAGATGATTTCATTTCGTTTTTATACTGTTCATTTAGCGAGCATTCGCAGCTACTGAAATAATTAATTCTTTGGGGAATAGTAATGGATGCACAGAGGCTGAAGATATTTGGTTAACCCTGAAGTGGTCGCGTCTATAAATGTAGCAGCTTAGTGGATGACAAGGGTCATCCATTTTAAAATATGAATTAATAATAAAAGTATACAGGGTGTTTCAATTTGAGGCTGTTTTTAAATGAATTCGATTCATCAGTATTGGTAAATAATCCTATTATAAAGTTTTATTAAACAAAATTGAACACTCCAAACTGCACGAGTAGTTGATACATGAAATTTCTAAAGAAGTAGTAATTGACAGGTTCATGAACCTGTAATTGACACCAGACATAATAAAACACAATGTTTATTTAAAAACAAAAATACAGGATTCAAGAAATAGAACGAAATGAAATGTCATAAAATTACAGGGGACACCCTGCAATCACCTCTTCATTATACAGTAGAGCCTCGATTATCCGAGCTATAATTAGTACCAGGACAAGTCACATTGCAACTAATTAATTATATGTTCAGCTTGTAGCTGATGTAAGATGATCAACTTCCGTATGATGGGTGTTCGACTAATCGAGGTTCTACTATATTAATGTTTTCCATTGCGTCAATTTGACACCAAGGAACAAAGTAAATTGTAGAACTAAGGGATGAGGGTTAACACCTTTTGTATCCGTTGCATTTTCACAGAACGTCTAGCCCTGTTTCCAATGTGTATTACTTCGTTTCACAATTGTAAATTAGTTTTTTATCGACAGCTACTGCTTTGAAAAGCAACAAATCATTTAAAAAAAGACATGGTATTTTATGCATTTGTATATATTTCTCTATTTCATTTAACGGAAATTGAAAATAAAGGTAATGATAATGATAATGTAATAATAATAATTTTTTAAATAATTATACATTCAAGTCAAAGATATTTCTTACAGGTTAAAATCATTTTAGCAGTATGACCTATGCTTTGGAATTGCAATCTTTCTTTCCGCAGACACGTTCATTGCATGTACCACAAACACTGTTTGTTTTATTATTTGTACAACATGCTATTTGACATCGTTTACGTTTCATCGAACTACGTGTCCGGTTTTCGGATGGTGTACATAAAATTGTTTGTTCAGCTTCTGTCGAGGACTGTCCAGTTAGATGTTTGTAATTACTTGCCAGTTCTTCGGCTAACTGAAGTAAGAACTCTTTTCTGGACATATTCTGCCCTGTTGATTCATTATTTAATATCCACGCATTTACCCCGGCAAGATCTAAGATATTATAAAATACTTGCAAAGGCCATCTTCGGGATCCAGCTTTTACAGTATCTTTTGGGAATTTCTGTACAACGTATACGTATCGAAACATACTTAATTTTCTAAAAAAGTATTAAAACTATACGTAAATATTGTGAGAAACTTATGAAATCAAAAGTTTACCTACATTCCGTGAAGGGTCAAAATGACTCATCTCGGTACATGTAGGTATACTATATATAAGTTTTACAGAAAAAACAAGAAAAAGAGAAAACTACTTTACAGAATAAATCATTTATATATTTCAATAAAAGTCACAAAAGCGATTAGAAAATATGATGTGCTGAAAATGAGTAATGATTACAAGAAATGAAACAAGTCATTTTGACGCCCTTGGTAGATCTAGTGTTAATACACTTGAGCGTCGTTAATTCCAATCCTTCGGCCATTAGACAACGAACATGGTCGGCCGTTCGATATTTCTGCGACTGCTGGAACACCTGCGGCGCTCCAAAGAACACAGGAAAAAATCCTCTTTGATAACCGCAACCGGAATCCCCAGCCAGCGAAACAAATGAAATTTAACTGCAATCTCGGCGGGAAGTAGTTCGACGGTACAACAGGACGAAGTTGATGTCGACTTTATTCGGAACCGTTGCTTCGGGAGATCCGAGAAATTTCCGTCGGTGAAATGGCAAATGATCCGTAACGGCGCTGTTGGAAATTCAAATAAGAAAGCTCTCCAGAGGGACGAACTTTTGTGCAAGCGTTCAAGACCATTTAAGAGTGACTCGACCCGCGAGAACGAAAAGATGGAACCCTCCCTGCCACCGAGTCCGATAGTCGATGGAGTCCTGTAAGCAACCTTGTACGGTGTCCCGTCGAATTACTCTGTGAAATTTCTTAGAATTTGTCCACAGTGATCAAGCAGAAATGAGCTTTTTATTTTGAGAGAGGCTAGAGTCACTTCTTTGCTATTTTGGGCTGTTTATGGTTTTGCTTTTGAAGGAAGTTTAAAGTTTTGAGACATTCAATGTTTCTAAAACTGTTGTTGCTGAGTATGGAGAGGATGATTGTGACTTTCTCCACTTGACTTCACTATGTAGACCTAACTTTGACATCAATGCGCCGATTGGGAATACCTATTTTTCGAGTGTCCTCATCCACCCATCTCTCCAACTTAACTTCGGCTTACCTTGTTTTCCATCTCCCAGAGGCTTTGTGAAAAGGTTCTTCTTTGATGAATAGCTTTCGTTTGCTTTTACTACGTGTCCAGCCCACTTCAAGCGACCGACTTTAATCTTGGGTAAGATGTCCTTGCCTTTCGATGTTTCGACAAGTTTGGCGAATGGTTCGAAATTGCACCTGCGGCGCCACACCTGGTTTTCGAACAAGGGCCTAAATATTGTCTAAAAGACATTTCATTCGAATGTAAATAATAGATGTTTGTCTTGGTTTTTTAGAGTCGTTGCTTCAGAGCCGTAGGTAACTCTTTGAACTGCGTAGTTTTGGGTGACTTAGGTTTTAGGAAATATCCAACTATTTGCCGGATGATGTTATATTTTATTTTGAAGTTGAACGATACAATTATTGTTAGTTGAAAAGAGTCTGTATCTTGATGGTGAAGAGTCTAGTGTACATGTTGTCGGTGTGACTCGTTCTAGTCAGTATGTTGTCTGTTTGACTCATTCCAGTCACTGTGTTACACGTGTGACTCGTTCTAGTCACTATGCTGTCTCTGTGACTCGTTCTAGTCACTATGTTGCAGATGTGACCCATTTTAGTCACTATGTTAGCAATGTGACTCGTTGTAGTCACTATGTTGTCGGTGTGACTCGTTCTAGTCACTATGTTACCGGTGTGACTCGTTCTAGTCACTGTGTTACCAGTGTGACTCGTTCTAGTCACTGTGTTGCTAGTGTGACCCGTTCTAGTGACTATGTTGTCTGTGTGACCCGTTCTAGTCACTATGTTACCGGTGTGACTCGTTCTGGTCACTATGTTGCAGATGTGACTCATTTTAATCACTATGTTGCAGATGTGACTCATTTTAATCACTATGTTAGCAATGTGACTCGTTGTAGTCACTATGTTGTCGGCGTGACTCGTTCTAGTCACTATGTTACCGGTGTAACCCGTTCTAGTCACTGTGTTACCAGTGTGACTCGTTCTAGTCACTGTGTTGCCAGTGTGACCCGTTCTAATCACTATGTTACCGGTGTGACTCGTCCTAGTCATTATGTTGCATATATGACTCATTTTAGTCACTATGTTATAGAGGTGACTCATTGTAGTCACTGTGTTACAGATGTGACTCATTTAATCACTATGTTAGCAATGTGACTCGTTCTAGTCACTATGTTACCAGTGTGTGACTCGTCCTAGTCACTATGTTGCATATATGACTCATTTTAGTCACTATGTTGCAGATGTGACTCATTTTAGTCACTATGTTACCAATGTGACTCGTTGTAGTCACTATACTACCAGTGTGACTCGTTCTAGTCACTATGTTGCCGGTGTGACTCGTTCTAGTCACTACGTTACCAGTGTGACTCGTCCTAGTCAGTATTTTGTCAGTGTAACTGGCTTCTGAGTACTCATTTTTTTCTTTTAACTTCATTAACACTTTGGCGTGGGTGTGGCCTCTATTAATGATTTGTGTTACTAATTTATGACTCGTTGGAGTGCTGCACCAAGTTCAGACTGAGAGTTCTTGAGTTCAGCAGTGGGCTGTTGATCGCTGGGTAAATTGGAGAATTCTCAAAATTATGGAAACTCCCAGGCCCATCTGGTTTCCGCGAATCAAACTTCATTGAATCATTATTACATCCGCTGCATGTGGTACGCAGAGGTAATGAAATAACTACGACCGTTTGCTCATAACTGACCAGGCCCAGGTGTGCTGGACATCACGTCCTTGCGACCTGCTTCTGACTTGCAGAAGGGTCTTCTGGTCGCGACAGTAATGTCAGGCACAATAAGGCTGTCATCAACCTTCAGTTCGGTTCTCCACGACATCCTTTTGTTACGTTTACTATTACTATCCTCCACTATATTTCATCCCTTGCGTTATTTTCGAAATCGACTGACGAACCTAAACAGATGAATGTTTTAACTATGTACTTCAAAGTGTCGTTGATCTATTATAAGGCTCTGGCCGATGCTGCGAACTCTTCTGCCAGGCACTGATGGCATAAATTTGGTTTTATCTCCGTTCACTTTATGACCAACTTTTTCTCCGGCCGTCGCGAGAGCTATGAAAGCTTCTGCAACGCCCCTTAGCGTTCTTGCTATCATATCTACTTCGTCTGCATAAGCTAAAATCTGTGTTGACTTGTAAAAGATGTCCTCTCTGTTGTCGAGCCTAGCGTCGCTGAAAACTTTCTCCAAGGCAATGTTGAATAGGATGCATGCCAGCTCATCCCCTTGTCTCAGTCCTCTGCTAGTTCCAAAGCTATCACAGGTCTCCTTTCCAACCTTTACCTTGCAGACTACTCTGCCATGGTCATTAGGTTAATTAGTTTGAATGGTATTCCTAGTTTATACATAACTTCTGTTACATAACATACTTTTTTCTTTCTGAAAGTACAAATGGTTTATCTGGGCTGCTGATTTTTGCTTCATATTGAGTAATTAATCATGTAATAAATCATCAGTAAATTTAAGAAGACAGATCGAAAATTATTTATGACTCAGCCTAGTAGATTAGGCCTTGTACTACTATAGTACGCTACCTTAACATTGATATTAACCTTGTATTCGTGTGTTTTCTTTTCCGAAGGGTTCGGTGAATAACGGAGATCTTGTCTATGAAGGTTCTGCCGGATTTAGAGCTATAGATTATCGTACCATAGGTCATTAAGTTCGTTACATTCCCATTTATGTTCACTATTAAGCTAAATATGTATAGCTCTAATTAAAAAAACGCGGATAACCTGGACATGACCTTGATGGTGACGTTGATGAACAAATTTTTTAGGTCGTAACATTTGTTTAAGAGATTAAACAGTACAACTCTTCTCTGACAAAGTTTGCCATATATTTAATATTGACAAAAATAATCAGGTATCAGTACTATATACATATACAGGGTGTTTCACAGGTTTCCATACAAACTTTGCCAGTGTGTTTTGGCATATTGAAGATCGTGAACTGTTACTTCAGAAGACAAAACGATATTAAAATTATACAATTAACTTTGTACTGTCGTGTGCGATTTGCAGTCACGTAAAAACAGTAAACATACCCTATATCAACAGATAACATAAAGTTTAAATATTTTGTCTTGCCCTGCATCGAACTAACATAAGAGAAAGAGCATTATCATGATCTCCATGTCTCTAATTTTTCTTATAACTTTTTAATAAAGCGTTTATAGACTTTTTGTTATATGACACTGTAGTCTTATTTTTACCTGTAGAACGCACTTGCAACGCTTGTAGAGAAACTTGTGGGACACCGTGTATATGACTGGAATTCAAGTTTCTCTACGAAAAGAAAGTCGTACCCATTTTCAGAGCCTCTAATGGCGGACTTTAACGCCATTCTTCTGGTCGATATCAAATTTTCTGAGCGGACGACGCCTAATTAAATTATTAGGAAGCAGGGCGTTATAACTTCCAGTTGTTATTTTTATAACCCTAATTTAACATCTGGGTAACCTCCCTTGTGAGAAAAGTGCTATGACTTGTAATGTCATATACTTCAACAAATTATAATCACTTACAGTTGTCAGATTAAACAAAAATTAATAACGAGTCATTTACAATAATAGTACAAATACACTTTGCAGTATCTGCAATTCTACTCTTTATTTTCTCATCAAAACCCAATAATCATTTTCTTTCTCTGCGATTTACAATCAAAGCAGCAATTTATATAATGCCTGATTGGTAACGGCTGATTCTACTGTGGCGGCCAACGTATTAACACGTTGAATGTCGCGTCGGTCACCAATGACCGACACCTCCAATTGAATTAAATTAAATAATTATTGATTATCGCAGAATATTGAGTGAATTTCATACTGAAAGAATAATGTAGAAACGGAAGCACACAATTTAATACTCAAATCTTTTTTTTCTTTATGGTTCATATGAGAAATAGTCAATTATATCGTGTCTGAGTAGGCATGGCTGTTTTCACTGTGGCGCTCAACGTGTTAACGAAACAGGACATTCAACCCCACATTTCTACGTTATTTTCAGCCCTTCCGAGTTGAACATTTTTCGTCGAATCCTGCATTTCGAAGACAAAACCGGGCTTCATCGAATAACGCAGCCCGAGATCCGTTTTGAGGCAAATTGTCGTTCGAAATAAATCCATTTCCTCCGTCTTTCAAGCGTCCGCCATTAGGGGAGAGCTTTCTGGTTAATCGTGTTAAGCTGAAGCGCTCTGTCACGGCTAATAGAATACAAACGTAGGAAATCCTTTTTCGGATGAAATTAAAGTGGAAAAGAATCCACGGCGGGGTCGCAGGGGGGGTCTCACCGGTGCGGAAAACGACACGTGGGAAAGCGGGGAAAAGCTTCGAGGTTACAGGAATTGACAGTAACAAGCGCATTTGTCGAATCGTTTTATCTTCGTTAACGGTGGTTGTCGTCGGCCCTGGGCCCACGGGATTTAACGAGCGACTCCATAACACGGTTCGTCGAGTTCTATCGATATCTATAATGCTCGATGTTAATATCGACGGGTCGTTCGCTCGTGTAAACCGTGTTTTCCAATCAACGAATCGGAGCAATTTTCTTTGGTCCCTTCGTGACGACGACCGAGTCCGTACAACGAGCCCGCATGTCTTTTACAATTAACTTTTACAATTAACTCATAATGATTGTTCGTAGGTGTGGGAGAAAATAGGGAAAATGTCTTCGACTTATTTTTGCCCGAGAAACTGGCCCTGTTGCTTTAGAAGCATTTATTATTGAAAAGCTGTACATGTAAAATAAATACTACTATAATATCAATGCAGATTCTGATGTCGTCTCACGTGGTAATATTCAATAAGCATTCAACGTAATGACTGCATACAAGAAAATTTTCTACCGACGAATAGTCAGCGCTAGCAGGCGAAAATGTGTGTATACTCAACTGAGTACAGTGGGCAAAAATGGGTTAAGTATTCAATCGTATGCACGCCTTTCTATGCTAACCCCTTGCCTTATAATAACGAGTCACGCTCGTGATGCAGTTTATGATCTATAGGTCATAAATATCAGTTTAACCCAAATATAAATTCTTGAAGGCTGTATGTTACAACGCCACTAACTTTTAGAGGATCATCTAAAGCAACCTGTGCATGTTGATAAATATTCTTCCTAGGTTTCACCCTTAGAACACTCGAACAATAAACTTCAGTGCAAATAGCTACTAAAAAAATCACGAGGGAAAGGGGGTTAATCTTGCGATGTAAAATTCGCTGAGTATATTGTAAAAATTAATAATTATTTCAGTAACATGTTGAATGCCACAGTGGAAACTGCCATACTCAGTCGGACACATAATCTACTGTTTTAACACGTTGAACGCCACAGTGAAAACAGCCATACCCAGGCAGACACGATATAATTTACTATTTTTTATATAAATCGTAAAGAAGAAAAAGATTTGAGTACTCAACCGTGTTCTTCTGTTCCTACGTTATTGTTCCAGTATAAAGTTTGCTCAGAATTACTGAGTTTACAAAAATAAGTTAATTTTTAATGTATTTTTTAAACAAATGCAGTGTATTTAACAGTAATAAACTATGAACTTCTTATTATATATTAAAGAATTATTGAGTTTCTATTAATTATTTGTTATATATTAACATATATAATTATTTATTAAATGATCTCTTATAATATTAATATACATTGTATTAAATTGTAGTATAAATTATTTATTCTAATTTACACCATGAAATTTGTCGTCTGAAAAGACACAATTTGCACTTTTAATTTTTTTATCTACACCTAATAGTTTCCAAGATATTCGATAAAACAGCTTTTTCATCCCGAAGTTTGAGGGCTGTTTTCACCCCTGCAGCATGAAAATTTGCTGATAAACGAAAAAACGTATCAAATAATTCTTCGAATTCTATGTTCTATCAAAATTGCATAAAAATCGGAGCGTGTCAATTGGCTGATGTCCCTTTTCAGATCATTAACTTATAATATAATTGCACGACTTCTGTTGAATTAAGATTCACGTAGTTCGAATAATTGCTGCATTTATAATAGAGTGAGCCGTGGGGTTGAACAAGTTCTTCGAAACGGACGTTTTACATTTCAAGTGACCAGCGTAGTCTGGGAAAAAGAGTAACCGATTTGAATAAATGGTTTTAAGCAAAAGAAACGATACGTCGAACTTTTATTCGAGCACATTTTTCATGGAAAATATTAAATAATAGTAACAACATTTTTTTTTATTCGACTCTTAACGTCAAATCGACTGCTGGGTACTTAGCAACAAAGTATAGTCAGAATTGTAATTTTGTTGATGTGATTAGATTCTAAAGTACAGGTTTGTGTCTTTTAGAAATTTATGTGATCCTGTGACGTGATAATAGTAACAATAGTATAAGGTGACATACCTGAGTTGGAAGAGTAGACTATCCTTTTCTTCCAGGATTTATACTTAAAATAAGACATTATATTGTGTCTGACTAGGTATGGCAGTTTTCACTGTGCCATTCAACGTGTTCAGTTATTATTTATTTCATCATTTCTAGTATTCATAAATTTATTTACTAATGTTTAATAGTATCAATAAACAATTATGTATATTCCTAATATTCTTGATTAAAAAGATGTTAACTTGAGATTATATATTCTTTGTTTAGAAATTTAGAAAGATTGCCATTTTCAGCCAATACAGTATGGCAGTCAACGTGTTAATATTAAATGATTTGAAAATGAATTTTCTTCTGTGAAAATAGGATGTTACGAAATAATTACAGTAATCTCGTTTTTGCTGAACTTCAAACTTTAATTATTTTATACATGTTATATGTGGGGTTACTGTCGTAATTAGTATTATGGCAACAGAGCTTTTCATATTATTCACATAATAATAATGCAAAATAAATATTCCCGGTAATAATTTGGAAAGCCAAAAATCTTCCTTAATTAATTATAGTGCCGAGTGGAGGACGCGGTCCACAGTTTCATGCCACACTCCGAATTCTGATTACATCTCTACAATTAATTAAGTTAATTAGAGCGCGGCTGGAATGTCCCCATCTTCAGTAGGATGAAAAGTCGAATCAAATCTTTGTCTGCTTCATTTATAGTACTTGTCGAGTTGCCACCGCAAAGAGTTCGTCCAGCTTAATTACCACCGTGATAAAATGAGAGTATACTTAATTTTATGCGATACATTTTTCCGGCAGTCCGGCGTATCCAAAGCAGAAACACATCCTAACAAATTTTCACGGTTTCGAGGGGGAAATATAACTATCCTATTAATTTTTTATTTGTTAAACGTCTTCAAGGTTATTTGAAGGTTAACTTTGTTTTTTCAAATGGAAATCATATTTTTCTTTGCAGATTTGTATTCTACGGGAAGGAAAGAAAAAACTCTTACATGGAACATTTTTTTATCAGACTTTGTCCTGAAAAGATATTTAATAAAATAAAAATTTATTTCAGTTTTGCTACTCCCAAAGTAGAGGATGGAAAATTAAGTAATACTGACGAAATTTCTTTCATTTTTCTGGTCATTATTAGATGATAAGGTAAAATCAATAACTACTCCCATTTTTGACGCTACTTTTTTATTACACAATGAATCACGAAAATTCGTTGTTTTCGAGATATTTAGACCAGAAGTTTTCAAATGAACGCACGGTATGTACCTTAATATGGGATCTTGGTAGGGCGGGGGTTAATCGACAGATACTAAACGTCAATTTTCTCAAAAACGAATGTACACGCCGAAAAATTGTACTCCTCGTTTTAGGCTCATTTTTGGACAATGAATCGTCTCTCGATTGCACTGCGATTTCGGACACGCCCTCTGTTATACGGAAAGTTTGAAAGCTCGTAATAAGTGGATCGAGGTCAGTTCGTTTCGTATCTCTACGCGCCATATATTCGATCCCTGGGAGCTGGTATTTTGAAGTTTATAGCTCTTGACATTATCAAGCCGGTAATTCCCCTAATTGCCTAAATTTTGCCAAGAATTTCATCCAACTATCCTTTCGGAGGAGCACTTTATCTAACGTAGGTTTTCAACATGATTACCTAATTTCACCTTCTCTCCGCAACCAATCGCACGTTCGCATATTTCCCCTGCAATTTACCTTTCGACATGTTCGAAATTACCCTCGAGTTGTTAGTTCTTCGGGGTGGAAACACTTCTCAAAAAATACCAGGAATTTTTCCGGTTTCCATTAACATTCTAAAAGATGTAAAAATTGGAAAAATTGTTTTATCAGAATACACAGAATTTTCATTTTTTATTTTATGATTTAAATTAGGGAGTATCCTACCCTTATTATTGCACCCGTTTATTTTTTTATTATAAGGAACATCACCCAATTGACACATGCCGATTTTTATGAAACTTGGCATTTGGGTAAAGCATTCGAAAATGTTTGACACGTATTTTTTTTATCGGCGGATATTCATGTTTAGGGGGTGGAACTTCGCTTCGAAGTTAGGGGATGAGAACTTTTTGAGCCGAATAACTCAAAAACTTACAAACATAGGAAAGAATGGTACAGGCAAAAATTAATTAAATTTTTATGAGGATTAGTATGACGTAAGGGAAATTTGAGTGAAGTTATAGGTGGCACCACAATAGCCACTTGTAAATGGAGAAAAAATGTAGAATTGTATTCTGAATACAATTATAACAAAATTAATAACAGCCGTTAATTAAATTTTTGTCTACATTGGTACAACATACGACGTTGTTAAATTTGTATTCGAATAATCTTTTGTATCTCTTGAAGTTTTTAACAAATGGAAACAGAAAAGTACGACCCATGATTTTAAGGATTTCATCCTCGATTAACTGAATACCTATCGTCGAAGTTTTTAAATAATTCAGAATTTTTCAGTTATCGAAACGAGTCGAATTTCATGCGTATTCCTTTCTACTTTTTAACATTCGTTACAATAATCTTCTTTTTATATAATAAATCCTCCATTCAAAGATTAATGCATAGTTTTTACTTTTTACAGGTACGTGAGAAGGTTCTAATTCTTTAAGTTCAAAACTGCAATAATTGGTAAGTAGGTGTAACTATAACAAATTGGTAAGTAGCAAAATAATATCAGTCTAAATGCAAACTATTTGATTTGCAAGCTTCCTTATAAAATATACAGTGACTCCCGAATTTGACCAAACGTTACCATAATTACTTTTCTTCCTTAACCCTTTGACTGTGGGCTACTTGCCCAGATGGTTAATTGGGGTGCAACAGACGAACTACAAGGTTTCAAAACTTATCTAAAATGAAATTTCTTATAAATGTTGTGTCTTTGCTTAATTGAACAATGCCATAAAAAAGCGTTAAATAAATAAAAGTTAAAGTCAACTATTTATTTGATCAATTTCCTGAGTGACTGTAGCATCTTCGATAAGAGATATAATAGTAGAAACGTCACATAACTTTTACTTTTTACAAGTTATAATTTTTTCCGAAAACAGTTCACTGATATAATACATTCTTGATAGTATAAGAGTAATTATTCGAGAAAATATTAACGTCAGTGTCAAGTCTGGAAAAATGAAGTTCGACGTGTTTGAAAATGAAGATTAATGTTTTCGACGTACATCAAGACATTCCTGTCAGTGCAGTTTCACAGGTTTGGGACAAAATTGGGAAAATGTCTGACAGTATTTCGTCGTTGACCTATCCATCAAATTCTATTGAATTTACGAAATCAATTTTTAGTAAAATTAATTATACAAGTATAGTATAAAATTAGACGAATATCATTGAATCATTAACCACATTAGGGATATTGTCACTCTATATAGCCGTATGTTACATTTCTTTTCAATTCAAGTATTTTTGTTAAATCCTTTTCCCTTAGAATTCTTTGAATATTATTTCATTATTTGGTTCATAATTCGTTAACTTTATGTTTATAAAATGTAAAACCGACTGGAAACAAAATTATTGTATGTTATGCAATTTATATATTTATTTTTTCTATAATTCTCAAGTATCCATCCTTTCAGGAGCAGTACTTTATTTCAATCTTTTTTAATAAACATGATAGCACTGCCCTCTTATTAGTAAATAAGATCAGTGATTTGTATGTAAACCAGATGGTCAAATTGTTATTTAAAACTTAAACGGTTCACCAGTAGAACAATCTACTTTGACGATAGGGCTCGGCCAATCGCATGTAGAGAAAAAGGAGTAAAAGGGTTCAGATTAGACAATCGGACAGTCTAAGTGAAGCAACCATACAGATTACATTCAACAATTACGTTCATCAAAGTTTTATTACAACCACTCCCACGAGACTAATTTGGTAATTAGTTTCCCTCTGAATTTTATTTACTTATTTTATTCATAATTCGTTAAATTTACGTTTATAAAATATAAAACTGACTGGAAACAAAATTATTGTATATTAAGCAATTTACGTATTTATTTTTTCTATAATTCTCAAATATCCATACTTCCACAAGCAGTACTGTGTTTCGAACTTTTTTAACACTAACCGTACCAGGCCCGGTCAAATAACCGGTTTCAAAATTTAACTTAAAACTGTACATTCACTGTTATTTCTTCTGTTCATCCAACTTTATGTAAATTCTTATATTATCTGATTAATCAATTTCTCAATTTTTGTTTTTTCGCTACTTTTTTTTACTGAGGAAAATTCATCGCCTGGCTTGTTTATGACCGATCACGATAAGAATAGGTACATGTGAAGTGCCGGTACGGTTAGTGTTAATAAACATGATATCACTGCCCTCTCATTCGTAAATAAGATCAATGATTTGTATATAAAGCCGGATGGTCAAATTGCTATTTAAAATGAGAAGCTTTCGCAATCCATGAGCTCTATATTGAACCCGTAGACAATGTGTTAATGCAAACTCGTTCGTATAAATATGTAACTGTATTCGTGGAAAGCGGGAATAATGAAATGAGCCCGGGGCAATAGCGAAATTCCCGTGGTCCGGCTGAAAGGGACCGGCGAAAATAATTCCGCAGATGGGTAACGAAGTGGCGGTGTCTAATTTTCGTAAAATACGATCGATTAAGCGGGTACGGCGTGACAGAAATGGGGGCTGAATGCATCAACGAGGTTGGCAGCTCTGACACAGCCTCCACGCGCAGAGGTGCGGCTCAATTCCGTGATAGGAAGTCAGACGTTAATAATAGCGCTCGTTAATATTCGATCGGTTTGGTTATACGCGTCCTGTCTGCCGCTAATCGTGAGGCTGTTATGTTGGTAGCCTGCAGGGTCTGGCGGTGTCTCTCCTTCTGTCCTGCTCCCACACACCCGTGAGCCCCTAGCAATGCAAGGGTCGAAACTGTTACAGAGGAAGGAATATAATTTATGTTAGTCAAAGACTAAGACCTACCGGTTTAACAAATTGTTTTATTAGATGTGTGCAAAGGTTCGGTTGGTTTCTACATTACCTATTACTAATTTTGTTTTATTGACCTCTTCAGGGATACTGACAGATATGTGTACGTTTAGTTTCTCAGTGAAAGAAAAATTAAAATATAGTGGAGAACTATTCACAACAGAATCTCTCAACAATAAAAACGAAAAACTTGTCGTATGGCAGCATTGATAATATTTTATTCGACTTGACAATCACTGATTTGAAAATATTGTAGAAATTCGTTCCTGAAGAGGTTAAATTCATTAGCATGCATTGAGGCTTGCAATGGGTCTGTAGAACAATTAAAGGTATCCTACTTTGAATTAGACAACCCAGTTTAGTGAATAGAAGAGGAATTTCATTATGATTTTTTTTATCATTTTATTGTTTCATCCTGATAATACTAAGCCTCGTACTTTAATTACCCCGCAACCAATTGGGACGTTTAGATAGGAGGTGCTACCACACAACCTTCATATTCTCCTGACATCACCCCAACAGATTTTTATTTATTTGGGGCATTGCAAAACTTTTTGAATGGCCGAATGTTTACGAGTGAGGTCAAACGGGCTATTGATGACATGGACCCTAAGGATCCAGAATTTTTAGCAAGGAGTATTATAAAGTTTCCTGTATTTGGTGGACAAATGAACAACTAGGAACCCAAAAATTAATTTATTATAAAAAAATGTGGCGTTTCTGCGGACCCCATAGGCTCCTATCGTCCTTCAGTCAAGAGCAATGGGAGCAGAGCAAGGATTGGACCTGTTACAGAGAATAGAATTAAACTTTCTCAGAAATACAAGGACAGTGCACACAGTACAGGAATATAATTTGTGTTAACTGTTTTGAGGAGCTTCTTCGAGCCAAAGACGCTAGAAAGTTTGCTCTATTTAGTGGACAAATGAGCAATTAGGGACCCAGGAATCGATCTATCGTCAAGATATTCGTCAAGTTTGTACGGACCACGTGGTCTCCTAGAGTCTTACACTCAATAGCAATTGGAGTAGAATAAATCCTCAGGGCAGTGCAATCAGTGACCCTGGTCACCCACCCTCAGGCACAGAGTTCTCGAATACATCCTCTTGACCAGGTCCAGGTCGTACTTGACATGGTGGACGGGAATTGTAAATTCAAGGATGGGCGTGGATTGTGAAATAAGAAGCTTCCGTCTTGAAAATCTAGAACTGAGGAAGATCATAAAAATAAGGGGATAAAACTGAATAATAAATGTAGCGTTTACGGAGGTAAAAGACCAAAGCGTAATAGAATAAGTGAATAAAAGAAATCAGATAAGCCTGTGAAAAGATAATTGTCACCACAATTATGGCGACTCCTCCCTGGCTACCATAGAATTTTTATAAGCAACTAGTGCCCAGCGTTGCTCGGGCTTTTAAGGGGGTGGGTTTTAAGTGAATAAAAAAACATTTTGAGGATTCTTCAAATCCTCACTTGTTCAAACTTCGCTTTACACATTCAGTTCCCGTATTTTTTTAACTAATACTTCCACAGTAAATTTTAAAACCATCCAGACATTTTTTATCTCTTTGAAAGGTTATAGTTACTTATTTTTTATTTTATTTTCAAGGGGGAATATGTGAAGAATTAATTTTCGTCACATATTTCACCTTAAAATTATTGAAAATTATTGAGCTACTACGCAGAAAATTACTCGAGTTTCAGATAAGGGAGAGTGGGCTTTAAGGGTGGTTGGGGGTGGGGACCCCCACAGTATTTTTTCTAGGGTGTCTAAGAATATTCATGCCAAATTTGGTGCGGATACGTTGAACGGTATAGAACCCTTTACCTAACAAAGATACATATTTTGACTTTTATATATATAGAGATTAATATTTACTAAAGATGTTTATGTTGCAAATTGCAGCCTGCAGACTGAACTTTATTATTATAATTCTTTCTTTCTTTTTTTTCCTGCTAGATTTAAACCGCCAATTTAAATAGCTACAAGATTACATATTGGTGTTAATGTGGTTTACATTTCACTATTTACAGAAATTTATCAAAATCTTCTGAATAGGTAAATCAGTGCAGCACGTGTGCATCTGGAAATCAAATTTGTTACGCTACTGACACGGATGCTGTAATACGTAATAAGTCTTCTGTACCTAAATAAGGCTTATTCACGATCGGGTGACTCGACTCTTCAGGTTTTCTATATCGTAAACGCGAATCAGTGTGTCGACTTGCTGCATGGATTCTTGGGAATTTGTATAAACAACGTTTCTTTAGAAGTTTCACGTGTTATAAATCAATATTTATATCGCATACATACAATTATTATAATAAAATTGTAATTAAAAATGTTTTATTCAATTCTTGCAGAAATATATTCTTTTAAGTATACTAATATGAAATATTTAAGTAAATATTCTGAGAATGATTTACACTTAACTGACTGCTATTAGAATATAATTTTATTAACTATTTAAATCAGTGAATGATTAGAATAAAATAGTAATAACTATTTAAATCACTGAATGATTAGATTAAATTTTATTAACTACTTAAATCACTGAATGATTAGAATAAAATTTTATTAACTATTTAAATCACTGAATGATTAGTATAAAATTTTATTAACTATTTAAATCACTGAATGATTAGAATAAAATTTTATTAACTATTTAAATCACTGAATGATTAGAATGAAATTTTATTAACTATTTAAATCACTGAATAATTAGAAGAAAATATTAATTACAAATATATTTTCAAAATCAGCAGGAAGATCGTCAGAAAAACAGTTTTATCATTAAAATAGTTTTCGATATCACAAAAGATATGCTCGAGCCAATATAGTGGCTCTTAGCAGTACGGTGCTTTCCACTTTGCCTGACTGTGTCTCAAACTAAACTGTGAAAGTATTTAAAATCTGTTATGGCCTCTGACGTTTGTATCGCACTTAACCATTAGTTTCTTCATTCATTTTTGTCAAAATTGTTTTTCAAACTTGTCACTTCGTAGACCCACGTGACCGTCAAGCTCCCGTTTCTTTGCTAGTCCATTAGACGTGATTTCGAATAGAACTTGATGCCAAGCGACTTCTAAAATCTAGCAATAAGGATTCAATAGGACTAGCATAATAAATACACCGAAACGGCCCGAATATGGTAATTTTAACAATAGAATATACGAAATGATCATACGCGCTGTTCAAATTCCATTCGTCCGAGGCCGCGGTGATTTAAATGCAGCCGTGCAACTGGCAGCACCGCCGTATCCGCAAGGTGAACGTTCAGGCACAGCAAACGCGGTTTCGGACGCTTTAGAATTTGCAGAAATATCCAGAAATGTTTACATAAATCCTTAGAAATATTCTCGGAGGAAAATATTATCCCTCAGTCGGTACCGTTGGGTCACAGATCACCTACAACCTTTTCAATTGCTTGTTTTCTGGATGCTAGGCATTTTCCTTTTCTTCATAATTAATAATAACATTAATGTTTTGGGGAAAATTTCATTGTTTCTTCTGTATGTGTATCCCATACAAGTGGTAATGATAGTTATAGCAAGAATACTTATCTGTACCCCTACAAAACTCCAACGGGTCATGTATGACCCCAAGATACCAATTAGGTGAACGATATGTCACCATACCAACTGAGGGTTGCGTATAAAAGATTTCAGAATCGGTGTGTTGGGGTTTGCAAATAATAACTGTGGTACTTCAGACATACAGATAAAAGTTTATTGATTAATAGCAAGTACTAAGTGCATCTAAAATAATGTTCAAGTCTAACCACAAAATAAGTTTAGATTCAAAGATGTGAGATAGATTCATATCTAAAATAGTTTTTATAATAGTTTTGTAGTGGTGACTGGTTCTTAGAAATCCTAAAGTAGTTCTTACTGGTTCTAAACAGTCCAGCAATAGCTTTTACTGGTTCTAAACAGTCCAAAATAGTTCTTACTGGATCTAAACAGTCCAAAAATTGTTCTTACTGGTTCTAAAGTGTCCAACATAGTTCTTACTGGTTCTAGACAGTCAAAAAAATATTTCTAAAAAAGTTCTAAGTCTATTGTTTAGAAGACAGAGTACCAAGTTGGGGGTGTAAAATACCAATAAGGAATTGGGGCGTGCAAAGTCAACTTTCTTTTTCTCTAAATGTAACCAAGTACAAAACAATGAAATATTATCCTAACAAATGCATTTTGAGTATAATTTTTTCAATATGTTCCCCACAAAAGTCGCTCCTTCTTACATTTGATATATTTTCTTCATAACAAAACAAAATTATGCGGTCAAGGGTTAATGGTTTTCACGGCATTGAAGATACATTTTCCAAGAAACCGAGTTTTAAATTTCCAATCGTCCATTCATGGCCTTGAAGGGGTTGACACGTTGAACGCCACAGTGAAAACGGCCATACCTAATCAGACACGACATAATTACTATTCTTTATATAAATCGTAAAGGAAAAAAAGATTTGAGTACTCAGTGGTGTTCTTCTGTTCCTACATTATTGTTTCAGTGTGAAGTTTGCTCAGCATTTTGTGACAATCAATAATTATTCAATTAAATTAAGTTTGAGGTGTCGGTCACCGGTGACCACCATGGCGTCCAACCTGTTAATGCGCACAGGGAAACAAGAATATCCTCGAGCAGCATTGGAAGTGTTCGCGGGTGTCGTAACGTCAAAACGGTCATAATACACGAACAATGGGATCGGGAGAGCTTTTTCCCGATTCAGTCGGCGAGGACGAGCAGGAGAACACGTGAAGGGGTTGAATGCAGGTAGCCATGTGTCACTAATCCGCGAAAAATGAAGGTTAAAACGCACCCAATCTGAGGAACGAGCGTAGCCAGGGGACCTGGCATGGAGAAGAATAGGTTTCCCGACCAGATAGTTCTCGTTCTTTAGGCGAACCGGACGATTTTCCTTGCCGCGAGATTCTAAAAGATCCTCCACCGCGCGCGCGCGCCCATTCTGCTCGCACTTTCGACAAAACCGCCTCTTCTTTCTTATTCCCAGCGAGAAACCTCGAAATCACCGGGATAACAAAGCCGCGTAGTTTTCTGGTGCGCCGCTTTGAATGGGCCAGCATGCTCGGAAAAATTCAAGCAAATGAATCGCCGCATTGTTCCGCAGGAATTCGAAAACAACCGGTCCGAATCTCTGCGCTAGGGCAATTCAAAGTTTGATGGACTTCCCGAATTAACGCTCTCTGAACTGATCACATTCTTCCTTGCCTTCTCCTTCTAACGCTACGTGATTCGATAAATTGTCAGGGCATCCCATAAGTAATGTCTTTTAACCCTTTCAGACCTGAATTTTCTTTCAAGTGTAACAAAAATATTTGATTACACATTTTAACTCGGTAGACTGTTTAGATGATATTCTGTTTAAAAAAATGTTTATATGTCCCACAGTTTTGTAGATATTAAATGTGCACAGGTGTGTACATTAGAACTCGAGTATCGCATGACACCTGAGAGAGCACAAATGAGGAAAGAAACATACACAGCACTTTATAACATTTAATAATAATGTATTATCACTTGAAACTGAAGTAGACATGCGGAAAATTGTACTGCTTTCAGGTTCCTACTATCAGCTGTCACTGCACAGTATGTAATCAATGTTAGTCAATTCTGAATTCACTGGACCTGCTAAAAACATTCAGAACATGAAAAAATTCAAATTTATAAGAAAAATATGTTCAAGAATGTGTACAAACGGTTTGAACTTCCGAAATATTCATCCTCGCCGAAATATCAGCGTGGAAACTTCATGTACAGATATGTGACCACCAGGTCTGAAAGGGTTAATATTAACCCTTTGCGGTCGTATGTCGAGTCCTAAATCGACCATTTCTTACACAGGGTGACCGGTTTTAATCTATAAATGCAAATTACTCTTGCACTATGTGTTGTATAAAAAAATATTTGAGATAAGAAGTGAATGATTTCGAGGGGACCACAATCTGGTGTAAGCAGTTTTTTTGTAAAAGGACGCGTAGAGGTCATATGAAGGTGATATACGTTCTTCTAAATGGAATTGTATATTTTTTAATGCACTAGTCGATGCAACTCGTTATTCTCTACACAAAAGTACTAAGTCACTTATGACAAAAAGTCATTAGTTTAGAAGATATTTTAATTTTAGTCTTGGGTAGTGGCATAAGTACTATATATAATATAAACAGGTACGTCAAATGAAAAAACGCCTGCTAGCATAAAAAAGAATGGTGATTTTTGACTGTATCGTTGATGGATGTGTCGAATGTAACATAATTTTCCAATTCGAAGGAATCATATGATGCTGAAACAGTTTTTTTAAACATCCTGTTTGTCATCTGAACGATTTCAGGTTGTGTAGACCTGAGCAAAAAAGGATCGATGCAACTCGCCAAGTATGAAATCTAACCTTATCTGCTTCGTTCTGTGCACGTTGAAACAAATGACAAATAATAATTGTCCCCAAAATATTGAAAATCGCCCCGCATTGAGGAACACTGACTTAGGCGATGTGAAAAAAAATTCTGATCGAACTACTGCTTTCGTTCGAGTTTTAGAATCGTTTGAATGGGAATGTCTGGCACTTCGAATGTTTAGAGTATATTTTCAGCAGATATTCTTCCGTGGCACGTAACTGTCTTTAAGAATTTACGTGATCCCATGGCTACAAAACCAACGCGATGAATGCTCGTAAAACAACTTCTGTCGTCGGATTCTTCTCCGTTCCGTTGAGATTCCTTGTGCTCTGAGTTTCCCTCCCCGAGCTATACCTTTGTCTCGTTCTTACCTTGAAGACCGTTGAGATACGCCGATCCCGCTGCTCGAATATTAAATGCCAACCGAAGTAATATGGAATTCGGCTCAGCAACGAAAACTTATGTGCAGGCATATCTTTCGTTCCAGAGAACACATTGGAAACTCGATTTTTCAAAATTACGGAAGCTATGCGTCTCTAAATTCCGAGCTGCGTGCTCGTGCGCGTTCGTCTGCTGCGGTAGAATCCCGATTATTCGAATATGGGTCTTCCTTTGTCCGTTTTAGCGACACTGTCCATTTAATTTGATGTCACTACGTATTTTAAATTCTGAAATATACTTGCCATTTTTATTGGAGACATAGGTACGACGTGAGTCAACCTGTCACTAATTGCAGTTTGGATAATCGAGGTTCTACTCCAGTGATGGCCACGGGAGCTTCGACCTTCCCCCACTATAGGTCCATTCCCCTCATATAGGTTGTAATTTGAGAGGATGTAGGCCACGTTAGCAGCGGAGGGGGCGGTAAAGGGGTGGGCATGAGGGGAACGGACCTAGAGTGGGGGAAAGCCGGAGCTCCCGTGGCCATCACTGTTCTACTCTGTTATAACTAGACTGTGATCTGTATGCAATTTAACATATCCAAGATCGTGAAGAATGAACATTTTATACAGCATGTGAAATAAGAGATTTATTTTTAATCATCTCAAACCCAAAATGCAGTTCTGCCATAGTTGCATTTTATCAGCTACATGGTAATCTAAAATGTATATTTGCCTAAAAATGCAGTCTAGTTGTAACTCTATTTTTTCTAACCTCTTCTTGCTGACAAAATGGCCGATTTATTAATGAAATTTTGAATAACAGTGAACAAGTTTTATTAAAAGTCATATTTATGCATCAAAATATGCTACTTAACTTTGATACGCTTTAAACAGCCGAGACAGAGATACTTAGGCATTGTGCAAAAGGTTTATGTTCTTCGAAACCTATGAATTCTTAAAAGGTGCGTCTCACTGCTGTTTTATAGTTCGACACGTTGAATGCCCCAGTGAAAACTGCCGTACCCAGTCAGACATATTATGATCTACTCTTTTAAATATAAATCGCTAAGGAAAAACATATTTTACTATTTGAATGTATAGTAGTTGCCTTATATTATAATAATAATAACAATAATGTTCAAAATTGTGTAAGAATTATTAATTACTTGATTAAATAAAATCGGAGTCGGTCACCGGTGACCCCAACGGCAGTCACCGTGTTGATTATCTCAATTCTTTAAAATTCAAAGTTTTATGCGCATAAAACACTAAAATATATTTAGCATTATAGATAAAAATATTCATTAAATTTTTGTTAAATTAATTAATTTTCTATTTTCACCAAGAATCAGTTTAGATTAGTGCGTTCAACTGGTTGCTCGCGGGGCAGTTGCTTACTTACCCGACGAACACTAAGCCACGCCCCTCGTGGGCGTGTCGTTTCCAAGGACGCAACTGTCTCGAGGGCAACGACTTGAGCATCACTGGTTTAGACGCTTTTGAACGTTACAGTTAGTTCGTGAAAATTTTTAGTGAACAAAATGGATGTTCAGAAATATTTTATCATACACTTTCAAGTGTGTTTTTTCGTCCAGAATTAACTATTGTGTCTTTCTACACCCTCCAACTCTCTCTGTAGCCATTGTTAAATATTTTAAGTTCGAACCTCAGTTGTTATTTGAAATTCGGACGTAATATATATCGTTTTAGTAACTCTATTTAACTTGTTACCCTGTTATTATCTTTTTCATCGTTTTACTACCTTTTTAGAAAACGCTGCTCAGCGTGTCTTCGCCTTCTCCGCGTTCAAGGCAATTTTGACGTTTGAAGTGCTTCAGGGTTCGTTAAACCACCGGGATACATAATTCCACGGAAGAAAACGTTCGTTAAAGTCCATTATATTTTTCTTTCGGGCCGTTCATGTTATTTTAAGCGTCGCACAGTTTCTGCTCCCGTACAATGGACCCGCTTGGTTTCAAATTTACTTAAGCGTTGCTTCTTTTATTTCAGAATTATTTCACGACGTCAGAGTCCTTTCGTGTGCTCCGTTGTTGAACTTCGGGTTCGGGCTCCTGGTGCCGACGTGACGGACGGTTTTATGTTTCTAATAAACGAAACACAAGTTCATTGACGTTTAGCAGTATTACTGTTAAATTGTTTGCGTTTGTTTCTACGTGAAACATAAAATGCAGTATTTTATAAGTCGTGTGTATTTCATAGAGTTTAATGCTTTTTATCATTCTTTTTTTATAGCACAGGGTGTGCGAAGAATTCAGCTGTGATATTATGTGTACATTTTATGAGAGTTTTTATGGGTGTTGTAGTAGAAGCATTAACTTCAGTAATAGCGCGCATTGATTAGTAATATTTAATTGAATAAATATTAGACTAAGATTTTGGAAAGAGTGTAAAATAAAAATTACTATTTTTAGTCAACATGTACACTTACTAGCAAATGTATTATGAATTTAACTTATGTAATTAACTCTGCTTCGTTCTATGCACATTGAAATAAATTTTTATTCAATTATTTATTCAAGTACTACTTGTATTTCACATACTATTTATTCTTTTATTGTATCGCGATTGATATAATGTGAGTCATAAAATACTTGGTAATTTTTATTATTCGAGTATTCGTTATTTTATTTATAACCTATAAAAAAAAAACTCATTATGTCTCACTTTATACTATCAGTCGAAATAATGAAGTACAGTGGAACCTCGATTATCCGAACGCAGCTCATCCGAAAGTACTTCTATGTTAATTCTAAGGTGGAATTATCACTAATGACATAGTGTACTTTATTTTGTACCACCGTGTATTTTTATATTCTAAACCGAAAGTATCATTTTTGTGAGAAACATAGGTACAATGTGAGGCATCTTGTTACTAATTACAGTTCAGCTAATCGAGGTTCTACTGTATATCTTGCTAAACCATAATTTAAAAATAAATTATTTCCTCGAAATGAATATTCTACGATATAAAATTTTCAAACTCATTTATTATTCTCATCCGAGCAATTATTCATCGGCCCTGTTTGCTCTAGGTTTCTCAAATAAGTAACACCTTGCCCCGACGGAACACCTTTTGCCACGTTGTTACGTGAACACAGTAACTTCAACATCGGAACGATCGCCTATGCCTTTGCCAGCGTCTAACTCCCCCATCCCCCCGTTAACGACCTCATTTTCTCTATTACGAGTCGCCCCCACCCCCGCCGATTCGCCTCTGTCTCTCGGATTTTCCGCGAAACGAATTTCCATTTCGGAACATTCGGTCTGAATGGCGTCGAGCTATCGTCTCCCCTTCGCCACGCCGTCATAGTGATTACCCACGCCGTCGCCGAAATAACGACGTAATTATCGCGACGAGAAATTGCCGGGACGCCATGGCCGCCGTCTCTTTTTCCTCACGCCGCGCGGACTATAGCCGGTCGCGTTACCAACTTCGCGTTGTCGGCCGTTGCTTTCAGACGTCACGAGCTAATTATCGGCTTGATCAACCGGCGCCAACTTCGTTTCGATCATGCTGCTGGTCGACGCCCCAATTGCATCACTATGGAGCGGCGTTGAGCCTCACGTTGCTCAGAGACACGAATGTGTGGCATATGAAACTAATTTGAGGAAAGAGGATAGGCTATCATTACAGATGGCAAGATGATGAAGCCTTTGTTGTTATTTTCGTGGCGTAAAACAAAAGGGGAACTCAAATAAGCTGAATATGATGTAGTTAATATTTAACATATATAAATGAACAATAAAACTGATGGCTTTCTTTGCTTAAACGAAAACGCAATTCACGCACACGCTACCTAGCTGACTGACCAACTGACTCTTCTAGAACAATCGGCATAACGTAAGGAACAAAGAGGAACTGAACCGATCTCCCCTTCTGCCACAGATCACACTCACACATACACATGAGTCTTAAAATTACGCCTTTCCAACGGCCTTCTCAAATAAACATCTATCCTCACCGATGAAGCTAATGCAACCCCTGACGCTCTGAAGTGTGCCTACGAAAACGACCTCCAGAAGAACTACCATGAGTGTTATCAAAGATTTATCAGGCGCAGTTAGGAAGAATAGATATGAAATTATAAAAAAGATATAAGAAACTTATACAGAAGCTAACCTTACCTGTTTCATCGAAGTGACCAAAGTGACATGTTAGCGGCGGCCGTATTTTAAGAAGGGTCGAAGGCAGTCAGCCCGACGCTATTCTGCCTTTGCCTTATTTATGATTGGATTGAGGGCTGTTTGTGTCCGTATGTTGAGAGTGGCTTGATGGGTGGGCGCCAGACGTTAGCCATCGACTCGAAGTCGTATGGCTATCGGGTGTCATAGGCTGTTTGCTTCAAAGAGGCATGGGGGAGAGTTTTAAGGGTGGCAGGCGACCCGACGTCGCACTGCTGATTTCCCAAGAAAAGAGACATTGTTCCTAAAGGATCTGGCCACGGAGTGGGGAAGGTGAGTATGACTTCTGGTGAGAGGACTGTCTTGGACCACTCCGCGCTTACCCCAGGACCGTCAGAGAACGTGTTTCTTAATTTTATCCTGACACCCTGGACCGATTTCTAACAGACGCGTTGCAGAAACAATGTTTATTTATACTCTTCTTTAGCTTTATTTCGAGTTGAGTCAAAGTAAACAGAATGTGTATCATTGGCAGTGTCGTATACACTTATAGGATAAGTCGTTAAAAATAAACCGTACATTGTAAAATTGGAAACTAGTCAGTTTGACAGCGTTGGTAGTTCTAGTGTTGACAAAAACATAACTATCTCTGGATCCCTGATCACCAAGAATTAACAGACAATGAAAAAGCAGATATTATCGCGAAAGGAAGCGACAACGCCTTCAGTAAACGAAATAGTAAGTCCAATCCTGTATTAAGATCTCATTAACCACATAAAGGTCACAGCAAAAGAAGAATGGGGCAACCTATGGACTACAATTAAAAGAACCAAGGTTCATAGCGTGGTACAGGATTTTTGTCAACCAACACCAGGTTACAATATGAAGAGAAAAGGAAACACTATAGTCTCGACTGATTATAAGATATAGTACCAGAGTTAATAACAAACAAAATTAAAATTTTATTCGAATAACAGTTTATTTATATAACCCTTAAACTTGTTGCCTGACTGCCCTATTTGGAATGCAGGTGGTTTATGGTACGTCAATAACTATTGACAATCTGAGAAAGTTCTAATCCTTGAAACTCTGTGCCAACATTCTAACCCATAGACGCACACCTTTTTCCTAGATCGACCTCAGAAACATACTTCTTTTTCTAAATGTTCCTCTGTTGCTACAAGATGACTGCTATAGCCGTCATTTGCCAGCGCATCAACAAAACTCTGACTTCCACCGCCGTAATTTTGCGGCGATGGGTTAAACACTTTGGAAACGTTGTGTCAGAAAGTACTCCGGTTGGTGGAGTCCCGAAATGACGCGAGCAAATCTCGTAAAACGTCAAAAACAGCCAGGAGTCACGTCCGCGCCATAAACCTGATCTCCGTCAGCCTTAATAAGCGGAATCTGGCCGACTCATCGGCGGCAGAGCCGGCGAGCATGAAGGAGAAACGGAATAATAGGTTAGGTCCGATCCTGTGTCCACGTCGGCCGGTGTAATTAAAATCTCTAATTACCGATGCGACGAAGCTGACGGGATTTAGGGTTGGAGGGCTTGAGTCGCGATGGAACGAATCGGCGGACGGGGGAAACGCGATGCGCGGGAAAATTATTTCGCCGAGGGGACGCGGCGGGGAAAAAGAGAAATTAGCGCAAATTACCGGGAATTATTACGTAATGGAATTTGTTTCGATCGTGGAGCCGGCGATAGGCTGGAACGCAACCCGGACCGTCCAATCGTTCCGCTCCGGTGACTGCTCATCAGGCATTTTTTACGCGTGCGTGTGCAATTCCGCCGCGATCGAATCTCGAGTCAGGCGGAACGGTGCGATCGGGTAGAAAGAGAGGAGGAAAAAAAATTGCGCGCCACCACGCGAGCGGTTCGTTTAATCCGCAAACGAGCCGTCATATCAGTGGAAAACAAGCTCTTCCTGGTAGACGACTTTTGACGCGATAACTAGCCGCGTCCGTTTCTGGACTATCGTTACCTGGACGCGCGGCCAGACAACCGGGACTCCGTAAAGTCGTTCGTATTTTTCTGTGTACGGGGGATGTGTTAGAGAGTCAATCATTTGTAGGCATTTGTACGGACACAGGTGTGTCGTAGGCCGGCAACAGCCAACGGTTGCCGATTGCGCGACGAGAGACAACAATGTATGTAGCCGTTGAAGCTGTTCGTCGAAGAGGTCGACGACTCTCGATCCCCTGCGAGTCTTTTGTTTCTGACATCACGCGATCATCGAAAAACCGTCGCAGGGCTCGAGGAACAGCTTTGGCGGCAGTCGAGCTCGAGCAAGGATCTTGAGAGGTTGACTCAAAGCCATTCCGTGTTTTTTTGTTATGTGCACTATTCTTTGATAATTTGATTTAAACTGTATATATATCGCCATCCACATATTATTCCACCAACAACTCATCTCACACACTCACACAAAAAATAGATTAAACAGATTCAAACGCAAACGTGTCACTGTAATATACGGTCCCAAGCCGTTCAACTTGGGTGGTCCTTCATCGCTGAAATTAGACGGCACGCAGTGCAATAAACAGGGCTCGACCAAACCCTAACAGGATGTTTCCGAAGTTATTGGAACGGGGCTCTTAACCCCTTGACATACGAATAAAATGCGCGTTGACGCGTCCGTAGAATGCCATTTAATTTGGCTCAATAGTGAACGCTCTTGTACAAGCTCAGAAACAGGGCGTTTTATTTTCGGATTTACATTGTTCTATAACATTCGAAATAGGTCTTGCACGTTTACGCACATTTTGTTGAATAGAGCTAGCTTCACCTGAATTTGAAGCATCACTTGAATACTCAACAGCATAAACACTTTGATGACCATTTTCAATTTCATTATCACCGCTAGAATAGCCTAATAGACTTTCGTCGTCACTTTCATGTAATGCATTCAACTCAGACATGTTGGGAGAACTATTTCTGATTGTTACAAAATTCAAATATGTGCTACGGCATTCGGCGTGCGAGATCACTGCTATACTAACTACCGCTTTCATTGCGCTTCTTTCTGTTTATCTGTTTGCCGACGCGATTGTTTTATCGATATTATTGAGAGGGGGAAAGCATCTTCAACTGTCTAAAAAAAGCAGCGTTGATGCACGGCCGAAACAGATAATCCAATAATATTATACTGCCCGGTGTTCGCCGAAGAGAGTTCTTGACGTCTCGGAGACGTCAAAGTCTACCATGGCACATGAAATACATGACGTCTCAGAGACGTCATTGTATGTCAAGGGGTTAATTGTTTATTGTACTCATATTTGAGTGTGTTACATTCGAATTTTTCAATATAATTCTCATTGTTACACTTGTCGCAGGGGTAAAGCGACTCTTCACTTTCTATCAACGCATGGCAGCGTCTTTGCGTGCAGTCACTCACGAAAGTCTTCGTACACCGCATGAACAGGCCATTCTGATTAAAATGAACAATAACTTTGCGTAATATCTTATTTATTTATTAACATATGAGGTAGTAATAACTGTTTTATAATGAAATGTATTACTTTACAGCCGTCGTGGCCATCCAGAGCTCAGCCCTATTGCGGCCTTCCCCCACTCTGGGTCCGTTCCCTTCATTTCACTTCCCTCCAGTTCCCCCTCGGTCCATCATCGTCCCAGATCACAGAAACATTTGAACAGATGAGAAGAAAATGAATTATGCATCTCAGAAAAGTGATCGTACACTAAGAAAAGTAAAGTTAGTACATTCTATGCCATGAACATTCAAAGCTGTTTTAGAGGCAAAGGGAGGCTCGACAAAATGTTTATTTAACCCGTAATCGCAAAAAATAAGACTGCACAAACACTTCTGTGAGATACATAATTCGTTTTTTTTAGTATCCGTTAGAATATTCTCAAAGAGTAATATATTTTGTTATAAAATAGTTAATATTATCTCATCTGTTAATAAGTAAATATGTTATTACAAGAAATTATTGTTTATTTCAATCAAAATAGCATTTTTATGGAGTGTACGAAGACTTTCATGAGTGACTGTATATTTAATTATTTTTTTCAAAGAGTGTGTACTGTATTTGACCGTTTCGGCCAATAATGAAATTGCGTGTGCTCTGTTTTTATGACTGTCTTCGATTAGGTGGGCCTATTATGCTATAACCAATCAGACCCTCATTCCTTCCGCTTGCCATCTTTCCAGCAACGCATAGTACGTATATGGTACTCAACACTTGATTAGTAGGGTGCTTATGGTTCAGAAAAGCTTCTGGACGCCCTGTATTTATTATATGTTTGTTATTGTTACAACTGCTATAGAGACAGTAGTTTCTGTTATTTAGAAATAGATTGAGAGCACGCGCATTCATTGTCTGAATTAATCTCACCCCCTCACCCTAATACTCCTGTACGCCCTACGCAGTGGGAAGGGCTTCCTCCACTGAAATGGGCTAACGATAAATCTCACTGAACGGGGGAGCCGAGTAGTGGCCGTAGGTTCGAAACCACTCCCAGCCTAACCTAACATCGTGTAAAAGAAGGGAGTGTAGGGCATACGGAGTGTGCACGGTGTGTTAAGGCGGGCCAAGTCTCGTCCAATGATAGTGTCAAGTTTGTGGTCGCAGGTTTGAAATCCCTCCCAACCTAACCTAGTTCCATGTAGAGATGGGGTCCAAGTATATTGCAAGTAGCTTCGAATCTGACTGGAGAGTTTCGAACAGTTCCTGAATACTTCGAAAGGGAGAAGCAATACCTTTGAGTAGACTCGAATCTAGTAGACATAGGTTAGAACATTTTATAAATACTTACAGTGAGAAGCGTAAGCGATACTTTGAAGTAGAATCAAACCTTGACTACAACTTGATGCTTTGACAAAGGGGATATTTAGGTCATCATGCAAGGTTTAATTTATTATAGAACAAGGAGCATTTGTAATCATTTTTAAGATTGAAGAAGAAGAAGAAGAAGAAGAAGAGGATGACTGAAGCAGAATTGAACCTTGACCACAACTTGGTACTTTGACAAAGGGGATATTCAGGTCATCATGCAAGGTTTGATCTATTATGTACCAAGGGGGATCTGTAATCATTCCTAAGATGGAAGAAGAAGAAGAAGAAGACTGAAGTCGAATTGAACCTTGACCACAACTTGGTACTTTGACAAAGGGGATATTTAGGTCATCATGCAAGATTTGATATGTTATACAGGGTGTCCCACGCAAATGGGACAAGCTGCATCTTCCAAATGGTTGGAGATGGATAACAATGCTATAAGTCAAAATTAAATGATAGCAAGTGATACATAATCTGGAAATAATTTTATGCATTAGTGCATCTGGAAAATACAATTGCATATTGTTTTTAAATAGAATCCTATAGTCTTCACTGGACGATTCGAGGCAGTTTTTTAATTTCTACAAAAAAATACTAAGATACTTATGCCTTAAATCTGTTAGTTCAAAAGTTATTACAATTAGAAGTTTGCTGAATTGCATTTCTTCTTATCAGCACATTTTCGCTGAGATATTCTCATGTACTATTACGCATTACAGTGTTTGTAAACATGAATCCACTGCCAATATCAACCAGTGTGTAATCGAATTTTTGGCTATCGATATATCGAAATTCAATTATCGATATCTCGAAGTTCGATTAATCGATATCTCGAAGTTCGATTATCGATATCTCGAACTTCGATTAATCGATATCTCGAAGCTCGATTATCGATATCTCGAAGTTCGATTAATCGATATCTCGAAGTTCGACTAATCGATATCTCGAAGTTCGACTATCGATATCTCGAAGTTTGATTAATCGATATCTCGAAGTTCGATTATCGATATCTCGAAGTTCGGTTATCGATATCTCGAAATTCGATTATCGATATCTCGAAGTTCGACTATCGATATCTCGAAGTTTGTTTAATCGATATCTCGAAGTTCGATTAATCGATATCTCGAAGTTCGACTAATCGATATCTCGAAGTTCGACTATCGATATCTCGAAGTTTGTTTAATCGATATCTCGAAGTTTGATTAATCGATATCTCGAAGTTCGATTATCGATATCTCGAAGTTCGGTTATCGATATCTCGAATTTCGATTATCGATATCTCAAAGTTCGATTATCGATATCTCGAAGTTCGATTACCGATATGTGCGAGATTCTACTATCGATATCTCGAAATTCGATTATATTCACCTGTTGAATATAACTTTGAACGATATAACACATCGGTCTACAATGAGGGAGGATACACTAAACACGTGTTGCCGCGACAACGTCTCTTCGAGACCTGTTCCACTTTCAACCAATCAGACCCACATTCCTTATACCAGTCAACTTATCATCTCTGCACAGTACACCCGTCATCAACCCAGTCCGGTTCGGCGAAGGAACATTAAATTTACCGCCGCTGAGGACGAGACGGTATCAGTAAATTGTCCTTCCAGAGTCTCGGGCGATCGTTTGGGGGGTTCCAAGGGCAGATACGAGGAAATCAGGCGGGGCAGCCTGTAAATTCTGCGTACCGTGGCAGGCTGATTGTGCCTACTTCGAATAAGTGGCTCGCGTGTACGCTGAACACACAGAGGAATCCAGTTGAAATCTCCGCTGCTCCCCAACGTTCGTTAGTCGATTTTCTCAGGATGCCGAGCTATGGGATTACGGCAGGAGTTTCCCAATTAGGTCGCGCCATTTCGCGCCCTCGTGAACATTAATGTCGTGACACGATTCAGGCAAACTCGCGAAAACCGGCTGGCTGACTCTCTCAACGGAAACGCAGAATGGATCGCGGCCATTCGGTCGGCCGACCCGTCTGCAACACCCTTCACACATAGACAGACACACGCGTACACATGCACGGACCCTCACTCGTTCCACTTAGGTTCGAGTTTGCTTTCGACCAGGCTTCTCCCTTTGCCGGTCATACACCGTGACCGAGTCCTTTGTGAATTGGACGTCGGCGCGTAAATCGTTTGTAATTGTTAGCACTTTTGCGGTGATCCGTGTGCCGTTGTTACGGCGTTTCAATTAACCTGGTTAACAGATGGAAACTGATGGCACCACGCACCCCGGGGCTCGTTTTATCGTTAGCAACTGTGAAATAGTAATCTGAATGAACAGAATTTTCAGGGGAACCGTAAGCGCTCCGGTATTGTTAATGATACTCTGTTGGTAGGTATATACTATACTTCTGTGTACACCACCGTTCATAAGTCATGGGACACTTACTAATTTAAGCTTTACATTTGAATTAAAACTACACTACTCTGACAATTAACCCCTTGCGCTCCCAGCAATTAGGCTGTACGTTCGTAGTCAACTCCGAGGAGTTTTTTCTTGGATTTCCGAGTTACACAAAATGACCACGAAGAACTCTTGGCAATTTGTTTGATTATACGACATTTTTTTAATCTTTAAATTCTTAATTTTTTAAACTTTAAAGTTTTACTACGAATTAGGATAAGAGTAGAATAAATATAGAAAAGTATAATTAGCTTTTATTTATAAATGATAAAACGTGGGCAGTAACACTGGTCGTAGGAGCAGAATCACTAAATTTTTACTGAGAAATTGTCGATTTTGGAATTGCTGTAACTTCATGAAAGAAGATCGTACAACAGTCTACCTGGGCTCATTTCAAAGGGTGAAGCCTCTACCTTCACATCCCCGGCCTGAATTTTTTCAAAGACCCCTTTATATTATAAAACGAAGTAGAAAACTGAAGTTGCTTTTTAAAAAATTTTACAAATTCCAACGACTCTACGGAGTTTAAAAATTTGTTTTTCCAGATTCGTTTTAAAATGATTTTGTAAAGGGAAGTCTCCGCTTTGCAACGACCTCTAAAAAGTTGATGTACGATTTTTTGTCGTCGTTTTACCGCGCTTTAAATGAAAAGTGTGCCGCCGGCATTGGAACCACCCAAGGTACACCACGAGGAGGTTGCTCGGTCGGACTTCTACCTCGCGTGGAGTTTATGTGTTTAGTGCACGCCGTAAAATTGTTTGAATTTGTAAAATTTAAAAAAAAGCAACTTCAGTTTTCCACACTGTTTTATAACAAGAAAAAATTCGGTTCAGGCATGTGAAAGTGGAGGCTTCACCCTTTAAAATGAGCCCTGGTAGGCTGTCGTACGATTTCTCTTCACGAAGTTACAGCAGTTCGAAGATCGACAATCTTTCGGTTAAAGTTTAGTGATCTTTTAATTTTGTTGACCAGTGTACAACTGACAGTGGAACACATCATCCTACACTGCAGGAAATACTACTCTCATAGACAGCAATTCAACATAAGGCCCACCTTAAAAGACAATTTAAAAGATAAATAATCAATATAAAGACTACTGCACTATCTAAAAGCATACCAAACTGTATAACAAAATGTGAACCTTGCCTCTTATGTATGTCGCTAATAACCCACACAAGCGGTCGATGCGACATTAAATAATAGCAGTAAAGAAAAAATTATCATTTATTAGCCACGAGATTGAAATAAATTATATTTATAACGTGAAATATTAGTTCTTCGTGTGTATTTGGATGAGGAGCACTCAGAATACAGAAAATAGATCACGAGATTATTTGCTCTGCTATTATGCTATAAGTAACACGTGACAAATATTTCTCGACCCGTTCTCAGGTACATCCACACCTGGATATCCATATATCTACCCTCGAGCTGTCACAGGATTATCGGTTTATACTGTGCACAGAAGTTCATCCTGTTATTAAACAATCGTGTAGAAATAAGCGCCGATGATTTATCGTTATATAAAATAAAGATATTTACCTTCATCGAAACCTGAGGCATACAGGGTGGACCAGTGAAAATTACCACCTTTAACCCTTCGAACTCCTAATTTTTGTTTAATTCTCTTTTCAATAACTCATTATTTTAAGTGTTTTATTTGAAATGTGCTTCAAAAGACAGTTGGTTGACAGAAACCACTTTAAACAATTTTTTTTTACTAACTGTATTGAAAATAGCACATTGGAACTTTGCTAAGATCTAATATTTGTTGCAAAGAAAATATTACAAAATATAATACATATTTAAACTGGCAATTTAAAAATGTCGAGTCACACTCGACAAAGGAGTTCAAAGGGTTAAGCTGACCTTAAACATTCTAAAACCTTAAGCGTCCCAGGGTTAAAGCATAGGGAGACATCCAGCGCTAAGAATCGAGAACGTAACAAGCCGCCGGTTTTATTAGCATATTTTCCGCCTTGTTATTGCCGACGTCAACTGCTATCAGCGTTTCCCTCGATGCACGTATCCGTAAACACACGCCAGAAGCCGAGCCATCCCACTTTTTCCGCTGAATTTAGGATTTCCCTTGTCCGTTCCGTTCCCAGCAGCCTTCGAACACACTGCATTACCGTAATACAGCCGTAACGACCGTTAAAAACGGGAACTTACCGCATCATTTTCATTGTCCAGGGATCGTCGCCGGGTTCTCTGGCAGGAAACCGAGCGTAGACTCCAACGTCGGTCGGTCTGCTACGTTTCTTCCCCTATTCTCTCATTTTTACCCCCGACCTTTACCCCTCCTTTCGATTTTATTCCCCTGGCCCGTCGCTCGGCCGGCCATTCTGCGCGCGAATTCGCGAAAGTTAATGCCTTCTTCCTTCCGTCTGAGCCTCGATTTATAATCTCCGGTTCGGCCATGGAAGCGATATTACGCAAGAACAGCCGACGAGTCACGTTTACCCCGAAGTTGGCCGAAAGTTCAACCGAACCCGTGGCCCCGTTCCGTTCGAGCCAGCAGCAAGGCTAGCAAAACCGCAAAAACAGTAATTCCTGGCTAATTCAGCTCCTTACTGCATGGCGGCTCATACATGTCACACTCCGAATTTTCATTTATTTTTAATGTAATATACAGGGTCCAGCGCCCAACGCGATCACCTTAACTCTCTGCAGGCTAACCGGGTCGTTTGTGTCCCAGTCTAATCTTTTTACTGTTCTAGACTCTTTGAAATTTCGGGAGAAATTGTGGGATACTTGTCAAAGTGTCTACTATATTGTACACTCCTTACAGCATGGTGGCTCATACGTGCCACACTCCGAATTTTCATTTATTTTTAATGTAATATACAGGGTCGACCGCCCAACGCGATCGCCTTACCTCTCTGTAGGCTAACTGGGTCGTTTGTGTCCTAGTCTAATCCTTTTACTGTTCTAGACTCTTTGAAATGTCTGGAGAAATTGTGGGATACTTGTCAAAGTGTCTACTATATGATACAATCGTTCATTACCTCAAATGTTTAAAACTTTTTTCAATAAAAATGAAAATTCTAAATATGGTTCTAGTGATCCGATTAATCGAATTTTAAAATCTGCCAATACAATTACGGATAAGGTTGATTTTTTCAGTGACTCTGTTCATAGCTTTAAAAAATCTTTACACATTGCACTGCGCACTGTTTAAATAATGTTTAATTATAAATTCTTTATTATTGCATTTTTGTTTAATATTATATTGTTGCGACTGTTTTTTAACTTTCCTATTTTTTGTTTTAATTCTTACTCATGTATACACGCTGGGCTGATACCCGTACAATTTACAAATAATTAATTTAAATTCGGGAAAAATAGGAATTTCGCTTGGGCTGTCAACGACCCAGCTTGCCTACGGAGGATTAAATTATTCTGTTGTTACTGGACTGATTGAAATGTTTTTTCCTCGAATAACATGGTTCAGAGGGGCCCTCAAGACGATTGACCCCTCAGCAGTTGCCCTACAATAATTTGTTGCGCACCAAATGGTCAACCCCTGTGCCCCACTTAATGCAAAAAAAAATGAAACTAATATCTGCTGTGGTTTCGGAGAAAACGGCTTCTAACAATTTATGTGGCCCGCCTCTATAATAAGAGGTAAAAAAGTAAAGACATGATTTCAATCCATTCGTCGTAATTAGATAGTTCATTAGAAAGTCTCAGAATATTTCCCCCACGAAAGGAGCCCCCTCCTGCACTTGAAATATTTTTTTCACTCAAAACAAAAACGATGACGCACTAAGTGGTTAAGTCTGGTCGAAATCCCTGACTCCGTCAGACCGGGAGGTCCGGCGAATTAAAAGTCGCCCGAGCTTAAAGCTGCTGGAACCCGCCGTAAGCTGACCCTTATTAGGTATTTCTCGGTTTCTGAACCTTCCTGGTCTCCCTTGTCCCATCGGCTTTCCTCTCGTCTTCGTTTCTCCCGCTCGCTCCACCGCGATCTCTTGCAAATTCCGACGAGATCCAATCAGATTCGTCCCTGCTACTAAATAGCTCCGTTTCGCTCGAACCGGCGGGATCCGTTCGTTGTTTCCAACAAAACCGATGGAAAGTCGATTCGATATGTTCCAATTATCCGTGATTACGTGCATCCATTCGGTCTTTCCGTTTCTTTATTCTTCCGTTCCGTCATTCGGATATGCTTGCCTCGTTATCGATGTCTTACGCCACCCGTGCCCCGGGCCGCTGCCCTGTTTTTGGAAAAGAGATTTAATTGGTAGACGGTTCTAGCCTGGATAGGTTTGAAGAGACACAGGAAACCGCAGGTGAAGTGCGTTTGTCCTGTTCTTGGATGGTTGGATTGGACTAAATTTCAAGAGTGAGCGTTTATGAAATTTTATTCAAATTGTTCAAGTATCGTTGGATGTCCGCTTGCTACACGTGTCCTCACAAGTGTCCGCCTCCGATTTCGGTGAAACTTCGCAGATTTATTAAGCGGGTGAAAATAAACGACACATAGTTTTTTATCTGCTGGGCTAGAACATTAGCCCTTTCAACTCCTTCGTCGACTGTGTAAATAATTTATTTCATGGAATTGATCGAACACTTTTGTGTCTTCTCTGATTGTTGGTACATAGATCTCGTATTTTTGCATTTTGTATGTGCACCGTGGCATTTATAAAAAAACCGAGTTTATAGAAAAATAGACGGTTTTGTACCATTCAACTTTTTCCTTTGCAACTTTTTTTTATGTCGAACCAAACTCCAGTTATAAACCGTTCCAATTGCATGACTCACCCTGTGTACAGTTACTATCATGTCATCGAAATTCTTCGATCAGAATTAATTAAAAATAGTTTAGTTTAAAGAATAATCGTAGGAAATCGATATATTTTAATATTATGTAATAAATATTGTAAATTTAGGACAATACTGTGGTAAATTGCAACTTTGACATGGAATACAGTAGGACCTCGATTATCCGAACTGTAATTAGTAACAGTATGATCTACTTGTAACTATGTTTCGCATAAAAATGATAATTTCATTTCGAAATGAAAAATACACAGTGGTAAAAAATTGACTGTACTGTGTCACGGATGATAATTTTTGCTCGTAGCGGACACGAGGTGACAAATTTTCGCATATCCGGTGTGCGAATAATCAAGGTTCTACTGTATAACCATATGTTAACTCAGTTAGTCGGTTCCATGAGATTACTGTACAATATGTATGCGTTAGCCATGTAACAGAGTTTATTTAATGCATAACAAGGTTTATTACATTTCCTTTTTAATTAGTATTTAGTACTATTACGGAATTTTCACGCATCTGCATAATGAGGTTGTTACATTATTTATACTTCTATTCCTGCAGAATTATGAAGTATTTCTTTTTTAATTCCTTCAGGCGTTAATAATATAGCAACAGTTTGTTTAATCGTATTATACAATATAGACATATAATTTTCCATAATTATAAATAATTAAAATAGCTCAGGTTCAGGAGCACACGTACAGGGTGTTCAACTTTCTTCTGGAATTTTTACACATTAACCCCCATCCGTCCCTCATTTTTCCCAACTTAATTTCTCCCTTGATAACAAACTGACACAATAGTAAAAAATTACTTTAATGAAAAGATAAATAGTTAAATTTTCAAATTCTTCTATTAAAAATAAAAAAATTAAATTTCTGTACGTTCAGTACATTCAAGCATAAGATCGTTCACATCGTTTAGAAATAATTATTAGATGTGCAAGACATACTGCTGTTTCATATTTATCGCATTTTTTGGAGAACAATGTGTCAAATTGACACGAGGGACGGATGAGGGTTAAACTCTCTTATCTCTTTCATCAGGATGTATAATTTAAAAAAGAAATATTAAATATAATATGCATAAACAATCTTGATAAAAATATCTGGCGAGAGGCACTTAATATTCTAGAATTTATTTATGCCCACCAGCCGCTGCATTTCAGCTCACTTCCATGAAAAAAAAACAACGATGAGGAGGTTTGGACAGGGTCCAAACTCCTCAATTTCCAGAGAAAAATTCGTCGTAAGTTCCGCGAAGGAGGAGTATGTTGCAATTTTCCAGAAAATTGATTGGTTTCCCGTGTAACTGCTTCCCCAATGAATATCAAATGAATGGAACATCGATCGAAACGGTCGAATACTTCGTAAAATCGGTTCTACCGGGCAAAAGATCTGTTTGTCGCGTCGCATAAATTTTCGAAACGGCCCGGTGAATTTGCTGGCCCGGTCGACGCTTTCACAATGATTAATAATAAGCTCCGGAGACCGTGAACGTCCCAAACGTGAACCATCCACCAATGGAACGTGTTTTAAGCTTCCGAAGCACTTTACCAACTGAAAATATTTGGTTGTGACATATATTCGTCCCGTTTCTTCGATTTTTGAACAGAAATCCCGGAAATTCTACAAGACAGAAATCCTTCAGCTACCAAAAAGATGGAAGAAGGTCATCCATGACAATGGCGCATACACAATTCAGTAAACTTATTTATAAATTTATAAATGAGAGATTTTAAAAACAGTATAAAAACGGGACGAATATATGTTAGAACCCTATACTTTTTTATGTTCTGTTTCAGCAATGTTGAAGACAATTTTCATCGTTTATAATCAAATTTGAAACATGCAAATTCGTGTATAGGCTCACTTAAGACTGAAATTTGAAATATCTCCGTTGTTTTGTGTAAAGGATATTAACCCTTTGCGGTCGTATGTCTGCTCTCAGCCACCACAGCAAAGAACCATACTAATCTTACATTGTATTCATCCATGTATCAATTTATACTATCTCTAAACGAAACTGAATGTCTAAAGAACCTATTTACGAACCAATACGGTGCTCATTTCAATTGTTAACAAGAAAACTCAGTTTAAACAAATGGTATCGCCTCTTACTCGCCATGCAAGACGCCGTGGCGAGTCAGACGCCTCTCGAGCGTAAAGAAATCGACAAGCTTCGGATATACTTCGTAGAATTCCAAATAATATTTTACATATTGTGTTTAACTGTAATTACTGTAGTTAGCCATTCTCGCTTCTTAAGATATTTTAAAAATAATACTCCAAAATGGCAAAAAGAAAGTTACCGAAAGAAGTGTATCATGAAACTGAAAATAGCGATGAAGAGTTTTTTTTTGACTCCTTGAATACTGACTCTGATATAGAAAGTGATAACGTTAGTACTGATTCTGATAGTGATATAGTTCCATTAAAGCGACGAGTGAGACAAATAGTAATATCCAGCGACAGTGAAGTAAAAGAAAACCAGGACTTCATGTTGGAGACTGTTTTGAAAGATACCACACAATGGAAAATTATAAAATATAATTTTTATATAAAAACATAACATTAAAACATATTATTGTGTAAATATATATCTAAAGTTTGTTTATCCTTCATAATCTTGCATATTATGTATCATTGTTCGTTCAACGGAAATTAATTCCGACCAGTACGATACCCATGTCTAAATTTAATACGACCGCAAATAGTTAAATTCAAAAAGTATTTTTTAATAATTTCAATTAGAATAGAATATTTGGTAATTTTAGTTTTATTATTTATTGTGAATTATGAATCATATCTTTCAAAATGTCGAGGAAATCGATATTTTGTTCAGCAGAACAATATATTTTACTTATTACACTGCTATAGTTGTAAACAAGGAATTATTTTTATAAAATTGTAGTGGGATGTAGAAAATATAGTGCGTGATTATTGTTAGGCCAACAGACATCTACAGGCAGCGTACATAGGCATTTCAAGGTCACTTCTTATTTAAATATTCATTATCAGACTAAAGCTGCCCTCCTTAATTAAAATATGTCCTATATACCATTTTTCATTTTTAAAAATATTTCGAAATATTTGAATTTCGATATGCTTTGCACCTTTTTAAGCGAAGTTAGAATGCCCTACGTGCTCTGTAAGGGTTCAGAAACAGTAAAACACTGATAGTTTTGCAACGAATTGACGGTTGTTTAATTAAATTAAATTTCAAGCTGCGGTCATTGGTGACCCCCATGGCGGTCGACGTGTTAGTTTAAAGTGGCGTCATGTTTTCATGAAAGGGAATCGCGATCTCTCGATGGCAATTTCCCCAAATTCCCCAGGCATCAAATTTTTACCCATTTGTTGTCCTCCTCGAAGTGTTACTGCCATCCCCGGAATCCAATAAAACTGCAATATTTTTTCAACGCTCACATCGTTCCGAACGGATCAAACTCAAACAAAATTAGTCTTTTTTTGTCGCCTGTGCGATTCAATAACTGCCAGCAATAGTCACACGTATCAATTCGAGCGTTTCAAATTGTGATCTACGAACAAGGTCGCAGCCGCCATTCTAACTCAGTACTGCCGTACCTTTTTCTATTTTGCATGCTTGATTACTTGCATGAAATTCTTTTATTGTATATGATACTACATTAACAAAAGAAATATTTGTTCATTTGTAAATTGAACGGGTATAAACCCAATGTGTACGCATAAGTGAGAACTATAACAGAAATAGAAGAAATGAAGACAGTCACACGATGTAGTATTAAACAAAAAGGCAATTGGAAAGAATTTATAATAAAACATTATCTAAGCAGCGCGCAGTGCTAAGTGTAAAGATTTTTTAAAGCTAGGAATAGAGCCACTGAAAAAATCAACCTTATCCGTAACTGTGTTGGCAGATTTTAATATACGAATAATTGGATCACTAGAACCATATTTAGTTTTTATGGTAGCATAATGAAATACATGACTTCTTCTAAAATTCCTTGTGGGAGCATAAAAGTGAATAAGTTCTAATAATTGAGGACAGGAGATTTGAGCATGTATAATTTTGAATAAAAAAGATAGATCAGTGACAATCCTGCGATCATACAAAGAAGTCATATTAAGTATCTTTAGTAATGGATCATAATCATGATCATTGCGCAACATGGATCTGTTTAATCCAAAAGCAATATGCCTGATGAATTTACGCTGCACTCTCTCTAACATTAGGTTGTATTTTGAGAATTCTGGAGGCCAGATGACTGAAGCATACTCTAATTGAGGCCGCACCAATTGAATATACAGTAGCTTAATGGTGTAAATGTTTTTAAAATAATATTGAACTCTATAAATGTAAATTTGCATAAACATCCGCAGTCTGATTATAACATTATAAAGACTTCAACATGTTTGAGCAATGATCAACGTTGAACAGTGCACCGTTAAATACAATTCCGTTTATACTTTTATTACATTCAAAGTAAAAAAAAGAAACTTATTTGATTTTAAAGCGTTCGGTCCATTTTTGTCTGAAAATAGTCTCCACTTGTTCACCGTCATTGTCAACATGCACCCATCCCTCCATTTACGCGGATTGTTCGTTCCACGTGGATTTTTTTTACGCGGATGAAAATCGCGCAAATAGAATCCGCTGGTACGAAAAGAAACATTGGTAAGAAAAACCGGTGTAAGTTATAAAAATATTTATTTCGTACAGGTTAACAAGGACGTAATGATATTTCAGAAAACCAAAATAAGTTTTATTCGGTGTCAGAATCTGTACTATAATTCAAAGCAATCAACCTTCTCCTGGTCAGAGTTATGTAATTAGTACGTTCAAGTAAGAATTTGCGTCTCTCTGATACGTAATAAATTCAATGAAAGATTATAGAAAAATATATTTTCTGACCGTGTAAAATGAGATCGCGTAAATTAATACCTCGTATAAAAAGTACCGCGCAAATAGAGTGATAATTTACCGCGAAAATGAAACTCGCGTGTAAAAAGTACCGCGTAAATGGAGGGACGGGTGTATTCTTAAAATCTTCTCCAGGGGTCGCCAGAGACCCGAGGCGCATTTCTTAAAACTTTGCGGTCCGCCGACGACGCGATGCCGTCGCGCCTATTTCAACGTTCCGGTCGCGGTTTAGCAACATTGGTTTTAATAAATAAATAAACGCATATTTGACTGTATGTGACTCTTTTTATTTTTTTTCTTGAAGAAGATGCGAAGTTCGGATAAACGGAAGGCACAAACTGGAAATGCATTCCAAAGCGAAACTTGTTAGTATTGCCCTCAGTGTAACGTACGATTATGCTTGGACTATTGCTTCGAAGCATACCACCCAACAGAAATATATATTCAAATAATATTAAAAATGTTTTCTACAATCCGATTTATCATATTGATACTACCAAATCTATTCACACGCTTAAAAAATCAGGCTACACCTGTGTTTGACTTTTTTCCATTAGGAATATACCATTATCGTTGACTGCCTGAGAAAATAAGGCACACATTCAAACGTTAAAACTTGCGATGTTTACTAATAGAAAAAATCATGAACTTTAGGATAAAAAATGTTCGAGTGCTTTAGCTTGAGCAGTTTGTTCGATATCAGCATTTATATAGTCAGAAAAACAGCGAAATATGCATGGTTCAGTACGAGTTGTACTATGCGTTGGCCGCGGACCGCAAATGCATTGTTGCAATCGCATTTGCAATTCTCCGTCGGAGATCTTGCAAATAAAGGTTCCTCGTGGCATATAAACACGTTCTTTTATCATGCCCCACAGCCAGAATCACACTGCGTGAGGTCTGGAGAACGAGCCGGCCATGCTATAGGCCTACCTCTTCCGATCCATCTCTGTCTGAATTCCCTGTTAAGGTGGGCGCGGGCAATCAGGACATAGTGAGGTGAAACACCATTCAACTGGAAGTATCCAGTACGTCGGATTTGTGGTAGCAGACCGTACTTTGGGCGGTTCTCCATCATGCGGAAGAAGTCACGACTCGATTGTGAATTTCTTAAAAACGTATGTACACTCCAGCTCAAAAGTTTGGAGCGCCCTTTGCTTTTCGGACGAAACAAACATTTTCGTACATATGCAGATGTTTTGTTAGAGATATTGCATTTATATTTAAAAATAACGTTACATTGATATGTTTTACAATTGGAATTGGAAGTATATCGCCTTATGTTCTTCAGAAAGAATGGCTACTGTAAAAAATGTGTTTCCCCGTTAGAAAAGAATAATATTATTTATGTTCGACGAACTGCAGAAGAAAAATGCTTCCAAATTGTATATTGCAAACAATAAAGCAAGGTGACAGATCCATAATGGCAAGGGGAACGTTTTAGTGCAAAGGGAGATTTAATCAAGATCGAGGCTACCCTCAAAAAAGAACAATAGAGACTCACAGGGCAAGGATTCATTATGCAACAAGATACCGAAGCCCAAACATGCGTCTGAACTTTGCAAGACATATTTAACAATGAAGGAAGAGATAGGAGTTCTTAAAAATATGCAATGGCCACCGCAGTCCCCGGATCTGAATCCGATTGAGCTCCTGTGGGATGATTTGGACAGAAAAATCAGAGAAAAACGGCCAACATCTCAAACCGATCTCTGGAAATATTGACAAGAGGCATGGAATGATATTAAACCGGAAACGATCGAAAAATGAATTCCCAGAATGACGGAATTATGTCAGGCAGTCATCACGAGAGGAGGATTCTTCTGCGAAAAGAAGCTTTTGTAAATTTGCATAATTTTTCTGAGAAATAAGACCATTATAATTATAACTTTCACTTTTAAATATAATTAACTACTATTTCAATACCACAAAAGAACAATATTATGAATAAAATATTTATTTACTTAATGGGGAACACCACTGTGACGGCAGGAAAAATTAACCGTCTTTAAGAATTTTTTTAAAGAAAATTGACAGCTTTCATATAAAATGTTTATTACCTACTCTTAGTATAATATCTGAAGAGATTATGTAAAATATATGAACAGAAAAACATGCATAAATTTCGATAGACGATTAATCCTCTAGACCCCTTACGAAAAAACATAGGTCGCCAGCGGGATGTCTAACTTTGGAATGACAGCTCTGAAATCATATTTAAAGAAATTTTGATAAACTTTACAGATGTAGTTACCCGTTGCACTTACGGATTTCTTAAAAAAATTATTGTTGTAAATATAGCGCGGGTTCGAATAATATTTTCGAAAATCCGGAATAAAACGAGCAGTTTTTCGCGTATATTTAAAAAAATTTACATTTCATCCAAAAGACCGTACGTGCAACCGAAGATAATCTTGTTTTAAAGATCCTGTCGAACTTTCAAGTCGATCGGATAAAAATTGACAGGAGTTATCGTACCCGCCAGTTAGAAAAATGTCATTTCGAGAAAAACGCGTTTAAAGTTTGACTGCTCCTTCCGGACAGAAATAATGTTGCGGAGATTCGTCGCTCGAACTCTTATGGTATAACGTAGCCCATATCTCTTTGTACATATTTTCTACGCTATTTATATTCCTTCGTATTGCCAAATCATAATAATTCAACAATTCATCGATTAATTTGCCGGTGAGTTTACCTCTACCGCCAAGTCCTTTACGCCAAGCACTGTGACGCGTTTCACAAAATGCACTGTATCATTATCAGTTCTTCGAATATCAATTTAAAATTTTTAGGAGATATTTTTGAGGAGTACAACTTTAAGAAAATGTAAAATAAAGTATTCGATTTTCTTTTTAACACGTTGACTGCCGTGGGGGGTCACCGGTGACCGACGCATTGAATTTTATTTATTTGCATGATTACTAACTTTATTAAAATTTTGAATAAAATTAATATTGCAATGAAAATAGGAGGTCCAGGCTGTGCAAGTCAGTAGTTGCATATTTTTTTTCTCCGTGCTTTGTGTTTGAAGTGGAATATTATAACGTGTCTGACCAGGTATGGGAGTTTTCACTGTGGCAGTCAACGTGTTAAGTGTCGCAGTGATGTCCCCCCTTAAGAAAGTCATTATTTCTTTTGAAGTCCTAACATGCTCCGAACTTTTGAGCGGGACTGTACATTCAACCTTTTCCTCCGCGACTTTTTGGTATCTCGGACCAAACCCAAGTCATAAACCGCTTCGAACGCGTCACACTGTATAGCACACGTAAAAGAGAAGTATCGGCACAATGGCACTTGCGGCTGCTGAAAAACTGACCAATCACCAAGGACACTGATCAGTGTCTTCTCTGTTTCGAGGGTCCGTTTTTTACAAAATCATCCTGCTATTGAAGTCGCAGATCGATCCATGGCCGGATCCGCGAATATTTCTATGGAAAGCAATTTCTGGGCCGATCTATCGGCTCTAATTAGCCGGCTATCCGTGCGTTCTGTCAGCAGCCTCCTGCCCGTCTAGTCGACCATAGCAGCCCGGATAATGGCGGTTGCGGTGCAATCCCGATTTTGCATAAATCCCATCGGTGCGTCCAGAATTTCGTTTCTTCCATTCCCGCGACAGAAACTGTGCAAACCAGCGACAACATCGGTGTCGAAACGCAGGATCGAATTTCGATTGGACGCCCGTGTACGTCGCGCAGGATTTGTCGCGGTGTCATGGATTTTTTCCCGAATCCCGCGGTGTCTGTTTGTTCTTTTGAGAAATTAATTTCGGTGAAAGTCTCGCTCGCCAGGTCGAGCAGCGTTGAAATTAATGAATGTGCAATTTCTGCTCAATTGATCGAAACGAGTTTCCTTGTGAATATTTCTGCTCCAGCTGAAGGTGTTACGTTGTGTTCGATGTATAGTGTTCGTAAAGATAGAGTGACGTGGTCTGCATTGATGTAAATCTATTTTATAACATTGTAATCTGTGATGAACATGTCCTGATGAAAGATAGATCAGTTGTATCGAATCTTATGCTATTTCGTAAGTTTGAATCGGAATCCTTAGACGGGGACTGCAGTGTCGACACTGTATACACTGACATTAATCAGGCTTTCGATACTGTCAACCATGACGTACTTCTGGCAAAACTTGCTCATCGGAATACATGGTAGAATTCTAGATTGGATGGTTAGCTACCTTTTCGATTGAACACAAGTTGCTCGGATCAAAGGTACCTTCTCTGAGGTAACCGATGCGACATCTCCGCCACAGGATTCACACTTGGGGTCTGTGCTGTTTCTGCTATTTACTAATGATGCACCTAAAGTTCTAATTAACAGCGAGATTTTACTATTTGCGGATGATTTGGAAACATTAAAGAAAGTAGCGTCAGAGCCAAACTTCCTGGACTTGCAATGCGATCTTACAATGTTGGTAGATTTGAGGAGTCGTGCAAAGACAACATGTTACCATTTATCCCTAGGACTCCTAGAGGGGTTCATCGAACCCACAAGTTGAGAAACTTTAAAATAGAAGTATTTCCTTCGAGTGTAAAATTCTCAAAAAAGTGTTTATTGTCGTATACATCTTTAAGTTTGATATTCTAAAAACGCCGTTGCTATATGTGAAAAACATAGGCTGGAGCCAGGACTTGCTCTACATAAATTTGTCAGACACCCTATATACAGAGTTCTGTAAATTTCTTTCCATTGCAAACGTGTGTAAAAAATCTTTCTCATTATTCGAGGCACTAATATTAATTACCCTACGGATGTAAATTTTTGTAAAATCGAAATATTATTTAATTATGATAAAATTTGATTACTCGCTTCTACTATGAAATTATATTAATTTCCATAAAATGTAAAACTGCCTCGAATGCATGTATGATAAGGTTTCATTGTCACGATCAAGCGATTAATAAATCGAGGCAAGCTCGTGTACGCATTCTCTCATTTACAAATTGCAACGTACACGAATCATAAATTATTATTTCGATAATTTCAGCGTGAACGCACAATGAGTGAAAGTAATGCACATTAAATGAAACAAATTTGCAATTTGTACACGTGGAATGTATTCGTGCCATAAGTTATTATGCAACTCGTTAACATAATGCAATGTTGTTTATGGTTGGAATTTTCGAACCGAATCTCACGTTCAAGCTTTCATTTTTTTTCTTTAAAATATGTACTAATTAGGAGAGATTCATATAGTAGATGTTTTCAACAAGCAACACAGTTTGTCTCATTTTTATTAATTTTTAACTACTTTTTAATACTAGATGTTCCTAGGCAAAGAATAGTTTTATTATTTTATTATCAGGTTAAAAACAATCATATTTATGTCTGTTCAATAATCTGACAAATGCTTTCTTGCATCTACTATCAAACCACTAATCATGTCATATATTGTCAAAATTAATAGTTACTTCATTAAATAAAATTTTATTATAATTATTTTACAGGATTATATTTTAAATACTCTATATTAAGTAGGGTTTAGGATTAGTCTTACAATTTGCTGGTCAAGCATGACACTTCATACACCACGTTTAGAGCAAAATGATAACAGGCTTTAAAAAATTATAGTAATTGATAATTTCATAGTAACAAATAAAAATATACAATTTGTAAAGTTTTAACTATAAAAATAAGGAAGAAGAAAGAACATATTAATGAATTATCAGAAATTATGAAAACCTTCTTGTATAAAAATAATATAATTAAATTGCGGATGTTTATGCAAATATACATTTTAAAACTTAAATATTATTTACTTTAATATCGTTACCGAAGTGAAACTGTGGTAAAACTATATTTCCCGCTTTAAGTGTTTAAAAATTCATTCTTTATCTTACTTACTGTGTAGAGCGTTCATTTTACATGCATTTAAATATATTAAATTGCCCAAAGATCCGCAGTTTAAATATAATTATAAATTATATTGATATTTCGTCACGTCACTCTTCCATCGCGCAGCTTTTATTAAACGTGTCGCTACAAATTTGTATAAAACTTCTACCGTTTTTTCCCTCAAGTCTGCTCCACTTTTCCGTGGACAAAAAAATTCCTGAAACGCGTGAGATGATAAATGATACGATTCGGTGTCCTTTCTACGGAAAGTATAGTTCCCGTATGCACGCCTCGTGAACACTATAAATCTCCGAGCATCGCGTCCACGTGAAATCCCGTCTTAAGCTTTTAATACGAGTGACGTGGAAGAAAACTTCTTTCACGACGTCCCGTGCAATAGAATATTTCGTTGCAGCCCGTGCCAGCCGGTCGCATAATATAACAAGCCTAACGCGAGCCAATGAAAGGTGAGCCAATCTACTTCGTTGAAAAGAGTGATTTTCATTATCGGATTCTTGCCATCGCGGCATCGAGCCAGGATATTTGAAAGATTTCTAAGAGTTAGTCGATTCATAAGTTCCTCTTTCAATTTCTTTTCCATATATGAGCCCAGTATGTCAGGTTATTATTATTATTTATTATACGGGTAAGCACACCTTGGTATTCAGTGTTTAAACGGGAGCTCGAATTATAATATGGCAGATTTAGTGCTATTCCGCATACAGGGGATGTTAAGGAGTTGACGTACGCCAATTTTTATGAAATTTTAGTATGATATGGACCTCGAAAAAATATTACACACGTATTTTTTTATGTAGGCCATCATTCACTGCGGAAGGGTGGAAACAGCCTTCGAAGTAGGGGGCGAAAGACCTACTTAGCAGGGTATCTCGAAAACCAGATGGAAGGAAAGTTTAAATTTAGAGTTTGGTTATTTTTTAATTCTGAAACTAGCTATGTAATCAGTTTTTCAAAAAGTTACTTTGTTTAAAAAATATATTAGGGACATACATATTTTTGCAAATTCATCAACTTGTTGCCAGAAAAATTTGTAGAACTATGTAAACTTTTAATATATTTTTTAAACAAATGAGCTTTTTGAAATACTGTTTAGATAGTCAGATGCGATATTAAAAAATAAACAAACTATATATTCACATATTCTTTCTATCTGCGTTAGTTTTCGAGATATACTGCTACATAGGTTCTTCACCCCCTACTTCGAGGGTTGTTTTCACCCCTTCGAAGTGTACGATGGCTGACATAAAAAAATACGTGGCTATAATATACGTGGCTGCTTTCAACAGAATCATTGAAAGTATGTGGACATATTGAGTCAACTCAAGGTCACTTTGTTACAGGTCATTGAACTCGTCATCTCACCTGTTACAATTTCGTACTAAAACAATTAAAAATATTAAGCGGTGACCTTGAGATCTCAGAAAAGTTGAGGACATGAAACAATCAATATGCATCCAGTCGATGAATCCTATAAATAATAGAACGTATTTCGAATGAAACATTTTTTAATAAAATCAATAAATAACGAGTTATTTCAGATAGATCAAAAATTATAATACAATTTTATAATTGCACCACCACGAGGACAGTGATACGAATTTTTATTTTATTTTTAGTACGTGTTATTTCAGTAGAAATTAGTGTGAAATATGTTTGGTCCATTTATAACCCCTTGATTTTGTAATATTAAATCGTACTTCTGGCACAGATTATTGTCCAGATTTTACGAATACCAATCTCACTGTAACATGAATTCTTAAAAAATTTTTATTGAAGCTCCTTTGCCTTTCGGAAGACTGCGAAAAGCAACTTCTACATATTGCCAGGCTTTCTCCGTATATCACTGCACAAAGGGACTTGAAAAATTCATCGTAGAACGTGCAGTTGCTAGAAAATTGCAAGACAGGGGTTTCATGCTCTTTTATATTCAATATTGTTAATAGCACCTCTTGACCCAAAAGGTTATGCAACAACAAAATTTCACCGGCTTTAATCGTCCGTTTTTTAATGAATGTATAAAGAAAATCGAGAAACACGTATACAGGGTGTCCCATTTTAATCTTTCCACGCGGATATCTTCGAAGTTATTAGCGATATCGAAAAATATTTCAGACAAAAGTTGAGTGATGTTAAGGGGTAGGCGTTCCAGTGTAGACACTCGTTTTCAATGCGATTTTTGGGAATTAATTTAACGAAAATTATCAATCCCAGTAAGCTGACATTTTGCACGCATATTTATATATGTTTAAGTTAATAACACAAATTTTTATGAGACATTTTATTAAAAATTCTAGGAGTTATAAAGAAACGCGTGGGTCGTGTCGCGAAATACCTGTCCAATCGGGCACATTGATATCATCCGTCCTAGTCATCTAACAGAAACAAACAAAATGTTGTTTTATTCTCCATGAATGCAATTATCGTTCGATCTAAAAAAAAATATATAAAAAAAGTTGACAAAATGACAGCAAATACATTGAATATTGAAAAGAATTATTTAAAAACATAGTGCCTATGGAAACGTAATCTTCATTTGGGGTCACATAGACCCGAGAACACCAGGGTTAAAATACATTTGGCGGTGAGTGTATTAAATATTTATACAAACATTGCAAATTGTCAAAAACAAAATTCTTCTAGACACTGGCAGACTGGAGAAGAAAATTTATAATTTATCAGCAACCTGCTATGTTCCCAGCATATCATCATATTTAATCAGCAATCAATCGAGGATGTACATCAGGTGGATTGATTACATGTACAGCGTGTACATCAAAGGCTTCGGCTGATCGAACATTTCGTCTGCATAGTTTCACCGTGTCCTAAGGTTCGCGTCACAAAGGGAAGCGTCATATAGTGTCAGACGTCAGTCTTATCCAACTGCTTCGTGTTATCAGTCGGTTCCCGGCGAACCGTGTAAGTGGTTGCATCGCGGTAATGGCTACACTCGGTACATAGGGGAGTCGAGTAATTTCCAATAATCGATTTTCCTGAGGATAACCGTCGATCGATCCGCTCGATAATCACTCGATCTGCGCGAAATCTGCTACAAGATGATGATTTAATCGTCACCGCCGTGATACGCCCTGCGATTTCAGGTTCTCCTCACCGAAACGAGAGACGAAACGAATGAGAAAAATCTGCAGGACGAGGCAGGGAATAGAAGACACTTCAGTGTATTTGTCAGGTTGGGAGATAGAAGAAATTCACATTTTCATTCTGACTGTGGACTATTTTGTAACGAGCCGAACACCGCGTGCGGCCGAGCCGCAGTAGTACGTAATGAGCCATTGTATCGAACGCTTATGGGCGTCGACAGTACATGGTGAGCGGCTACATCAAACGCCTATAGACTTTGATTACAATCAAAGGGTTAAGGAAGAGATATCAGACCAGTTCGAATGTCTGTATGTTTCTTAGTGCCCTTTGTGACTTTCAAAGGCTGTGGTTAAAGCTGACTCATATCAAACGTGCGAAAAAATTGCAATGAAATTAAATTCGTCAGGTGCAAATGTACAGGCTGTTTCATCATACGTGTTACAGATCGATGTCTACGAATCTATTAATGATATCGAGATTATTTTGCTTTTAAACGTCATCGTGTAAACTGGCCTTTTCTACTGTATGAACAACAAAATACTGTATTTTAAATAAGCGTGGAAAACGGAGGGTAACTTCAATTTTTTAATCAGAATGTAGGGTACATTTTGATATTTTCATGTAGTTCTTAGTAAACTGAGTAAGTTTTGTTTGAAACCTTTTCCAAAATTTTGCACGTATCAAAAGTTATAATGATTTGAATTGTTTGTACTAAGATTCCACTTTTTGTTTATAAATACTTGTATATATCACATTTGATGATTTTAGCTATGTGTTGACATTCATGAACTGAGGAGTTTTTGTGTCAGGTAATTGTTTCTATCTTTCAATGTAACAAATATATTTTGAGTGGACTGTTTCTTGTGTCTCACTCATTGTCTGTATAATTAACGTTCGTATAGGTCAGTGATGGCCACCGGAGCTGCGGCCTTCCCCCACTCTAGATCCATTCCCCTCATATAGGTTGCGATATGGAACGACGATGGACAGAGGGGGAATGAAGAGCGAATTGGAGGGAATTGAAACAAGGGGAAGGGACCTAGAGTGGAGGAAGGCCGCAGCTCGGGTGGCCACCACTGGTATATGTATTAGCACGTATGTGTAAGCTCATTTTTCCTTAATTAAAATATTATTAACAACGATGTAATAAAAGTAATGAACACACGTTATTTTTTCAGAGATTTCAAATTCTTTCAATCTTCATTTGTTTCACGGTTATTAATTAGTATTTAATGAGACATTGTTTTTTTTTGTGTTTAATCAATTCATTCCTGAACAATTCAATGGCGCTGCAGTCTGAGTAATTGAAACTTCGCAAAAATGAAAATGCAGGAACGTCAGAATGTTGATTAAACAATTTGATATAACGAATGTTAACAGAATGTCGGAAATGAAAATTTTACAAGTATATTGTTCCATGAGGTAATGTAAAGGAACACATGCAATCATTAAAAATGCAGCGCAATCAGAAACCTTTGTAAACGAACGTACCGATACGAATTTAATCGAATGTTTCACGAATATTAAAATGAAATTTGTACAGAAACACAGTGAATTTGTTTTTTACCTAAATTTGTTATTCTGTTTTTAAATTAATTTCATAATACTCGGATACATATGAAAATTGTATCATTTGGAATTGTTTGAAAAATTTATTTGAAATAAAATGAAATTTCTGTTCCAAATTTTGCCGTTGATACCAAATTATTCTATAAACAATTTTCAAGACCCATAATTATGTTATAAAACCTTTCCAAATTATTCTATTATGTGATGTAATGCTCAATTATACTGATTGACGCATGTTAAAAAATAATATTACGTTACTCGAATACGAAACGAAGGTTATCAATATTTCAAATAAACGTGCATAATTTCTGTATCGGTATCCGCCATAACATATGAAAATTCTTATTTGAATTTCAGATTGTATTTTCTCTTTAAGGTATCGTGTCTGTGCAATTATTCGCCATTTCTCCGTCAATAGGTCCACCGTTTGTTTTTTTCCAATTTCCGTTTAACAATAGGAAAAATAAAAATGGCCGTGTACACATCGACAGTACATTCTTTGCATTCACATTCATGCGATGCCAGAGATACAGTAATGTCTGGCTGAATAATTTCGTAACTGCTTGGATAAGACTATAAACAAAAAGGAAAAAGAAAAAGTCAGTCTTTCTAATAAAAAAGTTTGCAATAGTTGTATCAGGTGTCTTATAATATTGTCATGCACTGCATACAGGGTGCGACACTGTGTCATAACACTTTAAATAACAGATTTCGTTTTAAAAATACAATGGAACTTATCGGAAATTTGAACTATATTTATTATCTCTCGTACTATTTTAAAACTTCAACAGTCTTGATTTGTTTAACTGGAACATTGAATTCTTGTATATAATTTTGTAAATGATACAGAATGGTATACAATCTCACCTTGACGTTGATGTGGGTTTAACACGTTGAATGCCACAGTGAAAACAGCCATGCCTGGTCAGACTCGGTATAGTACAGCGTGTTCTGCACAACTGGGACAAGCTATATAAATTAAATGGTATCCAATGATGCATAATCTGGAAACAATTTCAGGCATTTGTATGCATCGATGCACCTGGAAAATGCAATTGCACCCTTCTTTTCAGGAATGAAACAACAGAGAAATGCGTATAAAAATTATCCGTTCGTACTTTACAGTGCATACCTCAAAACGCAGATCACCGAGATTTAAAATTTAAGTTTCATTTAATACAACACGAATCGAATAAACAGAACAAATGAATAAACTTTGAATTCTGAGCACTTATTAATTTTCCTTCGAAAAACAACTTTTCTAATTTTCAAAAGGCTCTCAGAAATATATCTCGAAGTTGCTAATCGATAATGTTAACAAATTCTCAGAGTGCAATGGGTTGAAATTGGTATTGGTTACATAAGACTTTCAAATGAAATAATTAATTACAACTTTCAAAATAAAGAGTACTTTTTTACTTTTGCACTTCTTATTACACACTGTTCAACTATTTATCCAAATCCAATTATTTCCATTTACAACGATTCCATATGCACACTCCTTTCGTTATTTTCTCTCAAACGCCGCTTATGTAATTAAAGTTCTACTTTAATTAAGGGGACTAGGCAGTCAGATTTGGTCAAAATGTAACTACTTTTGAGAATTAATTACAAGTAAATGAATACATATTGTGACTAGTACTTTTATGTAATGATTATTAATACTATAAACTGTAAGAAAATATTTTTTTTAATAACATATACTTATATGTGATGGTTTTACAGTCGACTGATGTATAGGCGCTTTTTCTGGAGTCGTTGCGGTTTTGCAGTGATCCTGGCCATAAAAAATTGAACTATGAAATATCCTGGAAAATTTGGCACTCTATGGGCCCCTGATCTGCACCGAACCTATTGAAAACGAAAAAAAATCAAAATTGTAGAAATGGCGGCTGTAAAGTTAAAAAAGCACGATTTTTCATTAAAACAGAAGCTATTTTATATTTTGTTTGACAAAACAGGAGTTTCTGCAGACTTATGCGTAGGTTCAGGTCTTAACTAGACATGTTTTACATTTTCTCAATTTTTTCCAAGTCCATTTGGACCTCCGTTTTTTCGCAATCACTGCAAAACGAAGAGAAAATATGATTTCGAGTAAAACGCGTTTAAAGTTTTGGAAGCCCGTAACTACTACATACCTCGCGATCGAACTTTTCAGCTGCCAAATCCTTAATTTTGCGAATTTTAACATGATTCAAACGGCATTTTACTCGGGAAGGACAGTACTTTCAAAAAATACAATAAAAAAAAATGCATTTTTTGACTGCCTAGTCCCCTTAATAACTAGACTGCGGATGTTTATGCAATTTAACATATCCAAATTGGTGAATGATGGACATTTAATAACTTGGCAAAATAAAACTTACATATTTTGAACATTTCAAGGAGTTAATGCCGGCTTATGAAGTTTTATTTATTTAACTGCATTAAGGTAGAAAATATGAAAGTCTAAAAATGTATATTTGCATAAACATCCGCAGTCTATTAATAACTGTTTCACCATGTCTTGCAGTTAGAAGTGGAGAAAAGAATGAGCAGTCTGCAACCAGTGCATAGTGATGAAAGAAATCCGGTTCCTGGGGGTGGTCTTGTAACATATCCCCAGTTTCGAACGGATTAAGGAGACCGGAAATTCGGTTTTACTGTGAGGTAGCGTGAATTCAGACGTAACGAGGCACAGGGGTAACAGAGTAGTAAATGTAATAGGGCGTTAAGTATGAAGGGTTTCACCCAAGGTGTAGGAAAGTACTTCGGAGCCTCTGCTAAGTACAGGCGGCTGCGTGATGTCCTATTATGCACTTAAGTACTAATTGGGTGTTATCATCGGGGATTTAGGTGCCCCAGATTTCTGGAAGTAATTCAATAAATTCACACCTATATAATTAAGTAGCTTCTATCAATGTCACTACGAACAACTGTTAGGGTTAGGGGTACTTGTTGAGACAATTTTCAAGGTTGATGAATAACAATACACTTATTTATTTCAAACAAGAATGTAACACATTTGTTATATTCTGTACTTATTTTTAATTATATTTTTTTGTAATTGATATTTTCTTACTTTAATTTGAAGGTGTGAACCCAATATTAACGTGAGTATGTGTGAGCCGAAAATAAAAGTTATCGAGTACGAAATACGAGTATATTTTGCAGGTAATAATATTTATTATAAAGGCGAAATTAAAAATTCCATTTTATGGAAAAATTCCATTTTTCATGTACACAAATTTTCATGAAAGTCGATTAATATTTTACAAGGGAACTTTGCAAAATTGTGTTAACTTTCAATATATTGTTTAAACGAATTGTCCTGAGCAAGGAGCTTGTTAATTGCTCTCACAGTATTTGCTGACAAATATTTCAACCAGTTGATTGAAGAAAATATTTCTGTGATGGACAAGACAATTTATCTCATTTTTATTCGTTTTTAACTATTATACAAACAATAGGCACTCCTAATCAATGAACGACCCAGTTAACAGGTTAACCATTCACACTTCTATTATCTCAATTCTATTTATCCTTTCATAGTTTTTAATACATACTTCCTTGTTTTTAAATAGTAGCCCCGTTAGTCAATTGAGCCGTTTATTGCAAATTGGTGTAAGTTAATTATTATCTTAACCCTCTATAGCCCAAATTTTTTTCGTGGCTATAACAAAATTTATATAACGTGAAACCAATAAATATCAACCTCTAAATACAAATTAACAATGAATTTATGAATTTTTGTTTATATCTCAGGTTAGAGTTGATAGTCGCTACAAAGAATCTTTTTGGTTACCAAGGAGACGTTATAAAACAAGAGACGTATACGCCCCATTGCGGTAAAAAATTGAGTTAGATCAACAAGATATTGATATACATATCTAGAGAGTTAAGGTATAACTTTACAGTGGCTTACATAAAAACAATGTAACATTCTTTGATATTATTGCATTTTACAGAACTTTCACTTCATCCCTCATTATTCAATAATCAACATTTTTTGACTTACACCACTGTTGCATTAAACGGCTCAATCATTCCGGAATCCCAATCCTACATCAGTGAACGTAATTTCTGAAGATTCATTTCCAAGCTATCTTGCAGCTAATCCAATCCTCCATCGAACGGTGTAATTACTTTTTCCCAAAACGGTGACGGAATTGTCGTTCGAAAACTTCTGTCCGCAGCTCCGCATGCAGAGACATGCTTGACCCGCTGGCAGCCTGGCCGCAGAGGGTTCGACCCTTAGGGCAATCGTATGAAAATGAATTTAATTATTGGAGTAGACGGACCGTTGGCCAGGCATTCCGGGACACGGAGCACCTATTAAATTTCAGGTCGAAAATCCAGTTCGTTGGCCGGACGAGACATTCACCCCCTGCACCCTCGCCCCTGCGTTTCTGCTCGTCTTTGGGCCACCCCGGGTACGAGGGGGCCCACGGGAAATCTTCCATCGTCCCGATGCTTGAATATCACCGAGGGCATGATACAACGAGATAACAAGGACCAGCCGGAGATTGCTTCATTAGCTGAAACGCGTAATTGCACCGTCTATTTGCTCTTTGGCTTATCGCTGAGAAAATGTTTGCGTAAAGGACGCCCGTAATTCGTTCGCCACGCGACGCCTGCTTTCAATGGACGCGGGAAATAGTGGAACTTCCGGAAGCTTTCAAGCTGGGCTAAAAGCAAACTCTTCCGCAGCCGCGAGACAATCTTTTTGAATGATACTCCTACTGGGTTGTTTGGACGGTTGCGTTGTGTGGTAGGAGGGCTTTGATCTGTATTTGTTGAAACTGGAAAGAATGTACTTATTATTAACAATAACACACGCAGTACAAGAATACCCACGATATAGACATAACCTCAATCAAGACCCCCTAATGCACGTAGGGGGCCCTATCCAGCAGTACGATTGACATCGACAAAATGTTCCTATCCTTCAGAAGACGAGTCTCATACCTAAAATATAAAAGCCAGAAGGAACAACACGAACCATACAGGGTGGACCAAAAGTCGAGTACCATTTTAAGGAAGCACATTGAAATCATAAATAATTTATTTACAGATTGGAAGATTAGTAGTAATTGTTTAACAATGTCTGACATGACGACCATCGTATCTCTGCAGAGCTCAAATCGTTCAACGGAATTTCGAAACACATCATGTAGCATTTGGGGAGTTATGTTGTCTGCAGCATTTCGTATACATTCATGTGAATTGTAGACTTGTGATTTGATGTACCCCCAAGCGAACTAATCCAAAGGCATTAGATCAAATGATGCAGCTGGTCATTGTCTGTTACTTCCACGTCTAATCCGCCAGTTTGGAAACTGTTCATTCTGTTTATTTCTGATTTCGTCGCACTTCTTCCCTTAGATTCCTCAAATAACTATTGCTACACGCCCTTCTGTATTCATCTTGAGGGTCAGTTAAAAAAAACATGTTAATTAAACTATTTTCTTTAAAATAGTACCAAACTTTTGGTCCACCCTGTATACAGGGTCTCTCATCATAATCATTCCACGCAATTATTTCTCGAATTATTCGTTATTCGAAACAATGTTTTAAATAGAAGTTACTCTGTTTCGAGGGGGATATCTTATGGTGGACGCAAGCCTTGTCTAGATGAAGGTTCCTCCGAGGTTTCAAGGTGACATTCATTTTTTTAAATGTAACTTTATATTTTCCTTCAGCTAGTCCTGTCGCCTATTCCGAGACGAGTTCATTAACCTACGATGTGTTGGTCTTTCGAAGTCATTTAAGCTCATTTGTCATCGTTTAAATTCTCCCTTCTCTGAATGGCTTACGAAATTGAATGACCTTGAAAGACCAACATGTCATAGGTCAGTGGAATCGCCCTGGAATGCGTTAGACGACTAGCTAAATGAAAATAACGATCAAACGAAATTTAATTCCACATTTTCAACTCGATTGTACCACGATGGCTGAGACACCCTGTATAACTTTTTTCTTCCTCTTGTTCTAACAATTTTTATAGCTACGATATGTAACCTATCATGTTCCATAGTGTAAACGCAGCTTAACAGTGAACTTTCTCTTTGGGAATCCATTTCATCGTACATTCAGCTAACAAACGCAGTTCATTCTTGAAACACTTCCCCGCCGAGTATTCATTTCATAATTATTTCCCCAAAGTTCAATGTGGAATCGGAATCACTCGTCGATCCGTATGCAATTAAAACTTGACATCAATTACGTCAAAGAGCCCGGCCTCTGTCGAAGAATAGAAAAGAGGGACCAATTTTTCCGTGCAGGAATTTCATGCGTCCGCGGATCCGGCGAGCACAAAGCAACAAAGATTTGTAAGAAAGTTGTGGCCAGTTTCTCGGTATCCTTCGAAACTTCTTACAGCCGGAGGGAAGAAACGAGTATGAAAGGCGACTCCGCCGCTTCCTCGACGGGACGAAGCTCTTTAATTAGAATCGAACGGTTCGGTAAACTGCTGCAGATAAATTTCATTATTCGCCCTTCCGTGCCAGTGCTTTTAACTTAACTATCGGCCAGTCGCCGCCGTGCGATCCTTCGAGGAGGCAGCGTCTTAAATCGTGTACGAAATCAAGACTGAACCTCTGTCTGTCTGAATAATTATAGACGGTGATAGGAAGAATGCCAGATGGAAGCTGTAGAGCAGTGATGATCACGGGAGCTACCGCCTTCCCCCACTCTGGGTCCATTCCCCTCATATAGGCTGCGATTTTGGGACGACGGCGGACTAAGGGGGGATGTGGAGGGAACTGAAAGCTAATTGTATTTTTGCTTCCTCAGAATCTTTATGCAATGTCAGTCCAGGCACACTCTGAACGGCCACTAACAATAAGTATGGTGGTGGAGGTAATTTTATAAATTCTTTCAATTTGCATGGCCACTCAATTAAAGAATCTGGAATTCTTGTATTATGTATAGTTGTACTTTTGCGAACTCTATTTGTAATATTATGTATTGTAGTACTTTTGCAAACTCTACTTGTAATATTATGTATTGTAGTACTTTTGCAAACTCTACTTGTAATCTTGTGTACAAAAGTACTATTGCAAACTCTACTTGCAATTCCTACAATTTTATAATTACATTTTTCCTCATATTCTCAAAACAAATATAGTGTAAGGAGAGAAGTTATATGAATGAGAAGTTAAATGAAGAGTACGTAAATATGAATCATTAAGTTATATTGTTTCTGATAACTGTGACTGGTTTTCTGGTTTGAGGTAAACCTTTTCAGGCAAGCAATATAGATCACCACCACCTAAGCCTAATCGCTTTGTTACGGAACTCGTGTGCTAAATATGGACAATAAATATTTATTAAATTGTCAAGTAAGTGTGAGTAAGCTTTTTTTTACCATAAGTATGTTCAAATATTAAAATTATGGCTAGATCCAATCTTACCTATAAAATCGAATTAATTGTAAGTATATTGCAATATAGCGCCATAAATAAACACGTGGCGATTTCAACACGGTGATTTTATGGTATAATAATTTTCGTGCTGTAAGAGAAACAGATTTGTCTGTTTTTAACAAACTTTGCAATTTCGAATTTTGGCCAGCTTTTCGGTGCAAATATTCCACCGTGCGACGCCGAGTTTGGAAATTCCTGAATTATTGGCGACATCCTCTCCAGCTGGCAATACTCGCTCGCAAGTGAGTTTTGTGGGTATAAAATGAATGACTAAAATTGACGTCGCTTAGGCGAGCGTTAATATGCACGATTATTGATACGTTTTGCAAGTGGTTAAATTGCTCTTGAGTACTGCATAAAAAATAAAAAGCTTATCTGTAAAGTGTTCGATTATTAAATTATTCGATATTATTCGAAATTATTCAGAATTATTCGAAATTATTCGAATAGGTAACGAATACTTTCTTATTTGAATAATCATCTGTATTTGTGTACACCAATATTCGATGTTTATTCGTAGCATTACGAATTACTCGATTAGATTCAGCCCTAATGGACAGCCTTCTATTTGAATAATGATACTTCAATATTCAAATATTCAATGTTTATTCGTAACATTTGAATATCTGCAGAATATTCTAACATTAAATTATTCGATTACTCGGAACATTAATAAATACTTTCGAATTTGAATGATAATATTAAAGTTTATCTAAAGTTTATTAAAATATCTTATTTACTAATACGTATGTATATATATATATACCTGCGTATTAGTAACTTATAAACTGTAAGAACTGATTTGTTCTTAATATATATATTTATTGCATAAAGATGTTATTCTTTTAATTATTATATGTTGGATGTTTCTTTAAATAAAGAATATATTAAGAACAAATAAAGAAACATCCAACATGTAATAATTAAAAGAATAAAATCTTGATATTAATATAATATTAATTAATATCTCATATTACATCATATTTTATCAATAACAAGTAAAGAAGAAATGTCCAACATAAAGTAATAATTATTAAATAACATATTTATAAGTCACAGTTGGGACAATAAAAAATTTTGTAAAAATCTTACCTACATCATTTTATATTTTTTAGGTAAATTATTCATCTTTTCGCTAAATTCCATAGTCTTTAATTTTATTATTTCGTTCGTATTAAAAACAACATCAAGATATATTCACATATATTATGAGTAAGACGAGTAAACTCGTCTTATGTCATGCCTCTGATTGAAGCAGGTTTTAACAGGTGAAGAAAAAGTTCTCAAACTGCAGTCTTATTGCCTCAAATTATACAAAGATTTCAATTAGGATGATCTCATACTCGTACGAGTGTGGATTAAAATGAAATTAAGTGCAAATACTTATGGTATAATAAGACACTGTCATTAACACGTTGACTTCCATACTGTGTCAGCTGCTAACGATACACTTTTCAAACATTAATTACAAAATGCCGTTTTTAATCAACAATACTAGAAACTATTATCATTTTGATTGATTCCATTAAAATATTTCGTAATATCAGGTCGTTCCAAAATAAATGTCGGATTACGATCATAACTATTGAATAATATCTCACTTCATGACAAAGTTACTAGGTTGAGTCATAAATAACTTCCAATAAATGACAAAGCTTTTGTTTTTAAAAATTCAAATAGTTTATCCATGCAACTGAGCCTCATTTCATATCATAAAGTAAACAGCCCTGAAATTTAAACATGCTGCAGAAGTAACAGAAATTAATCTGTAATTCATTAATTAATAAATTGAAGAGGACAAACAGGAAGTTATTTATGACTGAACCTAATGTTTCATCGAAATAAAAATGTACTTTTGCCAACGGCGCATCAGTTTTCCACAAACAGCCACGAATAATAATGAAAGTAGAGTACACTGGTCTCATAGTCACCGTGCCACGCTAATCGCGGCGACGCGAGTAGCACAAAGACGCGGCGCGTAATTAATTACACTTTCAATTCCGACTGAAATCCCGTAGAACGCGGCGCGGCGTCGCGGATTGGCTGCATTTAATTAAAAACAAATTACTCCAGGTTTTTCATTATTTAACGCGTCCGACCGTTTGATACCTCTCCAAAGAACGTTCATCCCTGCTTTTTGCAGCCGCGTCGCGACGCAGAGCAAACAAACTATTTCCGACGTTTTCCTGCCTGCCCCTCAGCATCCGAATTTCGCCAAACAACTCGGCACCAGGGCCGCCGGTATGCAAAAACCCTGGCACACCATCGGTCGCGCTCCACTTTGATCCGTTTCCGTGTGACACCGCTCGAACGAGTTGGCCAAAAGTCCCATAAATCAGAGAAACGCCGCCTGAACTCTATATGGCAAAATTGCGGTCGTTTCGTCACGTCCCGCCATCGCCCATGACGACGATCCCCTCCGATACGCTTCCACGTGCCTGTAAAATAAGACGTTAATTCGTGGAACTGTATCAGGACAGGGTTTCGCGTATCGTGCTGATCCCCTAAATTGTATCTGGCCAGCTACTCCGTTATCATCGAGGATAAACCGCATCCTATGGTGAAAGTATGAAATGAGTGTACAGTAGGAAATGTAAACGATAAATCGGGCACGTTTGATGTAACGTGTGACCAATTTATTTCGAACGATGACAATGTTAAAATAAGATTTTATTCTGCGTATAGAAGTGTGCGCAGAATATATAATATAGTTATATAAAGGCTTGGATGTCATTTCTGCAAACGTATTTTCGCTTTTGGTTTGAGTTTAGTTCAAATTTGGATTCGTTGCTCCGAATTATTGGCTGTCGGAACGAAATTGGCTTTCGATAATATTGTCATGCGAAGTGTAAACGTTTCGTAGCATTTACTTTTGAAATATATTTATGTTACTGGTTTCTTTTATTATTGTATTTTTCCCAGTATTTAAATAGTAAGTTTATTATTATTGTCGAAATACTTTAAGAATTTATATTGGCGTTAAGAGTGTATGGTGCGCGGAGCTACGAAAGCCCCTGGAATATGCAGAACTATATTATTGTAAATCTGTGTACACATATTGCTAAGGATTAATAAACAATCATATCATATAATATAGTAATAATATAGTATATTACGATTGAGACAAAGAATAACGAAATCCCCTTAACCTCGATGCAACATATGCAAATGTCCCTTATCTGTCGAGCATATGTTTTGTAAGGAAACTGAAGCCATCCGAAATTAGGTTAAACTCCTCAACGCACTAAAAGAATCCTTCAGAAACTCGAAGAATGTTGAGAAACTTTTTAACATAATCCAAAGTACACCTGTAGACAAATCTGTCTATGTAACGTCAACTCATTAGACCATCTCGCTAATGATCTAGATGTCGATGTGACACTAAACCTTTAAATAAAAAAAAAATGAAATGAATCACTTTGAGCTGAAACATGAATTTTCAGAACTAGCATGCCCTGGATGTGGCTTGGATTGCGATTTTTCTGCGTATAGAATTCAGAATATCATGTTTTTTTTTTATGTCTTGTGTCTGTGCGAATTTTCTTTCGAGCGCACGGACGCTGAGGGTTGCCACCTAGCGGCTGTGCGTGAACTATGCTCTTGCGCACGGCAGGCCGACAAAGAATAGTCCCATGTTTTTTATCTCGATATATTATTTATTTCGCGATAAAATATAGCCCATGACATTATGGAAAATTTCAATAAACGATTGTGGACAGAAGAACACGATTGAATAAATCAAATCTTTTTTTTCTTTACGATTTGTATAAAAAATAGTAAATTATATCATGTCTGGCTAGGTATGGCTGTTTTCACTGTGCTCTAAACGTGTTAACACGTTCCGTGTCGCGTGGGTCGTATACGCCCCACACATAAATTCGATTATTCTAAATAACCGTTAATATGAATTATATTTCAATTAAAACGCACGCCAAAGTAATAGTACACAATAAAAAGTATATCATCAGATAATTCAGTGTTTGTATCTTTAACGTTATGTATTTATAAAAACTTATTTTCACGTGTCTGACTAATGACGGAGTTTTTCACTGCGGCATGGCACGTGTTCAAAAGTTATGACGGAAATGTGAAATATAGCGTGCTCGAAGGAGGTTGTGAGAAACTTTAGAGGCATACACTAATGTAAAAGTAAATAAAGAATGTTTTCACGGTTGGATTTTTGGAAAATTGATGAGTGTTTACACAAAAAATAATAAAACTCGTTTCGATAGGATTTTGCAGAATTTTAATTTTATTCGTGCTTGCGTGTTGCTGTCAAACATGTAACAATTTATTGAGATCAATGCAATATTTACTTTTCACTGTTCGATCGATAACCGGAAAGCTGTTGACATGTTACAAATTGTGCCTTCGTGGTTTGTAATATGTTTACTAAAGTTGCCTGTATAAAGTATGTGTCCTATTACAAAGTTCTAACAAGAATTCATCTAAAATTATGGGTCTTCCAGCTGAATAACCGTATCAGTCGATGTTGGGTTATACAGGGTGGCCCATTTAAATCGACCCACACGAATATCTTCAGAACTATTAGAGAAATGAAAAAATATTTTAAAGAAAAGTTGAATGATTTCGAGGAGGACATTATGTGATGTCAATAATTTTGTTATCGAAGGGGGCGTAAAGAAAATATTCATATCGTATCAGTCACCTTCATTTACTTTAATAGAACTATATATTGCCAATGCAGTAATCGATGCAGCTCTTCATTCTCGATAAAAAAAAATATTAACATGTTCAGCGCCACGTGTACCACCGGTGACCCACGTACCAATTTTAATTTCGTCAAACAACTGATTATACCCTAACAAAATTTTGAATTACATCTATGTTACAATGATAGTACAAAATAGGACATGTATTATTAAATAAATAGATATTTATATATTCAATGATACCTGTTATTAAAAAGGTATCTTCGTGTGTCTGACTAGTTGCAGGATTTTCCACTGCGGCGCTCAGCGTGTTAAGGTATCTCTGTAAAAAATTATTTTAGTAAACATTTGAATTTTAATGTTTTTGTTTGAACGAAGTTAACAAGATTTGATTCAAAATCTCTTCGGAAGTATCAATTTTTCGACAGAATTGCTCATACACGTTTTCAGAATTTCATATCCTTCCACTATTCATATAATATATATTATAATAAAAAATAACCAACAGAAAATAACAGTAATAACTAATTGTAAAACAGAACAATTATAATAATAAAAAATACGTGAATGTCCCGGGTGGGACTCAGAACTGCGCATAATTTTTGTTCAAGTGTAAATTATGCATTGTAAATCAAAATTAGATATGCATTAATTCAAATTATGAATGTTTACTGTACTTCTGAAATTTTCTATGCATTAAACAATTTTTTCGGACAGCTGTTAACCGCAGATACGGTGTCTTCACTGTTTTCACAACAGAGCATCCGGATAGTAAACCGTTAGGGCAGTGATCTGCAACCTTTTCACTATAAAGGGCACCTCGACCGGTTAGCTTGTGACAAAGGGCACTTGGGCCATGTTATGTCAGATCCTACCGACCCTTAATGATCTGAAATTGAATAAATTCAAATTGAAGTTTGAATAACTATAAGCTTCAAACGGAGCTATGGCTTGGCAATTTTAATGATTTTAATATAAGAGTTGTTCTATGGGTGACAAATTTCTTGTAAAATAAAGATATTTAGCACAGTGGTGGGCGGTGGGCAGCTTGAAAATGCTTCGAGGGCACTCAGGTGCCCGCGAGCTCCGCGTTGCCGACCCCTGCGTTAGTTCTGAGCTTCCACTGTGCTTCATCGCAATGCGCCGCACAAACGTGACAAAACAGAGCTACCAAGAAAACTATTTCTTCTGACACAGCCTAATATTATGCCCCCGTTCACGTCGGAGTAACGACGATGTAGCAGAAACGAGGCTGAAGGGTGGAACGCGAGAAAGTATAGTCAGAGAAAGCGATTTTGTTCTAAGCTGGTCCGACGTTCTTCCGGGCGATCGTGAGCTTTAGTACCTCGCTGCCAGTTTCCGCGGCTATTCCTCCACGTCGGCTCCTTCCTTCTGCTTGTTCCATGCTGTGCTAGCCTGGATGGGTAATGCTTCGTTGCTTTTACCTGCAGAGAGCCAGTAATCGAGCGTACCGTTCCCTGGCTAGCCTTGTTCCCGCGTGGAGCCCTTCCGCCTCGCGGATACTTTATTCCACCCCCTTCTGCCTTTAATATTCTCTTTCTCGGCTCCTTCGGCCCCGTATCGATTTTAATTAAACCGGATCGATACTCCAGCAGCCAGTTTACGACGAACTTTCCGTCGACTCGAGATTGGCTGTCTGGTTGCATGATTGTTCGCGCGACGATTCATCTTGTACCCACGCGCGGGGAACATCCACCAGAGCTTGCAGACTAGGTACGTTTTACGAGGAGACGGTTATGCGAACGATTTCCACTGGACTGAATGGCCTCGGGAAGACGTCGACACTTCGACGCTTCTGCGTTTCAGAAGCCTTCCCTGCGATAGCGAAGATCAGACACTGTTTTCGTTCGCAGGAATTAGGAGTTCAGCTTGGGGGCATAGGGATGAGAAAGTTGGTGCCTCTGCACCTGGCTGACAATGAGTAGAAGTTTCATGCAGATTGGTGAAACGTGACAGGGTCTCCTTGTTAACGCCTACTGGTAGTTTGTTGAGGATGACGACAAACGCTCAGCTGGGCAAAATATGCACGTGTCTGATTTACTGACTGGAAACTTTCACCAGAGTATGCAGGCGTGTTCGTTTTACGAGGACACGGTTCTTCGAATATTTTGCACTGAATGTCTGTCGATACTCTGATGCTTGCTCTATGTGGACCCGTCCGATGAAAATTATAGATTCTTCAGGAATCTGAGAGATAGTCTGGACATTCAGTCTTGAGTAACCAATTCAAGGAGTAACAGTAGAAGCTTCTGAGGGACTGTATAGTGTGTAACTGTACCCCCATGTCTTTAGACCTCCTGTGCTATCATATTGGACAGAGGAAAGGTCTATGAGATGAGAATTAGAGATTCCTCATTGGTTTGAGAAATAACTTGGACATTCAGTCTGCAGTGGCTTATTAAACATTTAATTCAAGATGTAACAATTGAGTATTGTGAGGGACCTAGTGCTCTAGTACTGAATAATGATCGTAATGAGAATTAGAGATTCTTTAGGGTCTGAGAGATAGTCTGGACATTCATTCTTCAGTAGCTTCAATTCAAGGAGTAACAGTAGAAGCTTCTGAGGGACTTCATAGTATGTAATTGTACCCCCAGGGCTTTAGAGCTCCTGTGCTATTATATTGGACAGGGAAAAGATCTATGGGATGAGAATTAGAGATTCCTCATTGGTTTGAGAGATAGCCTGGACATTCAGTCTACAGTAGCTTCAATTCAAGGAGTAACCATACAATTTTCTGACCATGAGAAACCTAATATTTTAGGAGTGTACTCCCATGCTATTAGGTACCCTGTATCATAATATTGAACAGAGAAATGATCTATGTCCTGAAAATTAGAGATTCAGCAGGGCTCCGAGTGATAGTCTGGACATTGACTCTGATTTAAGGAGTAACGATAGAATTTTCGAAGGAGCCTAATACATTAGAGCTGTACTCCCATGCTATTAAGCTCCCTGCACCATCATAGTGTGCAGAGAAATGATCTATGTAACGAAAATTAGAGATTCTTGACTGGTTTGAGAGATAGCCTGCACGTTCACTATGCAATAGCTTTAATTCAAGCAGTAACCATAGTATTTTCTGAAAAGCTCTAGTGCTCTAGGACTCTACTCCCATGAGATTAAGCCTTTGTCATCTCATATGGTGCACTCGTAATTGGGATATGTTAAGTAATATAATTCTGATGAAACTTTATTTTCAACTTATAAATTACACATTTTTTAACGTTTTCTTTCATAGTGTCACTAAAATCGCAGATAACTACTGATGACCATGTTAAATTAATATTATTATTATTGTATTATTATAAATAAATAATACCAACATAAATTAAAAAAATATTCATTTCACTAAAAAAGATACTTTATATACTCTAAGCTATTGTTAATATAAGAATCATTGAAGCAGGTATATTTGGAGAATCAATTTTCAAATATTGACTTTTTTCTGTTACAGGTAAGAGCTAAAACGATGAACAGTACCGTAGAAGAATGAAGACGCTGCTGTAAGTAATTAACTATGAAAAATGAGTTAAGGCTGTTTCGGTTGCAAATAGGAATGATCTTCTGTTCTAGAAGCAATTTGTTAGCAGTACATCTCAAAATCCTTGCTATTGGACCAGTAGAAAAGTTTACACGTTAACCAGAATTGTTAATATATTTATTTTGAAAATGATACGAGTCGACTCTAAAAATTTTTATTCTAAATGAATTAGTTTTAAGGCATAACTGCCTTAGTACCTTTTTGTAGAGAGTAAAAAATTGGTGCATAAAAATGTATAAACTTAATTCGAGAAAATGCTTCATTCGATACCATTCAGTTTTGTCTTATGACACTTCTTTCCATCTCTAAACGTTTTAAAAATACTATACTGGAATTCTTTACTATACCACACTATACTGAATACTATACTATGCTAAATACTATAATAAGCAATCTAAACTGTACTAAACGAATGCTATTATACCTATACTAAATTATACTCTACTAAACGAATACTATATTAAACTACACTATACTAAACGAAGATGACCTTCGCATGTCGACTGCGTCTTAACCCATAAAGAAAACTATTGACACCGCATTATATCCACCTCAAAATCATTCAGCTTTTGTCTAAAATATTTTTCGATATCACCAATAGCTTCCACGGTATTCTCGTGGAAGGATTCAAATTGGACACCCTGTACGTAGCCACGCGCTGAACGGATTGGAACACTTCACCTTGAAGCTCCGCGAAAAATTCGTGCGCGGTCATTAGAGAGGAAATTGAGCAAATATGAAAATATTTCTAGTTCGAAACTGGATATGCTTAGGCGTGTAGGTGCACGCGATATACACGTGGCAGCTGCGACGTGAAATAGAGCGTGACAGGTCCGACGTGTTTTACAGGCCACGTCTCGTAATCTTTAACAACGTGCCACGTGATTTGTGCTCCGATATTAGATATCTCGAACGCCAATAACGCGCGTTCGAGCACACGATGGAAAACTGGCGGAAGGGAAAAATTCGCGATACGCGAAAACTACCAGCAATTTTTATTTCGAACCGTGCAGACCTCTCTCGGGATTCAAAATTATGGAAACAAATGTTTACGCGATTGATAGTTCAACTGGAATTTTTACCTTAATTTCGTTACTTTGTTGTATTAGGTTGATTGGAAAATTCTGTCGCATTTCTTTTAGGAAAAGCTCAATTTGTTGCTGATGAGATTAATTGAAAGGTAAGGGGAACGAACAGGGTATGTTACAAAACAGATTTATGGAGAAAATCGATTTTCAACACGTTGCGTTGCGGTCGGTGACCGGCACCTCAAATTCAATTTAATTAAGTAATTATTGATTGCCACAAAAATCGGAGCAAACTTCATACTGAAACAATAATGTGGGAACAGGAGAACACAATTGAGTACTCGAATCTTTTTTTTCTTTGCGATTTGTATAAAAAATAGTAAATTATGTCGTGTCTGATTAGGTATGGCTGTTTTCACTGTGGCACTCAACGTGTTGAAGAAGAAAAGTAATTACTGAAATATTTAATCAATTTCGTGAGTTACTTGATAGTTAGATTTTTTAAGTCTTTGTTAAACGATTTTTCAGTAATATAAACGTTATAACATTTTTCGTTTATTTTGTGGATTTCATTCAACCACAAAAGCACAGATTTCTAACAATACTTACAATTAAAGTTTATTTCGTTTCGTATTACATAACCAAGGAATCATTATTTCTTAATATTATTCTAAATAATCAAATACTTATCAGAGAATATGTCCAAATTCATTCAAGGGTGACTCATCCATCGAATAAAATGTTCAATTTCGTTTTCATTGACATTTCTTTATCTGGTATTCCCATTTGGGTAATTATTTGTCGGTTTTATTTGTTAGTTTTATTTTAAATAAAGCCTGCACACCCAATGATATCCAACAGCTGCAGAATATTTGCTCACGATCTTGTGAGCTTGAATACACGATTTTAAGCTACCATTTCCTCTCCGTTTATTTTTTACTCATTTCTTCTACGGGATTGACTCGGGTACTCACGGTCGAACTGTCGTCGCTGTTTTACGAGGCGCAAAAAAACAGAAAAAAATCGGTCGTGGAGGACGTAATTTGCAGTACGAGATTATTTCATAAATAACGCTGGTGTTTTGTACCATTCAAGAACGATGATATAATTTATTTCGTTGTATACACTGGAAGTAATTTATTTACAGCGCTGTCTGTGAATGTTTGAATTATTGTTTCTTTGCACTCGGAAAATTTTTTAATCTTAGCGACCTGCAACTCGAAAATATTTTTGTGATGCCCTTTCTGAGAATTAGAATTGTTTTTCGAAAAAAAATTTGTGAATACTTATATTAATTTCATTTTATTCGTCCACTTAGTTAATTTAGTTTGTGTTAAATGTCGTCTCTGAGAAAAATGATTGAAATTTCAATGAGTATAAATATCGTTTCGTTAAATGCGTTAAATACAATGTACAGGGTGTCCTGCAATGAATAGTACACCCGAGAAATAATTCTACGCGAAAAGAACAAATAAAAAATGTATTGTAACATTTTTTCGTGTAAAGCTTCGTTTTCAAGAATATCGATTTTGAAAAATTGTCAGGTGCAGTTTCTATGCACATAGCAAATGATTTTTATTGGACCTACACCGCAGACAAAGGGTTGAACAAAATTAAATGACTCTAGCAGCAAACTTGAAATCTGGGTTTATGCAATTTCAGTCATTTTTATCGCCTCTGTAGTGTATAATTGCCAGATAACCGTTTATTAAAGCAGTTGATAATTAATAAAAAATATGCAAGCAATGTATGCAATATTCATTCATTTATAGAATATTAACCAAATGCTTGTGACGTGTATTTTAATTCACCCACAAATATACCATCGTTTTCGGTTAAATTGAAGCATAAAATTTAATCGAAACACTAAACATTGTACTCAATTTTTAAAAATAATAAAGAAGCATATAAACAGATTCGTGACAAAGATTATCGCATTATTAATCGAACAATTAGTACGTTATCGCCGTTTTGTAGAGGACGGCATAAAGGAGGAACAAACAAAATCTTGATTAACATTATCGTATACTGAATTAATCAGTCGGCGCTTAACGAATCGATGGTAAATGCCTGCATATGTTTGTCAGCAGAGTATAGGTTCTATAAACATGCATCTGTGAAATATGCAAAAATATGCATCTGTATAAACACCCGCAGTCTAGTAAACACAAAACAAATAATAAAATCGACTTCATTGCGCCATGTTTTATAGTGATAGCAGGCTATTACCTATAGAAAGAGAAAAGGAACAAAAATGTATACAGGGTGTCCTATTTAACATGATCACATTGCATACCTTCGATGTTTCTGAAAGTAGAGAAAAATGTCCCACGAACAAGTTCGATTCGAAATCAAAAATACTTTTTAAAGTAATCTTTCTTGAAACTTCAAGATCATCGATGCCTTTTTAACACTTTGACTGCCATGTCACCCATATATGGGTGACACTTACATTCAGTTGTTATTTATCTGAACACGAATAATATTAGTAAAATATTTAAGAAGGACTGACAGAACCAGCAAAGACTGTAAGTACTTACTAACATCATTAAGAAAAAAGAGTGTAATTTCAGATTACTTTCATGTTGTATCGAAGTCTAGAAAGTCACGTCTTTTTCAGTCTACACAATATGGCAGTCAACGTGTTAATTAGAGATTTATATTTTTCTAGACATTATGTTACGGCTAGCATCAAGTCGAATTTAATACCCTTTTTCAACGTGACCTTCGAGTGACCGTGACCAAAAATATGTGCGTTCAAATTAAGTTGGAGATTCGGTAATGTATCCTGAAAAGCATATCCACATTTATTTTAACGCTTATCCCTGCTCAAGGTTACTCGAAGGTCACCCTGTCAGGGGTTACTGAATTCGCCCGATTGTGAGTTGAAAATCACTAAATTAGTCGAAGATTGTCATACGTATGCTCAAGAGAATCTTCAAATTAATTTGAAATGGTCATAAAACTTCTCACTTCCCATTCTCTCTATATTTACCATGTACGAAAAAAACGCTGGCTCATAATAACGCGAACACTCTGTAAATCCCACATAATTTTGTTTCATTGTGCAAAGTTAAAATAAACCAAAAGGTGATCTATTTTAACATCCATTAAAGACGCTTTAACCAAGAGATGAACTACAAATTCTTAACACGTTCCCTGTCACAGTAGAACAGTCCGTAACTGGCCAGACAGGCGACAATGGCTATTTATTAACCCTTTGACTACCGACGTCCAGTACAGTGGACATGACTTTGGGATTCCCTCAAATTTCAAGTGTCACATTGTGTCGCGTAATTCCAACAGAAATGCGTTTAAAATTATATTGTGTCACAATATGCTATCACTCAGCAGAATATGTAACATTTAAAGCAGTCGGACGCACATAACCAAAATTCAACCCTGAACAAAATTTTTAAATCGCGGGTTTAGGAGCGGTAGTAGAAGCGTTAATACACGTGTTTGATTGAACAAATATTCATCTATTTGATATTACACTTTCTATTTCTGCTATCGTTTTAACACATTGTATCAGGGCTGCGGAGTGGGCAGTCAAAATTCCCGACTCCGACTCCCCTTTTTTTGACCTCCGACTCCGACTCCAACTCCTGCATTTATAATAAATTGTCAACATAATAAGTTTATGTTTGTTTATAACTAAATTACTAATATTTAATATGCAATTTGATACAAATGTAGTATTTTTAGTATTTATTTAGTTTTATTACAACTTTCAATTATTTTGAGCACATTTTTTATTTTTATAAAATTTACTAACATGAGTCGGAGTCGGCATATGTTTTTCCGAATCCGATTTCGACTCCAGTAATCATAAATTCCTGCCGAACTTCGACTCCGACTCCACAGCCCTGCATTGTACACCGGCCCCGCGATATTAAGAACGAGATTTTCAGCCTATCGCCTAACCGCCGGTCCCGCGATATTGCGGGATTTCGCTATTACTATATATGCGCATGTTCGGTTTTTTTTAAAGCGCAAATGCCGAACATTCGGTAAACATATAGTATATTTTCTTGGAATATATACTATACACTATTTTGTGAAAATGTAAAAAGTTTGTAACGTATTTTCTTTCAAATATTCATTTCTCGGTTGTAGGCAACATAACCGCGCTGCACTCACGCTGACACTACTTCAATACGTCTTTATAAACAACAATTCAGGTATATTGTTCACGAAGAATGTGTCCAAGTCTGGACCAGGCTTGCTCTCCTCGTTCTCTGAAAATGTCAGCGTTTAGAGAGGAAGCTCGTGCGAGGAACAGCGCGTGTCAGGTACGCGCAGCGCTGTAAAAAATATCTCCAGGCTGGCGAAAGTGGCTTCGTTTAGCACTGTAAAACCGTGTTCCCATTTACGAGAACGCCCGGGTTATCAAAGATTCGTCGTAAATTTTTATTGCTCCGCCTGTTCCGGATCTGACGGACGCTATCCCTGCGATAGGGTTCGACGAACTCGTATTTTCGGTTCATACGTGGCCGCTGCGATCCTGCCGGCTGAAAACACGAGAAACGTAACCAGCTGTCGCCGAATTCGATCCGAACGCTTTTTCGTCACTTCGCAATTGCTCGCCGGCCGGAGAAAAGCTGGGCTTGCGATTAACCTATACCCCTTTCCGCCGAACCGGACGAAATGACTTATTCTCCAAAAAAATGCGGTATTCGAGAATAAAAAAATATGTTTAACCCATAGACGCACGCTTTTTGTCTAGATCGGTCTCAGAAACACTATGTTTTTAACACGTTGACTGCCACAGTGAAAACAGCCATCGTTGGTCAGACGCCATATAAATTTCTCTTTTGTACACAGGGTGGACTACGAAGCGTGATCAGCTTAGATCATTCTGCTGTTAGAGGTTCGATCGGAAGTTTTTTTAGTTAAAACAACATGGTTCAAGGAGAGCTTTAAGATGATTGTGCCAAATTTTTTGTCAACCCTTTTTTCCCAGAGTTGTCAAGGTCACCTTCAGTTTTTTATAGGTAAACCTACAATTGTTTTACACCCATCTTTTAGGAGATACTGAGACGAATTCGGCAAGCACCATAAAAAGTATTTCTTCTTTATCTAAACCAAACAAACGTTAAAAAAAAATCAATTACCTTAATTGAATCGATGCTGAAAATGTTTTCCATTAGCAGCAATACACTCGTGTAAACGGTTAAGAAATGACTGCTTAGTTCTTTCTATGACGTCTGCATCGATGGTTAAGCATGTATCTACAATTGAAATGTGTTCCAAGGTACAGAACGAAATGTTTACAAAAAGTACGCGAGAGATCAGGTCAATAATGACTAATACCAATCTATCAACAGCTCTGGAAAGTGTACAACGGTGTGGCTTGCAAAATTCTTCCAACTAGGAGTTTTCTTCAGTCTTTTTAGATTCAGAAAAAAATATTTGTTATGATGCTCGCCGAATTCGTTTCAGTATCTCTTAAAAGATGGGCGTAAAAAATTGTAGGTTTACCTATATAAAACTGGAGGTGACTTTGATAACTCTGGACAAAAAGGGTTGACAACAAATTTGGTACAATCATCTTGAAGCTCCCCTTGAACCATGTTATTTTAGCTAAAAAAACTTCCGATCGAACCGCTAACAACAGAATAATCTAAGCTGATCACACTTCGTGGTCCACCCTGTATAAATCGTGAAGGAACAAAATGTTGAAGTATTAAGAATTGCACATGCGTACCTATGTTTGCGTTGCAATGTTCAATTTGCTCAGAATATAGTAAAAATTAATAGTTATTTAATTAAATAGAATTTGAGGCTGCTGACATCGGTGACCACCATGACAGTCATCGTGTTAAATGTTTCTTTGTTGCTACAAGATGACTGCTATAGCTGTCATCTGTGGCAATGGGTTAAAATGTGTCACTTGTTTAGCATAATTGTTAATAATATCCTAAAAGATATTGTTACATGTCGTTGCTTCTGTTTGTATTCTGAAGAGTCGAGGATTAAACAAAACATTTGTTCTAAATCGTTCTGATTCGTCACGCCTCGCATTCTACAGGGCGCGATAAAATTTTGGCAACTTCTTACGCAACTGTCTTCTAACTAATATTTGTCTCATGCTTTGATTTCATTGTTGAGATTCCATGCGTAGATCGAATAAAAATAATCTTTTTATCATTTATTATTATCGAAGAAAGTATGTCTGTCAGAAATAATATCCTTTGCTTTAAAAGATTCCATATAATACATTAATTTTATATTATTTTTTTAAGATCGATTTTATTTTAATTTTATATAAGATCGACTGTTTAAATAAAAGTAAAAACAAAAAAGGTCACAGTCCTTCAGCTGTTTAAATAAAACTATCGATATTCTACTTCATAAAAAATAGAGCAATCTTAAAAAGAGCACAAATTATAAATACTTGCCTGTACCAATAATCCTCATGTTTCAGAGTCTACAAAAATCACCCAAAGGCGAACGTACTATAATAAAAATACAAAATTATAATTATCCCAAGCTTTGATTTCTCAAACATTTATTCGCGATTCAGAGAGTTCTGTATTCCAGGCTCAATCAAGTGCTGCGAGGACATTAATTATCCACCTGATCGGAGGATTATCCGCGGCACTGCGTTAATTACGTGTCCTCTTTCGTTCGGTATTTTAAATTACGTGCACACAGCCGAGGGAATGTACCTGCCCGTGCAAATCCGCCGTGCCTCCGGTGCGTTTCGTGGATCAAGGCGAATGTAATCGAAGGATGAAAAGAAACGAATATTATGATTGATGAACTTGAGAGTTGGCCAGCATGAACGAGAAACGGAATCAGCAATCCGAAAAGCGTGCAAGCTGCTCGAAACATTCCGACTGGATTGCTCGTAATATGGATTTAACTGTAAATTGATATTCGAGTTTGTTCGCTGCTCGGTCCTATATATCACTCGAACCGTAACACCCCACTCGAAAATGAATATCAGTGATCGAATGATACGCTGTATTACTGGGCCATCGATAATGATTGTTCAATGAACGGTCTGTATTTCATTCACGAGCATTCCTGTAGCATCGTTCAGAAATTATAATAAGTACGAGGGATGTTTCCAAAATTCTGGAGATCGTGCTCTAAATTATTTATTTTACTCATTTTAATTTATGTTACGTTGTAGTTGTTTAATATAATCCTCATTTAATTGTATACACTTATCCTAGCGCGACACTAATCTTTTTAGACCTCCTTCATTTTATGGAGTGTCTAATACTTTTGGCCAAGTGTATTTACAGGGTCCATATACTTCATTATGAATGAGAATTGCAGCATGATTTTTTTTTGTTATGGAAAAAATATATTAAGCGTCAGGTGTATGTTTTATCGGAAAAATATTGAAAATATTTTTTTAACGATATTAAACCGTTTATTTATTACAAAAACCAGTTTGCGCACAAAACTGTATTAGCAATTTATACTGAAGCTAACGAATGAAAATTCAAACTAACTTTTTTATGTAATCAGCAAACACTGTGAATTACTATAATAATTTTTATTTGGCTGTTTAAAATGTATGAATTATTTAATGAATAATTTTTACCCTATTATAGATTAAACTTTTATATTAAAATACTTTATAAATTTACCCAATAATTTTATCAATTTATCCTATTAACTATCTTTAAATTAAAATATTATTTAAAAAATTACTAAAACTTTTTCCCTCCTTTGATAAATTTTCAAAATATTTATTTTTAATATTAGACCAATAATTTGACAGTTTTACAGTATTTTAAAAAGTAAATATATTCTAAAAATTTAATTTATTTAATATCTTTAATATTTTTTTCATCCTACTCTCTTTATATTAAAATAATTCTATATAAATCAATATACCTTATTAAACCCTTATTAAAATAATTTTAGCAATTTACCCTATTGACTGTCTTTGAATTAAAATATTATTTAAAAAATTACTAAACTTTGTTCCCCCCTTTGATCAATTTTCAAAATATTATTTTTAATATTAGACCAATAATAATGTAATAAGTTCTTCAAACTTTGATTTTTCAAAGTGGAAGAAGGTTGTATGTTACATCATCTCCTTCTTTAATTGCTACAGTGAGGAATGAACTATTTTCACGTCTTCCACTAAATTTTATGAAATGTAACATACTCCCTTCTTCTAGGCACCCATTCAATTACATGTACAACGTTTCAGTTGAAACTATTCACTGTACGAACACTTTCCACACCTTCTGTGTGTTCACACGTTGAATCAGCACACATCGCGCAATAATCAACACCAACCTGACATCCTTCCTGCAGGAAGAAACGCGGGAAGTTCCCGACGGCTGCGGTTCATGTAAATCCATGCAAATAGAAGTGCTGCTGGCACGCTGGAAGACTCGAGGAACGGGAAAAGGACCCCGGGAGTTCGGGTTCTCACGGAAGATACTTCAGGGATTCCGAATCACTTGGAACGATTACTTTGGCAGTTACTCGGGGACGTCCTGCATCATACGCGATACCTTATGTACCTCACATAATGTCGCCCGTTCCTCGCGGTACATACGCCGACGAAGACCGATCGGACGGTCCTCTGGATATCGTCTGCGATTCACTCCGCCCTTTATCTATTTACTTTAGCCCTCCCGCCGACTTTGCTACGGGAGTCGACCTACTCTTCCACCATTTGTTCTCTTGCGCTCAATTTAATGCAACTTCTTCGAGAGGGGAGCGGAGGAGCTTGAGGGATGAAGCGAGGGGTTGATTTCTGCGGAGGAGGGGATAACGGAGTACAGTGACTCGCATTAGCCTGGTCGAAAGGGTTTCTTTTCATGAGACGATACCCAGGAGACGGAATTTTGTTTCTGTTTATACGGAATGAGGCTCATAATTTGTCCACCCCGAATAATTTCTACAGTTATGTAGGAATTATTTTCATTAAATCCCACGTGTTTCCAGTAGGGTTGGTAAACAGTTTATTAAATCTAATATTGATTATAAAACTAGCAAAAATATAACTCTCAGTCTCACGTTTGGGTCGGGTTGGGTTGGATTTGGTTCATTCAAATTTCAAATCAATATTTCTGAAAATTATGATCAAATCTGTGGGTTAAAAAAAATTTCTCACAACATTAAAGAAATTTTTACCAATATTATTTTTAATAAAAAGGTAAAGATAAATCTCAATACTCGTCAAACTCAAAATCAGCTTATGTCATTTCAGAGCAGTAGGTATCCGTACTACCACCGCTTTGCAATATTGTGATTAAAATATCTCCTAAATTAATAATTTTTCAACATAGACAACTTGTAAAAAATAATGAGCAACATCGTATAGTGCGTTAAAAAATATACAATTCCATTTAAAGAAACGTATGTCACCTTTATATGACGTCTACTCGTCTCTCTACAAAAAGACTACTTGCACCAGGTTATGGCCCCCTCGAAATCATTCTCTTCTTACCTGAACTATTTTTTTATACGACACATAGTGTACGAGGAATTTATAGATTAAAATCGGTCACCCTGTATAATAAATTGTGGAGATCAAGATAATACAGTCCTTACCTGTCATCCTACGAGTCGCCTCATCAGGCCTGGTCCATCAAAATTAGGCGCAGGAGCCTCCTGCAGGCGAGACTCAACGTTCCCCTCAAAGGATCGATCGAACAAAAATATTTACAGTCTGTAAGAGACCCTAGAAACTGGGAGATGCCCTATAGTCTCATCGTAGATTGTGCGCCTAGTATTATAAATCGAAACAATCATCAATCCACGAATTTGAACGGTCAGGTCCGCGTGTTCCGGTTGGTAGCGAAGCGGGCAATTCCAGGCGGAATACGAGGAAAGACGTTCTCCTCGGCGCAATTTGCGATCGTGAGTGTCCTTTTTTCTCCAGTTTAAAAATGGAGCAGCATCGCTGGAAGCCCGGATGGAATCCTCGAAGGGCGACGCACCAGCAAGATCACACGGGGCGTACAGAATAAAACGATATAGCCCCGGGCGCATGGCAGACAATTTCCTCCGACAGACGCCCTCGAGACGGAACGATGCTCACGGTGCGTGTCACTTCCAGAATGTGAGATCGAAAATCAATTTCCGGTAAACGAAACGGAAAACAAGGATTTGACGGGGACATTACACATAAACACGATCGCCTGTTCACGGAACGGACACGTTCCGGCCGCGTGTATTGCGGCAATTTTCTTGTCCGTTTCAATCCCCCGCCGAGGAAACGGACAAATTGACGTAAATAGTTCCTCCGCCTTCGGGTAGCTTCTCGGCTGGTGAATGTCTTCGTAGTTTCTCTGTATTAAAGCGTGAAAAACGGCGGTCATATCTTCCAAGACCCTCCCCTGAACGAGCTCTCGCTTAGATAATGCTCGGATGAACGGTAAATAATGCACGCCTCCAGGATGCTGAGCAACCGTATGATACAGTAGAACCTCGATTATCCGAACTGTAATCAGCCGACTGCGGATTTTCATGCAAATATACATCGTTGGAGTTCAATATTTTTTACGTTATTGCTGGTACCGGAATGAAACTTTGATAAAACTATATTTTGTCGCGTGAATGTTTCAAAAATGAACTTTTCATTTTTTCACGGTTTTAACACTAACCGGACCGGCACTTCACATGTACCTATTCTTGCCGTTACCGGTCATAAACAAACCAGGCGATGAATTTTCCTCGGTAAAAAAAGAAGGAAAAGAAACAAAAATTGAGAAATTGATTAATCAGATAATATAAGAATTTACATCAAGTTAGATGAACAAAAGAAATAACAATGAATGTACAATTTTAAACTAAATTTTGAAACCGGTCATTTGACCGGGCCTGGTACGGTTAGTGTTAAATGTGCTGTTTACAGATATTTGGATATGTTAACCTCTTAGCTGTGAATGACGAGTATACTCGTCATGCGAGAAAAGTAACTACCATTCGTTATTTAAATATAAATAAATTGAAACAATAAAATTATTGATTTTTCAAAAGAAAACAAGTGCGATATCCTTATAATTTAATTCAATTTTACAGCAGCTGCGCATACTCTGTGTTTGACAACGTTGATACACACTTTTAAAAAGCGGCACCACAGCTAAGAGGTTAAATTGCATAAAAATCCGCAGTATAGTAATCAGTAACAAGATGCCTCAGATTGTGCTTATGTTTCTCACAAAAATTATACTTTTGCATTGGAATATAAAAATACGCGATGGTACAAAATAAAGTACAGAATGTCACTAATGATCATTACACCTTACAATTAATATAGAAGAAGAATTTTCGGATGAGCCGTGTTCGGATAATCGAGGCTCCACTGTATAAGTATTTTATGGCGCGTCGATGTAATACGCATGTAATATCTCTTGCGTGTGTGCAATTAAAAATTCTAATTTATCCTATTATTAGCCAGGGTCCATAATTGAAGTATACAAAAATACATAAAAACTGATTAACATTTCAGCAGAAAATTCTAGAAAAATACGTTCATTTTCAATATATTGTTTAAACAAATTACTTTTTCGAACAACTTATTATACAGCTGAATGCAGGATTAAAAAATAGACAAATCGTGTACAGTGGTTTTCGCTTGTTTGAGCAACCTGTTCATCGAGGTAGCCGTTTATTTGGGACACAGCTCAAAGAACAGAACCTAATCGAGTAAATAGCCCCAGTCTTCTTCACTTAATTGGGACAGAGTGCCGTTTATTTGAAACAGATGACTACAGTACTCTATGAGAAGACAGCAAGCGTTGATGTTCACTTATTTTTCTTAATATTTTGTGCATTTTGCTTTAATTGGATTTTTTAGGGGACTTTAAGGACAACGTGCGTATGCGCAGTCAGTCCATTAATAATATTGATAATTATTGAAAAAGAATGGAAATAGAAAGTTCTGTATGAAGAATATCTATGTGCATATTAGATATTTGCCTCTGATTTATTCTAAAAATATTTAAACAAAGACTTCATTGCTCATTTAAGCTATAGTTTGTTTGTTTTATATCATTTTAACTACTGTATTTACAATCGAGCCAAAGGACGCTAGTGTCCCAAATAAACGGAATCCACTGTATAGGCCTAGCGCAGTGATGGCCACGGGAGCTGCGGCCTTCCCCCACTCTAGGTCCATTCCCCTCGTTTCAGATCCCTCCAGATCACAGCCTGTGTGAGGGGAATGGAGCTAGAGTGGGGGAAGGCTGGAGCACCGGTTCAGACTTCTACCTGCGTTCCTTCGTGTATTACCTGGGTTTTCAACCGAAAAGATTATTAGATGACTACCTTGATTAGAGTTATTCAACTCTGAGATTTTGCCTTTCATCATGCTTTCGAGACTAGATTTAGGAGTCCTGTTCGCAGTGTGTTTAGTGTACGTTGTCTGGTAGTGAGTACTGAGCATTTGGAATGTATATATTGTACTGTTGATAAGTAGATTATTATTGGCATCCTTTTTATAGTTGTTTGCTCGAGTGGCTACAGTGCTGAGCAGCGAATCATTGTTGTTCATGTTTAGCGTTCGAATATTATTTTCTTGACAAGCTTTAAGTCTTATTGACAGTGTTAAATACTTTAACATTTTAAATGCCACGCTGCATTAGCTAAACATGGCAAACTTTCTAAATTTTCATACGAAATAAATGTAACCATGAATCTTATCTTTTTTAATCAATAATAATTTTTAAAATTTTGTTATTGCTTCTATTAGAGCTTATTGGGTACATTTTTAATACTTTACGTGATCAAATAAATAATGATTGAATCTATGTGTCACCCAGATATGGCTGACGTGGCACTCAAAGTGTTAACTGGCCTTTGCACCGACATATTTTCGAATTTGTTGTTCCAAATGAATGAGGCACTCATGCAATAACATATTTCTAATTTTTCACTGAACTTATCTAGAAGCTTTTTAATAAGAATTATTTCAGACTACCTGCCATGAGAGCCGGTGTTTTCTACCTGGCAGCGCCGTTCACTCATTAGGTTCTCGTTGAAGAATCATAGCACGAGGTAGAATGCGGGCAAGCACAATATTTCGCGTGTACACACACCTGTGCACACCTGTTTCTCCTGTTCATTCGGCCGGCGGTTCCGTTAAAACGTTTCTTTGTCTCGAAATGAAATATATCCGAACAAACGTCTCTCGCGGAATTTCTCGTGAATCCACACCGTCCGCCAGACTATGTGCACGCACTGTACACATGCACGTGCCAGCATCAAATGACCAGGTTCTTCCCGCGACAGCTTCAATCTTTTTTTTCCTCCCTCGTGCGCTGGATCCGCCGAGATGCTTGCATTCATAACACTGATGACAAAAGAACGCCGTACTGTCAGAAAGATCCGTTCACCACGAATCCTTCCGGTGTTTACCCGACAAATTATTGCAAATGAATACACCGCTGCAAATATTGTTCGGTACATTGATCGATCGGTGCGGTAGCTTTTGACAATTTTCATATTTCATCACTTCGATATTTGGTTCGTTAACCTCTTCAAAGATACCGACACATATGTATACGTTTAGTTTGTGTTAAATTAAAATTATTCTCAGTGAAAGAAAGATTAAAATCCGATGGAGAACTATTCACAAGAGAATCTCTCAACAATAAAAACAAAAAACTTGTCGCATGGCAGCAGTGATAATATTTTATTCTACTTGACGATCACTGGTTTGAAGATATTCTAAAAAATTCGTCCCTGAAGAGGTTAAGCAGGTCTCTCGTATTCCATGGTGGACTCAGTTTGCATTTCTTTAATTTTTCTATTAATTAGATTCTTCGGGTAGCGACTAAAGGGCATTGCCAAATTATGTGGTTTAAATCTTATTTTCGATAGCTACAGTCAGATTTTGCTTCACTGCAGGATTTATTTGGCATAAACCCAAAAATAGTGAGATGTGTACGAGGGTTAATCAAAAAATACCTGGACCAGCGTCATTACACTTTATTTACAAAATATTATTCTAGATTAAATGGACAGCTTCATAGCAATCCCCTATACCATCTATACACCGCTGCCAACGCTACTTCCAGTTTTGGAAACAAGGTGCCTATGCTTGTAGACACTTTTTAGATTTCCTTTTAAATGAAGCAACAAAAATAGGCAAGTGTGAAGCAGTCTTTTAAGCTTGCTCAATCTTGTGGCTTCAGCTGCGAATAAGACACCAACGCCGAGAAGAGGAGAAGCAGGGAAAAACTAAGACGACCGTCTTGCCTCGAAGGAGCATATTTTTCCGGTCATTAAGTCCCGTGCCAGTCGCACGGTGAAAAGGAGAGGAGAGAAGGGTCTGGATCGTTAGCGAGATGCTTCTTTATCTGCGAAAGATCACGTAAAGATCGCCACAGTGTTCTCTCAGCGACCTGTTCTTCAGGTTGCTTGGAAAATGATCAGACAAGGCTGGGTCACGGTCTATAGGGTGAAAATGTACGGTCTTTGCAGCAATTGCAGTTTTTATAGTTGTTTGGATATAATAATGCAGAAAATTGGAAACGAGGAAGGCAAGAGACACATGTACCATTGACAATGCCATAGTAGAAAAATGAAAAGAGGAGAAGATGCTATGTGGTTCCTACTGCTGTTTCATCCAAAATATCCCTACCTGGCAAACGATACTAAAAAAATATTATACCGTCAATTTAAAAAAAAGTAAACCTGTATCTAAAAGGAGGGAGTGTAAAAGAGTTTATAAAGAAATTCGTTTTTCTGATTTATGTAAACCAAAATGGCGAAATCGTGTACCTCATCCACCAGTGCACAGAAAGATGCATTTTACGAGAATTACTGTATCTCGTTCAAATATTAAAATTTTGTAAAATAATTTTAAATACAGAAAGCTTAAGATACATTCCAATGAACTGTAAAATATTAAAAGAATTGCATTATTACATTTTCCACAATTTAAGCCCGAAGACATCACTTACCAGGCTGGTCACAGTAACATAACCCCTTAAGTCCTCCATACGCCATAGCTCTCTCGCTTTTCATCTACCAAAGAAGAGCACACGTAATTCTGGCAAGCGTCAAGGAAATTGTATTTTGTTTTAAGCTGTATCACAGTTGTTCGAAATACCGTTGCATTACACAGCTCATTTCAACACATGATTCGACGAGATCGATGATTCAGCATATGAGGCACGCAACGTCTCAGCCGCCTAATTGCTGACTCAGCATGCGGGTCATCTGCAGAGAGCAGTAATGTCAATCACTTCTCAAAGAGCAATCTGAGAAATCGCATTGCAAGAAAAGCAAACTGTAGAATTAGGTGCATGGAAAATAAAATTTCTATTGGTTTAAGATCAAGTTAAAAATGGATAATCCACAACCAAGACCATACCTGTTATAAAATGAGTGTCCTCGAGTATAATCATCTCACTTTAATGATTTGCAGCTCACAAGGGATGGTACCCAACCGCCACACACCGATTGCGATGAAATTTTAATATGATATAGAGCTCGAAACAAATATTTTACACATATTTCTTTGTATCAGCAACGATCCATGTTGAAGGGGTGAAAGCAGCCCTCAAAGTGGCGGCTGGAAACCATATTTTATGAAATATCTCGAGAACTATTGGACGTAGGATAACCATTTTTGTTTAAATCGTGTATTTTCTAATCACGAATTGGGCTATTTGAGGGATTTTGTCAAAAGTTCGTTCGTTTGGACGAAGATCGTGCACTCTCCTTGTGAGTACTTAAATATCGAATTGTTTGAGTATCATCAATACGTATCGTATCAATCCCATCACTATTCATAATGAAGTAGCAGGGTATTATACAGGAACTGTTGCTAAACAATCTTAGTGTTGGATTCCGTGTCGTGGAATCGAATACAACATTTCTAACCCATTCGCGCGGCAGTCATTTTGTATACATTATGGACGAGATGCGTGGAATAATTTTCTGCAATATTAAGACGGTGCAGTGTAGAAATAATTCAATAAACATTCAAAAGCTGATTATAAGACATAGTATTAAAGGGAAAAATGAAAAATATAACGTTCTATAAAATACACAAAGAGGAGTGAAACCACTTGGGAATGTGAACGTTGTTTGGTGGCTCTACACATTCCAGAGTGCTTAATATTCATTAATTTATTCTACAAACACAAAGAATTCCTTCAGCAAACAAACAAAAGTTAGTATGGATATTAGCGAACCTTATTTTGTTTTATTTTAATTTGAGAGTTTGTACTTAATGATTTATTTCAGTATGATATTTTGTTAAGCACTCTGGAATGTGTAGAGCCACCAAACAACGTTCACATTCCCAAGTGGTTTCACTCCTCTTTGTGTATTCATTAATTTATTCTACAAAACACAAAGAATTCCTTCAGCAAACAAACAAAAGTTAGTATGTATATTAGCGAACCTTATTTTGTTTCATTTTAATTTGAGAGTTTGTACTTAATGACTTATTTCAGTATGATATTTTGTTAAGCACTCTGGAATGTGTAGATCCACCAAACAACGTTCACATTCCCAAGTGGTTTCACTCCTCTTTGTGTATTTTATAGAACGATACAATTATTTCGTAATTATATAAAACGATAAAATTATTTCGTAATTATATGGAACGAGAATATAAAATACATCTCTGTACACACAGCGCGAATGGGATTCGCCTAACTTGCACGCAAAGTGATTGCGCCTCCTGCGCGAGTCTGACTCGTTACCGCGCATTTTGGCTTCAATAATGCACCACGAGTTTAACTCGTTATTCTGCGTGAATGGGTTAAAATCGAAGAAGAGGTTTATTCTGGTATACGTTGTGGCGCTGCACAATTCGTTAATTCTTAGGCATATATATAATACCTTAGGGAGAGGAAAGGGATACGGATGACCAGCCTTGACGAACGTGGCCCTTGATGACTAAGGGCAGCATTCGTTTGGAGACAGTGCTCAGCTTGGAAAGATTCGCGTAGACAAGTTGACTGAGTGTAGACGAAGAGTTGAACATCGATTATGCGAACCGTAATTAGTAACAGGATGGATGACATTATACTTCGCGTGTTAGAGAGTCAATTAAGAGAAACTCTACGACGGGGCAATTTGCAGAATATTTTACAGCTACGTGACACATAGGGAATTTTACAGATTAGTACGGTCACCATTTCCAGTGTCACCTCTGCAGCAAGGCCCCGTCGTAAAGCTATTTGGTCCCAATGGGTGACTCGGCCTCGAAACCTCTTTAACGGTTTTAGCGGCAGCGAGTCACCACGTGGCATTTTTGGGAAATACCCCAAAGTTGCCAAGTTGCCGTCCACCCTCAGACCCACCGCGCGGGAGACTCTGTTCCCCTTCCTCCATGCACGACGCTAAGGGCGTAATGGAAGGGAGAACACGAGTCTTTAAAACCGGCAAACAGGGCAAAATCGAGAGAGTGAAAAATAGACAGAGTAAGAATAGAGTACAAAATAGAGAGAGTAAGAACAGAGTGAAAAATAGACAGAGTAAGAATAGAGTACAAAATAGAGAGAGTAAGAACAGAGTACAACATAGACAGAGTAAGAATAGAGTACAACATAGACAGAGTAAGAATAGAGTACAAAATAGACAGAGTAAAAAGAGAGTAGAGAGAGTAGAGACAGATCAGAGACAGTTACATCTAGAGAGTAAAGATAGTTACATCTAGACACAGTATAAACAGTTATAGGTAGACAGAAACAGCTAAATTCTAAAAGAGAGTCTTGTGACTACAACCTGCACACACACACACACACACACTTATCTCACACATTCACACAAAAAATAGATTAAACAGATTCAAACGCAAACGTGTCACTTCAATATACGGTCCCAATCCGTTCAACTTGGGTGGTCCTTCATCGCAGATATTAGACGGCACGCAGTGCAATAAACAGGGCTCGACCAAACCCTAACATCGCGTAAAAAATGATAATTTTATTCCAGAATATAAAATATCCACTACTGTGAAATTTGGTACGCACTGTCACTGGTGATTGCTTCGGGTTCCAGCAGACATAGGATGATCAACTTTCAGATGTCAGGTGTTCGGATAATCGAGGTGCTACTGTATTAGGTGTCACGCAGTATTCCCACGGAGCGTACCTAACGAATACTGAGATCCCTTACGATCACGCTGGCGTCTGGCCGATTTAACGTTTCGTGAGAAAAAGGGAGCGGGAACGACGGGTCCGGAAGCAAAAGAAATTGTCCTGTTCCCGGAGGGAAAGGTGAGAACCGTTCGAGACGCGGTGCTAGACGATTTCGTCGATTCCCTTGCTGGCGTAAGAGCTGCACGTTAAACAGGCGGACATTACCGCGAAAGTAGCACGGAATCTCATGTACGAGCTCGAATTCTCCAACTGCAATTTCCTTTCCACCTACTTTTTACCCTCCGCTTCCTTTTCTGCGCCCGTTCCGCCTCGCGTTCCTGCCATTTCCTCGGGGCCGCTTATCCGGCCTCCCCTGTGCGGTTAGGGTTACCTTCGATTCGAAACGGGACTCATCGTCAGCTTATTTCGACCGATCGATATTTCCTGGCTCGCTCCTGCGGGAGAAGCGGCTACGACTCGATGCTTTTCACCGGTACTTCGTTCGGAGCGTCCGCTTATTAGAAATTACGCGACCAATTGCCTGGCCATTCCGTAATTGGCCAATCGCTTCGTCGGATGCGTTCCATGGACGAAGTTTGCTTTTGAAACGGACGCGAATTCGGACTGCGCTTGTGTAACGAGCCGTAAAAACATTTGGATGAGAGCATAATATTAACTTCGATGCTCTGGATTTTGATTAAGGGGACTAGGCAGTCAGATTTGGTCAAAATGTTACTTCTTTTGAGAATTAGTTAGAAGTAAATGAATAGATATTGTGACTAGTACTTTTAGGCAATGTTTATTAATACTATAAACTGTAAAAAAATATTTTGTTGTATAACATATACTTATATGTGATGGTTTTACAGTCGACTGATGTATAGGCGCTTTTTCTGGAGTCGTTGCGGTTTTGCAGTGATCCTGGCCATAAAGAATTGAACTATGAAATATCCTGGAAAATTTGTCACTCTATGGGCCCCTGATCTGCACCGAACCTATTGAAAACGAAATAAAATCAAAATTGTAAAAATGGCGGCCGTAAAGTTAAAAAAGCGCGATTTTTCATTAAAACAGAAGCTATTTTATATTTTTTTTTGACAAAACTAGAGTTTCTGCAGACTTCTGCGTAGGTTCAGGCCTTAACCAGACATGTTGTACATTTTCTCAATTTTTTTCAAGTCGATTTGAACCTCCGTTTTTTCGCAATCACTGCAAAACGAAGAGAAAATATGATTTCGAGAAAAACGCGTTTGAAGTTTTGGAAGCCCGTAACTACTACATACCTAGCGATCGAACTTTTCGGCTGTCAAATCCTTAATTTTGCGAATGTTAACATGATTCAAACGGCATTTTACGCGGGAAGGATAGTACTTTTGAAAAATACAATAAAAAAACGCATTTTTGGACGGCCTAGTCCCATTAAGTGTAGAATGAATGAAAACGTGAATGCTGAGACTGAAAATCGAGTTTATGGTACGGAGAAAAATTTCGTTATTTTTTAGGGTCTTCACGTGGGCCTTGTTTGGTCTCCCACGTGAAAATGCGCATGTAATTGTTTGCAGAGTTATGTTTAGTACATGAGTGTTCACTGAGGTTTTGTATGGAGTGGCTCGTCGAAGGATCATTCAAAGAAATGACGGCCTTAAGTCATTATACACTACTCCAAAAAATCAAAGGATCACTAAATTTCGATCGAAAAATTGTCGATCTTCAATCTGCTGTAACTTCGTGAAAAAAAATCGTACAAGAGTCTACCTGGGTTCATTTCAAAGGGTGAAGCCTCTACTTTCACATCCCTGAACTGAATTTTTCCAAAGATCCTTTTATATTATAAAACGTAATGGAAAACTAAAGTTGCTGTTTTTTAAAAAAAATTTAGAAATTCAGACGACTGTACGGAGTTTAAAAAATTCTTTCGGGATTCGTTTTAAAATGACTTTATAAAGGGAAATCTCTCCTTTACAACGACCTCTAATTAGTTATTGTAAATATATGTCGTTAAAAGTAAAGCACGATTTTTTGTCGTCGTTATCTAATTTTTGAGTCGTCATTTTCTCCAGCTTCAGTAAATTTCCCCCTGAAGAGGTTAAGCAAGAAAAGAAAAATAAATAATTAATCAAAACAGAATGCCTGGTAATTACATTGCAGTGCTTTTCTTTGCGTAATCATTCAAAGCACGCTTTGAAATATTACCTTCGTAAGTGGGCCTGCAAAATTTACAGTTCAGAAACTTCTGTGCGGTAACTTAAAAATTTCAAATCCTTTCCAGGGTACTCTGTAACGTAAAGCCAGAAGGAACGATCGTTCTCAACCGCCAGAAATACTCCGGACTGTAAAAATTTCATCGATTGCGGCGGCCAGAGTATATCTGAAATGGTTCTCGAATAAATCGAGACTTTCGTCTTGAGCTCGTTGAAACGCAGATCGTAATGGACGTTCCTTTCCAGAAGGAACGATTGATTTTTATTAAATGGACCACTTATTTTCTATTTATTGGAAGAATACAAACGCCGGCCGTCCTTATTTCAAATTCAATTTCAAGGCAGACATGAATAGATAAGACGTTTGATTTTCTTTGTATTTCATCCCGAAAGAAAAAAGACGCTGAAGGGCTGCGGATATTTTCTTCGCGGAGAAACGTCGAATGGACGAATCGGAGTGTTTTCGATCTGCTTCCTTATTCCTGGAGAAATAGAAAACTTCAGTTTATTCAAAACAGTTTTTATCCGTCGTCCTGTCCGAACGGAATAAATCCGTTATCTTGGTATTCTATTCTTTTACTGTTTGCTATTGTATTCTGCTAAATTAGATCAGTCCGTAAGCTTGTTTATTAAATTCTATCAATAAATAACTATAGACTTCAGATCTGGACAATTTTGAAATAAAATTTTCAGGGTATTTAACATGTTTCGTAATAATGTTTTATTGGTAGTTCATTTGAGGTCTCCACTGCTTCGGCCATTGGCCAAAATAATATGTAAAATTCATAAGTACAGCCTACTTTCATAAAGATAAGCAAAAATTGCAAAATTCGAAGGGCCATATTTTTTAAAAACCTAAAATATGGCCCCCATTTCTTCCCCATTTTGAACAAAATCCTTAACATCGACGTGAAAAACTGAACGATTAGGCGTGGAATGATCCTGCACGCAAAATTCAATGCCTAGTACAGTAAATAAAAATGAGTTATTGTGAATATACATCGATAAAAGACAAATACATAGTTAATTACATTATGATAGATTTTTTATTTTATATTCTTATTATTAGATTCCAATATAAGGAGGCTTGCATTAGTAAACATTTAGGTAAGTTAAATTTTCCGCGTTAAATTAAAAATGATCGAATAATAGCACTGTAAATATTCTCCTAATGGTAATAATTATCATTAGACGAAGCGTAATTGAAATTGGTTATATAGGCACACACACACACACACATAATACATTTCTTTTCATCTTGAGACATTTTGAAATAATATCCTGAGAAACTTTTTCCTTTGTTATATAACGTTGTAGATAAATCAATTTTCAGTAGTAAATAAAAATTAACAGTATTAAATAAAAATCGAAAATGTAAAAATATTTAGATATCTCCGAGAAAACTGATCTTGAATTCTTGTTAATAATTTGTTAACTGACAACAAATATTTAAACGTGTACACGTGTATCAGTATTCTTGAAGAAATAGATGTGTGCATTTACATTTCTTAGCTATGTAGTTGTAATTCTGTGGCTGCAGTTAAACACACAGGGTACGGTTTGAATCCGGCCTCGTTATTATGCCCAATCTGCCGTTATTTCCGTTCGAGATACTTAATTAATAGATGCAGCAGGGGACCAATATTCCGAATCCGGAGTTAATTTTCCACCAATGTGACCGGTTTCGATTACTCGCCTCCGGCGCTTTCACTTTCTTTGCCACAATTTCCCTATGAACCCGTCCAGAAATTTACATACTATTACGTACGTTACATGCAGACCGTTTACATGCTTCATAGGTTCAGATACATACTTCAGAACGACGATATTAACAGGATGGTCTTAACTTAGCGTTGGAGCTTTTTTAAAAATTATTTTTCCACTCTATGCCTTGTAACAACGAGTCACGCTCGGGATGAAAACTTGACCAGACCATAATTGTGCCAGTAATTATGAAAGTGACCTAAGTCATACATCTAGAAATATTAAATTTTTCACTTACTTTGTGTTATATCGATCGAAAACATCGAAATATCTCAGAAGGAGAAATAATGACTTAGGCCACTTTCATAATCACCGGCAGATACACGATATCTTATTTCTCAGACCATCGAGACACTTAAATAGTTAATTATGGCGCATCTGTTGATTAATAAAATCGTAAGGCAAGGGGTTAAGCTATCTTTAAATCAAAATAGGCTATTTTCTCCAATGTCTGTCATGTGACATTTTATACAGGGAACTGTTAGGTGTGATGTGACATATCCCATCTTTTTTAATTGTTTCAATAATAACATAATAACATATTGTGTATTCTGTGTATTCTCTGGACACAAATAACATTTAGCTACATAGAAAAGTACACGTATTATATGTGTGAAACTATTTTATTTAAAAGTAAATGCAAAGGTATCTATAATATAGCAAACGACATTCAATTTAATTTCATTGGAGCATGTGACACCCCACCTGACAGGTACATTATTAAGTACTGCGTTTTCTAGTAGAATGTACCCAGGTTATACAATTTAACTGTATTTTTTCTAAAACTGACATTTGGGTCGCTTCGATGAAACAGGTGCACGCTAATCGTCTGCAAATCTATTCTTAACATAAAAATCAAAATATTCCCTAACACCAAATGCATTCAACCGCAGAACTTGCAGCGTCGAACGTACAATTCCGAGTTTCCGAAAACGCCGAGCGGTTTGCATAAATTAATGCAAAATCTTGCGAGCACGCGTCGGCTAGAAATGTCTGAACGCATCCACGGGGCCGTTCCTCTGGTAATACTAATCGGATTATCATTTTAATTGACAGCGTAAGGCGATCTCGTTCATTCTCGTTCGTTACGGCATCAGAGCAGGGGAATGATGAAAGTAACGACACTTATAGCGTTAACGCGGCGCAAAGACCGGGGCTTACTACGTAATGAGTTAATGCATTTTTCGCGGCGCTTATTAACGCCGATGGCATTATATGGCGTGCCATCGCCATAAGGAAATTAATGGCCGTAACGAGAACATCTTTATACACATAAAAGGGTAATTCACGCTGCGTGTATCGTTCATAAATGGCTGCTGCGTTGGCCACGCCGTAAGATAGGCTGCCTTATGCCTAAGCGTTAACAATCCCGTACACACGTTTATGAGATTAAGCAATTTGTTCCATGAACGTTCTGCATTCGTTGGACTCCGTGCAAATTGTTTTGCGTGTATTCAATGAGCACGCCGCCGCATAATAGTTTCAGGGTGTCTGAGAAATTTGTGGTAAAGCTGAAACAAAGTGTGAGGTTATCAATGGATGTATTGATGGAAGGGTGTGAAGCTGTGAAGGTGCAAAGTTGTAGAGATTTAAAGGTGTTAATGTGTAAAAGTATGAGGATGTAATGATGTTACGATGTAAACATGTGAAGATACAAAGATACAGCAGTTTAACAATGTAAAAATGTCAGGATAGAAAGATATTCCAATTTAACAGTGTAAAAATGTGAAGATGCAAAGATGTACTAATGTAACGATGTCAGAATGGGAAGACACAAAGATACAACAGTGTAACAATGTAAAAATGTGGAGATACAGAGATGCAAAGTTGTAACGATGTAAAAATGTGGAGATTCAAAGATACAGCAGTTTAACAATGTAAAAATGTGAAAATACAAAGATGCAAGGCTGTAACGATATAAAAATGTGGAGACACAAAGATGCAAAGCTTTAATGATGTAAAAATGTGAATGTACAAAGATATACCAGTTTAACAATGTAAACATGTGAAGATACGAAGATTTACTAATTTAACGGTGCAAAAATGTAAAGATACAAAGATGCAAAGCCTTAACAATGTAAAAATGTGGGGATAGAAAGATATACCAATTTAACAGTATAAAAATGTGAAGATGCAAAGATGTACTAATGTAACGATGTCAGAATGGGAAGACACAAAGATACAACAGTGTAACAATGTAAAAATGTGGAGATACAGAGATGCAAAGTTGTAACGATGTAAAAATGTGGAAATACAAAGATGCAAAGCTGTAACGATGTAAAAATGTGAAAATACAAAAATGCAAGGCTGTAACGATATAAAAATGTGGAGATACAAACATGCAAAGCTTTAATGATGTAAAAATGTGAATGTACAAAGATATACCAGTTTAACAATGTAAAAATGTGGAGATACAAAGATGCAAAGCTGTAACGATATAAAAATGTGGAAATACAAAGATGCACAGCTGTAACGATGTAAAAATGTGGAAATACAAAGATGCACAGCTGTAACGATGTAAAAATGTGCAAATACAAAGATGCAAGGCTGTAACGATATAAAAATGTGGAGACACAAAGATGCAAAGCTTTAATGATGTAAAAATGTGAATGTACAAAGATATACCAGTTTAACAATCTAAACATGTGAAGATACGAAGATGTACTAATTTAACGGTGTAAAAATGTAAAGATACACAGACGTAAACATGTAAAGATACAAAAATACAAAGCTGTAAAGATTTCACGATGTAATGGAACAACGATATAAAGGTGCAAAGGTGCCACGATGTAATGATGTGACTGTGTAAAAATGGGCACATAAATGCAAAGATGTAACAATGTAACAATTTAAAAATGTAAAGATACGAAGATGCAGAATCTTAAAGATACAAAGTCGCAAATATGTGATGATATTATTTTGTAAACATGTGAAGGCACGAAGCTTCAAAAGCACAAAGGTGTAACGATGTGAAAATGTAAAGATAAGAAGGTACAAACACACAAAGACGTAACTATGTAATAATGTAAAGATGTAAAGACGTAACAAAATAATAATGCGAAACTGCAAAACCTGTAACAATGTAATGATGTAAAAATGTAAAGATACGAAGCTACAAAGACACAAAGATGTAACGATGTAGCGAAGTGAGAATATAAAGATACGAAGATACAAAGACGTAAAGATGTAACGATGCAAAAGTGTAACGACGTAACGATGTATATTTCTTATACATTAATCAATGTAGCTCATCATTCTTTATAAGAAAGTATTAAGGTACCGGTGTTGAAAAACAATTAGTTTAATAAATATTTTAGTCTTGTAAAATACTATTCGTAGCTCCAGACGTGGGAAAATTTAAATCACAAGATTTTCTAAATTAACAATTCTTCGGTATAAATACCTTAATAGTTTTTTATTCAGAATAAGGACCAGCATCGATTAGTGCATTAAGCAATATATTGTCCCATTAAAAGAAAGTGAACATAACCTCCATATCTCGTAAACTGATAATTTGAAAAAAATTCATCTCTACCACCATATGCACCCCTGAGAATCAAGTAACTTTTATATAAACCATTTTTATGGATCTCCAATAGTTTCAGAAATATCGAGGTTTATATATTTAAAGCGCTATAGTTGAGACGACGTAAGAAGTAGCTTGACAGGCCCCCGACGTGCAAATCAAAATATCTCCCAAATTAAAAGTTTTTCAGTAAAAACACCCTAATACTTTCTTAAACAGAATGGCTAGCTGCATTCATCAACATATAAAAAAGTATATGATTCTATTTAAAAAAGCAAAAGTGACCTTCATACCTCCATTACGCCTCCAACTGCAAAGAAATCATTAACGGCATATTATGTCCCTCTCTAAAGTCATTCAATTTTTGTCTGAAATGTTTTCCGATATTTTTAATAGTTTCAATGATATTCTCGTGTCAACATCAAAATGGAACACCCTGTACGAACAGTCACGCTATTTGAACTCTTTGAAGCATGGCAGAGATAAAAGTGTCCCACCTTTTTAATACCTAAATATGCATAGTGGGATATTTTGCACACCACCTCGAAAAATTAAAATTATGTGCTCCAACAAGTATCATTCATAAACGCGAACAGCATGGAGGGACAATTTATGTCTCGCCCTATAATTAAGTACTTAAATAATTTTTCATTCCTTTTTATTCATTTTATATAATATAAATTCCCTAATAATTAAAATGAATCGACTATCCTAAATTTTATAAGAATAAAATTTCTGTGCAACACGGGCCATTTTGTTTCCTATAATTCCGTGCTTCAAAGAGTTAAACGGAGACCGATAAAAACAAAAGTCAACCGAGAAAAAAACCGTGTTTCGTTTACGATTCATCGGTACGTTTGATAGTGCGTCGAACAGCGCGCACGACGTTCATTTAAACGACGATCATTCGGATTCAATATTGAATCTGTCGTATTGATATTTTTACTTTCGGCGATGCGCTTTGGTGCGGTTGCGGCAGATCCCGTATCGACAGAGGCCACCTATCGCCAGTGTTTCTTCGAAACAAAAATACCGCAGCCCAGTTAAAGTTCGCTATTCATTGCGCCCATTGTTGCGACCGGGCTGCACGTTTATGAATCGCGCGGCCGTAACCGAAAAATACATAAACGAACCGAACCTGACGTTCAAACAATTCTATGCGCCGACCGCCGCTGCGTTTTCGCACGGAACGGAAAGCGAGGCTGGTTTACCGATCCGCCTACCGGTGCTCTGCACTTTTATTCTCGCTGGGCTGTTCAATATTTTCGTCCTACACACAGTGTCCCGAGAAAAAGGTGAATCATTTCATGCAAAATGGAGATACAGTCGACCTTCGATTATCCAAACTTCAGTCATCCTGAAATCAATCGTCTTACGTTCATTGCGAGTTTAAATTATCATTAGTGATTCTGTGTATTTTATATTATACCTCTATGTATTTTACAGTCAGACATTAAATTCAAATTTGTGCACGAAATATTGTTAGAATGTGAGGCATCTTGTTGTTAATTATAGCTCCGATTGTTTCACACGATTTATAGTTGTTTTTTCAATTTTCTATGTACCACAAAAATACGTGCATACAACGTTACATCCTTCTCCTCCTCAAAATTTCTTCAATCTTTCCACATTTGTCGACCCATGTGAGGATCATCGATCCCAGTTATCAATTTTGTCATAACTCCGCCGTGCATGTGTCTGAAAGTTAAAACAATTCGTAACTTTTGAATGATGAAAAATAAGTCAATGAAACTTGGGTTAAAAAATAGCAAAAATTCAGAGCTCTCATGCGAGATACTTTCTTCATAGTTTGCCATTGTTTCACGCGATTTATAGTAATTTTTCGATTCTCCCGGCCCAAAAAACTGCGTATTCATCGTTGCATCCCTCCCCTTTCCCAACATTTTTTTCAAACTTTCCATATTTGTAAAACTGCATACGCGAGCCTCGTCGATTCCTGCTGCCAATTTTACCCTAACTCCGCCGGGTGTGCGTGCACGTGCGTGTGCTTCATGCTCCACATATAATCTGTCTTTTGTCCGTGCCGAAACACATTGTTCAGTTGGTAGCGTCCAGCGACAAAAGGATGACAACGTTTTGTGTGCGACGAAAAATAAAAACGTTCATTTCAGTCCTGCGTGTGCAAGCTTGCAAAAAACGTGTCAGGATTCTTTTACATACTGTATTAAAGCCTATTCATTTTCTGTTTGCGCATTTTTCTGTAACATTCACAATGGCGATAGGAACAAACGCGGAGAATAACAGGCGTCGTAAATTAGGACGCGATGTTCCGCCCTGCGGAAGCTTATTGTCAAGGGTCATGAACGAGCTTTCGTACGTCGAAACGACCACGTGTTACGCAACAGTCAGCGCCACTGCACTGGGAAGGCGAAGGACCCATCTGACAGTTGAATAGTTTATTATTGAAAGGGAGTAGGTCCGGTTTATAAAATTGGACACCAGGCAATAAAAACTGTACCTAATTTTCTTCGAAATAATATTTATTCGGTTTTTTTCAATCGGAATCGATAGGAGATATGAAAAGACACTTGATGCTTTTTTGAATCCCATAACCCGAAGTTTGGGTTACCTGCAACAATTTAAACGAATAACTTAATTTTCCTCGAAATACAGACATACTCCCTTTCTTTTGTATAAAACAATAATCAAACCATGTTACTGTGTTTTTTTATTATTGGATTTTTTTCAGTATTTTAAATGTTAAGTTTATTATTGTTGTCGAAATGCGTTAAAGAAATTTGTGATAGTGTTAAGAGTGAATGGGAAGTGGAGCTATAAAAGCCCCTGGAATGTCTAGAATCGTATTATTGTAAGTCTGTGTATATATACTGTTAAGGATCAATGAACAATCATTATTATGATTATAGTAAAACAAATATGGATGTATGGTATCCAGTTGTAGGGCGTGGCTGTAAAGTTACGTATAAAAATGGTGCGTGATCAGGCAATTTGTCTTAGAAATTAGTAAATGCCCCTTGGCACGTTAGGAATGACGATAATCTCGAGAACTTAAAGGACTGAAAAGCACAAAGAAAGAATAGATGCTCATACTAATCCAGCAACTTCACTCTGCTTTAGTCGAATCTCAAAACGATTAAAAAGAAAACATCCTGTAGATCTCGTAAAGTGAATAACGATGCACATAATGTAATAATAAGATTCAAAGACATATCTTAATCTCTTCAAGGGCACTGGCACATATGTGTACGTTTAGTTTTTCAAATTAAAATTATTCACAGTGAAAGGAAAAATTAAAATCTGGTAGAGAACTATTCACTAGATAATCTTCCAGCAATAAACACAAAAAACTTGTCGAATGGCAGCACTGATAATATTTTATTCTACTTGACAATCACTGATTTGAAAATATTGTAAAAAATTCGTCTCTGAAGAGGTTAAACGATTTATTAAGAAAAAGCGAAATAATAATGAAATATATTATTTTTTTATGTACTTATAAATACTAACCAAGAAGAAATTCAATAACACATTGAATGCTGTGGAGATCACCAGTGACCGGCAGTTCAAATTTAATTTAAGTAAATATCTATTTATTATTACACAATCCTGATCAATTTTCACGCTGTAACATTAATGTAGGAACATAAAAACACGACTGAATGCCCAAATATGTTTTTCCTTTGAGATTTACGTTAAAAATAGTAGTAGTATATTATATCGTGTCTGACCAGACACGGCTGCTTTCACTGTGGCAGCCAACGTTCCGAACGACAGTGGAAAAGTCAATAACTAGTCAGACGCCTGAAAATAAATTTTTATAACCACATAACGTTAAAAATATAAACATTGAAGTATCTAATGATATACTTTTTGTTTTGTACAATCTATCTATCGTTCGTTTTAATTGAAATATAAAGACAATTAGCATTTATTTTGAATAATCGAATTTAATGTGTGGGTCGTATACGACTCACGCGACACGAAACATGTTAATATCATTATTTAATTTTTTCTTTTTTGCTCCCGCTAACAATCACAACAATTGATGCAACATTGAAATGTTAATTAAAAGAAAAGGCTAGTACAACTAATGCATTTTATGTCGCAGTAGAATATCCAATAACTGGTCAGACACCTGGAAACTGCTTTTGTCACGTTGAGCGCCACGTGCATCACTGGTGACCCACGAATGAATTTTAAATATCAGTAAGTTGTTTGTTACATATTTTGCAAGGTGGACCACTCTATTTTTAAATAATATGAAAATATTGAATCTGGTGTGACCACTGGATGTTCTAGATAAAATCACATACAATTTTCCCTAATAATTATTATGTTGCATAATAATAGTATTGTACATCTGGGAAATTTTATTTTGTACGCGTGGTTATAATTTCAACAGAAAATTAGAAAAATTTGTGGCACAAAATTGTAAAAAAAAAGATAAGCGACAACTTTAACGAAGTTATTTTCCTACATGCGCAATTTTATTTAAACCCGAGGGTATTTCATTTTCATTAAAATTCCCGTTTTCTCATTAAGTAAAAATTCTACTGTGTTTAAAGGATGTTGTAAAATATGATACATATGCTTTTGTATATTTAAGTCTTTTAAAATTATAAACTGTAATTTTTATGGAAATCTTTTTAATGCATGACCGTGACAGTACAAGAAATTTAAAAAAATACAATTTGGTTAGATGTGAAGACAGAAAAATACATAAAATTCGAATAGAAAAAATTTCACATACAAAGGAAGTAGTTAACATAATTACAATTTTTTACATTAAAAAGAAATAATTACATTTTATTAGTTAACTATGAGGTTTTTATACAAAATTAGCATGATCACTGAACTTCATTGTTTATTAAATTGTCAAAGTATAGTAGTCAATGCTCCACTGTAAATAAAAATTATACTTTCATACGAGTTAAAAAATGATTTAAAAATTCATTTCTTCCGGGACTGCTTCAGCAACTGGAACACAATAATAAATTTACGCTCGCAGATATTTTGCCTCGCGAGTATAAGTTTTCTTTAAAGGTTCAGTCTGAAATTATTACATCCAGGAGAGCTATTTTTACCTGTATCCCAGTAGTTATAGTGTCGAGGAGACGAGTAAAAGTACTTTAATGATACTCTAACGATGAAAAATAGTCATAGAGGCTGCCAAGTTCCCGCTATAAATTCCTTCTATCTTTTTTAATTGCGTATACAGTCCCAGTGAGGCGGTTTTAATAATTAAATCGCTGGCTTCGTGGATATATCACGCATTTACTGAACAAAGGTATCTATTCTTTATAAAATTCAAAAATACTGAATCTTTACAGTCTGAAGTATTTTTGGTTTCTCGTTAATGGATTTGCTTGAAGAAATTTCAATTATAAAAAAAAGTTTCATTCCTCTATAAAATATTAATTGTTTTACTTATTGTTAGAAGGAATATTATCTAATTGACACACGCCGATTTTTATGAAACTTCGCAGATAGGTAAAGCATTCGAAAACATTTGACAGGTATTTTTTTAATGGCGGATATTCATGTTCAGAGGGTGAAACTTCCCTTCAATGTTGGGGGATGAAATCCTTTCGAGCCAAATAACGCAAAAACTAACAAATCACAGAAAAAAATGGTACAGACAAAAATAACTTGTTTTTTATGAGGAATAATATTACGTAAGAGAAATTTGAACGAAATTATAGGTGGCGCCACAGTAGCCAAAAAATCACGTTTCTTGTAAATATTTTTTGTAGGTATTTATTGTCTGTAATTTTTATGTAGAATTTCTAATAAATGAGTATGTCACAATTACATTGAAAATTATATATAATAATATAATTATATACATGTACAACACTTGAAAAATTAACAATTTTACATCTTTTCCATGATACACTGAAAATCAAACTACTTTTTACGCATTTGCAAATTTTTGACAGTTTATTTGGAATATTATATATGGATACAAACGTACTGAAAAACAAATTTTAAAAACATAAACAAAAGTAAGATTTACTATAAGAAAAGTATTGTAGATTATTACTTCGACTTCTTTTTCCAAGGTGTTTTCAGCACCATAGTATTTACACAGGGAGACCAAAGAATTCGGTGCACCTTTCCCTGCAATATAAGCTATTAAAAAAGATGGACAAACTTTGGCAGGACTAAAAGAAAATTAAACTTACAAAGCTGCACGCTAAAAGGATCGCCAGGCTCCACGATACTCCGCGTGGCTTTTTGAAATGTTTTTTCATTAATACTACTTTGGAAAAAAAATATCAAACTAATCTTGATGTTTATCCTGGCTATATAAGCTATTAAAAAAGACGGACAAACTTTAGCAACATTAAAAGCAAATTAAAGTTACAAGCTGCTCGGTGAAAACGTCGCCAGACTCCACGAAGTCCCGACTGGCTTTTTTAATGTTTTTTCATTAATTAGACTTGTTCACCGTTCTCATAAAAATATTAAAATTATTCTGATGTGTGTCCTTGCAATATAAGCTATTGAAAACGATGAACAAACTAATAACATTAAAAAGACTTAAACTTACAAGCTGCGCGGTGAAAGCATTGCCAGGCTCCACGATGTTCTGCTTGACTTTTGCAACATTTTCTCATTAATACTATTCTGACAAAATATCAAACTAATCCTGATGTTTGTCCTTACAATTTGAGCTATTAAAAAAGGTGGCCAAATTGACAATATTAAAAACAATTAAACTTACAAGCTGCACTGTGGAAGCATCGCCGAACACTACAATATTCTAAATGAACTTTTTAAATTTTGCATTTATCCATGTCGTTCTCATGCTGACATATGGCCGGTATTCATTCTTCTAATTTCATGATGCATTTTTTCTGAAGATGCAAAGTACTCCCATAATGTATATTTTATTGCTGATATGCAGGTATGTACATTTATGGTGTTGTGTTTTCTTTTCTTCTGCTCCTCTATCGTATTGGGTTGGTGCATATAAAACTGCCGGTGGTGCAGTGTTTCCATGGCTTATGGCAGCTATAGAACATGAACTGTTCAATCGGGTATACTGACATCGAGGAGTTGTATTCTACATAAAATAACGATAAAAAAACATTCTTACATGTTTTTCGTATCATTTGCCGTTCAGCAATTATTTCAAATGGCAAAAATTTGTACACACCCCGCGCATAAATTAAAATATATAAAAATGTAAATTTAGTATAAGGTTCCATAACTCTTGCTTTTTATAGTCTTTAATCGATTTGGCGTACTGTTGATCAATTTTTGCAGTATTAGAAGCAATTTCACGCCCCTTTTCTCGTGTACTACGGTCTAATTCTCCCCATAGACGCTCCATAGAATTCAGGTCTGGACTTTGAGGTGGCCAGGAAAGTAAAGGAGTACCGTTTTCCCGCAAAAACTGCTTCGCGACTTTGGATGTATGTTTTGGATCACTGCCACGTTGAATCTATTCTTTGTTTTGTCGAAACTCTTGAATGGAAGGCGATAAATTTTCTTGCAATAGTTCAACACACTTTGTTCCATTTGGTACACAATCGATAATACCTTTTCCCACTTGCTCAACCGTAACACGTTCCACGCCACAGTGAAAAATTCCGTAACTAGTCAGACGCGTGAAAATAAGTTTCTATAAATACGTAACGTTAAGAACACAAACATTGAATTGTCTTATGATGTATCATTCATTTGGTACTATTATCTTGGCGTTCGTTTTAATTGGAATATACAGAACATTACCATTTATTTAGAATAATCGAATTTGGTGTGTGGGGCGCATACGACCCACGCGGCAGGGAACGTATTAAAACAGCCACAGTTAGGAATATGCAGCCACCGCCATGTTTAACGATGGGAGTCACTGATTAAGATTTATGTAAAGGCTTGGATGTCATTTCTGCAAACGTATTTTCGCTTTTGGTTTGAGTTTCGTTCAAATTTGGATTCGTTGCTCCGAATTATTGGCTGTCGGAACGAAATTGGCTTTCGATAATATTGTCATGCGAAGTCTAAACGTTTCGCAGCATTTACTTTTGAAATATATTTATGTTACTGTGGTTTTTATTATTGTATTTTTCCAGTATTTAAATGATAAGTTTATTGTTATTGTCAAAATACTTTAAGAATTTATGTTAGTGTTAAGAGTGTACGGTGAGCGGAGCTACGAAAGCCCCTGGAATATTCAGAACTATGTTATTGCAAATCTGTGTACACATATGGCTAAGGATCAATAAACAATCATTATTATTATTACTTCTGGATATTCGATCACGGAAATCTCCTTCATAGAGATGATATTTTATTTGTGTTATACCTATTGGTAATTGAAGTGACAGTTGGACTTTTCTTCACTTTTTTCACTATTTTCCAACCTTCACGGGCAGATGTCTTCCATTTCCCCCCAATTCTGACAAGTTTTCTGCCTTTCCTATTTTATTTTATTCCACACCTATTTTCGCACACTTTCCTTGGATGTCCCAAACTCTGATACTATAAGTTGCAAAGATCTGCCATTTCGCTTTTCTTTTACATGTTTTCAGATGATTCCCTAGACTTCGGTATACTAGACAGAATGCACAATTTTTAGAACAAATACGAATTCAAAAGACATTTTGTGGCATCCCAATAATTCAGAATTTATTCAAATTTAGTCATGAATATAATTTTCTAAGTAATGCGCAAAAGCTTTTCTTTGTTCAAACTTTTCACCTCAGCGTTTCATAGTAAACCGAGACTGATTCATTTTAGTTTGAGTTTAACAGTACTAAGGATCAGAACCATGAGTTCAGGAAATTAATTATCGACAGAAAAACATGTTCCTATTATAGCGTTGACCAAATAATGCCACTCTATTAGGCAAACAGTAGCAAAAACCGATATGTTAATAATTATATTATTATAGCATTAATACGCTACTTCTCTGAATTTGCTGGGTGTCCGGTACTTATGGACGGTAGTATAAATACCGGCACGATTGCAAATTAACCAAAATTAACGTCCATTCAAAATAGGCCGTTTCTGTGGCTTTGAGGTGACTATAAATACAATACAGCACTTTCAGCTCCAACAAAAACATTCAGACAGTTTCGGTTTCAGTGAAATGGTCTGCCATAAACTTAACAAAACCACATAAAATACCAGAGCGATTTTCCAATCTCCTCCACAAGCTACCTTACAATAGAAGAGACCAAGTCAAGTTATCCAGACTACTTATAGGACACGCAAGGTGAACGCATAATTTCCTACTACAAAGAGAGGCTCCTCCACGCTGTGAATTCTGTGACCTACCACTCACAGTTGAACATGTAATCATAAACTGCAAAAAATTCGATAAACCACGCAGCAAATTCAGAATCCCCAAGGAACTGAAGGGCGTATACCAGTCGGAACAAAGCAGAGAAAACCTCCTCAAATTCTTCAAATCGACAGCCATGTGGGACGGGATCTAGACAGTGATATAGTCGTCGCTAATGACCTAGTTGTCGATGCGACGTTAAAGAAAGAAAGAAGAAGAAGAAGAACATTCAGAACAAAATGATAAGATGTTGACTGGTTTCATTCAAATTTACTGGCTGTTGATATTTATTATTTTAAAAACCACTTGTTCCGACATGGAGTGATTAGTGTGTCTCGGTATCCCTGAAGAGGTTAATATCCGCATTGTGGAGTCCCCCTTGTTAGAACCAGATGACACTGCACTTGTGTGTACAGTATTTAACACAAATTCCAGGGCTACCCTCAGGCTCGAAACTTTAGGCTTCCGTGGGCCTCGTATTACCTTCATTCGGTCCTGTCGTTGGGCGATATTGCAGGCGAAGCATCTCGTTGAAGGACGCAAACTAACCAACAGACCGATGACCCATGGCATGCAGAGGTTATCGTAAGGCATTCTTGGTCGGCTTGATTTAGTGGTTCCTCCCCTGGTCGCTCTGCTAACTTACCCGTTATCTGGCCCGGTCTACCTATACAGGCTGTCTCACTCGCCACGAAAACTTCAAATATCTTCGTTGTTTTTCAGGAGACAGAAAAATGTCTCTGCCGCTCGATAGTTTGGCAACAATTTTCAATGCACAGGGGGTGGTCCACGCAATTGTTTCAGGTTATAACTCCGTTATTAGTGCGCTTACAGAAAAATGTCACAGGAGAAAGATGAATGGTTCGAAGAGTACTACATCCGTAGGATCGTGTTTTTTTTTAGAAGTGCAATGGTGCGGGTACAATCAACAAGTGCATTACTTTTTTAAATGGGAGTGCATACTTTTTTGTACGTAGATAGATTCCTCTCGTCATTCTACGTCAAAAAGTATTGGGGTACATAGGTAAAAAAATTATTAGTTATCGAGATATTTTAAAAATGTCTTTATTGAAGAAGATGCTCAAACGCTTCTCCATTACACTGTACACATTTCAGACTTATCTTGGCCACCCCGCTCAGCCGATTTAAGTCCCCTTGACTGTTTTCTATGGAGTTATTTGAGGGGGCTAGGCAGTCAAAAAATGCGTTTTTTTTATTGTATTTTTCGAAAGTACTATCCTTCCCGAATAAAATGCCGTTTGAATCATGTTAAAATTCGCAAAATTAAGGATTTGACAGCAGAAAAGTTCGATCGCGAGGTATGTAGTAGTTATGTTCTTCCAAAACTTTAAACGCGTTTTTCTCGAAATCATATTTTCTCTTCGTTTTGCAGTGATTGCGAAAAAACGGAGGTTCGAATCGACTTGAAAAAATTGAGCAAATGTAAAACATGTCTAGTTAAGGTCTGAACCTACGCATAAGTCTGTAAAGACTCTTGTTTTGTCAAAAAAAAAATATAAAATAGCTTCTTTTTTAATGAAAAATTGCGTTTTCTTAACTTTCCTGCCGCCATTTTCACAATTTGGATTTTTTTTCGTGTTCAATAGGTTCAGTGCAGATTAGGGGCCTTTAGAGTGCCAAATTTTCCAGGATATTTCATAATTCAATTCTTTATGGCCAGGATCACAGCAAAATCACAACGACTCCAGAAAAAGCGTCTACACATCAGTCAAATGTGAAACCATCATATACAAGTATATGTTATTCAAAAAAATATTTTTTTACACTTTATACTGTTAGTCAACATTACTTAAAAGTACTAGTCACAATATGTATTCATTTACTTGTAATTAATTCTCAAGAGAAGTTACATTTTGACCAAATCTGACTGCCTAGTCCCCTTAAAAGGTAGGATTTATTCAAATCCTATAAATTCTGTGGAGGATCTAAAAGAACGGATAATACTGCAATGGGCAACAATAAACAGATATCACCTTAACTCAGGTATGAAAACAATTGAAAAGCGTTGTCTGAAATGTGTACAGTGTAATGAAGAAGCGTTTGAGCGTCTTCTTCAAGACATTTTTTTAAAATATCTCGATTACTAATAATTTTTTTACCTTTGTACCCCAATACTTTTTTACGTGGAATAACGAGAGGAATCTATCTACGTAAAAAAGAGTATGCATTTCCATTTAAGAAAATAATGTAATTGTTGATTGCACATGCAGTATTGCACTTCTAAACAAAACACGATCCTACGGATGTAGTACTCTTTGAATCATTCATCTTTCTTCTTTGACATTTTCCTGTAACTGCACTAATCACGGAGTTATACCTGAAACCATTGCGTGGTCCATCCTGTACAATGGCGTGCGAAAGATTTGCGAACAGATGACACTTTCAATCGTCCTTTAAACCAGCGGTTCTTAAACTTTTCTTTACCACGGACCCCCTTTAAATAATTTTTTTGTTGTCGCGTACGACTTAACTCAAAATTTAAATCCATAATGTGCTTCAAATATAATTAGCTTTTCTATGTTACAACATTTGTTTATTGTTATTTATAATAGGCTGCAAATAAACGAAGAAATTAAAAAAAAATTATTAGCAGAGTGCAATTTAACTGTCCAGAAATCTCAGTTACAGGCCAGTGGTTCTCATTGCGTCTCAACGAACTCTGCATGTCCACCAAATTGGCAGCTTCACGTGCACCAACCTATTTTCCAGAACCCTGACAGACCCATGCCCTTATCCTCCGCATCTCCGTCGCTTTCGTTCTCTATTTTCGGCGTTTTTTCGCCGTCGTCTTCCTCTGTGTCACGAATATCCGTTCGAGATTACCTGACCGTCGAGGCGTAGGTGCTCAGAGGGGCGACGCAGCTTACCAGGGCAAAGCCACAGCTAGGATTTAGAGATCCGACGAAAGCCCACGGCCGTACCGCCTTAAATCAGCACCGGACCGAGAACAATATCGGCGTTTCTCGAAGCTGCGTTCGCTCGTGAAATGGATTTCCGTGCACGTCGGGAGATCAAGCCAACAACTTGCAACGGCCACGCTATTGGGTTCAGTTTTTATTCCTATCCGAGCTATCGATTCGACGGTAGCAGCGCAAAAACCTGTAACGACTTCGCCTCGGAACCAGCCGAACCCCTCGGAACCCCTGCAACCGGGTCTGCCTCTGGTCCAACTTCGATCCTCGGAGAAACGTGTCGGCCCCGGCGGATACGCCACCAAGATGTCGCAACCTGTCCGGAGATCTTTTGATAGATGCCAATACTGTCGCGTGTGTCCCGTAATTTCTGACAGCCAGACAGCCGGCTCTTCCGAACGCATCGCTCCACCGTACGTGCACAGAAAGACAGGGAATAATAAAAACTGGATCGCCCTTATTCAGCCTCTGAAACTTGCCGACTGGAAACTGTGAAAAGTGAAATGGAAGTTTGATTCACCAGGATGGGGTAATAACTTTGATCGCCTTGAATGTCTCCGTTATTTTTAGGGATATGGAGAACCTTTGTTTACAGAAGTCGTACGGTGCGGAGGGGACCATAATGTGGCGGTAATAATTTTTTTGTAGCTGGAGGGTTTTCGGAGATTTCAAGGTCACCTCCGTTTTTTTAACTTGCTTGCCGTACTTTTTTATTCCTGGCAGTGTGGGAGATGTTTAGGCGATTTCAACGACCCCTAAGGTCATTCGACGAAATCAGTCTCTCCATGCACAAGGAGCATATCTAATTGCTTACTAAATGAGAGCTTTATTTTCGTATTAACTTGTCACCAAGATATATAGGGTGAGCAACGTGACTCGATCACCTTGAATATCTCACTTGTTTTTGATGATAGGAAAAAAATGTTAAAGAAAAACGTGATTTGTTTGAAAGGATAAATATTATGGTAAGCAAACAATTTTTCTTAAGGTCACATTTTCCGAGATTGCAATCATCATGGGGTGATAGCTCAGGTCAAGACCAATCCAGTGACCTATGATACCAAGACCTTCGTGTGACCTTGAATACGAAAAATTCAGGAATGTTTGGGAATAGATGCGAATAATTAAATAACTACGACATACATAACATCTAGAATTTATGCAAAATGGCCAAAGACAATTAGTATCTGCAAAATATTTGCGATCGTCAAAGTATTAAAATAAAATTATTCGTGGATATTGTTAGAAAATAAACGATATACTGATCTCTAAAAAAGTTTTTAAAAAACATTAAAAACTTCAATGATAATATTTAAATCTGATGTCATGAATATTCTAACCTCTGTAGGTTGATTATACAATTTTTATTTAATTTATTTATAATATTCTCAAAGGTTTAACTTGATTGTTATGAAGAGTTACATTGTTTAGCCTGTCGATGCAAATATTTATATCATTCTGACGATGAAAGCAGCGGAAGTAAGTCGACGAAGTGTAATAGACTCTGACAGAATATTGATGGATAACTTGTGGGTGTACAAACGCACACGTCATCATTTTCCGAAAAACTTCGTTAGCTCCTGCTTCGGCGCATGGTTACGTCACATAAATTCATAATGTGTCAACTTCCAGCAAAGCGTAAAATATTACAAATTCCAATGAACTGTGAGAATTTTTAATGAGAATAATTAATAAGAATTAACTCCTAAAATATATGGAAATGTATGAATTCGAAGAAGCATCGTGATGCATGTGAAACATGTTGAATTAATATTAAGTATACTTAATGACCATATATGGAGTGTATTATTTTTCTCAGAGATAGTTGAATTTCTCATTGATTTGTTTAATAGCTACGAATGTGTACTGAATACTTGTATTTCTCTTAATTTTAATATCTTCAAATATTTGTTGTTATTTGTGACACGAACGTGTACATTTAAGATTTAAAATTCAAATATTGTTGATAGAGATAACTATACCTAATGGTCACACGTGAGTGCATGACGTTCCTTGGTTAATAGTTATGAGTCCATACTGATTAGTTATAATATTTTTAATGTTAATAATTCTACAATTTATTTAAAATTATATAAATTTTTTAATTTTAATGAATCTCGTAAAATAAATGACCTTGAGAAATAATCTTTCGCATCATTATATGTCCTGCTCGGAGCAGAGTAACTTTTGTTTGAAACATTTCTCCAAATAATAAATAATTCGAGAGATAATCGCGTGGATTGATTAAAATGGTACACCCTGTATAATCAATCTCCATTAACTATTTAATACCAAAATGCGATATATCGCTAAACTATTAACGAGCCATTCGCTAAAATAAACGCTAGTAACTGAAAATAAATGAACAATTGTATATTTAACAAATTTCACAGTAAAATTTCTATTTTACAATCACAATGGCGTAGCAATGACGTTGGGGCCAGTCACTCGAGGCAAATAATACGTAGTTGAAAGGAAGTACTCGAACTTTCAGGTTAAGTGGAATGTCCTCGACCAACTGCGTTTCAAATAAGGTAAACACTCGTCGAGCAATACCAATGTTGATACAGGACATTCTCATTGTTGTCTTTCGTTCTGCGGTCAATAATATCGGGTTATCAAACCACCATTGAAAAGGGAGCAGGTATACCATTTTTAAAGTGCTCTTTAGAATGATATTCCTCGTACCGTTTCTTACAGAAGTCGCAAATAAACCATGAGGTCCTTGAAACGTGCCATTAGGATCCATTAAGGGATGCAGTCAGGACCTTGGTAGTCGCGTCTAGCGGAATATTCACATTTAAATGCGCAAACGTCGAGTGAATGAATGTGAAAAGAAAAATGGCACCAATTTTCTTAATCTCTTCAGAAATGAATTGAATAACGTTGGACAATATTTTTAAAGCTGAACGTTCTAATACTATTTTGATACGTATTTTAACAACCCTATTTTTTTATGAGAAGTTATTTTCCATTTATAGTTTATATTATTATTATAATTCGCATTATTTTTATCATTCGAATTCGTGGTGTTTCACCTCAAATACGTCATGATGATCTACTACACAATATGTTCAAAACAATTTTCATCTATTTCTTTAATTTCTTTAATATTTATTTTTATTCATGAAAATAAAATATATAAATAAAATACCTAGTGGTAGAATCAGAAGTATTTGATCAATTTCGTTAGTTACTGTAAATAATAGTTTAAAAAAATTCGAATCAATTCTTCATGATTTAATATAAATATATAATATAAAGTAATATGTAAGTATAAATATAAATTAAAAAAGAAACGTTTGAATTAATTTATTTATTAATTGATCAAATACTTATAATTCTTCCACTAGGTTCAACTGTCTAATTACAAATTCTTCAGGCGTATATCAAACGTACTATAATACAGATACTGTCCCTTTTCCTCAAATAAAAATATCCTGAAAAATGTTAAATAAATAACAAGTGAGCATAACGTTCCCATTTGACCAATTTCCTGGGTCACTGTATATACTTGGACATAGTTAATGCATTTAATTTTAACTTCGGGTCAAATTGACTCGAACGGCGGCAGTCTAACAATTATTTGAACAGCGGGCAAGGGTTAAAAGCGACTGCGGAGAAAGAACCGTGAGAAAATGAGGGTTGAGCGTTCGTAGGGAACGGACAAAAGGACAATTCTGTCTGCTCTCGGTAATCGCTGAACTTTGAACTCGAAAGATACGATCGGATATACAAGACACGAGGTACAGCAGTCAGAAATAAACGGTCGGTGTTGGGAGTTTTGTAGCTGGTAAAAATCGTTGAAATTGCGAAAGTTTGTCTTGCACTTTGATCAACTAAAGCGCGCGGACTTGGATTAAGTTCGAATTAGACTAGATTACGGAGGGAACTAGACTAATTTTCGGTACGGGGACTCGTATTGCAAACTTGGAGCCCTGAAACTTTCGGAAAAACATGCACCGCGTGTTGGGATTCTCCGCGGAGGAACGCGGAGTACTTCAATAAAATAATGTACATGACGTCAATTGAGTAGTTATTACAGTGTTGTGAAAAGTCGTATAGTGGTATAATGTAGTATATAAGTTACTTCAGTGTTGTAAGATGCAGTATAATAATATAGTGTAGTTTATAAGTTATTTCAATGCTGTCAAATGTAGTATAGCAGTGTAATGTGGCATATAAGTTATTTCAGTGTTCTAAAATGCAGTATGGTAGTATAATGTGGTGTATAAGTTATTTCAGTGTTGTAAAATGCAGTATTGTAGTATAATGTGGTGTATAAGTTATTTCAGTGTTGCAAGATGCAGTATAATAGTATAGTGTAGTATGTAAGTTATTTCAATTGTGTCAAATGTAGTATAGCAGTGTAATGTGGCATATAAGTTATTTCAGTGTTCTAAAATGCAGTATGGTAGTATAATGTGGTGTATAAGTTAATTCAGTGTTGTAAAATGCAGTATGGTAGAATAATATGGTGTATAAGTTATTTCAGTGTTGCAAAATGCCGTATAATAGTATAGTGTAGTATATAAGTTATTCCAATGCTGTGAAATGTTGTATAGTAGTGTAATGTGGCATATAAGTTATTTCAGTGTTCTAAAATGCAGTATGGTAGTATACTATGGTACATAAGTTATTTCAGTGTTGCAAGATGCAGTATAGTAGTATAATGTAATGTATAAGTTATTTCAGTATTGTAAAATGCAGTATATTAGTGTAATATAGTACATAAGTTACTTCAGTGTTGCAAAATAAGTAATCATACAAATATATTTCAGTAAGATACACTAAGGTGATAATTTGTCCAAATACGTACGATTACAGAGTACAATAGACAGCTGTGGGCCAGTATGGTGGTCCGTAGCACATAGGTACACACAATATGTAACAAAAACAAATGAAGAGTGTAAATGTTAAATAAAAACGTACTATTATTGCAAGAAACGTATGATTTTAGACAATAACACACACGCGCATACATGTATATGTTAGCGTTCGGTTGTGTTGTCTCATTGGTACGATCAGGTGTTCTCTAAGAGCTTAACAAGCAACCCACACCATCTTCATCGCGTGACATAGTTAAAAATGTAGAATCACTTACGATTTACTCTACATCTCCCTTAGTACTGAATATGACGGATATCGAACATAACGTGTAGCAGCTGCCTCTATTTTCAAAATTCGTAATTCTCTACGGGGGTTATTTCACCAAATCGGTCACATTTGTGTTACCTTGTCTGTTACTTCGATAATGCTCAGTCTTTTCTTACTTTTCTCTTAGAATATTTTGAGAGTTATTAAATATTAGAATATTTACACCATATTTTCAAAAATGAACATTAATTCCCTATCATAAAGCAAACATGTTTTAGATATACATTAAGATGTTACATCTTGAAAATCTTCTACAGGTTTGCCGACAGGTCCTAAAATAAAAGTGCTAGCCTATACTCGGACCCTCTTCTCTGCTATAAGCCCCTAAAGTCTTAAACCCTTTTCTTAATCACCCTGTATATTCCTGCCTTCCATCTTATTCCTTGTCCACTACACAGAACTGTTTCAATAAAATGAGTTCGAATATCGTAGGCTTTCGTGTTTACTTATTTTGTCCTCCTGGAACGACGAAATCATTCTCTTCGACGATAAATCACAGTCTGATTAAAGATGGCGGATCCGAGCATACGATTCCCCTTCTGATCCTTGGCGCAGGGCAAAATTCGCGTGTCAGAGAATGCAGCCAAGTATGTCGGGAAGTGGAACGTAAAAATTATCTGCAATGCACGGAAATACGCCAACGAATGTTCCGGTGTTGAAGTTCTATCGTGGTATTACATAGTGAAACTAGCGAGCCGTGCCCTATCGAACTCCGCGAGCAGCTAAAGATAGGACAGATTCCAGCTCCTCCTTCTTCCGCCCCCAATCCTTATCATTCCTTTCACTTTCCATTTTTCTTCGGGCTTTTCTCCTCTTTTTCCTCTGCCCTCGCAGATATATAACAACGACCGTGACGGGGACGAGCGTGGCTTCTATATTAAATAAATAACGATACCGCCGGAGACCCCTGTACAGGGAACCTATTCCTCCGGTAACTCTTCAGAATCTTCCCCGTGACGATGGTGTGTATTGGTGAACAAATTGCAAGGAAGAGAACTGTTTGAATGATCTGTTTATTTTATTCAAAGAATATTTTCAATGTTATAGACGTGGATTATTCTTTTTCCTTCGTTAGGTGCTTCCGCAGATAAGTTGTAAAGGAAGATGGAAAGATTCAGAGGAATATCTGGAGGAGAATTTAGACTAAACATGGAAGACTTCGGTGTACACTGCAGTTAGGTTGGATTTTTAACCCTTATCCATCCCTCACTTTACTAATTTAATTTCTTCAATTGACACAATGGTAAAAATCACTATAACGTACTATTTTTTATAAAAATCGTAAAGGAAAGAAAGGTTTGAGTACTTAATCGCATTCTTTTGTCCCTACATTATTATTTCAATTTGAAGTTTGCTCAGAATTTTCTGATAATAATAATTATTTAATTTAATTAAATTTGAGGTGCCGCTGATCTCCAAGGCATTCAACGTGTTAATAATACATCTGTTTTTAAGACTTTTTTACTATATAATATTATAAATACATACAAGAAATATAACATAATAAATTGACCGAACATGTCTGTGGACAAGGGGAAGAAACAATTGAACACCTAATAAAAAAATGTAGAGAGGTGGAAAGAGAGAAAGAATTAACCAGATGGAAGATTATGCAGGGAAAAAAGCAAGGAAGGAAATGGACGAGGAAAATAGTAGATAGAAAAAACCAGTTGTGCAAGGAACAGGGAACAACAATATAAAGAAATTTTCGTAAAATAACGTATTGTGTTATAACTATGTGTATGTATATGTTTACTATATAGGCACAGTCACGTGCCAACCCCTTTTCGATGCCGAAAGGCAAGAGACTAAAGTTATCTATCTATCTAAATTGACCAAACATTTGAATGTTTAGCTTCTCTTTTCATTTTTCCTGTAGCTGATGAACTACAACTTTTAGAAGCGTACTTAAAATATAATTTGTTTCAGGTATTGTCACCTTGCTTTAGATAATAATACACTGAAATGGTGTTAAATAAAAAGAAATTAAAATAACGTGTTCATCTGTGCAGTTGCACTACTTTTTAAATTAACAATACATATTTTTATACGCATCAATCGATGTAGCTCTTTCCCCCTTTTGCAAAAAAGTACTCACGCTATTATGCCTGACAATTGTCAGTCCAGTAGTTATTCAATTATTTCGATATTTGAACACACTCGTACGGTCTGTCTCATACGTCCTGTAGATGAGACCAATCGAACAGCCGGCAATAGCACTTTCCAGCTGCATCGATGCACGGAAATGCATAAAAATAGCATCGAAACGTGCGGCACATGACACCGCTCAATTCTGCCTCATACAATTTCTTTCTCTCTCCAACAATTTCAAAGGCACGCGTCGTCCCAGTTCTGTGGGACAGCCTGTACGTTCCCGGATCGTTTCGTGGCCGCAGAATGGTCCAAACGAAGCATAAAATTCGTGAAATGTCCGCCGGTACACGGTGTACCGTATCGAACGGCCTGAACGATGGAAATCGCGCGTTCTCCTTAAAGAAGCTCCGTTTCGCAAGCTTCATTTGGCATGGAGGAAACGTTGCATTGTGCAGACGATATGCATAGAAATGTGTACATAGCCGCGTGCACATAGCATAAGCAGGGTGAACCGCAGATGCGAGCAAACTCTACGGTACAAATTTCACTGACGACGCGGAGCTTGCATGCATTATCGGGACGTCATCAAGCGGCATGGATTTTCCTCGCGGCTGTTTCGAAAATTTCTTTGTCCCTTTCGTTGGTACAGGTGATTATAGTCACTCGACGTCGAGCGGTCGGTGTGTCCTGAAGGTGAGTACAGTGATCCACGGTTGGTTGGAAGAGTATTTGGGTCTGAGAGCTTCCAGCCAACCGAGGTAGGGCAAGTTGTCATCGCCTTCTCGGGCTATGGTTTCTTCAGCACAGTATTTACGAGTATAGCTCGAGCAGGCGATGACAACTTGCCCTGCCTCGGTTGGCTGGAAGTTCTGGGTTCCAAATGATGTTCCAGCCAACCGTGGAATACTGTATAGTGACCCGTCACAGTTTCACAGCATAGATTGATACCCTTAGGCTAATCGACATTGTCTTGTTCAAGTGTATTTCGTATGTACAGTAGGACCTCGATTATTCAGAGACTGGTCATCCGAAAATTAATAATCGTACATGAGTTAGGAGCTGACATTATCATTAGTGACACTATGTATTTTATATTCTAAAATAAAATTATAATATTTATGCCAGACACGGTTACAATATGAGTCATTCTTTTATAAATTATAGTTCGGATAATGTAGGTTCCACTGTATTTGTTTCTATTTTGTTATATATTAATTTGAAATAACTTGAACAAAAGATATACACTTGGGCAAAGTGTAGACTTGTGGCTCAAGTGTCCCGTACAGCGGCAGCATATTGGCAGCCAACTCTTTTGTAGTTAAAGAGTTAACACGTTCATCCTGGATCAAGTAAATGTACCCCCTCTGGCTTCATTGTCGGATCGCCTAACTCAGTGATGGCCAGAGGAGCTGCAGCCTTTCCCTACTCTAGGTCCATTCCCCTCATATAGACTGTGATGGACAAATACTTTTTTCAAACTTATTAAGTTTTTTAAATCATGTTTTTATTTCAAAATGACAAATTATTGATAAAACACTAAATTTATATAATTATATAAAAGAAAGAAGGTTAATAAATATGAAAGGAATTAAAGATTATTTAGAAGATTACTTCCAAATTCCTGTTCGAATTGCTATGGAGGGAACTGAAACGAGGGGAATGGACGTGGAGTAGGGGAAGGCCGCAGCTCCCGTGGCCATCACTGTCTCAGACCCTTTCTTCGATCATCCTCTATAAAACAGCTAAGTATGAGGATACACATAGGAAATGAAATATGCAAAAGTATGAATGAAGAGCAGGACGTGCTATAGTTAACTGTTTTAGTGACCTGATGTTCTAATACATAAAGATCACACGTTAAATCGTGCAATTTACATCTGACAGTTCTTTAACAACCAAAGGTGGTTTGGTATCAAGGTATGCTACGCAAAAATCTTAGAAAACGAACAGAATAAAAGAGAAAACAAGTTTACAAAATTAATCATCTGTGTATTTCAATAAAAGTCAAAGAAAATTTCAGAAATTAAGACGTTTTAAAAAGGAGTAATAATTTAAGAAAAAAATATTAAACGTGTCATTTTGACTCCCTTGGTGGTTCTAGTGTTATGTTCTATGCAAGCTTAACGAACTAGCAGAAGTACCATCCACAGTGGGATGCATTTCAGATCGGTTCAGACTGATGGCTAACCGTCCGACTGTTAGAATATTTAAGCAGCCTTCACGTAGAAAATTATTGCACTCGTGAGCTTGCGATGAAAGTACTGCTTCTCGCGATGAGTATCTTGTACAGGCCACCTAGCGTGACCGTCTTGAATGAGTTCGAAATTATGCGCTCTGCAGGGTGCTGAGAAGAGGCGTGCCTAACTTGAAGGCTGTGCACTATTCATAAAAACGAAGAGAGGAGTCTTAACAGATGAGGTGCTTGTCTAGATGGAAGCTTTTTGGGTGAACCTAGATTGAAACATCGTATAAACAAATTTTAGACGTGAAACACCAATAATTTGCAATTGTTACAAAAAATGACTCTGAATGTTAAAATTTATAAATTGTCGGATCGATTTCGATTTTTTTTTTTCTACAGATTGCGGGATTTGATGAATGGAAGAAGAAAGATTTATGCGATATTGCTATAGGCTCAATATTTTAACAAAAAATTAACTTTTTGAGGCCTAAACTGTTACGAGTGTATCTCTTAACCCTTAACTATTACTATCCAAAATTTGTAACTTAAACACTACTCAATAGTAGTCCCTGGGACCCACTCCTGAAATTTGCAATACAAATCATTTGCATAAACAAAAATTTATTTCTTCTTAATAACACTAAATGAATCATATTAGCAATAAAAGTAAACGAAATATAAAAGAACGAACATGACCATCGCATCTCAGAAAAATAATAATGTAAAAAAAAGTTCGTCTTCGTTAAAAAATGTGCTCCCTTGTACCATGCAATTTTCATATAAACAATTTTTTTGTATCTCCAGTACGTTGGGAAGTAATGGACTGTCCACGTCTACGGCAGACACCCTGTATAATGTAGTATAGTAGGTATAGTATAATAGTATAATGGGATGTGCAATATATAGGATGTATAAAATATATACAGAGTATTTGGTAATTGGTACAACCGAAAAGGGGATGATTCTACATAAAAAAATAAGTCCATTCCCCTCAAGTAATCAAAAACTTGAAATGTAATCTCTAAATGAAACTGACGTCACACATAAAGAAATAATTATTCTCATTACGTCACTGTCTCTTGAGAAACAGTACTCACCAACAATGACCGATGATTCTGACGTCATAGTAGACCACAACCTGCCTGAGGGGAATGGACGCAGAGTGGGGGTAGGCTGCCGCCAGGCCTTGCTCCGGCTGGCCATCTCTGCTGTATTCTTTATCATTTCCAATACAAACCTAACATCTTCGATAGTAAGAAACATAAACACTAAAAGCCTTATCACTAGACTTGCGGATCTTTATGCAATTTAGCATATTCAGATATGTACAAAATGTACATGTCACAAAGTAAGTGAAATAAAAAATACATTTTGCATCATTTATAGCATAGAATACAATTTTCTCGGAATTCTATTACTTCAACTACATTAAAACAAAACGTATTGATATCTAAAATTGTATATTTGCATTAACATCCGCAGTCTATTCATCACTCTCAAGCGGCGGGTCTCCGGTGACCCGACCGTCGATATACGAGAGTCACAAGCTAATCGTCCGCGAGGTAACAGAGAGACTAACGGAAGCTTCTGTTCATTTGCAGATTGGAGCATTGAAGGAGTACTTTCTCTTTGCTGACAAACGACTCCACAAGAGGTCCCTCTCCAGCAGCGAGTCGCATCACAGGACCCTAAGGGATGAGCCGAGGGTAAGTGATTCCGCGTACGGTGTCTCGGGGCTGAGGTGTGTTCGTCAAACTGCGAACAGGGAAGCCGGGTGGGGCGCAGGTGTGAAATATATACAAGCCACGTAATTTCGCTGCGCGAGACGCATTGTTTATCAGGCATTCTAATTTTCTCCTAGCCGGCGGACGCTTTAATGCCGCGCCACCTCCTTGAAAGGCACGGCGACGTCACGCAGTTACATAACGTCGTACGTGTGCCGGCGTAATTCAGCGAGAGCATTCCCGGCCATTAAATATCTGCATGTTTTCCCGCGGAAAATTATTTCCCGGCTAATGCCGTTCATTTCTCCGCCGCCCGCCGGGGAAACGGTCCATCTCGGCTGATTTATAAAAGGGCCGAGGAAAGTGCCCCTTCATTTTTTGTTCAACGCTAGATTCACGGACTCCGTCAAATTGACGGATTTCAAATCTCGGAAAGAAAAAATAAATGAACCGTGGTATTATTCTTTAGCAATTTATGCTGACTATAGCGAAGAGAGCCCGTGGAAAACACTGTGAGTGCCATAAATCAAATTTTTTCAGGAGAAAGAAAAAACTTACCTGTGTTTTACACCTTGACGACAGGGCCATAGCGCGGACATCCACCTAGCACGGGAAGTAAAAGTGTATGAAAATGTGGAAATGTATAAAATATTTACATTTGCAAAGAACATATAATAGAAATAATAAAGAAATGACACATGTAATTAAATATAACAACAAAATTACGCAATTTATAAAAAGTAATACATATTTCATATTGAATAATTAATAACTCTGTTTTGAATGATACTCTTGAAAACAATTTTCTACGTGTAATTGGACTCTGCACATGTAATTAAATGTAACAACAAAATAACGCATTTATAAAAAGTAATACATATTTCATATTGAATAATTAATAACTCTGTTTTGAATGATACTCTTGAAAACAATTTTCTACCTGCAATTGGACTCTGCAAAAGCTACACATATGTTTAGTGTCCCTCCTTTTCTTATTAGCGTAGCATACACAGCATCGTTTTCTCAGAATTATGTATTTTTGTTGCTAAATGTGACTGAGAATATAATAACTTGAATGCATCACAAAATTTTCTACTTTTTTTCATGAATGTAGTCCACATTTTTCGGAATGTACTCATCTCGTTGAATGCTTATTGAATGTTCCCACGAGAGATGACATCAGAATCTGCATTGGTATTATAGCAGTACTTTATATTACATGTGCAGCTTTTCAATAATAATTGCTTTTAACGCAACAGGGCAAGTTTCTTGGGCAAAAATGGGTTAAATATGCACCGTGCCGTCTAAACATATTCTACTCGTACAAATCGAACGTCACAGCTGGTTCACATGACGCGCGAATCAAACGTCACAGTTTGTCCACACGAAGCGTTAAACAAATGTCTCAGTTCGTCCACACGAAGCGCAAAATAAATAATGGCTGAATGGGTTAAGATTCTATCAAAATTCGAAAAGGAGAAACGCTTTCAAGTCGACAGCGCTAGGATCGTTAAGCTGGAAACACCCCTTGGCGAGATTACTGTGGTTAAAGTCAATTAAAATGTCCTTTAATTAAGGGTCCCATCGACTGTTTAATCCGTTCCGCGGGGAGCCTTTTAAGCGTAACAGGCTACATGAAAATTACCGCGTGTTCGATCGATTAAAAGAGCAAAAAGACAGAGAGGGGGTGGAGGAGCTTTAACGTCGAACGCGACATTGAAGCAGAAGTGGCCATCGAGTGACCGTCTCAGGTCGACAGAGGCTTTCTCTGCAAGCAAAAACACGCTGGAATATCAGCGCGTTTTCAGAGATAATATTGTGCTTGCACCATCTTTCCATCCACGGCCATTTGTCTTTTTTCTCGCCAATAAAGCACTTGCGCGCGGATGAAACGGAACTCAAACGGTTTATTTGACAAACAATGGGGGGTTGCTTAAATCGGACCAGATATTTTAAGTTATATCTTCTGTTTTATTATTCTTTGGGGCACCCATAACTCGTCAATCCTTTTTAACACATTTTGCGCCGGTTACGTAAAAATACGTCCCTTTCGTGTTATCAATTAACCGCTGCACAGTGGAACGGATCGACAATTAAGTAGGCACTCACTTCATTTTTTTTTACATATTTCATGATTTATTGATTATAATCTAAGGTTAGAGGCAATATATTGTACAATAAATCGTTTAAATCTCTGATAAGAAACATATTAACCTGTTAACTGTGTAGATCTATTTTAAAAGTGAGCACCTACGTTGTGTTGAAACAATGAAGAGATGACGAGTATACTCGTCAAACACAGAGTGTATGCAGCTGCTGTAAAATTGAATTAAATTATAAGGAAATGGCAGCTGTTTTTTTTTAAAAATGAATAATTTATTGCTCAAACTCATTGATATTATTGACAAAATTAAAACATTAATTATTAAAGAAACAAGGAAAATCAAATGTAGGGAACAATTTTTTTTATTTTTTTTTCTTATTTCGTTCTTGTCTCAAAATATTCTAAAATGTCTGAAATTTCCGAATATGTTTTAGTTTTCACTACAATTTTAATTTAAATAGCAAATGGTAATTACTTCTTTCGCATGAAGAGTATACTCGTCATGACACAAAATTGCCATTTCTTCATGACGAGTATACTCGTCATACACAGCTAACATGTTAAAAAATACAGACTAAAACTATTCCAACATAAATCAAAAGGCTGGCCATCTTCTAAAAACGGAAATCCAAAAGATATTTTAGAACAGTTTCGAAAATTTAAAACAAAGTTCAGTGAATTATGGGAAAAATATGGTTTTAAGTTACAAAATTTGGTTGTATATTTGCTTTACAATAACAGAAGGATTAGAAAATTAGTATAATAATATAGGAACACACAGTTTTGTTTCTGTCAAATGCCTAATATTTTACGATTTCGACCCACTATGCGCCTGTCACATAAATGTACGTTTTTTATTTTTCACTTTTATTTTTTTTACTTCTTAAGTGCCATGATAAAATTCTTAAGAATGTTTTCACCATCCAGTTCAGTAGCAAGATGTCAGAACTGAATGCAATTGCTCATTAGCACGTTGACTGCCACACTGTATTGGTTGAAAATGGCCACCTTTCTAAATTTCTATACAAAGAAAACATAATCTCAGGGTAAAATCTTTTTAATCAAGAATATTACGAATATTCACAATTTTTTTTGTTGGTACTATTAAACTATCGTAAAGAAATTTATGAATACTAGAAATGATGAAATAAATAATAACTGAATCTAAGTGTCACCCACATATGGGTGACATGGCGGTCAAAGTGTTAAAAGACTCACTCATGATATCGAATGGTAATAAATAATAAAAGTTGATCTTACACCGAAAGAATTGCTTGTAGGACCTATGTTGATTAGACATTTTTTACTCCTCTCGGTGAGTACTATAAAGCCGTTTAAATATCCCACCCTTTTTTTAACACCCTGCATAAAAGAACTTCGTTCTTAGTTTTTTCGACTAACTTTTGCACGCGGAGTCTCCACGCACGTCATCCTTGCAACCTCACTGTATAACTTTGCAGGTTTCATCCGTCGCTAATTCGCGAATCGTTATCACGCACACACCTGCACGCTGAAAGGGATTGTACAATCAGATTATACGAAAAGGTTATTACGTGCGATCTAATCAGATCTGCCGTCAAACGGCAAATCGTTTAACGTCATTATACGGTCGACGTGTTATAATTCTTGTCACGGATTGCTAACTTTAGTCACACGTACCCGCCATCCGACGAGCGCTATACGAAACGTTCCGTTTAACCGTACGTAATTTTGCAACAACCGTTCGTCAATGAATCAACGTGTTGATTCCACCGAATTTGGATTTTTAATGAATACGGGAAATTCTGGGACCGGTGCGGCAGCGAGCGTATGAAAATTCGGGATTAAAGTGTAACTGCGAGATTCAAAGCGGCATGAGAGCCGGTGCATCAATTTGCAATTTATTAATGTACGCGGGTAGTCTATTTGAAAATACTGAAACGCTGAATCAACGGAAATATTCTGCGCATGAATAATTTACAAGATCACAGTTAAATCCAACGAGACGGTTTTGAAATTTCGATGACGGTTTCGGTGAAATTTTTCACCTTGCGCGGCGTGATGAAGGAAAAATACTTTTTAATATTGGTAACTGATATTCCAGTATGATGTATATAAATAACGGGAATGTAAGGTTTGAATATAAACATAATTTGTAGGGTAAGGGAACATACAAGGAATGTTACAGAACAGATTTATTGGGAAAATAAGTTTTTAATACAATAGAGCCTCCCGTATCCGAACCGCCATTATCCGAATATCCTAATATCTGAAGTTTTATTTTCCTAATTTTCTGTTATCTAACGAGCCGCTCGTGAAAACTTGTAATTTAGCAGCTAAAAAATATGGGATCCTTGAATATTGAAACAAACTGTCAATTTTGTCGATTTCTGTTTGAATAAATGAAATTTAATATAAAAAAAAAGTGATTGGTCTATTATCCGAAAATTCTGTTATCCGATCATATTACAGTACAGAGATGAGGTTAAAGTAATTGAACTGTATTGTTTGTAACATGAGATTATACTCTATTCAAGCAGCAGGAGAAAAAATAAGCATAGAAATAATTGTTTCACATTATTTTAATTTTTTTTCGAGTTGAACACTGTAGAATAAAAATGGACGTTCCCTATTTTTTCTCCTCACCCTTCATTTGTTTTTCTGGTTTATTGATTGAAAACTTTTTTCCATTTTAAAAATTGAAGTGCGTTTTGATGATTTTTATATGAACACAGGCAAAATAAACACAATGTATAAACTTAAATTACAATAATTTGCAGAAATTTTCCAACCTTTTCAAGAAAATTTCTTAATTTCTAAAAAATAGTCTTTTAGGGTCGGAAATAAAAAATACACATTCTTTAGCATCTATTCATAAAAAAATAATCAAAACACACTTCAGTTTTCAAAATTTAAAAAACAATTTTTAAAATTTTTCTCAGGCTTTCTTTTCATTTTTTTCGAAAACCGTTCGTCATACTAAAAAAGGTAATACTTCATAAAATATGCGTCCTGTCCAGTTCTACAATTTTTGTTTGACACGTTCTCTAATATAATCAACAATATAGAAGATAATCGAGAAGAAACGATTTTATGAGCATTTGCTTAATTATTTTAATGTTTAAGGGCCCGGGTTCGCATTTTCCCGTTATCCGATCGAGCTCAAATGTTTCAGAGATTATTTTTTTATTAATCGGAACGATTCTGGGGGGTGCCGCGATGAAAATTCAGAAGTCGAAAATAAGAGCCACCCTAATATAGACATTTAACCTAATGATCTAACCTGTTACTATTGTTCTGTGGAAAAGGATTCAGTCGAATGCCATCCCTCTCTTCCACAAACACACACACACTCGCCTTTAACTCATCCCAGAACTTCTCTCACAACACTCTCAGTGCTACCTCTTAGTTCTTCATGTTTGCCTTGGAGCGCGCCGTGCACAGGGTGGCGTGAAGTTCGAAAAGCTGGAAAAGATCGTCGTTCGGTGTAGCTTCGCGACGTATCTAATCTAGCGTATTCGAAGCGTCGATCGATAGAATCCGGGGTATCTCCGCGGATTTAGCGACGTGTTTTCTCGAGCGTCGCGACGCACGTGGCGGTACGAGCGTGACGGACGAGCCTAGGGATTTTGGAGGCTGGCCAAAATTGGGGGCCCGTGAATTTCACAGCGCGAGAGCCGGCTTTAACGTCACCTCGTTCAACGCTGTGAATGAAACGTCGCGCGTTTCACGTCCCGATGAAGCTGAAGCCCGACCACTCGAGAACGTTTCGCGTTGATGCCGCGATTTACAAGGCGCCATACGGACGGACCAGGAATTTTCATCTCGTCGCCGGTGCACCGGCGTAAATATTCCCTGATCAATCGAACCTTTGCCCGGAATAACGTGCGCGATCACTCAACACGTTGACCGTCGTGGGGGTCACCGGTGACCGACGCATCAAATTTTACTTGCAAGCAGAGGTTTTTGGGTGTACGGCTCCGATTGCTTTGGTTTTCGGATGTGTTTTATAGGGCCGAAAAATAACTACAGTATGACCTCGATTATCCGAACTGCAATTAGTAACAAGATGACTCACATGCTGGCTATATTCTATATACAAATGTTACTTTTATATGAAATTTTAAAATACATAACATTATACAATTAACTACACAGTATCACTAATGATAATTTGAACTTATAACACAAGACGATCAATTTTAGGATGATCGATGTTCGGATAATCGAGATTCTACTGTAATACAGTAGAGCGGCAATTATCCGAACCATCTTGGGAAAAGGATGCAACTGGAATATCAAACGGTCACGTTTCATGTTTGGACCACGGTTAAAAAATTATTAGGAATGAAAAATATAACGGTAAAATATTTTTTAGAATGACTAGTGATGTTCAAAAGCAGTCACACGTACACCCCCGAGCAATTCGATTTTCCGAACCACCTCGATCCCAATTGGTTCGGATAATTGACGCTCTACTGTTCGTGTTTCTTTATTTCGGCCCATTTGCATATTTAGGGGGTGAAACCACCCCTCAGGGTTCATAAGAAGAGGTACAAACGTTCCCATTATAACATTGTGTTGAATAAAACTTTATATAAATTTAATTTGAGTCAGTACTTGTCTGGATGATGTTTTTGTTATCAGTCGCCCTTATCAGGAGGTAAACTACCCCTGATCGTTTCAATACGCATTTTAGAGACCTGAAACGTGTAAAAAAAATTCAAAAAATTCTTAAGAAACCTTAGACATTAACTGTTTAGTGATGACAGAGTAGTGGCTTTATCACCATCCATCACTACTGTCTATATCTAGACCAGTGTTTCTCAACGTGTAGCGTATACCCCACAGTTTTAAATATTTTGGGGGCAAATAGAAAATTGTGTTGCATTCGTCACCTACATCAGCGATATAGTAAAAGAATCACCATTGTTTTTTATGCTGGCAGGCGTTTTTTTTTATTCGACGTGCCTATTTATATTATACTTTTTCAGAACTTGATTGACTTTATGCTAGAGGGGTATCAAAATCTTTGAGACGTTCAGGTAGGGCATGATCCAATGAATGTTGGCAAACACTGATCTAGACTGTGTCTCATTTGTTACTCAAATCAAACATCGACATGGAGTGGACTGCAGGGCACTCCAAAATGCGTACACCCCCTGTGTGAAACCGCAAACACGCAAAACTTTTAACAAACAGATTGTCTGGGAACTCACAAAACATGACGATGTTTTAGAATATCATTCCGTGAGTAATGCCATTTTCCCGGCTAACTTTAACACATTCGTCGCGTGCACGTGCTCTTTGAAATAAATGATTAAAGTCTCTGCGTGTACCTAACACGGTGATTTAATCTCGTGTGCGTAGCTGAGATTGAAGTAGAGAGAGACGAGAGTTTCTTTGCGTTCTGGTAAATCGATTAAACAAAATGTGTGCATGTTGGTGATTGTTACAGTACCCTGCCCCGCTTCCATGTGTTTAAATATATAAAATAGTCAGTTTTTATTTATTTATTTGGTTATTACTTGACCTTTCGTCGCAGTGCATTTACATGAATTTCTTCTAAAATTTATGGAGAGTTTACTGTGCCATTCTATATTTTACTTCAGACGACTATGTCAGATATTAACCTCCTTTCCTCCAAAGTATTCATTCTTAATCGGTTGAGAATTTGTAATTGGCCGTAGCAGTAATTGTACAGCTGGCTTGAAAGGCACGTCTTTGGAATTTATGTTGAACTCTCTCAATTTGTATTTTGTGCTTTGAATAATAAAGAGATAAAATTACAGAGTACAAATTACTCACTGCTGAATGAAAATGAAATTCTGAGTGTATTAATATTCTTCAAATCTGATGTGCGTCTGCATGGAAATCTTAGGAATTTGTAGGATTGCTTTAACATGTAATTATACATATATAATAATATATAAAAATCAAATGATTACAGTAGTACAGCCCCTGGCTTCTTCATTATGGTTCTCACCAACTCTAGCATTCTAATTATGAGTTTCTCATTTGGGGTGATATTATATTTTGCCCCTTTACACTTGGAAGTCCCAAGGCAGATTTTTATTTTGAACTGGTTCGTCGTATTTTTCGATCCACTCCGTTCCCTATTTAATCAATTGAGTTCAAACCGAGTTATTTGGAAGGCTAGTACATGATTTTAATTGATTACTCTCTCATAACTGTGTTAAATATATTTTTTGTATATTTTTACAAGAACGCGGGCAAAGTGCTGAGGTGGAATGATAACCACTGGTCTGTAACAGCGATTTCTGGACAGTCAAATAACTCGATGCTACAGTAAGGCTTGTAATTTTTACCATTTCAACGACTACGTCCAGAAATCTCAGGAAAACGCATCCCTGTGTTGCAACCCTTTGGGTTTTCCCGCCCAAAGTCTACCACCATAGGTACGCAACTGCAACGTAGACAATAGACAATGCACTGCGCCCTGATTCGTCGCCCCAAGCTTCCAAAACCTATACGTAAACTCATCATTTTCGAAAATTAATAGATTCAAAAGCAAACACGAACGGCTCTCTTCAATCAATTAAAGCCTATTCACAGGAAGTTAATTTTAATTCTAAGTATAGGCGTGACCATCTTCCCAACTGTGATGAAGAACACGGTACGCACATTCTTTTTTGTTATAATTGATAACTAAGATTAGCAGCCTGTCAGCCTTAGCTGACTTATTGTACTGGCATATAGTATATGGTATTACCGATCTAAAGTGAAATATAACAAATGTTAAGAATTATTATAAGGAGCAAAAGTTTCAAAAAGACTCCTGTAAAGAAACAGGGTATGCAACAGGCGAGTATTATATTTATTGAACGATAATAGCACGTGTCGTAAAACTTATAGACGCAAGTGTATACTTCTGACTGGGTACAGAGTTGCTCTGCAGTCTGAAATAACATTCGTGACCGTTTTCAGCCTGCCGGACTAGGACAAGTTGTCATCACCTTCTGTAAATATTGTGCTTGAGAAGGTTTTCACCTTCTGTAAATATTGTGCTCGAGAAGGTTATCACCTTCTGTAAATATTTTGCTCGAAAAGGTCATCACTTTCTGTAAATATTGTGCTCGAGAAGGTCATCACTTTCTGTAAATATTGTGCTCGAGAAGGTTATCACCTTCTGTAAATATTGTGCTCAAGAAGGTTATCACCTTCTGTAAATATTGTGCTCGAGAAGGTTATCACCTTCTGTAAATATTGTGCTCGAGAAGGTTATCACCTTCTGTAAATATTTTGCTCGAGAAGGTTATCACCTTCTGTAAATATTCTGTGAATATTTTCCTCGAGAAGATCATCACCTTCTGTAAATATTCTGTGAATATTTTCCTCGAGAAGATCATCACCTTCTGTAAATATTGTGCTCAAGAAGATCATCACCTTCTGTAAATATTATATAAATATTGTTGTGCTCGAGAAGGTCATCACCTTACGTAAATATTAAGCAAATATTGTGCTCGACAAGGTGATGACACTTGTCCTAGCCCTTGTCCTTTAACACTAGATCTACCGACGATCAACGTGCACCTATATCTATCGAAACGATCAAAATGACACGTTTTAGAAAAAGCACGTAATTCAAGGAAACAATGTTTATTTATATTTCTCTTCAGCTTTATTCACCGTCAATTCAAAGTAAACATAATAATCGTCAAAGATAAATTGTACATAGTAGAATTGCAAAGCAGTCATTCCGACTGCCTCGGTAGTTCTAGTGTTAATTCTCGGTCCCGAATGCTATTTCAGACTGCCGGCCACCTCTGTATCTTATTCCCCTTGTCCAACAAAGAAAACCCTCGTGCACAGTGGTCTACAGGAGGGTCTGTATTTTTGCAGGTGCGATGGTTCCAACAGCAACACGAGAAGAAGCGCAAGAAGAGAGACTTCGTGCCCACATCGTACGCTTTCAGCGATTATCCGGCGTTTTTCGATGAGTTCGGCCCTCGTGCTAGGCAAGCCACGTTCCATCGGCAAAGAAATAGGGGCGTGCCTCTACAGAACCTGTTCACGGATCCGCTCTTCAGGGAACAGTGGTACCTGGTAAGTGGGCCCTTCGATTCTACTTCCTTGAGTCCGGCCAAAACGAACTACGTGACGGGATTACGTTCCGTCGCTGCGGACTTAACGACATCCGATAACACTTATAACGTATTCGGGATTCAGATCCCGCCGTACCGATTCTGTCCGCCACTCTGATTCTCTTCTGGATTTTTACTCCCCCCTTATCGCGCCTGTGCATCGTTTCGAATTGTTTTCAGGAACTATGATCGATAACCTGTTGTTGACGCCGGTTCCTGACGAGATTTATGACACCCATCTGGTGATGCCTCCCTTGTTTGGTTCAACCGTAATAAGTGGACTGCGGATCTTTAGGCAATTTAACAGATCCAAGTTTGTGAAGAATGTACAGAGCCACCCCACTGCGACCCACGTCAAAACCAAATATTAACGACTGACCACATATTATACGAGTGCGGCAGAATAGAACCACAAAGACAGAAATACGGCATGAAACCTGACACAGCTCTGGCAGCACAGGTTCATATAAGAAATACAATAGACTATCTCAAAGACACAAACATGTACACCAAAATACAGTCTATCCAGACTCAACATTGTAGCTGATGACCTCGCAGTCGATGCGACGTAACACGCATAAGAAGAGGAAGAAGAAGAAGAATGAACATTTGAATCGGGGAGGTGAAAAACAGTAGAAGTCCAAAATTGGATACTACTATACTATTGCAATGTTTTGATACTGTGTTATATGTTGGTAGTTCTTCCTTCGATAGCCAGAGGAGGTAACACTTGTATAAGTGTGACGCGGTACTAATCACCGCTGTAAGCAGAGTTGTACAGAATTAGAATTGAATTACTCCATGAATTATAATTACAAAGTAATTAAATTACATCGTATTCAATGACATTGTAATTCGTAATTCAGATCACTCATTCGATGAAATTACAATGCAACTCGCAATTGCAATTGAAGTACAATTACAAAGTGCAATGTAATTGAATCAGAATTGCGAATTGAGAGGTAATAAGAGGTGAAAAAAAACACGGAAAGGTTTCAAACAGAAAAAAATTATTATGGACATGAAGAATAAATATAAACGTTTATCTCACGTCTTCAGAGTTCTGAGCTGTAATTCAGTTACATTGTATTTCGGTTGCATTGTAATTCAATTACACTCATGATTACAGTACTGAGCAATTTAATTAATTGAACAGTTCGAATTATGTAATTCACTTGCAATGTATTTGAAATACTATGTAATTGATGTACAATGTAATTAAATCGTATAATTACACTGTAATTTAATTAGCACAGCCGTGGCTATAAGGAACACAGGCTTTTATAGACAATACTACCTCCGACTTTTCATGACCATAAGACCATCAGGTTGAATACAGTTGAAACCATTGGAACTTATGGAACTTTTGTAAGAATGTGCAAAGGGTTATTATTCATCTGAACGTTGATAATAGTTTTACATATACTTAAAACTGTTTAATATTCATAAAGAAGAGACGATAAATGACGTCACCACGGCTGTCCTAATTGAATTGCAGTGTAATTTAATTTCGCAATTCAATTACATTGTACTTCAATTACATACTAATTCAATTACGTTGCAATTGAATTGCATAATTCAAACTTTTCGATTAATTCAATTGCTAATTACGGTAATCATGAGTGTAACTGAATTACAATGTAATTGAAATACAATGCCACTAAATTACAGCTCAGAACTCTGAAGAAGTGACATAAATGTTTATATTTATCTTTCTTGTCTATACTCGTTTCATGTCCATAATAATTTTTTTCTCTTTGAAACCTTTACGTAGATTTCCCACCTCTTATTACCTCTCAATTCGCAATTCTCATTCAATTACATTGTACTTTGTAATTGTACTTCAATCGCACTTACGAATTGCATTGTAACTTCATTGAATGAGAGATCTGAATTACGAATTACAATGTCATCGAATACGATGTAATTGAATCACTTTGTAATTATAACTCATGGAGTAATTCAATTATAATCCTGCACTACTCTGAATAAAATCAAGCAGTAGGTCGTTGCATTCATCTCAAAAAACGCTACCATATCATGAATAAAAAAATACAGGGTTCCATTTAAAAAAATTAACTTGTCTTTGATATCTCCCCCACAACTACACCTACAGAAAAATTATTCATACCACCTAATGTCCCCCTCTGTACCAAACAACTTTTGTACCAGCATTTCTTTGATAACTTCAACCCCTCGTGAGATATTCCACCGTTTTCAGTTAAACGGAGCACCCTGTATGTAATTATTCAATTTTTTGTTTGTTTAAAAAACATCGTTTCTTCCAATCGATAATATTTCATGAGCGTTAAATGGATTTCACGTGGCACTGGCGCGACGATTGGATTTGCCCGGCGCGGGTGCGGCGTTAATTCAGCTGATTGGCGAAGAAGAAATATCGATGGCAGCCGAAATTCGTTTGAACGATGAAACAATTTTTCGCGAGCCCGATTACTCGAGAACGATCAAACGTTCGCTCTTCATTCGTGACTGATCAATCACACGCGATCGCTGATTCATTGCGCGATTATACAGTTCGTTAAGTATCGGCGTGCTGAACGACTAAATCATCGAATAACGGCCTCGACTGATATTTACGTGTGCTGAATTATCGGAAAGGGTTGAATCGTGCAGGGGTGGGCGTGCTTTCCCCGCGTGCCCAGCATCCTGTTTGCCAAAGAAAGAACATTGTGTTATTGAAAAAACATTAACAAAGCCATTGGGAACATCACGGAGGCCGCCGATCCTCTTATCCTGCAGCTTGAGAGATTATCCTACTGTGGCAGGCGGAAGAGTGAATGCTTTTCATACTTCAAATGCGACTCTTTTTATATTTTGCAATTTATTGAAACGCTTCCCTTAAGCTTTCTGTATTTTAAATTGTGCGTATTAAAAAATAGCAATATTTGAACGAGATACAGTAATTATTGTAAAACGTGTCGCTCCATGCGCGGGAGGATGGTGAAAATATACAGGATGTTACAAAAAAGGATTATCCTACTGTGGCAGGCGGAAGAGTGAATGCTTTTTGTACTTCAAATGCGACTCTTTTTATATTTTGCAATTTATTGAAACGCTTCTCTTAAGCTTTCTGTGTTTTAAATTGTACGTATTAAAAAATAGCTATATTTGAACGAGATACAGTAATTATTGTAAAACATGTCTTTCCATGCATGAGAGTATGGTGAAAGTATGTACAGTCAGTCCCATAAGTATTCATACCCTCACTGTCTATGAAAGAAATTTGTTCAAACTAAGTGATGCGTCAGAGGTTTTCCAATAAATGTTTTACTATAATTTTACACGAGTATGAAGTTTTATCCGTCCAAATTTTAACCACATTTAGCAATTAATAACGAAAATATTTCGTTTGTAGAATTATAAATTTCTTTTATACGCAGTAAGGGTACGAATACTTGTGAGACTGACTGTATATACTCGATTTCACCATTATGTTACTATTATAATAAAGAAACAGAGTTTGTTTGTACGTTCGCAAGAATCTTATAAAACTATTAAACCTATTGCTATGAAATTTTTACAATAGCTTCTTTACATTTTCCGGAGTGTCATTAGGCTATATTTTATTTATACCCACAAAAAGTACGTTTCTGTAGCTTTAAAGTGACGAATGATTGATTTTAGGACCTGTGTTCATTAGACATTTTTTACTCCACTCGGTGAGACTATAAGCACCTAAAGTCGTAGACCCTTTTTTTGAACACCCTGTATATAAATATCGTCGGGTTTATAGAAGAGTGACACTTCTCAAAAATCGTCAATTTTAAGGTATTTGCAAAAATTGACAGCAAAAATTGACTGCAAAAGCTATACATACTCGCCACTGGAGGACACTCTTCTTTTTAGGCGAATTTCTATGAAGGTTTTCATAGAAGCTTTCGAGCTAGGAGGAAGTTCGTCAATTTTCGACACGAACGTCACAGTTTGCGTTATGCCACTATTTTTGCTAGAATAACGAATCCGACAAAATTATACTATTTAACCAGAATAATATCACAATACAAAATAGGGCTGTTTTAACCCTTTTTTTAATAGTAAGTAATAGATATAAACGATATTTTATTAGGGACCCCCAAATCCAAAAACTGTCATCTGAATTGTAAAAGAACAAAAATTGTTTCATGTCTAAGTGGTTGAGTAATTAAAAATTTTCTAGCAAAAAACAATTCAAACTGATTTCCTGAAAAATTAACTTTTCTTTGTTGTGTCACATTTATATTAAACTCTTCTCGCATACATTGACACTAACACCATGGTAACACATTATTTACCGCAGACGTATTAATACGTCTTTTGTTACCAGAATATTATTGTCCACGGACGTATTCAGGCTTTTTTAGAGAGTGATACAATTAAAATCACCGTGCGAAATTGTTAGAGCTCAACCCTTTGAAGTCCTGATATTTTTATTTTTGTTTTCAATAACTCCCCATTATTTTAAGTGTTTTACTTGAAATGTGCTTCAAAAGACAGTTGGCTGATAGGGACCAATTAGGTACAAACAATCATGTACCCGAACACTTCAAGGACTCTTTCTGTTACAAAGAAGGATCATGTACATATAATACTGCTTATCTAGGTAAAAAAGTATAAATATTTAACATTTAAACTGGCAATTTAAAAATGTCGAATGTGACTCGACATATTAGTACTTGTAAATAAAATCAATGTCCAGTCACACTCGACAAAGGAGTTCAAAGGGTTAAAATTAATATAGTGTTCATTATACAATTTATTATTATGCTCATCATTCACATTTTGCCCCGTTAGTTTCTTTTTCTAACATTCCATATATTACAAACGCAATTTCGTTACCGTAAAATTTTCCAAAATGTCGAAATTTACTAACGCGCGAGTATTTCAATGTACTTGTATGAAAAATACCCGGCTACAGGCGTTAGTTTACGCAAAAATCCCCCGGTCAGCAGTGTGTTAAAAAAATCATAATGAGACGCAGGGAGCAAAATACTCCCTTATCTTACAGCAGTCCGCATCGAATAAATATCAGAGCTGTGGTCGTCACCCTTATCGATGGGGGTTGAAGCGAAACGTGCTTGTACTACGTGCCCAAAATCCTGTTTGCGAATGAAAAACATCTAATTGTTAATACCGAGCCCGTATATCGTGTTCCGACCGTTAATTCCAGAAACGACAAGAGCAGCGTCCGCCGTTGACTATACCGATCGAGAACGATCGTTCGGGGCGACGTGCAGAGAATTATGAACAGGTTCGCATGAGAAAGGATGACCTCTGACCGTGCTTAAATTTCTCCATCCTATCGACCCGATTGAACCGTTCTTGCTCTGCATATACACATTGACGGTTTTGTTGTTTAACCCTTTGCTGTTAGGGATTATGCTGGTAGAATGACGTGGCGTGTACGTCGACTCAAAATCGTACATTGTCCTGTAAAATCTATTGGAGTCGAAATTTGGTATCAAACTCTGGATTAATAGAAAATTTAGATTATTTTATTAACCCTTTGACATACAACTAAAATGAAGCTCGATGCTGTCAAACAATATTATTTAATATACCTCAACTTATCAATTATGTGAGCTTTACAATGACCTTATAAACAAATGACTTATTCCAGATGTCTTTGTGTGTCAAGGGGTTAATAATTCTACCTAGAAGAAAATTATGTACGTCACACAATGACATCTTGGACGCCAGGTAGCTGCTAAAGAATGAGCCTAATGTTTTGCTGAGAATTATTGGTCTGTAACACCTTTAATTTTCGACCCTGTACATGACTATGACGTCACTTTACAATTATTGACATTACCTACTAGTTCATTGTGGTACTGCTGAATTGCTGCAACTTACAAATAAAAATTTATTATTGTATCACTGGAATCACTGCTATGAGTCTGTAAATAATTGCTAAACTAGTTTGAATTATTAGGTAGATCGGAAAATTATGTCAGATTCATCAAGGAAATTTCAGTTGATTATTACTACACTTTGGTTATTTATTTATCGTTTATACACCGTGGGCTGTAAATCGTGGTACACAAAGCTGAACAAAAGTACTGGCATAATACTCGATTCTATTTACAAACATTAATAATTATTAAACAAATTACTTATATCATTTTTTTCATTATGGGTCTCCATTCGCAGTATCTTACTTGTTTATATACAAAAACAAAACTATATCAATAAAATAGGGAACACTTGACTAATAAAAATGGCACTTCTAATAATGTTATGTTAAATACTAAAAGATTGCAATTTAATATTGCTCAACGTGATCTTTGTACTTTGTTGCCTCTTTCAAATGATTTGGCATCGAATGGACCAATTTCTTCGTTAAATCACTATTGATTTTAATCTATTCCTCTGAGAGTATTTGCTTTGACAGTTTGACTGCCACGCTGCATTAGCTGAAAATGACAAAATTTCTAAATTTGTATACAAAATGAATGTAACCATAAATTCTACTTTTTTCAATCAATAATATCAGTAACTATTGTCATTTCTTCACTGCTTCTATTAGACTTCATTATGTACGTTTATCAACCCGTTGGAGTCAAATGACGAGTCTGGCTCGTCATAGTAACCTCATGAATGAAGTCTCTCATTATGCTTTGTAATAAAGTAGAGCTATGTGCAAAACCATACTTCTCATTTTATTAAAATACTCAATTTAAAAACTGAAACATGTTGTTTTCCATTCAACAATTATCTACACCGACAGGCACAAGAAAATTGAATCGTATCCATATTAAAAAATAATTTTAATTAAATTGTACGCCTAGGGGTTAATACTATATGCAGTAAAATAAATAATGACTGAATCTATAAATCATCCAAATATTGGCGCCGTGGAACTCAAAATGTTAACAAAGCATTTACGACCATATGATATTTCTATATAATTTTTTTATTATTTCTGCTCGTAGAATATAGTAATACAGTTTGACAGGGAAAATTTGAAACACCCTCTATGTACGTTCGTCGTCCTCGAAGGGTTAATCAATGGACTCCGTTGAAAGCATCCTGAGAAAATTCAAACAATCTGCGGTGTCGTTTAATTAGCAACATAAAAATCCTTGCCTCCCTTTCTTCCTTCGGCTCGCGTTTCCTTTTGCGTTTCGCCGACTTTTATTCGAGACGAGTTAATTCGTGCTCCGCAGCTTCGCCATAACCTCTTTAAAGATTCCGCACATTTTGTTCGAGATACTTGATTTTTCTTATGCGCTCCGCCTCACTCAATTTCCTCCTGTTTAACCAGATAACAGCTGTCTTTTTTGTACTCTTCGCAGACCGCCTTGCTCGAATTTTCCACTTTCCCGTTTTTATTCGCTGTTAAATCGCCACCGGACGAAGTTCGTTTACATTTTAATGAAATTGTACGGTAACGTATTGGGCAAATATTTAACGCCTCAGTATTTGATTTCGAGCGAAAACTTCGCCAGAAGTGGAGTGTTGAAGTACAACGATATTCACGCACAGCCACATACACACAGGCAGACTGCAGCGGCAGTGTGTTGGGTTTTTGTGCCTGCAGGTTTTCCAGGACACTTTTCAGGGATAAAAAAGGAGCTGTATCAGTCCGAACAGAGACTCCCCATCCCAAAGTTTCAGACCCGAGATAGTCGAGATGCATAGACATTTATACAGTTCAGTTGCACTGTACAATACAATTTATACAGTTTCCTTTCTTTCTTAGCGCAGTATATACTTTATCGCTTCATTAACTTCCTTATTGACCATTAGAAAATGTTAAATCTAAATTGTATCCACTGTACAATCATATTGTGTACAACTATACAATATACAACTGTACAAGTATATAATATACGAGTGTACGACTATATAATGTGCAAGTGTAAAACTATATAATGTACAAGTATAGAATTATACAATATACAAGTATACGACTATAGAATACACAAGTATACGACTGTAGAATATACAAGTGTATAACTATACAATATACAAGTATACAACTACGCAATATACAAGTACGCAACTATATAATATTCATGTATAGAACTATACAAATGTACAAGTATACAACTCTACAGCTATAAAAGTATACAACTATATAAATATGTAATATAATGCTGTAACTATATACTAGGATGTAACTATATAATATACAAGTATGGAAATATAAAATTACGTACGTATACGCATATGCAAATATACAGTATAAGTCTATGCAGATATACAAATATGGAAATATACAAGTTTACTGTATACAAGTATGCAAATATGCAAATATGGAAACATACAAGTATAAAAATAGAGAAATATACAAGTGTATAAATATAAAAAAATATGGAAATGTGCAAGTATACAAGTATAGAATTACGGAAATATATAAATGCGGAAATAAAGCATACGGATATAGAAGTATCGAAAGTATAAAAGTATAAAAGTATAGACGTATACGAATAGTATACAGGTATGCAAATATACAAGTGTACAAATACAGAAGTACAGATATATACAAACATACAAGTGTATAAATATACAAATATGGAAATATACAAGTATATAAATATGGAAATATATAAATTCGGAAATAAACGAGTATAGAAATATAAAAGTATGAAAGTATGAAAATGTAAAAATATAAAAGTTTGAAAGTATAAAAATATAAAAGTATAGAAGTATAAAAGTACACAAATATAGAAATACGTACAATGCCGTATTTCTTGTCAATAATCTGCAAAATGATCTCGAAATTCCTCATTTACCACTGCAGTAACCGACCCTGTATATCTTCGCTAATTTCTGTATATTGTATATCCATATATTACATATTCGTTTAACTTATCTCTGTATGGTGTATGCCTGTATGTGGTATTATATACACCATACAAAGATACACTGAACGAATATATAATACACAGATACACAATGTATCGAAATTAGCGAAGATACACAGAGTCGGTTATTCCAGCGGGAAACGAGGAATTTCCCGTTCGTATTTACAGATCATCGACAAGAAATACGGGCACTATGCGCGGAGGTGGAGCCAATAGAACTAATATAGCATTTTATCAGAAATGAAATACCGTGTTTGCAATGCCTGAAATTAATTAACCCTTCCAACCGCCGCGCATAAATACTTCACGGTTCTTTCGCGTATCAAACGCAGTAATAACGATAAATCTCCGTGCGCGTACGTCAGATGAATAAATTTATTGGACACCGGCCATGGAAGTTTTCGATACGGTTCTAATAAAATTTTTGTTTAAATGACGAATGGCCATTGGCGGGATTAAAGCCGTTCGGACCACCGTGACGCGCGTTCATCGCGTAAATTTATTGAACGAACATAAACATTTCATTATAGACTTCCTGCGATAATCGAACCTTCGCAAACACGATGCCACGAAGCGTCATCGCAAAAAATATGGGCTTCGTTACGAATCGTCCCCGTGCCTGTGTTCCGAATATTTTTCATTTTAATGATTTCCGCGTCATCGATAACAGTATCGCGAACATTTCGAGCGAATATTCTGAAATTTTCTATACAATTTTCGTGCACGCGATCGTTTTTATTTTTTACATTGTCGTGCCTCAGAAGCACGACAATCTAAACACTACTTAACATTGACTTTATCATCAGAATATGACTCTTTGCTGTTTGTAATGTATTACAGATCGCAGACTTTACCACGTTGCAACTGCAATGGGAAATCCCGTCACTAGTCAGACATACGGAAAATACCTTTTTATTAACACGTTCCGTGCCTCGTGGGTCGTATGCGCCCCACGCACCAAATTCGATTATTCTTATTACCTCTCAATTCGTAATTCTGATTCGATCACACTGTACTTTGCAATTGTACTTCAATCGCAATTACGAATTGCATTGTAATTAACACTAGAACTACCAAGGCAGTCAAAATGACTGGTTGGTAATTTTACTACGTACATTTATTTTGGACGTCTGTTACATTTACTTCATAACGACGCTGAATAAAGCTAAAGAAAGATATAAATAAACATTATTTCCTTGAATTACGTATTTTTTCTAAAACGTGTCATTTTGATCGCTTCCATGAAGTAGATGCACGTTTATCGTTGGTATACGTAGTGTTAAATTGAATGGGAGATCCGAATTACGAATTACAATGTCATCGAATACGATGTAATTGAATTACTTTGTAATTATAATTCACGGAGTAATTCAATTGTAATTCTGCACAACTCTGGAGTAGACAGTATGAGCCTGACACCGCCCCATCATCACATGTAGGGCGCTTTAGAATAGCTTTCGTTTGGAGACAGCGTCCAATGTGGAAAATTTCGCCTAAACAAGTTGACTCGGAACAACCGATCGGTTGGACATAGTCATAGATAAAAGTGGTTGGTCATCCAAGAATGAGTCAAAAGTTACCTTGCAGATATATAACCACCGTTTGTCTTTGTTCGTGTATAGAATGGCGGAGCTAAGGATGGCTACGACATGAATCTTGGTCCGGCGTGGCAGAAGGGTTACACTGGCAAGGGTGTTGTCGTGTCGATCCTCGACGACGGTATACAAACGAATCATCCCGACCTGGCGTTGAATTACGACCACGAGGCCAGCACGGATATCAACGACAACGACAACGACCCGATGCCAAGGGACAACGGCGACAACAAGCATGGAACTCGATGCGCCGGCGAGGTCGCCGCGGTTGCATTCAACCAATACTGCGGCGTCGGCGTCGCCTACAACGCCAGCATCGGCGGTAAGATATCTCAATTTTTCCTGTAAACACAGAATCTAGAGCGGCGATCTTAACCCCTTCAGGGACAAATTTGTTGAAGTTAGCTAAAGTAATGTTTACTTAAGGGGTTAGACTACTGTAAAATTTCGGATTTTCTGCAAGTTTGGCTGAAATGATAGTCCGAAGTCTCTAGAATGCATTGCAAAATGTTTAAAATATAAATGCAGCTTACAAGGGAACATGTCCAACCCGCCCACGCCGATTTTGATGAAATTTATATGCTAGATAGTTTGCAGAAAAATATTGGACACGTATTTTTTTTATTGGTAATCGTCCATAGTGAAGGGGTGATATCAGCCCTCAAAGTTCAGGGTTGAAAACGTACTTTTTGGAACATCTCGGAAATTAAAGGGTCTACGAAAAAGATTTTTTTTTAAATTGTGTGTCTTTGTGTGGGGAAGTTATTCACATAAAAAAGTTTCAGGAAAAATCATTTGTTTAAATAATATATCAAAAATTGAAATTTTTTAATTGAATTTTCTTGCAAAATGTTAATCCACTTTAGCGTAAATTTGTGTATGTGAACTATGGACCAAAATAGAGGATACGTGTTTTTGGAATTTTTTGTTTTTTGTCATTTAACGATAATTATAAGATGTATAATTCTCTTCCACTTTGTGCGAAAAATGATTTTAACAAATGATTTTACCTTAAATTTTTGTATATATTTTTATGTATATATATATGTATATTTTTTGAACTTGCATAATTGTGTTTAACACTTCACAATATGCCAAAATAAAATGCCAAACCGCAACTTAATAGAATGTTTCGTTTTTTTATAATTTGCGTCGGCAGATCACCTACTATTTCGGGCCGTCACAGTAGTCTAACCCCTTAATATAGATTCATATATAGAAAATTGTAATTTTGACAAGATAAACACAGTCAACTTTCCGTATTCTTCGATGGAAAATCTGTAATTACCTACATTTCATGCATGCAATATTTCTTTGCCTATAACTTTGTAACGAAACATTTATTGCAGAACTTTATATAACATTTTTTTTCTTATTTTGAGGTAAAGAATAAGCCACCGCAATTTGTCGGCAAAAGCCTGGGACACCCTGTATATTTATTCCTAAAATTTATTCGATCACGTTCACCCTACAATCTTTTTCCTTGCAATCAGTCACACGGTCCTTAAGCCCCGTTCAGACGGGGCACTGATGTCATGAAACGTGACACTGACGTCACAAAATGTCATGACATCTAGACACACGATCGATAGAGAAAATTAACTTCTCATGGCGTGGCATTAACTGCCGCGTTTTCTGGAAAATTTGTTTACATAGACGAATTTGTCATTCAAAAATACGCAAGCCGTACATTTAAACATTTTTTTTTTCGACCCACAGATTTAATAGCATGATTAAAAACCGAATGTTCTACAGGCAAACAGTCTTCCAACACTGATTTCAGAAAGCTTCGTCCCGGAATATTTTATGTTGCAAAACTTAATCCGCATAAAGAGGTGGAAAATCCGCAGTCGAAAGATCAAAGACGCGGAGGGAATGCAGGGATATGTCATATTTCATTCCTGTTTTCTCTGCTGTCCTCGTTGATGAAATGGACACCCTTATTTTGATAATCAAAGAGTTGCGCATTACGACAGAAACTTTTCATATGCTACGTCGTTAAATTGCTGGTGACGTTTCATGTTTCGTATTAATTTCACGTGATCCTCCTTGCGGGCTCCGTAGGTCACTGTTGACCCACGTTATTGACTTCAACCCTCACTGCTCCCGCATTTTCCCAACAAAATTTGTCCCTTGGTATTAAATTGCCACAATAGCAAACGATCGATGTGATAAAAAGATAAACAGTTAAATTTGCAAATTCTTTGATTTACAATAAAAACGAAATGTTTCATTTTTTCGAAATCTTAAACAGTATGTAAGAACATTAGAATTATGATAAACTGTGTGTGTGTGTGTGTACGATAGTGGCGTGATGATTCAACGTTAACATAGTAATTGTGTAAACAGTGAAATATCTCGTAAAGTATTGTGTTTTCAATTACCTTCCATCTTTTATACACAGAATGACACGAGGAATTAATTTATATAAAAAAAGTCGTATCGTTCCATTTAAACAAAAAAGTGCAATAGTTGAAAAAAAAATCATAGTACAATTGCAGAGCTCGTTAACACTTTCAGTGTCACTCTGCATTAGCTGAAAATGGCAGACTTTCTAAATTTTTATACAAAATGAATGCAACCATGAATTCTACCTTTTTAAACAATAATATCAGTAACTTTCATCATTTTTTTACTGCTTCTATTAGAGCTTATTAGGTATATTTTTAATGTTTTACATGATCAAATAAATAATGATTGAATCAATGCGTCACCCAGATATGGGTGACGTGGCACTGAAAGTGTTAAACGGTAAAAATTTTCCTCCACGATTTTTTTTCTAACTTCACTTGGAACGGAGCTATAGCCTGACCCAGTTACAAGAATCACCCTGTACAATGTTGTATACTTCGAACTATTTAATTTACCGGTTATAATGTTTATACTCGTTTCTTTACGATAATCGACTTCAAGCCACAGCATGACAGAACCCATTTCTCGACGACTTCATCTTTTTTCTTCCTTACGCAAGTCGTGGAAGTAATAGCTACAACCATCTGCTCCATCCAAATTAAATTTCTTTTCATCGGTAAACACAATACTTTTCCATTTCTGGTTCCAACGCATATACTTTCGTTCAAATTGTAAGCGAAGTTCCTTGAGTTTTGCGTGTAACAATTCTTTCTTCCGTAACTTTGTTTCTTTTTAATTGTTTGAAACTTTCAAGTATACCTTGCGCGTTTCCGATGTTAGTTATCACGTCTGTGTGCTCTAGAATTTGTTTTGTTGCGTCATAGAAATTGGATGCTTTTTATAGTAAATCGTTTCTCGTTAGCTATTAACCTGGTAGCTATGTATGACGAGTATACTCGTCATGCGAGAAAAGTAATCACCATTCGCTATTTAAATTAAAATTTTAGTGAAAACTAAAACATATTCGTAAATTTCAGACGTTTTAGAATATTTTGAGACCAGAATGAAATAAGAAAAACAATAAAACTTTTCCCCTCTATTTGATTTTCCTTGTTTTTTTTAATAATGAATTCAGTTACGTACGATTTGTTCTTCTATGTTATAACATTTGCTTATTGTTATTTACGACAGATTGTAAATAAACGAGGAAATTAAAGAAATACATTATCCACGTGGAGTCTCTCCTTGTTGGTTATTCCACAATTACTGAGACATCCTGTATAAAAATATTACATTGGCACCGACGTCCAAAATTGGCCATTTTCCATCACTGTCCATTTCTTGTTACAGTTTCCTGCACTTTTGGTATCGATTCTTTTACAGTTTCTTCTTTAAGACGGCTGGAAACGTTTTCACACGACCGACAATAAAGTCTGCGGCAAAACTATTCGCTGAATAGTTACTTTTTTCTTACGGATCGACCAGAATCGAGAACGTGGTACTCCTTTCTATAAATAATTGCGCGAGTTCCTATTTCACGGCGAAAACGCAACACCAGCAGCTTCAATTTTATTCGAATACACGGTCTTCTTTATCAAGGGTGACTTTTTCTGAATTACGATCCCCCGACGCGGTGTTCGCCTGCACTTCGAGCTGGGGTGTAAGGGGGTGCAGAGTGGTCGGATTCGCGGAATTTGTTGCAGGGCAATCGATCATGCAATCCTAATGCAAAAACAACGCCGAAAAATTGAGGAAAACGAGATAAAAGAATTTTCAGAATTTATGTGGAATTTGTTAGTGTAACTTTAATTTGTATTTTTCGTTAATATCGTGGAATGATAATAGACGAGCAAATTATTGTCAGAGAATCATTTCGATTAATGCTAATATATTGGCAACACGTCATTCCAGGCCAATAAATGTCACCTAACCGCAGTGCCGCGTTATAATTGTACGTGGATTAAAATATGTTAATATTTTAATTACACATTAGTAGTTCAGCCGTATTAATTGCAATCCATTACCGATCGTCATGACCAGTTTTGAAATTAGACGCTAATTGAACAAGATACGTACGCATTCATGGTTTTATAATTATATTAAAAATTGATGACGAAGTGGTGTAAATTATTTATTTCTTTCATATGTGACTCTTTCTTTACGAGGCACTTAATCAGTAACTATTAAATTTGTTAAGCTTACACATTTTGTATTATTCTTTTATTGCATTTTAACGCCAGAAATTTGCAAATTTTGTTAACTCTTAGATTCACTAAATTCATGGCCCTTACTATCTGAGCTTGCGAACTTCTTGGCACACGAGATTTGACCTTGCGTGCTTCCTGATCTCTGAAATCTGAGCTTGCGGCTTCCTGGCCTCTGATACCGTACTTTGTGGGTTTTCTAGCTTCTGAAGCCGAGCTAGGTTTCCTAGCTTTTGACACTTGAGCTTCAGGGTATTTTGGCCGGAGATACCTGAGCTTACGAGTAATAGAGCTTAAGCTTGTGGTTTTTTAGGCTATACATAGTTAAATTTTCGCATCGTCGGTTTGGTTTCGAATTTCGAGGCCTGAGCTTGCAAGTTTTTACCACTTCGACCGTGCTACCGCCTTCTTTGAACCTTCAAGTCCAAATAGTGAAATGGTTCGTGAAAAGGGGTGGTTTCAACTGTGAAACACGCGATTGTCCCTTTTTTGCACGTTCAGCAGCCTACCTTGTTTCCCGCAAGTACTTTGCATTAAAAAGCTTTAAATATCTCTCGAAATATTGAATTCTTTAACATTCTACCCTAACACTTTTTTATACAGAATGTTCCGAAGAAACGATCCACGTAAAAGAAAATGCATTGCCATTTAAAAAAACGATGCATATGCATTTTTTAAGCGTACTGTTGCAGTTATAAAAAAGCTGAGCTTATAGAAAAGCAGACATTCTCATACCATTCAACTATTTCTTCTACAGCTTTCTTTTAAATTGATTTTAAAGTCGTCTTAACTCTCGATGACCTAGCTATCAGTGAGTAACGTTCTTACTAAGCATTCGTGAAAATTTACACGTTAATTAAAAACAGGAATATAATTGAACTTTTTTTATTTAACAACGAAAATAGTTTATCTTATAAAGAAAGAGAATAAATGAAATTTAAAAGTAATATTTGGTATTGAATTTATTAATACAGAAAGAAGCATAATTAGTTTATTTAATAAGCGGATCATCCGATATCACGAGATTCCAATGTTCCGATCGTCATTTTTACGAAAGGTTAGTTATCCAAGGTTAAGTTGGATCACGAGTTGTATTAAGTTCTGTTTTATTTGGCAACCCCTATCATTCTTCTGTTATATTAATTCTATCTATTTTTGTCTATTCTAAAAAAAATAATATTTTATATCAAATCTACATTAATAAACAGAACACCACATAAATTTGATTCAATATAAGATTCGAAGGAGTCAAGGAACTGTATTGGACGTTCGGTCTGAACGATTGCTGAACGACAAGCCATTAGAGTGGCTCGTCGCAGCTAGAATGTTAATTACACTCGGGCAATTTCACCTTTGCCCTCTTATTCATGGTTCCGTCGAGTTTCTTAATTTTCCCATTACCGGTACAATCACCGAGGTGTCAATCATTGAACGGTATGAGGTGCTGCAATGGGACGAGAGGCAGCTCTCGCAGAAATATCGAGTTCCGATAAATTAATCGGCTCGTTTCCATTAAAATGCACGTGAAACATCCGTGTTCGATTTAACGCGTCAGTCCCGGCGCGATCAAAGCGACGCGTTTCGGCGTGGAACTGGCGCGGAAAGAACGCGGGAAAGGGATGAAACCGTAATTAGAAATTTCCGGGTTTGGCTGCGTCGCGTGCATATTTTACGTGACTATCGAAGGGGTGCAGAGACTGGGCACATCAAAGTCAGTGACGCTTGTCAAATTCTATTCACTTTGCGTTTCAGCGTTCAATGATATTCTTCTTCTTCTTCCTTCTCTTCCTGTTCTTCTTCTTATTATTATTTCTCTTCCTCTTTCTCTTCTTCCTGTTGTTCCTCTTTCTCTTCTTCCTGTTGTTCCTCTTTCTCTTCTTCCTGTTGTTCCTCTTTCTCTTCTTCCTGTTGTTCCTCTTTCTCTTCTTCTTATATCTCTTCCTCTTCTTCTTCTGCTGCTACTGCTTATTATTATTATTATTCCTCTCCCTCCTTCTCTTGTTTCCCTTTTTCCTCTTCTTCATCCTCGTCCTTTTCCACTTCATTTGTTATTTGCCTTTCTCTTTCTCTTCTTCCTGTTATTTCTCTTCGTTTTCTTCTTCTTTTTCTTATACCCCTTCCTCTTTCTCGTCTTCCTTGTTTTTCTATTTTTCTTCTTCTACTGCTAGCTACTATTCCTCCTCTTCTTCTTCTATTGTTATTATTATTCCTGTTACTCTTTCTCTTGTTTCTCTTATTCCTCTTCTTCTTCTTCTTCTTATACCCCTTCCTCTTGCTCTTCTTCCTCGTCTTCCTATTTTTCTTCTTCTACTGCTGGCTACTATTCCTCCTCTTCTTCTTCTTATTGTTATTATTATTCCTGTTCCTCTTTCTCTTGTTTCTCTTATTCCTCTTCTTCTTCTTCTTATACCCCTTCCGCTTGCCCTTCTTCCTCTTCTTCCTATTTTTCTTCTTCTACTGCTGGCTACTATTCCTCCTCTTCTTCTTCTTATTGTTATTATTATTCATGTTCCTCTTTCTCTTGTTTCTGTTATTCCTCTTCTTCTTCTTCTTATACCCCTTCCGCTTGCTCTTCTTCCTCGTCTTCCTATTTTTCTTCTTCTACTGCTGGCTACTATTCCTCCTCTTCTTCTTCTTATTGTTATTATTATTCATGTTCCTCTTTCTCTTGTTTCTCTTTTTCCTCTGCTTCTTCTTCTTCTCATACCCCTTCCTCTTCATGCTATCTTTCTTCTTCTATTGCTGGCTACTGTTCTTCTCCTTCTTATTATTATTATTCCTGTCCCTCTTTCTCTTGTTTCCTTTTTTCCATTTTTATTGCTGGCTACTGTTCTTCTTCTTCTTCTTCTTATTATTATTATTATTATTCATGCTTTCTCTTCCCCTTTCTCTTGTCCCTTGTCTTCCTATTTTTCTTCTTCTGCTGCGGCTTATTATTATTATTATTATTATTTCTCTTTCTCTTGTTTCTCTTTTTCCTCTTCTCCTTCTTATTCCTCTTTCACTTTCTTGTCTTCCTGTGTTTCCTCTTCTTCTTCTTATACCTCTTCTTCTCCTTTCTCTTTTTCGTCTTCTTCTTCTTTACAGTAAAAGCTCGATAGTTGCACTCTCGATACCTGCAAACGAATCTCGACTCTTACATTCCACCAGCTAATCCCCGAAGATTAGCTGGGAGAGACAGCACAAGATTAGCTACTAATTGTCATTTTTTCTCAATACTCAATCGAATTCTTAGTCACATAAAAATTGCATAAAATCGTCGTGGGTCGATCGGGTGACGTCTCCTGTAACTTTCAGGGCGACCTGACCGTCGAAGCGTTACATTTTACAGTGAATAAGTGGAGGAGACGTGACGTTGAAGTGCCTAGTTCCGGTGCCTGTAACGTAGGTCTAATGCAGGGAATTTCGACGCACAGGCAATGAGAAGGAAAGCTATCTGACACAAATACCTTCCGTGTTCTCAGGTGTGCGAATGCTCGATGGCCCGGTAAACGATGCCGTCGAAGCCAGAGCACTGGGATTGAATCCTGATCACATCGACATCTACAGCGCTTCCTGGGGCCCCGAGGACGATGGTAAAACTGTCGACGGTCCCGGACCGCTCGCCAGGAGGGCGTTTATTTATGGCGTCACCGGCGTAAGTTGCATAATTTTATACAGTGTGGACAGAAAATCATGATACGGGTCAAAAGTGACTGCTTGAGGAGAAATAAATAACAACTGTTGATGTTTTACCTTTCGAAATTTTGCTTTCGAGAAAATCGATTATAATTGAGCTCTTTACTTAGAAGTGGCCTAACAATAATTATGTTTTTCGAAGAAGTGTGTCGAAGCTGTTACGGTATGATCCTTTTGTCTAGAAGCAATTGATTGTCTGTGTTAGTAAAAATCCTTGCTGTTGGGTCGCCTTGCTATTGGGAAGCAATATTGCCCTCTTTAGTTAAAATGTCCTATCTCCCATTTTTTAATTCTTCAAGGTACTTTGAAATATTTGGAGTTTGATATGTTTTTTACTTTTTGAGCAACGTTAGAATGGCCTGCGTCCTTTGTAGGAGCTTAGAAACAGTTTAATTTATTTGTTCCAACTGCTTTTTATATCGTTTTTAATGATCAAATCTCATTTTTCTCGGATGTTTCGAAATGTTAGCTAGGACAATTGAGATAAGGAAGGCGGAATAGGAGTTTAGATGTTAGATTGTTCCGTGATATGTTAGGACTACTTCAAGAATGGACTCATTGCTTAAGGGGGTAGGCCACCCTGTAGGTAAAGAAACAACAGATAAATTAAAAATGTTTTTCAGGTAATTATTGAGTAAAATACTGGGAATTTTCAAGAGGATGTTAGGCAACATTTGAACGTTATTTTCATACATGTTTATTACTTAAAATTAGAAAATGACGGAGATATGCAGCATTGTCAACTCTCATATCTGACAGGACCTTGTCAGTTGGCATCCGACACCGAAAGCGACTGGAAAATCAGAAACGAAAAATTATTGTGCCAGCTTAAATAGAAATATATTCTCTTCGATATAGCGAACGATTTTTGAATAAAAACCATTTGCTAAAATAAGTAAATGGTGGCTTTTCAAAGATAAAATTTGTTTTTCACCGAAAGACATAAACTTTGAAAATTTATAAAAATTGAACAAACTGAGATATTAAAAAAAATCTTACGCTATATTGTAGATAATTTTATAAGGATTAATATGTCAAGATTTTAAGTTAATCGGGTGATTTGTTTCGGACATCTGTTGGATGCCAGATGAAAAACATGGTTTCGAAAAAAACGCATTTAAAATTTAACGCCTCCGTTTAATCCCACCTGACGTGTATACATTTTCAGTGCTGTAACTTCACAGTCGAATTCCGAAAAATCCTTTTACCGCAATATTCTCCCTACATGAAACTTCTAAAAAATGTAAAGCAAAATTTGTTCCATTTTCTAAAACCGACAGAGTGGTCTACCCCTTCAAAAATGTGTATATACATGAAAGATGCATTAACTATAGTACGCTATGAGCAAAAAGAACAATTCCAAAAGTTAGAAGTCATTTTACAGGCCTGCTGTATAACTTTGAACGTCCTATTCTACTAGCTTCTACTATAATAAAAATATCATTTGCCATTTATCGAATTTACAAGTATAGTTAAAAATATACATTCACAGATAACTGCGAACGATTACTGATCTCATGGTTTTACTCTAACAAATACACAAGAATCCTTCCATTTGATATCTTTGAAGAATTATACAAAATTATCTAGCAATACGTTCTTCTAATTATTTTGAGCGCACTAATACACCGGTGGCTGACGTATCAACTTCAATTTCATCAAATAATTGATTACTCCTATGAAATTTCGAGTACAGGATAATCGTGGTAACCGGGCCAGGCTATGCTCTGAGTCAACTTAAATAAAAACCTATCTTTCGAATTAAAAAGAAGTGCAATTGCATTTTGCAAGTGCACCGATGCACTACTGAAAAGAATCATACACTCAGGTTACAAAGCTTGTTAAACAGTGCAAAATTTCCCCCCACGACTTTTCTAACTTCACTCGGAACAGAGCTATAGCCAGCCACAGTTATCAGAATCATCCAATATATCCTTATTAACATCTGGTGTATCAACGATGAACCAGCACAAAATTGATCAAAACCCTCGATTTCAGCAGAAACCAGGAAACGATCCCAAACCTTTGGACTGGTAGAGTGCATTCGGTATGCAACCTATCTCCCACGGTGGTCTAACAATTCTTGTTTGTCCGTGGAATAGGGTCGCAAGGGTAAGGGCTCGATCTTCGTGTGGGCATCCGGGAACGGCGGCCGTCACACGGACTCCTGTAACTGCGACGGCTACACGAACAGCATCTTCACGTTGTCCATATCGAGCGCGACGCAGGGTGGCTACAAGCCCTGGTATCTCGAGGAATGCAGTTCCACTCTCGCCTCGACTTATTCCTCGGGGACTCCGGGCAATGACAAGAGCGTCGCGACGGTGGACATGGACGCAAAATTGCGCCCGGATCACATTTGCACCGTCGAGCATACCGGTACATCGGCGTCCGCGCCGTTGGCGGCTGGTATCGCCGCCCTGGCGCTCGAGGCCAACCCGAGCCTCACGTGGAGGGACATGCAGTACCTGGTGGTGCTCACCTCGAGATCAGGACCACTCGAGAAGGAGCCGGGCTGGATTCTGAACGGAGTGAAGAGAAAGGTTTCCCACAAATTCGGTTACGGGCTCATGGACGCCGGCGCTATGATCAGCCTGGCCGAACAATGGACCAACGTGCCGCCCCAACATATCTGCAAGTCCGACGAGATCAACGAGGAGAGACGCATCGATCCGACCTACGGTTACACGCTGAGTGTCTACATGGACGTCACCGGATGCGCTGGCTCTTTGAATGAAGTTCGATTCCTCGAACACGTGCAGTGCAAGGTAAGGAGACTCGGGAAGTTCATGTTCGCTCGCCTGGAAGGGCAACTGGCTTCGTCGTGCGAAGATCATCCGGGGAAAGATTGAAGTGCAGCGGGTCACGAAAACATTCCCTGTCGATGCCAGACTCAGCGCGGTTTCGGAGGGAATATTAAGTCTGCGCGGTTTCGGAGGGAATATTAACTCTGCGCACGCAGAGGGAATGTTTGAGAATCTTCTTTCACCTTTCTGTTGAGCCATTTTCCTGTGCATTAACACTAGGACTCCTGAGCCCTGAGCCGCCAGGCGGAAGCCCAACAGGAGGTTCCTTGAACCGATACTTCTGACACATTCAGCCTGAAAGGAATTGTTTTTTGAAGGAAGTTTCATAACTTTTGAGTATCTTGTACTTTCTGAAGCAGACAGCATACGTTTTTTCATTCAGTTTATTTCTAATTATATATACTTATAGCAAAGAATGGTGCTGTAAAATAGTGTAATAACATTGAAATAGTGTACTAACATGAAACTAGTCTGAATATGATTCTTCAGATGTCAAACATAAATAGCAAAGTGCCATATTCATTTCAATGCCTTCTGCATACATAATTTTTGTATTGATGTTGAGTAAAATGGTATTGTACAATAGTGTACTAACATGAAATTAGTGTGAATCTGATTCTACTGATGTCAAACATAAATAGCAAGGTACCAGTTCATTGACTGCCTTCTGCATACATTGTTTTTGCATTTATGTTGAGTAAAATGGTATTGTACAATAGTGTACTAACATGAAATTAGTGTGTATCTGATTCTACTGATGTCGAACATAAATAGCAAAGTACCAGTTCATTGACTGCCTTCTGCATACATTGTTTTTGTATTGATGTTGAGTAAAATGGTATTGTACAATAGTGTACTAACATGAAATTAGTGTGTATCTGATTCTACTGATGTCGAACATAAATAGTAAAGTACCAGTTCATTGACTGCCTTCTGCATACATTGTTTTTGCATTGATGTTGAGTAAAATGGTATTGTACAATAGTGTTCTAACATGAAATTAGTGTGTATCTGATTCTACTGATGTCAAACATAAATAGCAAGGTACCAGTTCATTGACTGCCTTCTGCATACATTGTTTTTGCATTGATGTTGAGTAAAATGGTATTGTACAATAGTGTTCTAACATGAAATTAGTGTGAATCTGATTCTACTGATGTCAAACATAAATAGCAAGGTACCAGTTCATTGACTGCCTTCTGCATACATTGTTTTTGCATTTATGTTGAGTAAAATGGTATTGTACAATAGTGTACTAACATGAAATTAGTGTGTATCTGATTCTACTGATGTCGAACATAAATAGCAAAGTACCAGTTCATTGACTGCCTTCTGCATACATTGTTTTTGTATTGATGTTGAGTAAAATGGTATTGTACAATAGTGTACTAACATGAAATTACTGTGAATCTGATTCTTTTGATGTCAGACATAAATAGTAAGTATGGTTGGTCTGAAGCACTTTTTCTTTCACTAAAAGCAGACGAGTTATTTAGATGGCCTGCGTTAAATGTCTCATCCTGTATACTCTGTCGAGTATGAAAATATAAACTTAAAATCTCATTGGGCTATTCATGAGAGCCAAGGTGGAGACCGTTGGGGGTACAGGTGTACACAACATATTTTTTAAAACGCATAAAACAAAATTATTTGCAATAATCGTAATAAATAAAATTTGCTTGTCAGTGTTGTAATTTGTCTAGGTCTTTACATAAATTTACATACATACTCTTTAGCCGAGAATGTCACAAAAATGGGGTAAGTCTGTACCCTCACGGTCTTTAGAGCACGGACCTACCAGAGTTATGGTCGCATTCATCATTTAAAGTCATTCGGACTGCCTATAAAATACAATGTTCGCAGCAGTACCCTTCATATTATCAAAAGTGTAGGTGGTCGGTTTTCAGTGAGACACTCTGTACATTTTTATATGGAACAGCAAGAACACGTCATTTTCCGTTTTCAATAGTTAATACCCTCATCCGGGTTTAATATATTTTTTGCTGCACGGCTCTTTTTAATTCTCGTATTACGTACGTTTGCAAGGAGTGCTCGGAAACAGTATAAATTCGTGATATCATTAAAATGTATATTTTTCCAGAACCGTTTTATGAATCATAAACCAGAACCAAATATACCGTTACATATGCATAAAGTGAAAATAAATTGTGATATAAATGCTCCAGCTCTTTGCACATATTTTGTTCTCTGCGAGATCTTTCAGAGGCACCCATAACTTCCTCCAGCAGTAACAGAATAATCGTTTTTTCGTGCTGGAAATTTAATCTTTTCACGGGACTGCCGTAAAATTCGTGGTAGAATTGAACATAATTTAATCCTCGCGTAAAGGAATATTGAAGACATAAATTAATAATTTTTAAAAATCAAATCTTCGATGTTTGAAGACACTTCGAGACAGGTATCTTTTATTTCGCTTCGAACAAGTTTAGATGAAATTATTAAACTGGCCGGTTGCACTATATTCAAAAAGATAATAAATTAACATAACTTAACATGTAATTAATAACAAAAAAATTATTTTCCATGTAACATACTATTTTCAAAATTTATTACTGCTAAAATAATATTTTATAACACTCAGACTCAGGTTCGACAATATAGTAAGTTATTTAGCACTCACTGTTTAAAGCATATTTTTTATTCAGCTCTGTTATAGGTATTTTTCCTTTTTTTCAAAATTTCAAACGCTGAGAGTGTTTATTAACATTTCAGAAAACAGATTTCCCCTTTTGGTATATGAACATATTTTCCATGTGCAGAGGGTTGATGCGAGCCACGAATAAACAATCCATTGAGTATTTTGTGAACAGGTTTCGTTAAGGTTCTTCCCACGAGGAAATTTGCGATTACTTCTAACTTCGCCCATGGGTACCACGTCGACTTTGCTGTTCGAGAGGCCAAGAGACGTTCTCAGCTCGAACTTCGACGACTGGCCATTCCTCAGCGTCCACTTCTGGGGTGAAAAGGCAGATGGTCGCTGGACCTTGCAGATCATTAACGCCGGAAACAGGCATGTGAACTCCCCAGGCAAGTGATCGTAATGTTTTGTTATACTATTCAACAGTAGCCTCTAGAGAATGATGCAGAGACTACAGAGGATACAGAGTGTTTCGGGGCCAGTAGTACAACTGAGTGGGTAAGATGTGATTCTAGATGGAAAAACGAAACGAAAATGTAGAATAAAACTTTTTTGTATGGGGCTCCGTTTTTGAGAAAATTAAGTTTAAATTGTTATTGGGTGCTTCCCTGCCTTCTGTGCGGTACGTTGGTTAGTGTACTTGCAACTCCGGCGGCGAGGACCTATGAACATGTTTATATACATCCGTTTCTACGGACCATTTTTTAACGAAAAAATTAATTTGTATTGTCTGAATATGAAAGAAGATACCCTGATTGTTTCGAAAATATCCGCTGAATACGTTCTGAAAAAAAAAATCCCGAAGATCGCCTTACTTTTAACGTCCTAAACCGGGCTCTCCGCATGGATCGTAGTGACATCACTAAAGCATGAGAAAGCCTGTAACTCTAAAAGGGCTAATTTGTGTTAACTAACAACGAGTTTAAAAGTTCACTGAGTACTGTGTACTTAAATTAATTGTATTAATTCCTTCGTTCTATTAATTTTACATTACTGATTGTATTAAATTGATTCTGTATGATTTTGTGCTACAAGAATCACATGAGCTTTTAAGCAATTAAAACTCTGATATTCCTTATTGTTAATGTATTTTATAATTTTTTTTATGAATCGAGTAAAGAGTTTTATGCACCAACAGTGAAAATTTCAACAACATGAATATTAATATGAAAGCTATTCATTAGAATCACAAAAGGATCCATTAAATGCATTCAATGATACCATGTTAATTAATTAATATAATGAAAAATTACAATATAATATGAATACAATGTAATATACACCCGTAATATTACTGTAATTTGTAATAATTGCAACCCTTCGGCGTTCAAACATTCCACTCAATAAATATGCTCATCGATTTCCCACAGGGGGTGTAAGAAAATATCCATCGAACTTTTAAACTTGATATTCTCGAAAACGAAGCCTTATACGAAATAATTTTATGTTACATTTTCGATTCCTTTTTTTTATTTGAAATTAACATATACTCGGTTGTATTACTCGTTACGACACACCCTATATACATGTATAGTGATTCGCATTAATACTAATAGTACACCGCAGTGTTTGACGTCACATCTCTGTATATTTATTTTATTATGAATTAAGCATTCATTTATGTCTAATGTCAGGGTGACCAAGAGAATTTTGACGCATTTCACATTTTTTTACCAAATTTGCAATGTAGTGAAATATTCAAAATAGATTCCATCATGCTCTATAGTGTTCTGTTATCGTTTCACTAACAATTCTGTTCCTGTCTGATGAAGAACAGTCTTCCGCAAAAACAAATTTTTACAGCCTCGTTTTATGAGAGCATCATTATCGAATATACAGGGTGTAGTAAAAATAAATATGCAGTGGAAGCTTTTAATGAAATCGTATATTTAACTTATTCACTGCCATGAGCTCCATTTGGGGATACCGTGTATTCAAGATTATTGAATCCGTTGAAAAGCAATTAACATCTATAGAATTACATAAAAATTATTGTTTGCCAGTTAATGGGTCAAATATTCCACTCTCTATCAAACGAATTAAAAACTCTGTTAATTAACAGGCTGTTTACAGGGCACAGATGAAAATGAAATCTTTAAGCTAATGTATGTTATAAAAATAAGTAAACACACATTAAATTTATTATTTAGTAGCCACAGTAATAGCATGGCATTGCCATGAGCCATTTCGAACTGACGTTTTGGCTAATCGATCAGACAAGGAAAGCGAATATATGCTGCACTTTTTTATTGAGAATTCAGTGCTACATTCTTTCCATTACCGGTTTTAATTATTCGATACTTAATAACCTTGCTTCCAATACTTAAAAGTTTAATACAGCCCACATATATTCAATGAGAGAGTGGCCAGTGCTTTCATATCACTTCAAAAAGTTAATACAGACTTTTGAATATTTTCACTTTGCCTATCGGTCCATTTGTGTAGCCAGGGGAAATAATTTTCTGTTAATCATTTTAAATTTACTTGCACGTCAATTATTCAATTTAATGTTGCTACTCCTCCTACTCAAAATAATGAAACACGTCCACGAACTATAATATGTACTTTGTTTTATTGATTTATAGGTAATTTTTGTGTGAATACTTTCTGCATTCCTTAATCATTCAAATTAAAATTCATATTCTACTACTCCATTCAAATGTTTATTTTATAAATACGTGTAACGTTATCGACAACAAAAGTAATAAATTCTCTAAAGTATTTAATTATTGCTCCATTACTTGAATTATAACGTATGTCGTCCACTGGTCGTTACAATAAAAGCATGCACGAAAATGAAGTAATTAATTTCGTCATAAATAAATATACAGAGTGATAATTGACCACACACACCTATTATTTGAATATTAATGTGAATAACCGTAAATTGATGCGGAGAAACAATTAACTATCATAAATCGATGTTTATTACAGTGGAAATATCACTGCGGGACAAATGCATTTAATTCATTCTTCCATTCATTATCTTCCATTCGTAATTAAAGCTACTTCACAATTACGATAGTTAATATTCTATGGGAGTAATAACATAACCGCAAAATATTAGATTGTGTTTTCTTAGAATACACAGTCACATACGCTTATTAAATGTCATCACGATGCGACTTACTGTCAGCACCTGTTCTAACAATCGAAATAACACTTTGTCGACGGATGGGTGTAGAATACCTGCAGGGCTATAATTTAATTTAACGTACACTAAAACCAGCGTAACAATTAAAATATATAATACATACTTGATTAACCCTGACGCTGTACACGGATTTAAGGGTTCACGGATGTGGAAAAGTGAATGCACATTTTTCTTCTTTTTAATTTGACGTTTATGTTTTCAGGAATCGAGTGTCATTCACATTCACGTCGTCGTGCCGTTAGATCTAAGGATATAAGTGGCATACGAGTAGAGCGATCTTATTTCTATGACGCGAGAAAAGTATCGAGATAAAATGTTATTGATTTTAGAGGCGACCGTATTTTAAAGTCTGCAGCCATTGTAGCTTATGAAGTAAATGTTAATGTGTTAAGGAGAGCATTAGATGATGAAGTTATGCTACAAAGAATATGGCAATTTACCGTTCAGTCGATAAAGTGTTACGAACGTTCAAAAGAAAGAGAACAGTTGTTTCATGTGCAACGGCCAGCTCTTTCGCAATAAGCGAACATGATAGTACTGAGATATTAATCCAAAATTTTATAGCGTTGCAAAATTATTGTATGAAACTATAAGTAAATATTATTGATTTATTACGAGAAATAAACTATTATAATAATTATTTATGAAATTTGGTGTAATTTTCTAGTACGTTTAAATAATGTAAATTAAAATTTGCAATTTAATATTTTCATGTATTTTTCTGTGGAAAATTGTCTGAAATTGTTGTTTACTTATAATATTTTCAACAATCTTAAGGTTCGACTCATCGCGCAATTTGTATTTATTGAATTATACGAAGTAATAGAGACAACTTTTGAAAATAATTTGTTTGGATAATCGATTAACGAGAATGAAAATAAGAAATACTTGAAGACATTGAAAGTCAGTTAATGTGACAAATTTTTATGTAGAAATATAATTATTATGAAAATTAGAATAATGTGAGGTTGAAACATTATTAATTACAGCTGAATTTTTAATTACACTTGAATTTGTATTCTTTTAATTTAATAGAGTTTTACTCGTTGTTATTACTAATATTAGCTCTTATTTAACTTAAAAAATCCAGTACATTTGTTCGAACTATCAATTGTTAGTTCTGTATTCGGCCTTTGTAATTTTTTTCAATTCGAATTGACATACAGGAAGTGTCATTTAACACGTTAAGCGCCGCAGTGGAAAAACCTGCGATTAGTCAGACGCACGAAAATACCTTATTATTAACATGAATCATCGCATACATAAATATTTATTTATTCGATAATGTACTTTTCATTTTATTCTATCATTGTGACATGCATGTAACTCAAAATTTCGTAGAGGTAATCAGTTATTTGACGAAATTATAATTGGTACTTGGGTCACGAGTGGTACGCGTGGCGCTTAACGTGTTAAAAAGAATCAGTATGCCTTCATGTTCTAATGAAAATAAGAAATAATAAAAAACCCCTTTACGTTAACCAATTGGTAAAAATGTTTAAGTTTTTTGTTTTTTAAGAATTAATTTCTGAAAAGAATATATCATTCTGTAAGTGAAACTATCCTGAACTCATTTTTTTAAATTGGATTTATACTCTTCAAAAAAAAAGCAGACAGCTTACAATCATATTTTCTACATTTTCAATAGTTAAATAAAAACTACTGACTTTTCTCTTATATTATCTAATTTTAGCATTCAATATTCAGTCGATACGAATTTGTATTTCTATTTCTAATAATTAATTATGAAAAAGCTCAATCTGTAACTGAAATTAACGATAACTCAGTTTTAACAAAATTGCATTTGTACATTTACTGAGACATATTTCACTTCCACTGATATTTACTATAGTTTCAATAGTTAAATAAGTACCACGCTGCAACTCACGAATCAACGCTGAGTTTCAAACATGTCGAAAGAGACGGCCGCAATTCACATAGAATTTTCCAAATAAAGTTACACAGAAATTGAATAGACGATCGAAAATTTCGCAGGCTTCTAATATTCATTGAACTGATTAAAAATGCTTGATCAACTCAGCTCCCGAAATTAATCCTTTCAAAGTAAACACCGATGTTCAGGTTAAACAATATGCTGACCGTATAAAATAGCACAGATCAACATACGACAGGAACTATATATATTTTGTAATTAATCAGAAAATTTTGGTAATTTTAGAAGAATCGAAGTATAAATATAATTTATAAACAAATTTCACAAATACAATTTAACGCTTGGAAGAATTCAACATAAATTTCAACGTTACCTGCTATACAAGACTGAAAACATGTCACAGACTGATAGTAACTAGAACACATAATTACAAACTGTCAGAAATATAAAACACAAAGATAAATATTGGGATAAAACATAAATAAATAATTACTAACCATCCCAAACAACATCCAGAAAATCCCAAAGTCTTAAAGAATATCCATATACCGCACAAAATCTAACAAATCAATCCATTAGAATCCAATCATTTAGCAACTGATGTGATTTTGAATCTGACCTTGGTATAAAAAGGGCCAAGGTCCAAAATTATCGCATTTGAGTTTTATACACCATTCACATAAAACTGAACATTATCATATAAAAAAGGGCCGCTGTACTTCCATTATTACAAGCAAAGTTGGATACATTCTCAAGAGTCCAATGTGTTATACGTATTACAGTCAAAAGGGCCAATGTGCACCATTTTCCAAAAAATTGCAAATTGGACACGAGCCTCTGTGATGGTTGGTACAAAACCCCTTGGAGAATTGTACCCACAAGCACTCTACCTACCACCATTAATCCGGATAACATCCCTACCCTCGCCCTAAAGGAGATATCATCCCATGCTCCCCAAACATCACCTATCTTGGAATCATGTTTGATCATAAACAGCCCAATCGTGGAGCTCAGCCTCTAAGACACGTATCCTCACACTACAGAGACTCCAACACAGGGCTCTCAAAATCATCCTACAGCCGAATATCCTGCATATGATCTACGCTGTAGAACTAACATCCAACCCATAGAAGCAATTACTTTTAAAGAAACCTGAGGTATAACGATAGCTCTCACATTAATGAATTCATCAAGACACGAGCCTTTGCGCTCTTGATAGGATACCATACAAACGAAAGATACCTTTTGCTCTCAGCATACGAAAATCCTATAAATTTACTCCAACACTCGAAATATCCGTATTCCTAAATCAATCTTCCACCCTCTACCCTCCTGCCAGTGGCTTCATAGCCACTCCTACCAGTCACCAGGTGTTTTGACAATTTTTCTGCTCAAATCTCAGCTCGATTCACCCCACATGTATGTGTCTATCCTTAACCTCTTCAAGGAGACTGACACGTGTGTGTACATTTAGCTTGTTTCTCTATTTCAATGGTTACAGACAAGAATATGACATCTAACAGCCATGTGTGTGTATATTATTTTTTTTACAGATCTTTACATTTTGTTAATTCTTTATTCCTTATTTTGTCAATATGAATTTATATTGAGGAAATACTACTTTGCCTAGCTTCAACAAATTTGTTCCTGAAGAGGTTAATACCCATAAATTCAGTCAGAGACCAATTGTAGAAGCCATGGCTTTCAGACGTCTCTCCTCTGCTCCGAATCACCATAAGATCATGACCTAACAAAAGGAAGAAGTACAGACAAGTGCTCTATCTCAACACTCTTTACTGAACACTATTTCTACATCCTCCTGCCATTCGGTTTCTCTGAAGCTGACCCTGAAGAACAAATACCGAAACGAATATCTACTTATCAAGACAACACTGTCTTTATCTCAACTCTAAAGCTACTCACACAAAGCTAATTCGGTGTGTGAAATACCGCTCATATTTAGTGTTCCAACACGAACAGATCACGGTACACAATACTAACAGGGGACGTTTCCCAAGCGGTCCCCTCCGAATTTTATGAAACTTTAGGATAATGTAGATCTCGAAAAAGTATTTGACACGTATCCTTTCGTCGGCAATCTTCCATAATGAAAGGGTGGAAACAGCCCTCAGAGTTAGGGTTGCAAAACCTATTTTGCCGTTTATCTCGCAAACTATTCGAAAATATTTATATGTACGATCCAAGAATCGCTTATCCCATCACAACCTTCCTTCAAAGCATTTTTACTCACAAGGGGAAGGCACAGGTGTTGCAGTCGCTTTTGAAACGACAGTATGTGGAGGTCGTAGTACCCGTGTAGTATAACAAAACCCTTATGGGTTTCACCAGAATGGGCCTTCGTTTTTTAGATATTTTGATTTAAAGTTTTTTACGTATCTAGTAACCCAGACACGTAGCAAGTACAGTAAAAGTTGGATAACTGCCCGCAAATCGGGACCGAAGGCGGGCAGTTATGCAGTAGGAGAATCTATTCTAAATATAGACGCGGCTGGAACTGATGTTCGGTTTGTTTACAAACGTAGAGAAAGACAGCGAGTGAAAGAGAAAGAGGTCCGAAACGCAAAAGAATGCGAAAACTACGTATCGGTGAGACAATACTAATGCAAACATAAAACTTTTTTAATTTTGATCTTTTTAAAATTAAACTTTTACTAACGCATGTGTGAGGTTTTTCTGTTTAAAATAAGACCAAACACGATATAATTTGATGCATATTTGGTTTATAATTTAAACCTACAACGTGGCACATTTAATCAATATCAATAAATAAACATAATCCAAATTATACCGTGTTCGGTCTTATTTTAACCAGAAGAGCCTCACAAATACGTTGGTAAAGGTTTAATTTAAAAAAAATCGAAATCAAAAAAGTTTTATGTTTGCATTAGTATTGTCTCACCGACATTCGAGATAGGATCAGGTACACTACTCGTCCGTCGAACTTCTGGGTGCGTCAAGGGGAACTCCTCCCCCCGTGGTGGGGATGACTAGCGGGCACTTATGCAGTAGATCGATGCGAGCAGTTATCCAACTTTTACTGTACACCCAAGCAGATTCCGTGGGTACGACGGTAACGTATCAGCTTGTAACGCAGTGGGCCCGGGTTCAAGCCCGGGTTTTTCTTTCTATTTGCCAATTTTTGCCGTGGAAATATATTTGTTATATATCATGTATTATATACTCTATACCCCTCGTCAGTTGAATGAGTAACACAAGCCTGCAAAAGTTTGGACCATCTGTTCAAAACACTCTCGTACCATCGAGCATCGAATTGATCGGATCGTGCGGCGTCTGTTGTTACAGGGATCCTGAAGAAGTGGCAGCTGATCTTCTACGGCACCGCGACGAACCCCATCAGGATACGAACACGTCAATTTAACCCGGTACAAGCGCATTCCTCGTACGCCTCCGTGCATTATCCATTCCCTGTAGATGTTGATCCGGTAGCACTGGGCCATCGCGGCGACGTCGACTTCTTTCCTTCGTCTACCTTTCAGGGCTACCAGGGCCCGTACGTTGGGGCAGCCTCCAACGTCCAGGCGTCCGTCGCGACCCTCGACGGCTCCTCGGCCCCGCTTCTGACCAATCGACTCCCTGGGGACACGTCATCCGGCTATGACTCGCCGTCGTCCTCGTCTCAGGTCGGCGACGACACGCTGGACACCACCAGAAAGATCCTCCACGACTGTAATCCCCAGTGCGATGCTCAGGGCTGCTACGGAAAGGGCCCCACCCAGTGCATCGCTTGCAAGAACTACCGACTCGACAAGTAAGCTCTTGTACTTTATTTTTTTAGCATCTTTGGGTTTGTTTTCTTTTTATTCAGAAGGTAGAGCATTTTGTAGTCACAGTTATGTGAATTTCTGTGGAATGAAGAACTGCGTTTGTACATAGAATTTTAACACTCTGCAAGGCCGTGGGAGTTGGGAGTTATGTAGCTACAGTGGCGTGCCAAAGTTTCCGGACAGTAAACTTTACGGTCTACCTTTGGAAAAGTATAGTTCAGAGGAATGTGAAACGAGATCAGATTGAAAAATAAGTTAGAGAGACGACATTGTTGCAGTCTATGATCCCGCCTTTCATTTTCAAGAATATTCATAAATCTGAATTTGTTATGAATTGTTTGAAACGCGATTGGAAGTGGAAATGGCCGAATTTTTGTGCATGCCACTGTATACAGGGTGAGTCACCTATGACTGGAAGCTGAAATATTTTCGAAACTGTTAATTGTGTATATCGAAAAATGTTTCAGACAAAAGTTGAATAGTTTCGAGGGGGGAATTATTCGATGTAATTAGAATTTTTGTAAGTGGACGCGTAGAGGACATTCGAAGGTCAACTTTGTTTTTTTTGACATTCCAAAATACGCAAGTCGTATATTTGAAGTTTTTCTTTCGTACAAACAGTAGATAAAATATATGAGGGCACTAGAAAAGTGTAGAGTTGCATTTAAAAAAATACAAATGACCTAGAAATCTTTTAAAAAAATGACCTTGAGAAACATTCTTTCCACCGTTATATGTGCCTCTTGAAATAGTATAACTTTCTCCTGAGGACTTCTTTCATACAACGACAAATAAGGGAAATATTTAGGTGATTTTTATGTGCTCCACCCTGGTAAATAAATCAAGTTTGTCGAAGCAGTTCATAAGTTTTACAAGAGGTTTTGTTGGTGGAGAAACCAAAAAGTTCGGTATATTTATCACAACATTGAGGAAGAAAGAGAATTTTCATTTTATTATACGGTACAGTTTCAATTCAATGCCTGCATAATGATTCCATCGATTTCAGTCCGTTTGCAAACGTATGAAACTTTTGATTGGAATTTCACATGCTCGGTTCGTTAAATTTTTTTCAGTGCGACTCGAAAGATCGATGTGTTCAATATTCAAAGCATAATCGAAAATCTCATCAATTCCACGCATAAATGAAAAAATTTTATTGCATTTTTAAAAACATTTCGAGTTCCAGAGGAACATCGTATCTCGTGCTATGGCATACCTTCTATTAATTACTCAAATTTTTTTGTCAGGTGTAGACTAATTACATTTAATTATATTTCCATTTAGATACGCTGTTTCAAAATTTCCAAAGGAAAAGTAATGAGCTCACAAATTTCATGTATAAATTAAATAATTTGATTGCAATTTCCTATTAAGTAGTCACATTCCTTTGACAAATGTGAAACAATTACTTTAAATTAGTTTCTTTATTAAAGTGCGCAATCCAAAAGTGACAGAGTTAAAATAATATTCACGGTATTTATATTTCAATCGAAAATTTTATCAACTTCATGCGTAAGTAACAGAATTCTGTTGTAATTTCAGTATTTTTCAAATTCGAGAGATGCACTTGATGTATATGCTTCCATATACCTTTTGTTAACACGTTCCCTCCCACAGTAGAAGATTCAATAACTAATCAGACATGCGAAAACGGCTATTTACTAATATACGTGGTTGTTTGTATAAATATTTATCTGTTTGGAATTACACATTCTATTTCTACTGTTTTTAATGTGAATGTTACTCAAAATTTCATAAGCGTGGCAAGGAACGAGTTAATTACTCATATTTTCTTATCGAATGTAGAGCAATTACAGTTAACACCTTGAATGCCACAGTGAAAACAGTCACACCTAATCAGACACGATATAATTTACTATTTTTTTATGTAAATCGTAAAGAAAAAAAAATATTTGAGTACTCAATCGTGTTCTTCTGTTCCTACATTATTGCTTCAGTATGAAGTTTGCCCAGAATTTTGTGACGATCAATAATTATTTAATTAAATTATTTAATAATTATTTGAATACGCCCACGGCATTCAACGTGTTAATTATTCTGTTTATTAAAGCACATTATTTTAGAAGTACCAGAAAGGAAAAAATAATATTCGAGACGTAATCTAGAATCTCATCAATTTCGTGCGTAATAAACAAAATTTTGTCATAACTTCAGTATATTTTAAATTCGAGTCGAGTAATATATCTGGCGCTACCATACACCTTTTGTTAATTGCTCGTATTTTCTTGTCGAATATAGAGCAATTACACTTAATTATTTTTTCATTAAAGCGCGATATTTTAAGAGCGTCGGAGAACAAGCGACAGTAAAAACCTTGAAAACTCGGCGTTGGTCTCCGCTACTATTTATTTCGTTTCACGATACATTTCGCGATATATTGCACCATCTGCACAACCATCGCGTCTCGCAAACGTTTGAACCAGAACTGCTATTTAGAGGGATACTTTTTATGGAAAAATACGTCAGTGAATTTTGAATTCTCCGATGCAGCCATGCAAAAAGTGCCGAGCATCTATATTTTTCGTTTTTACAGACCACCAAAAGTGTCTCAATTACTCAGCTTCTTTTACGGTGGACACATAAAAACTTGCATGAGTAGTGCATTTTATATTTAAAAAAAGTCTCGAATTTTGTATACAAATGCGTTATTAAGTATAGGGTAATATATACAGCGATTAAACAGTTAACACGTTCGATAACGCGAGCGGGGTAAGTAATCAACGCGATGAATTTAATTAACTAAAAAAAAGATTCTAAACTTCAATATGTTTTTAATAAAATGAATATGACAATGGAAGTAAGCCATAGGAAGTGCTTCATGAAATAATTAAATGTTTGTGTGTTTAACTGCATCTTATAAGAATCTACTTTCATATGTCTGACCAAGCATGGACTTTTCCACTGTGGCACAGAACTTGTTAACTACCGCGTTGAATGGCACAGTCAAAACAGAGATACCTGGCCAAATACGATATAATATACTATTTTTAATGTAAATCTTAAAGAAAAAACATATTCACTCGTGTTTTTATTTTCCTACATTAATGTCACAACATGAAAATTGCTTCATTATGTTTTTAATAAAATTAATATCCAATGGAAGTAAGCTATAGAAAGTGTTTCATGAAATAGTTAAATATTTGTGAGTTTAACTGCATTTTAAAAGAATCTACTTTAATATGCCTGACCAAGCATGGACTTTTCCACTGTGGCACAGAACTTGGTAACTAACACGTTGAATGCCTCAGTCCAAACAGAGATACCTGGCCAAATACGATATGATATACTATTTTTAATGTAGACTTCGAGGAAAATAAACATTCAGTCGTGGTTTATGTTCCTACATTAATTTTACAACGCGAAGATTGCTTCATTATGTTTTTAATCAAATTAATATCCAATGGAAGTAAGCCGTAGGAAGTGTTTCATGAAATAATTAAATATTTGTGAGTTTAACTGCATTTTAAAAGAATCTACTTTAATATGTCTGACCAAGCATGGACTTTTCCACTGTGGCACAGAACTTGGTAACTAACACGTTGAATGCCTCAGTCCAAACAGAGATACCTGGCCAAATACGATATGATATACTATTTTTAATGTAGACTTCGAGGAAAATAAACATTCAGTCGTGGTTTATGTTCCTACATTAATTTTACAACGTGAAAATTGCTTCATTATGTTTTTAATCAAATTAATATCCAATGGAAGTAAGCCATAGGAAGTGTTTCGTGAAATAATTAAATATTTGTGAACATAACTGCATTTTAAACGAATCTACTTTGATACGCCTGACCAGGCACTGACTTTTCCACTGTGTGACAAAACATGCTAACTAACACGTTGAATGGCACAGTAAAAACAGCCATATCTGGTCAGACACGATATAATATACTATTTTTAATGTAAATTTCAAAGAAATCAAATATTGAGTCGTGTTTTTATGTTAAAAGAAGACACAGATTTATGGAAAACCACTTGTTTATATATATACTGCTATACCTTCGGTGCAAAATATATCATCATACAATGATTAAATAAACACTTTGGACTTGATTTATAATTAGTAAACAAAAACAATATTATAGAAAAGTAACCGCAGCCCTCACCCATGTTTTCAGCAGGTAGTAAAGGTAATAATTATTGAAAGAAAGGTCAAATTCAAAAAGGCGCCAGGTCAACAGTGTCCAAACCAACTAGCCCACGCTGTGGATAATACAGATTTCTTTTTCCATATAAAATGCGATAACTCCAACGTTCCAGCACATGCGTGAGTCGGTGTCCACCGAGGAGCTTTCCGAATCAGGGTGGCGTGTGCTGGCCTTGTCACGAATCCTGTGAAATTTGTGCCGGAGCTGGCCAGGACTCTTGTCTCTCCTGCGCACCTGCCCATCTTCGAGTCACCGATTTAGCCGTCTGCTTGCAACAATGCCCGGAAGGATATTACGAGAGTAAGCATAACAAGTTTTAGTAATTATTCCGCACATGTAACTGTTCGAAACAAATTATTAACCCTCTTACTACCCAAAACCCGAAATGTCGTCTCCACAATCTTCGCCACAAATACCTTGAGCTGATATGTCGGCTTTCCAAATGTAATGCAGTTTGAACACACGCAATGACTCCTTATTTTTATAAAATGAGTTTTCGTAGTAGAAAATGGTACTACTGAAAAGGAATATGTATGTTTTACCGAGTTTCGTCACATTTTTAATGTTCTTCGTATTAATAAACCCAAGTGTGCGAAGTGTATATTTTCCAAGGTGTTTATAGGTGGTACACAAAAAATTCTAAGGTACTAACAAGGAAGAGTATTGGACCGTCCCCTTCCGATTTTCATGAAATTTTGCAGGTTTATAGAGTAGCCATAAATCAGGGACACGTATTTTTTCTTAGCTGCGGATACTAAAGTTTCAGAAGAAAAATCAAACCCTGGAAATTTACACCTCCAAGGCTACCTCGAAAACTATTGAAGATAAAAATATACTTCAAACTGCAAAGTTGCATGGTTTCTTATGTGCAATAATTTGGTAACGAAGATTTTCAAAAATAATTAATAGTTTTCGAGGTAGCCTCGCGGGTGCCAATTTCATCTACTAATTTTTGTATACCATGTCAAAAAGCAAATGTTTCTCAATACGTCAAACTGAGTAAAGCGTAAATCTCTTATCTCGATGAAGTGTCCTTGGAACATGAATCATTGAAAATTAACGTTTACTTCTAGTAGCTAGCAACCATATTAGTTGCATCCTGACATTAGTTATGTTGAAGTTGCTTGTCTACCGTATCAAAAGATGCTCGGAGTGCAAAGGGTTAAACCACGTGCAAACACGATCACAAGCGTGATTACAGCTAAATCACTTATGCAGGTGACACTGCGCTGTCGTTCCAAGAATTAAATTGTCACACCTCGTACCATCTTCAACGATCCCACGCTCACGGTATCATTTTCAGTGAACGCATGCCCTGATTGTTCCAGACACAGAGAACAGCACGTGCGTTCCTTGCGAGGCGAACTGCGCCAGTTGCCAGGATAGGCCAGACAAGTGCACCAGTTGCGAGCATCACCTGGTAATGTACGAAAACAAGTGTTACGCGGCGTGTCCTTTGTACACCTACGAGACGCAAGATTACAGCTGCGCAACGTGTCACTCCACCTGCGAAACTTGCAACGGCACCGCTGAGAACCAATGCATCTCCTGTCGCTCCGGATTATTTTCTCTGAACGGTACGTACGCGTCCCGACGCTAATCCTTTAAAACTATAGATACGCTGATACAACCGATGGCACAGTGACCTGTTTCCCTGTACGAACGTTTGATAGCTGGAGCAGAGCGTTCAGGAGGGTATCGATTAGAGGCCACGGTTCTGAACCGGTGCTGAAGAGAGGAGTGTTTAGTCGATGGGAGATGTAGCGAAGTTGTTAATTAGGTGAACTGTCAGAGGGAAGCGCGACTATCGGTACTGTCCCCGAGAAAAATATTTAGAATCGTCTATGGTAATTTGTGGCTTGCGTGTCTGACAAGTGGGTGTAACAGACTGTTGGAGGTCCTAACGCATCTGGAAAGCTTCATGGTGACATGCAGCGCTTGGATACTTTAGATCGTGACGTAGAACGTCTTTGAAGACGTTTATTGTTTATAATGCTTCATATTTTTTTACTGTTTTTAGTACTACTCTGTTTTGTTATCTCACTGATTTTAGCTTTCTAATGGGACCTAAATCGAACTTGTTTATAACAGAGTAATGAAATAAATTATATTTATGCCCACATTAAATATATTAAATAGGCCGACTGAGCATTCCAAATAATATGTCACACATATGTGACACTCATCGCGTACTTGTCTACATGTAATATGTTATTTTGAAGGAATTGGTAGATACATCGCTGTCGCACACACATGACGTCGGTCTCTCTGTAGAATTGATATGTCATACCTGTGTGACATATGATAGCTAACGCGTTCAGGGGTTAATGCCTGAATATTATCCATACGAACCCTGTTCGCAAAATATATTTCATAATTTTATTCCGCCAAATGTCAGATAATTTATCTCAAGAAATAACGTGGATAGTTAATGAATTTTGTAATTCATTGTTCACCATGCTTTTCGCAATTTGTAGTCGAAAAGCAGACTGCTTGTTACAATTTTGAGGTAGGTGAGAAGAAGTACGTCAGAATTCAGAGTTCATAGAGTTCAGTGTTCATAGAGTTCAGTGTTCATAGAGTTCAGAGTTCATAGAGTTCAGAGTTCATAGAGTTCAGAGTTCATAGAGTTCAGAGTTCATAGAGTTCAGAGTCAGTGTTCATAGTCAGAGTTCAGAGTCAAATTTCAGAGTCAGAGTCAGAATTCATAATTAGAGTTCAGAGTTCAGAGTCAGAGGTCAGAGGTCAGAGTCACAGTTCAGAGTCACAGTTCAGAGTCACAGTTCAGAGTCACAGTTCAGAGTCACAGTTCAAAGTCAGAGTTTATAATGAAAGTCAGAGTCAGAATTCAGAATTCAGAATTGAGAATCAGAGTCAGAATTCAGAATTGAGAATCAGAGTCAGAATTCAAAGTCAAAGTTCAAAATTGAGAATCAGAGTCAGAGTCAGAGTTAGAGTTCAGAGTCAGTGTTCAGAGTCAGTGTTCAGTGTCAGTGTTCAGAGTCAGTGTTCAGAGTCAGTGTTCAGAGTCAGTGTTCAGAGTCAAATGGTGCCAACCAGGGGAAACACCTATACCTACCCCAGTATGGATATGGAGCGAATAATTTATTATGAACTTTCGCAACCAAAGCAAATCATTAACTCTGAAGTTTATTGCCAACAATTGACACAAGTGAACGAATGTTTGACGATAAATCGTCCATATCGCGCCAACAGAAAAGTCTTCCATCAACACAACGCTCGATTACATGTGAACGTTGACCCCAACAAAAATTAAGGACCTTAATTGAGAAATTATGAGGAGTATCCCCCATATTCACCTAATTTACCATCACCTAATTACCATTTATTCAGATCATTGCAAAATTATCTGAATGGAAACTGATTCACAAACTATGAAGAGGTCAGCAACGCCCTTCGAGGCTATTTCTCATCCAAACCGCGGAAATTTTACAAAGACGAAATTGAAAATATCATGAAACTCTCATACTTGGAAGATATTAACAGAAACTAACAGAAATTATATCATAGGCTAAACAAACACCTGTCTATAAACACAATATAGCAGAATATAATAAAATAAAAACGCACGAACTTTCCACTCAACCCAACATTTACAACCCAACGCAATAACTGTACAGCGTTCTCTTCCCGACTACGTCTGCCGCCTAACTGTACAAATGTACACATAACCCCAGCATCTGTTTCTCAAACTGCAGGAACTTGTCGGTCGTCCTGTCCAGCTGGGTACAGCGCGGACAAGAAGCGACGGGAATGCGTGCCTTGTCCGCCAGGATGTGCAACTTGTGCCACGTCGACTTGTACAAGCTGCGTGAAGGGTTGGAGCCTGAACGAGGAGGGTTTATGCGCCCCGGAGCAACGTGATCGCTGTGATGCTTCTGAATATTTTGAGAGCGGACACTGCAGGAAGTGCCACACCTCGTGCAAGACCTGTGCAGGCCCCACCGAGGACTATTGTATTTCCTGTCAAAATTCCTTGCTGCTTCAGGGAAAACGTTGCGTTTATCAATGCGACGACGGCTACTACTCCATGGCCCAGCCCTCCAGGCCCGTTTGTGTACCTTGTTTGCATACTTGCAAGACTTGTGTGTCGCGATTGAATTGCACAGCCTGCAAAGATGGATTGCAACTGCAGAGCGGGGAGTGCAGATCGTCTTGCGCACAGGGGTGAGTTTATTGGAAAAAGTAAAACAGTTTTTTTCTACTTTCTAGAGATATTGGTGGCGATTACGCTGCGTGATCGATTATTCGTACGAACGGGTTTTACGAAAATTGTATCAGACTGCTGCATAAGAAACCTCCGATTCGCACGGTGTTACCGTAATTTGTTTAATTATTTTGAACCGGTATATTTTGTAGAATAATGTTATTTAATATTATTTAATCGAGGTAGATAAATATTTGTACAGTCGACCACGTGTTAATAAATAACCATTTTCGCGTGTCTGGCTAGTCACGGAATTTTCTACTGCGGCAGGGAACGTGTTGACACGTTGAGCGCCGCAGTGGAAGAATCCGCGACTAGTCAGACGCGTGGAAATATTTTTTTTATTAACATGTAGCGTTAAATATATACATATTTATTTATTCGATAATATACTTCTTATTTTGTATTATCATTCTAAGGAAGATGTAACTCAAAATGTCGTTGGGATAATCAGTTATTTAACGAAATTAAAATTGGTACGTGCGTCACACGTGGTACACATGGTGCTCAACGTGGTAAAAATCGACTGGTTATTCAACAGAAATATTATTTTAAAAATGTTATTTCTGAGAATGTCAGAAAGCAAATTGAAAACTGAACATATTTTTGCAGTGCATCTAATATTTTTAATATGCTATAAAAGTGAACTGTTTGCTCCTAAAATGTGAAAGGTTTAAAAGTCAGTTCTTAATATTGGGGACTTTCATGCACGTTAAATATTAAAGTTATAAAATTTGACTGATCAAAATATATGGGCGAAAAATTGACTAAAGTGGAAAATACGCTCATTGATTGGGCCATCCATATTTCTGCACTTTAACTCACGATCGCTGTTCATACAGGGAGCATAACTATGCTTCTGGCATGGTTCCAAAACTCAAACTCTATCACCTTAAAATTGCAACACGTCTATTACGATTTAGCAGTTACAATTCATGTTGCAATCGTCGTTGTCAAATCAACGTTGAAGGAAAATCAATGAAAAGAATTCAAAACCCTAACTTATATTCTCTTTATAATTTTAAAGAAAACTAATTTAAAAGTATCTCGTATAATTCAAAAAGATTTAAATTTTAAACTGTATCAGTTATTTGAACGTATAGATCATTTAGTAATTAACGAAATTTATTAGTTAGAAAAAGTGAACTCTGCAAAAAATAAAAATTCTTTCATTTCTAGTTCTGAAGAAAATATAATACAGTAGAACCTATAATTATTCGCTATAACTCGAAAACAAAATCAAATCAACACTACTTACAAACCTTACCTCGGTTTCTTGCTTCAACAACCCTCGAGTCAAACAAATCAACCACTCACATAAATTTAATTAGGCGTGAGAATTTAAAGGTGTCAGTACTATCTTCACGATCACGTACATAACATTGTCAACATTAGAAGTTAAAGCATATTGTCAACAATACAAGTTAATATATAGCTTTAATATTAGAGGTGAACATATAGCGTTGACATGATAAACAGATGCATAATGTTAACATTAGAGGCTAACATATAGCATGAACATTGTACACAAATGTATAGTGTTAACATTAAAAGTCAACACATAGTGTTAACATTAAAAGTTAACACCTACATTTCACATTAAAAGTCAACACATGGATTTAACATTAAAAGTCAACACATGGATTTAACATTAAAAGTCAACACATGGATTTAACATTAAAAGTCAACACGTAGATTTAACATTAAAAGTCAACACATGGATTTAACATTAAAAGTCAACACATGAATTTAACATTAAAAGTCAACACATGGATTTAGCATTAAAAGTCAACGCATAGGTTTAACATTAAAAATTAACATACAGTGTTAACATTGTTAATTAACACACAGTGTTAACATTAAAAGTTAACATACAGTGTTAACGTTTTTAATTGACACATAGTGTTAACATTAGAAGTTAACAGATAGCGTTGGCACTCGAAGTTAACGCATAGTGTCAACATTATAAGCAACCGTATAGTGTTAACACATATTAACATATAGTCACCGACACCAGTCTACATAAATAAAATATAATAAATAATACCAATACACATACATTGTATAATATATTGTTAACGTTTTTAATTAACACATAGTGTTAACATTAGAAGTTAACATATAACGTTAACACTAGAAGTTAACGCATAGTGTCAACATTACAAGCAACCGCATAGTGTTAACACAGATTAACATATAGTCACCGACACCAGTCTACATACATCAAATATAATAAATAATACCAATATACATACATCGTATAATATATTGTATTGTATAACATGCTGTATAACATAATACACTGTATAATGTAATACATTATATTGTATAATACAAACAAAGGGAAGCAACAAAAGAACGCTTACTTAACGCAGAATGTTTCATTCAGGTATTACAGCGACCGAGGTCAGTGCGCCAAGTGTTATCTATCGTGCAAAACGTGTTCAGGGCCAAGAAGAGATCAGTGCGTCACCTGTCCCCGTGGTTGGCAACTGGCAGCCGGAGAGTGTCACCCAGAATGTCCCGAGGGATTCTTCAAGTCCAACTTCGGGTGCCAGAAGTGTCACCACTACTGTCGCACGTGCAAAGGTAAAAAATAAGACGACCATGGCCCAGATTTTGCCCAGATGACAAACCTGTTTTCACCATGCGAATGTGCTGCGTAGGCGAAGGGCCGCTGGAATGTACTTCCTGCCCCCCGCATTCCATGCTGGAAGGTGGCCTCTGCATGGAATGTCTTGGAGCACAGTACTACGACCCTCTGACGCAACTTTGCAAGAATTGTCACGCCGACTGCCGAAGATGTACCGGTCCAGGGAAGTTCAGCTGCGCCGCGTGTTCGCCGCCCCTGCATTTGGACAAATTGAACAACCAGTGTGTACCCTGTTGCACGGGCAACGAGAAGGGCGCTCAAGCTGAAGAATGCTGCCTCTGCGATCCAGAAACCGGTAAGAACTTTAACACTTCAACTGTAAACGTTTTTACACTACTCTGAAACTGTAAACGTGGGTGTTTCATGTCTGACGCAGTTTTCAATGGGTAACAGTTTTTCAAAAAATCTACGAAAATTCATATAACATCTTTAAACATTCGAAATGAAGATTATGGTAAAAGTTCACTTTTCTTAGATATGGGTGAGAAAGTTTTCTACCTACTAGTTTGCGAGAAACGGAAACCGTTCGAACTAGCCCGGACATGAAATACCCACGTTTACAGTTGAAGGGTTAACCCTTTGCACTCGAAGGCTTTGTCATCTGACGTACAAAAGCTACAAATACAAATGTGAGGAATCTTAACAGGAAGATTTCTTTTGTTTTCAGTACAGTTGTTCCTGTAGTTGAATACTTACATAAAACGTGCATTGTAGAATACGTGAAATTGAACATAATTTTTAGGTGTTTATTTAAAATAGGAAATTTGAAACGTGAATATTATGGCGACTGAGAGTCGCCACTCGAGTGCAAAGGGTTAACTATGTTTCAGTCTGTGGAGTGGAAGGAATTGAATTAAGATTAGAACTACCAAGGAGGTCGAAATGACTTCTTTGACACACTCATTTTTAAAATGTCTTAATTTCTGCAATTTTCCCTCACTTTTATCCCTTAAAGGCTATCATAGGTGAAATTTCACCCCTGAAAAATCACCCCTGTTAACGTGATCTTTTTTTATGATAGCTTTTAAGGGTTGAACAGGTGCAACCTCCCTGGCAGATGATTACTTTTAGAAACTTCTCTTCTGTTTTCCTCCTTTTTCTAAGATTTGCATGTAGTACACCTAAACATACTGATTGTTAGGTGTTTTATTTTAAATACTCAAAGAATGTACACTACCATACAAAAGTATCCAGACACTTACATATTTGAGGATATCACTAAAATATCTTGCAAATATCATTTTTATACTGTTGTGTTATGTTACTTTACCAATATTATGCTATTATTTAACAATATAAGCAATATTCATTAAGAAATAATGTTAATGGCAAAATTACTATAACGAAAGTTAAGCAAAAACGTACACTACTAACCATATATGTATATGGGGACGACTATTTGTTTTCAGTAAATTTCGTATTTTCATTACATCCAGTAAATTACAAATTTTGATTATCTTATGACTTTCAATCAAAACAATTACATTTCCTAAGCAGGTAACGTACCTGCTTTTACTCCTATGAAGGTCACATAGAAATTCGGAACTATAAAATCAAAATTCAAGAATTTATAGTCGTCTCCATACGTATGGCCGGTAGTGTACATATGAGGAGGTGAAACTCATAGTGTTGTAAGTCAAGTGTTTGAAGATATTGACTTGCGTGCATAGATACAATCTGCACATGTCTGTTCATTGAAAGAAAAATTGCAATTTTTTCACGCAAAAAAAGATCCAGAAACGCCATTTCACTATTTCAAAACTGTGCGTGCTACTGGTACACTATCAAGTGTGAGCAGACAACATGAGGCCTTAAACCGCCTCACATGAGACCTGGAGTCGAGTCAAGCGGCGGAGCAAGTATCATCCTGTGTAGGGATTTAACTCTTTGCGGACGACAGACGCATATATGCGTTCAAAAAGATCGTTCACCGTGTGCTACGGGTCACCGTACTGGCCTACGCACACGCGTTCACTGTACGCTTTCAACCTATGTATTCAGACGAATCATCATCTTTGCTTATTTCATTAAAATATACATGCCTCGTTGCATATTTTGCAACTTTAAGGGACTAAAACAACCGAGCAATCGACGTCAAATATATAATTATAATTAATTATTAAATTAAACACGTGTTCTACCACGGAAAATTTCAGCACATGGTGCACGATTTTTCCCGAAACCTTCCGGCCTCAAAGGGTTAATAGTTTTCAAGATTTCCATATAATAGCTATGTCAGAAGGTTAGTATCTGCTATCAGGATGATACCACGGGTAGAATGCCCGGCTAAAGCATACTCAGATAATTCCCGTCGTTTGGGGTATTTCCTGGGTACTCGGGTATCCGATTTATCCGGGTATTAACAGCTTTAGGTTCAATACCTAGATGAAACCACTGCAGCACAATTCAAGCATTTTGTCTATATAATTCACAACTTCAACTTGGCTCTAGCGCGTGAGTTCGTTGCACGGATAGAACAATTGAATCAGTTTCAATAATTATTTATAGAATTATTTAAAAAATTTTTAGAGCATAACAGATTAAGCAGAGAAAAAGAGAACAAACAATTCCATTGAAATTTTTATATTTACAAATTTTTCGTTCTGTCTCAATGCACATTCGATGCAATTTGAAATTGAAGAAAAGATGTAAAAAAAGGTAGTACAATGACAGGCATAAAAAAGTGGAAGAAAATGTTAATTTTGTTATAAAACTGGATATATAGTGTACAATACACTTATAATACAATATATTTACTTAGTATATTATTAAGTACCGATAATACAAATTTCATAGATATCATTCTGATTAATTGAATCGACGAGTTGAAGAACAGTACAAGTCCAAGAACCACATTCTGAGATATTTGAAAAAATAGTGTCACTTTTCGTGTATCATCAACGCCATTGATTTTATAGCGGTGTTCCAATTTAAACATTGTTATGCTAACGCAGATGAACGTTCATACAAAGGGTGTTGCAGCACCTTTGTGCGTTCAATTATAATAAATGCTACACTACACAAGGTATATTTATTTCTGCACGCTGTTTATGCTTCTTTTATAATGCGCGTGTGAGTAACATTTTTTCTGTTGAAGATCACCATTTTGAAATGTATAATTTGATCGAAATACAATAATTCTTAACGATAATATTTCCCTTGATTAAGCCGACACTTTCAGATTCAGTGTCATTTCAAAGTCATAGTATAACAGGTCATTGAACTCGTCTTAACATCAGCTACGACAGTATGAAGTCAAAAATACCTAGTGTCATTTGAAAAAGTCAAGCTGACCTTGACTTTTTATCGAAAAACAATTATTTGGAAATTTCTTATATTGCAATTTGCAGCTGATTGAAAGCTGATTAACTTTTATTTCAAACATTTTTCTTTGTCGGATTATCGGGCATGCCTGAAAAATCGTGGCGACAGTTACGTAGTACACCCTCTACGTCTAATTATGGTTAATCTTTGTTCATTAATTTTCAATAATTAAAATAAAACCATTGGACCTGTACTGTTTTTCAACTCAACTCACTGTTCAGTCTAGCAATTTAAAAAATAACACAGTACTAAAGAAAACATTTATTAACTTCCTTTAACCCTCGCACACCGAATGCCGGGTCATTTTGACCCGTCCCATAGCTCGCCCGTTGCAACAGTCGACTGTCGTTTTATCGGTCTAACAGAAACAATGACGAATCGACAATGTTGCGGCGGATGGAAACTCAATGGATGTTGCGTGTCAGTATTCAGTATAGCAGCAAAGTTCTATCTAATAAACCTCTAGCAAATCACAAAATAATGCTAAAAAATAATGACAGCAAAATTTATTACAAAACCTTCCCTCAAAATGAACGAATATGTCTCAACTTTCACTATGGGCCAAAATGACCCATCGAGCATTCGGTGTCCGAGGGTAAAATATAATTGAAGTAGAAATTATTCCATGAAAAGTGATTGTTAAACAGATTGTTGCAACAGTACAAATACATGACAGATACTATTTTTACACTCATGAAACTCAGGAGACTACTGAAACATGAGTATAGGGTACTTTCTTTGCACTGTTTTTGGTCTGAACATACAGTTCTATGCATTTTACATTTAGTTCTGAGATTGTTTGAAAATGGCTAATTTTGGACTTGCACTGTTCTTCAACTCACCGATTCAATTCTCCTACTCGAGTTAGCTCACTTCCGCGATTCTTCCTCGGTGAAGCATTGCCAGTTTGGCGCTCTGAATATTGCATGTGCGTTTCAATCGGAGAACGAAATCCGAAACTCAAGCCGGACAAATTTCGCTTTCTTCTCGGTGACCGACATTCTGACCGAACCTAAATCTAGATCGTCTTCCATTCCGGTTGCTGAGCGGAGACCGTAATTCCAGACCGTTTTAATTTTGAATTACGGTCCGCCGCGAAATGAATTTAGGTCTGTACTCGGCTTTTCGCCGGAACGCATCTGTGAATTTCAGTGTGGAACGCTCTGAAATGAATTTGGGTCTGAATTACGGACTCGATCGGCATCTTGCTTGATTAAATAAACGAGATTGCTTGTGCGGGCCGAAAATGAGGAGTGAAACAAGTTGAAGGTGCTGCGTTCGCTCTATAGCGGTCGCAGGATTGGAATTAGAATGGAAGATTACGCAACCGACCGTATGTTGAATATTGTCGTCACCTTTTTAGGTCAGACCACTTAAGGAATTTACCCGGGATCGAGACTCAGGTGTACAGGGTGTCCCAGAATAAATGGGAAATATTCTAGGGGTGGTTTCAGTACATCAAAAAAATAAAAAGAATTCGTATAAACATACAGTGACTCACGAAATTGTTCAAATACTTTCATAATTAATTGTCTGTCTTAATTTTAGTGCAACCAACCAACTACAAATTTTTCAAGCGTATTTCAAATGTTATTTATTAGAGATGTCATATCCTTGCTCCAAATAACACTGCCTTAACCCTTGTGCACTGTTTAAATAATTCTTACACTGGAAGTGCTCGGGTCAAATGGACCCGTATTGGAAAACTATGATAATATCTAAATAAATCTAATTTCCATGCATAATGGATGATTGATTACAAATATTGAACGTATAATTATATATAAATTACATATTCTTACATATTCTTTTATTGCATAATGGTTTTGCTTGCTCTGCTTTTGTACTCAGGTAGTTAATGGGCAAATGAATTATTATAAAGCTAAATGATGATAAACATAAATAAATACAAGCTAATATAAACTATTCATTTGTACATTTTTTTACAAATAATATCAGAATGTTTCTTACATACGTAATTTTTACGTACAATGCAAACGGTACTTGTCTATCCGTCGGCAGCGGAAGGGCATGTAGAACAATATTTATTAAGAGTAATACAATTATTGCTAACTCTACCATATCGAAATTCATTCTCTGTGACGAATTCAAATTTACTGATGGATTCATCACCGACTGCGATCGATATGGACACGTGTGAGCAAGAGTCATCGATGGTGCGGATACGGAACTGTCGCGTGTGAATGGACCCTTAAGTGCGGCGCTAAGTATCCTGCGATTAGATTGGCAACACAAAGAGCTCCTTCACAAGGAGATACGTGTATCGCAATACGCGTATCAGATACGCGTCCAGGAATAGAATACAGAAAGATCCTCATGCGATACAGTATCCGCCTAATTGTGTAGCTGGGTGTCCACCATTTGTTCTGTAGTCAAAAGTATCTTCCTACCTCAAACATTTTTGAAGGAAGGCTTTTTTGGAAAAATGGATGAGTTTGAACTGTTGTCTGCTTGGATTTCACATAAAAGAGCTACTAAAAACAAAGTGAAAAGGAAACATTGGCTGGATGAAACCAACCCACTGTTGCGTATACGCAACATTTAAGAATATATTTTTTTTTCGCCAAGTTTCTTCACTAATAGAAATTATTCTCAAACCCTTACTAGAGAATGTATTGTACTATACATCAATATTTTTTTCGCTATATTTCCATTCTTGTTATTTGTTTTATTATTTTTTTAATATTACTCAAGTATTTATTATTTCATGTTGTTATATTTGTCTATTTTATGTTAATATAATACCTGAATATAATATCAATTATAAGCACTTTAATTTAAATAAATACTTAACACGTTGACTGCCATGGGAGTCAACTTTAGAGTTACTTAATTAAATAATTACTGATTTTATGTATTAAAATGTTGAATGGATTTAATATTGTGATAGGAATAGAAGATCATTGTCTGCCCCAAGTAATTACGTTTATTCACCAACAATTTGTGTCAGCTATATTAATCACTTCTTTTAGTGACTTAACTACCACAGTAGCCGTTGGATAGCCCTATTAACCCTTAACGGACGTATGTCCCCTCCCACATGGCATTACAGTTTTAACCGGATAGGACGTATGTCACGCCGGAAGTGACGAAACGAAACAGAAGAAATCTTGCGATTTTCGGTTGTCCGAATATTTGTTTTAAAAATATCACACATTGACAACATATGATTAAACAATTGAACCTTAAATACTTAAAATATATGTTTTTATGCAATAAAATGTCTCTTCATATCAAGTAATGTCACTGCGACACTTTTCATATAAGCACCAGGTAAAGCGACGACCTAGCAACATGTCAGGTGCGAAGCACTGACGTCCGATAAGGGTTAATATTATGTAAAAACCTCTATTTCGCTTTTCCTCGGCTTCCCCTATATAATTCTAAGTTTCTCATAAATATTTTGCTTGCTTTAAAACAGGTGGCTGCAGAAACAGCTCACCGGCAGGTAAAAGAAGAGTGCCGGGTACAGAGTTCGTCCCAGCCGACACGGCAATCTCCGAGGTGTACGCGAATTATGAAGGAACAGCCGATAAGAATGATTCGGCATCGCTGGCGATAACAGCGACTACAACTATAGCTGTAGCAATTTGTCTGGTGTCGATCGCCCTGTTTGCAACCGTATTCATCGCACTTCAGGTACGCATACCTTCTACCGAATACTTTTCTTAACCCTTTGACTACTACCCTTTGACTTTGGGATTCCCTCAAATTCCAAATGTCACATTTTGTCGCGTAATTCCAACGGAAATGCGTTTAACATTATACTGTGTCGTAATATGCCATGATTCAGCAGAATACATAACATTTAAAGCAGTTGGACCCACATAACCAAAATTCAACAGTGAAAAAAATTGTTGAATCGCGGGTTTAGGAGCAGTAGTCAAAGGTTAACCCCTTCAGGGATGATTTGTTAAAATTGGGTAACATAATGATTTAACCCTTTCGAAACGGAGCAACGCAGTGAAGAAGCACTCCGAGTGGTCGAAATATAAATAACAGTAACAAACGCTGTGTACGGACACTATTTCGCACATATGATAGTGCGTTCATTTTCGTGAAACTGGCAATTGTAGGGATCAATTATTAATTATGATCAGTTTATTCATTATTATCATTGGTTTCCTCATTAACATTGGCAAACTAATATGAACGTCTCTTTTGTTTAACAACCAAAGACCAGCCAGATTGTTAAATTATGTTTCCTGTGTATATGTTGTTATAATTAAATATATTTCTCTGCGGTATATTATTTATTTATACAAATAAACATAAATACTTCACATAATTAATTAACACTATTTCTACCAAAGGTATCTAAAGACACCTTTTAAAATTTTAACTCAAAATTATTTTCTAAGGTAATCACTTTTCCTCTATTGACTTTTTCACTTCTCCTATAGTGATTGTTCTATAATGATTATAGGAAAAATCAAGAAGTCAATTGAGGAAAAATGATTACCTTAGAAAATAATTTTGAGTTAAAATTTTAAGAGGTGTCTTTTGACACCTTCGGTAGAAATAGTGTTAACTACAAAATATTAACTTATAAAAAATATTTGATAAGTTATTACAAAAAGTTACTATGAATTATTAAAAAATATTTCATAATGCTTGTTGAAATCGTCTGAATATCAGCTAAAACATGAGTATAAAAGTCAGACGTTAGGCTGAGGAACAATACCACTAAATTATATGAAACCAGCTGTCATAGGTGGAGGTGGATGAGTACTCATCTAGGGCTGTATCAACATGAATGATACTGGCCCAATAGACCAGCTGTCATAGGTGGAGGTGGATCAGTACTCATCTAGGGCTGTATCAACATGAATGGTACTGACACAATAGATCCTATTCACGGATCCCGATTCATATCTAATGTTTATTTAGATATCGTCAAAAAGTGTCAGTCTTCCATTCATTAAAACAAAAATGACAGAAGATTGGACTGTACCACTTGGATACCGATCCAGAACATACAGCACGATTTGTAAAAGAATTTTTAGAATGAAAGAACTGAACGTTATGAAATTACCTGCCTGGTACCCGATCTGAATCCTATGGAAGTGCCGTGGATTGACGTAGAAAACAAAATAAAACACCAGAAACCTAAAAATATGGAAATGGATTCCTACCGATCGGTGTATCCGTTTAATTAATTCCATGCCACGGCGCTGTGCTGAAGTTATTAAACAAAACGGAAAAGCTGCAGAAAATTAATCTAGAACAATTACTTCTTGCAATTTAGGGCACGTCTCTTTTTACACTCCGCACACAAACTGGGTCGTTTGCCTAATTTTTTGGGTCCAAGCATAATTTTTTACTATTCCAGGCTTTCGAAGAACCTGCAAAAATTCTGGGATACTTATCAAAGTCTCTATTAAATTATACAGTCGTTCCTTATGTCGAATGTTTAACACTATTTTCAATAAAAATAAAAATTGGGAGGAAAGTCCGAGAAAATGGAAGTTTTGCTCGTGTCATCAACGACCCAGATTAGATACAGAGGGTTGAAAATCTCTTTTATTGTTCAAAAGTATCGATAAAAACTTCTGACCTTAAATTTCAGTGAATAAAATCCATGACAGGAATCATTATAATATTATTATCCTATTTTCTATTAACACTTTCAAAGCCCCCGGTACAGGCACGAGAACCTTAGCTAAATGCCGCGTACAATTTCCAAAAATTGATAGCTTACGCCATAAGATTCTGGGATTAAAGTGACACTAAAAATAAAAAATGCTTTATAATATTATGCTTGTAACCACTTGTTTAAAATTGAAACAAATAATAAACTGCACAAAATTCGCTGTAAATATAAAATGATATTAGGCTACGCCAGCGGTAACCAGTCTAGGCTTGAAAAGAACGTAGCTCTGACAGAACGAACTTGTGTCAAGGTTACAATAAAACCTCTTTGTCAAAACTTGATAGTCTGAATCTTATCCTGTGCAATCGCCAGTCCATCGCATCTGTAACAACTGTTTTACATCATTCCCTTGTATTAAGAGATATATTCGAAAAACCAGATAATGGTCGAGAACTTTTCGCCGACAGCGTATATCGACTGGACTCATAAAACGTTCTGTCTCTACGGTTCGACTTCTAAATGGGTTCTGCCGTTTTAAAAGCTTTCATGCTGTACTGATCCTCGATCTGTTCGAACGCGTTTTGTTTATAGCTCTCGTAACTACGGGGAAACGTTCAGCGGTCATGTCTTTGGGGTTGTAAGAAATCAACCGATATTTGACGCTGAAAGTAACCATAAAGTTAGAAACCATTAAACAAGCTGTTCCCTAAAATCCCAAGAATCTTAACCCTTTGCACTCCAAGCAATTAGGCTATACGTTGGTAGTCGACTCCAAGGAGTTTTTTTATTAAATTTCTGAGTTACACAGAATGACCACGAAAAAATCTTGGCAGTTTCTTAGATTGTACGGCTTCTTTTCAAATTTTCAATTTCTAATTTTTCAAATTTTAAAGATTATATACTAGAAATTAGAATCAGAGTAGAATAAACGTAGGAAAATATAGACACCCGATGATATTAATGAACGAACGCTTGTGAACACTTTTATTTATAAATAATAAAATGAGGGCGCTGACACTGGTCGTGGGAGTTGAACGCCCCTAAGTGCCTGAGCAGAATAGCTGGCCTTAGAAGTGCAAAGGGTTAAAACGCCACGTGGTGACAATAAACTCCTGAAGCCTGCGGATGTAGCAGAATGATTTTAAAAATTAATTTAACACTTTGAGTGCCACGTTGTTTTCGCTGAAAATTGCAAACTTTCTACATTTTTACACAGAATGAGTATACCCCAAAGTAATACGCTTTGTACTCAGTAATATTAGTAAATTTTATAATCTTTCTATTGATTCTGTTAGACCTGCTTAAATGTATTTATTAATCCTATTCATAATCAAATAAGTAATTATTGGAACAAAGTGTCACCCACATATGAGTTACATGGCAGTGAAAGTGTTAAAATGAATGCATGAGGGTGCTCTAATATCCTCTGGTAAACACGGTTGGCAGATCTACAGGATTTATGGCTCAAACAAATCCACAGGCCCCCTAAACCTTCCTTACTCCGAAGTACACTGGTGAGTACCCTAGGGGACTCTGCTCAGAAGCGGTATGGGAGAAGGAACCTCCTACCAATCGCCTGACTGCCTCTTGTTCCTTGAGAAAAGAGGAAACAGGGGTGATTGGTTCCTTCTACTATAGCGTTTTTCAACCCAGACATGACTGCCCCTGAGTGTACACTGACGAGTATGCGATCTTCATCGATATACCAAGATAAACACGGTACACAACGAACCCTCATTGCAGAGAATGTTCTATCTGTGATAGGCTTTTTCCAGTTGAAGTTTTTATCGATCCATACACCCAGGTATTTGATACTGGTGTACCACTCGAGTGGGGTGTTGTTTATGTGACTATAGTTCGAGCTGCGAGGCTGTTTTATACCCAAAGGGAAATCTAGAGAGAACCAACCGGTTGCAACCTTGCAACAGTGATGAGGTTGCGACATGGCACCCACTATTGACTCGAAGCATGTACACTACCCCTAGAAAGTATTCACCTACATATGTACGTACATTTTGTTGTGTTATTAAGGCTATGCTGCCCCTGCTTTCAGATCAGGGTTAATGAGCAGTAGACAACAATCAGGCCCAAGGTTCATTTGAGCCTAAGCAAACCACGACACTCTGTCGTAGATCTCTCCAGGGCAAGTGCCTCACGATCTCACCCGTCTCATTTTTTGGTTTCCTCCACGTGACAAATTTGTTACTCTTCACAACCATCCCACTTTGACTTCCTCTTAAAAGTGTAAACTTGCAAACTGCATTTGCCTCCGGGAACGTCCACCAATCAGTTCATACATACTGGCCACACGTCTCTTCTAATCAAATTATGAGAAAAGCATTCACATAGTGCAACATCAAACGTTCACACTATACTCCTCAGACAGTCACAAAGTAATCTTCAAACAGTCACAAAGGAATCTTCAAACAGTCATAAAGTAATCTTCAAACAGTCACAAAGGAATCTTCAAACAGTCATAAAGTAATCTTCAAACAGTCACAAAGTAATCTTCAAACAGTCACAAAGTAATCGTCAAACAGTCATAAAGTAATCTTCAAACAGTCACAAAGTAATCTTCAAACAGTCACACAGTAATCCTCAAACAGTCACACAGTTACACAGATCACACAACACACATTCTGCTGTCACACAGTCACACAGATCACACAACACACATTCTGCAGTCACAATGTTTGAATCAAATCATACATACACACAACACCATTTATACATTCCACTTAGACATCACCAAACATACCCCAGTCAGGATAAACATCATCAATGGTGCATTTACGTCTCAACAGTCTGCACCAACTCCGATTGCGAAACAGAACGCTACAACGGCAAATGTTTGTTACGTTTTCCAAAAATCAGATCTGTTTTCACCTGCTTCTGTAATATTTAATTGATATACCCAATAAATGTTGCTTTCGCCATACACACTGCAACAGTGGGTAGGCAAATACTTTTGAGCGACATAAATCCTAGAAACATAAGAATTCTAATATTCCCTGTCTCTCTACAGAAATCAGATTGCTACAATATAAGAATATTCTCAAATATATCTAAAATTTCATTCGTATCACATTCCCTATTTTTCAGCCTCAACCCTTAACCGCACGGGGTCAGTAATGACCCCAACTTCCTTTTAAAATTTAAGTGAACCAAGAGGTATTCAAAAATAAAAACGAATCATTTTAATAATCTATGTGTATTACTTTTACAAGAAACAAAAACCAAATTCAAAATGGCGTTCTAAGATAGGAGCTACTCAAAGCGGAAAGTTCGAAAGCAAATGCGTTCTCTATGTTTTTAGCGATTGGTCTGGGTCTGACCCTACACGCGTACTTAAGGGTTAACAATTTATGCGAAACGCTTCGTATAACACGATTTTTCATCTGTTTCCAGGCAATGTCAGGAAGAAGAGAAGCGAACAAAGGCTACACGCAGCTGACAATGAGGGTGGAGCCTCCGGACGATGTTGACGCCGACGACACGACGGAGCTGATGACCTAGACCCGCCCGTCGACCCAACCAATGACAGGACCTCTCGTCGAAGAATTTGATGAAGGTCGACCAGTCTCGATCACGATAGTTCATGTGTTTCGCGTGGCATAAGAGACGTGGCGTTATTCGGTGCGAAGCATCGCCACGATCCAGTAAAGATCTACAGTGATCCGAGATCAAGGGAAAACAAACATAGAAAGAACAGAATATAAAATATAAACGTCGAGGGTGAAGGAGGAAGAGGAGGAGGAGGGATGGATGAAATAGTAAAGTGGTGAAGAGTAATGAGATCAAACGGACGAAAAAAAAAGAAGAAGAAGGTCAGACGGGGACAAAGGAACAAGAAAATTCATTCGAAATCGTGATAGTAAAAGATACTTTTTTTGGCGCACTGTACGGAGAAGTGTGACTGTTGTTCACTAATTGATAGTGCGGTTGCGTGCGCGTCGTGTGAATGGCGGTGAACGAGGTGTTTAGGTATATTTTTTTTAAACGGTCAGGCGCGTCGCTGATTCTGTCACTGTGCACATGTACTACATAGTGTGTAATGTCGAGTAACTTTGATAGAAGTATGATTAACAAACGAACGTAAAGGGTGACGGACATTATAAAGTGCCTGATTTACAACACCCTCGTCAACACACATTTGTCTGCCCCCTTTACCGCCTTTTATCCTGAACACCGTGGTCGAACCTTCACCTATGCTATAAACAGGCACATACTGTCATTAGGAACAATTCGAGCGATCGCGTCGGTTAAGAAAATTCTTTGAATACCCAATAGACCCACGAGAATAGTATTTTATGTACTTACAGGAACAGGTGACAGGAACGACGTCACAGGTTTTAATGAAATTTTTTATGATGGATTTGGAAGAGACATAGGTGGACTCGTGTTTGAGGGCTTTTGCTGATATTTAATATTAATAATTTAGTGTAAACGTAATATACGTAGGGTAGGTCGACACTGAGGGTACAACAGAAAAAGATGGACTCTGTGTCTCCGAATAAGTTGATATGATACAATATTGAGAATATTTGGGAAAAATAACTGTGAAAATTAAAGTACACCTGCACTTAAATGTTTGAAAAATATATTGGATCATGTATTTCACTTTTAAAAGTCGACTAATTGTTAATCTTTGTAGTAAACAAGGCATAACGTCGTATGGTGTTTAGAAAGACACCTAACAGTAGTTCAGAACAAAATTCAGATTGTTAAATTTGCTGTCCTCCAAAACGAGGCTCTATTAAAACAAATATATTTTATAATCGTCGGTTCAGGAATACGTTGTCAGCTCTATCAATTCAGTATTCATTTCCTTTTGAAACAATACGAATTTATTAAACAATAATTATTAAATATCTTCATAAATAACGCCTCTACCGATGTAGAAACGCTCAAACACGTGTTCACTAATTTTCCTTCTGCACCAATTAAAAAAAAAAGTCATCGAAATCGGTGGTCTCACTACCGTGACCCAGCCTTGTCGATGTACACCCGTAAATCATGATAGAATTCTAACGTCGAATGGTCGAGTCTGGGTTCCAAAACCGCTGCCGAGCGTTGATTCGATTTATGGACCAGTAATGGCAATGGCAGGATAACAGGTTGGCGAAAAAGGGGTGGCGAAAGTAGCCGATGGAAAGCTGAACGACGAAAGAGAAGGGAGCGATGAGAACGGAGGGAGGAGGATCGTGGTTCTCGGTACGGATGTTTGTACAGCTTCGTTCTCGTGCAACGAACTGGTTTATCAGTCATTCCGTGATTTTCGAACGAGTCGACAACCACCTGCATTTTGTATATGTTTCTTGTTAATTGTATCATTGTCTATGTTTTTGTTTTGTTTAGTATCCCGCGTACTTTTCGCGTTTCTCCAGCTTCGTTCGTATTGTTCGTGTTATCAACGGGAAGAGACAGCCGGAGGAGTTACATGGAAACGGCGGAACGGCCATGTCGGTAACACACGAGACAGTTTCGGAAGAGGATAGAAACAGAAAGGGACGACACGAAGAACAAATGATGGAACAAGTCCTCGGTAAATCGGTATCTTTAAGAGCTACTGTCCGCGCCTACCGTGTGAATATTGAATTTCTCCTCGTGATTTGATATAAAGCTATTATTGTACTTTTATGATGAACGCGATTATAAATATATACATATACATATACATATATATATATATATCTATATACACACATACTCAGGCGTTTAAATATATTCTGAGTTCGTGTTCCCATTGAAATATCATTATTGAATCCTCCAACACTTCCACCCGCGGCTGCCTCTGTCCAGGAAACGGTCTGTTCGCTGATCATCGTTTAAGGTAAGTACGGCCGCTGAAGTAACCGGCAATTACGACGAAGTGCACGCAAAACAGGCATAGATAACTTGAGGCCGGAAAAGTATACTGCTGTGTAATAATGGAAAGCGAGCCATTACTTAATGAAACGTTAAAGAACATTCCGGTGGAATGTACGAAGTCATTCCGAGTCCGCGTGCCCCTTCAGGGGGCTGGGATTAAACGTTGCAGTCAAGTAAATATGAACCGCGTGTTTTTCTTCTTTCACCTTTGCAATTTAGGTAAGAGATTCTTAATACCGATGGTTAACGCATGCGTGCTTCTACTGGAGCGGTCGAAGTATCAGGTTTTTGAACAGATACGTAATTCAGGGAGTTGGAATGCCGTCCATAAGTATTTGGATACCTTCACGTTATTGGAAAAATATGATGTATGTTTGAAGTAAATGTTTTCGATATAACTTTGACCACTGCTTTTGTAACACACTTTAGATAGAGTCAATGATGATTGAAGAAGGTATCACTTAAGATATCACTTAACCCTTCGAACTCCTTTGTCGAATGTGACTCGACTTCGATTTTATTTACAAGTACTCCTGCGTCGAGTCACAATTGACATTTTTAAATTGCCAGTTTGAGATATCGAGATGACACAAAAAGCAGGTTGTGACCGGAAATGTTGTCCACAAACTGTGCAAGTTTCACTGAAATTGGTTCAGTAGCTTTTGAGTTAAACCTGGACAAATAGACAGACGTGCAACAATTTTTAAAGCTGCTTTTTATGCTTAGGTATCGTATAAATAATCCAAAACTGCAAATCTTAATTAAAATCTGAACGATACAATAAAGCTTTTCTTTATTTTCCTAATGTACTTTACAATTTGTCTTGCCAGACATTTGGTAAATTATTGTGTCATTTAGGATGTATATAACACGCGAATGACAACCCCCAGTGGGGTGCCATTTTATAATAATTTATTCCTGAGTGTTTGTGTCGATACATACAATGCAATTAAATCCGATGCACGTTCTCATTTTGAGAAAACCTCCTCATGTTGAGCTTTTTGTAAACTTTCATAGCCAGTTGGTTAAAATGTTTTGCAATTCGTTCTTTCTTTGTTTTTGTACATTTGGCAATTTCTTGGGTCACAGATGAAATTTTTAGATCTTTTCGTATTTCCTCGTCTCTGACGTGCCATGGAGCAATTACCACCGGTTTAAGAATGATTGCTTCGAGTGCTTCCATCTTTGGTACATGGCTTTTTGCTGCTGTGCCCCACGGTGGTATTCCGCACGTCCAGGGTACAATAAAGTGACCACAAATTTTAGGAAAAATTCATATAAATGTACTATCACGAAGGATCAAGTATTTTTGCCCTTTTATATCTAAATTATTAATAAGAATAATATTTGCCAGCAGATTTTGCCACATAGATCCTTTCTGAAGAATTTGTTATTTATCTATAAAGGCTGATTAAATATTTTTCATTATTCTGGTACATTCTTCAAAATCAGTATAATTAAACATTGCATAATTTTACACACTTTGTACATCTATATTATACAATTCATCACGTTGAAACATAATAAATAACTACATATTACGTTGCTGTATGAAATCGAATTTTTCAATACAAAACAACAATTCGTTAAAGTTTTTCCATTACTCAGCAGTGAATTTGTTATGATACTCAACCATAATTTAATAAAAATCTAAATGCAAAAAAAATCGCATATTTCTGCAACAGACATTCTACTGGAAGATAGTAAAATTGAGTATTCATCGAATTAATTTTTTTCAATTTTATAAAAAGAATCATCCTTTAATTAATTTCTGCTCTAACGAACTAACGAAAGGATGCGAAACTTTTCTGTGTTTTGTAGACGAAAAACATTTGACACGAGTGAAAAATCACGAACTACAATATCATCAAACCCATAATTCATCGAGATAGGTACCATTTCCAAAATTTCATTTCTATTTCGTCATCAAAGGTTCACTGTACATTAATCATTGAAATATTTCAATGAGAGCGCAGCGTCGAATTTTCTGCGCGCATTAATGCACGGCATATTAATTATGATATGCATGAACATCTGATGCATTTGAACATGTGCACTCGCGACAGCTGGACGCACACTTGTAAATCCGCGTCATTAAATGAAAATATTGCACGAACAAACGGACAAGCAATGAAATTTATTATAATGGCGATCGGACATGTCATTTTATCAGGGGTATGCAGAAATTTCAGTCTCATTTTTCAGAGCTCTGGCACAGGTATTTAGAATTCAAATAAATGCCTACTTTTTTGCATTTTTGGAAGTTAGGCGTCGATGGATGCAGATAGGAGAGAGGTGTCTATATCCTACTGGTCTCCTAAATCGAATCTCGTCGATTTCTTTGTTATTAATGAATATAAACGATATCTGGTGGTAAGGATATGAAGTGAATGAGCGGCGAGAAACATGGACAAAAGATTTCCAGATTGCATCCTATTTTCTGCGAGCTACAAATATTTATAAAAGTCAGGTACGCTTGATGGAACTTGTGACCAATTTACTTTACCTGGTTATGATCTAACAATGCAATTTTATGCTGTATCTTTGCATTTTTCTAAATGTAGGATTATTTTAGAATATTCTAGATTTATTTTATGTACATGTTAATACTAATGTTCGAAAGTCGTTAAACTTAACATTCCCTAGTTATTGTTAACATTAACTGAATCAAACCGTTATAGCAAGAATAACGTATTATTTTCACTCCAACGTGTAAATGTAATTTTAATCGGAAATTTTAAGAGTGCTCTTTTCAAATCATATCATTTAATTTCGAAAATGGGGATGTTGTTTGTTTTAACAACAATGTGAATATTTTCTTTGGAGATATCTCAAAAGCAAGATGTATACTGATCGTCCACACAACATCCTTGAACTTAAATTAAAAATCCCAGAAGAAGTGAGGAATTTTCTAAAAGAAGGTAGAGGAAAAAAGGAAAATTGCCAGGAAAACTAAAAAATTTGAAGAACTACAAATATAAATACGAGTGGAGATAGAAATACAAAAAAGAACTGAATATAAAATTAAAAAAATTTTATTAGAATAATTATAGGTAAAATAAAAATAATTTTTACATAAAAAATTGTAAATACTACATTAATTGAAAAAGAAATTAATATAAGTTTCTTTAATTTTTACAATTTACAAAACCTTAACCTTCTTAGTACCCCAGAGCCGATGTATCGGCTTTCAAGTTTTCCCGAGAAATACCTTCAACCAAATGTCGGCTTTTCATTTTCTTCAAATTTTTTTTCCACTATTAATTACAAGCTTCAATTTATGGAAAATAATTTGTTCCTTTTTCTCATGTAAAACTACATACATTTCACAATAAAATACAAGAAAGCGTGAAGTTATCTTTACTTTTAATACAAATATGTTAATTTTAATAAAAATCTTCAATAATGCATATTTTCCAAGGTATTTCTGGGCGCTACATGAAAACTTGCAAGGTGCTAAAATGGTTCACCCCTTGCCGTACAATAACGAGTCACACTCGTGACACAGAATATGATTGAAACGTTACAAATACGAGTCCAACTTTTGTGCCACTGCTTTAAAGTTTTCCACTACAGCACAAATTAACCCTCAAAGCATCGTCAACCACTTGCGCTATAAAGACGTGCCACGCACGTCGGGATGCTTCTGTTCCAAAGCCGCCAGCGACGTGTATACCACGTCGATAGGCATTTGTCGCAGAAACAAAAACAACGTGTTCGTCACGTCGGCTAACAGTTAGATCGTTCATTATTCGAGCTACAGTTCCAGAGTGTCAATGTAACGCCTTACAGCATGTTATATTGTAGAGCGCGGCACGGCAACCGAAAGTTAAATCGTAGCGCAAGTAGTTAAAAGCGATCTGCATGTGCCGATAGACGCTCTTCGTTTATCACGGCACCCTAAAACTGGAATAGCAAACTTTGCCGCACGAAATCGTTGGAAAAATCGTACGGCAAGTGGTTAAGGAAAAATAAATTGCGATTTTTAGTAGTCAACGATTTTAATTTAAAATTATTTAATTTTTAAGCCATTTTTAAATGACATCTTATCCCTCCAGTACAGACTTCTTCCGGCAACCCTGCCAAATTTTTCCCGGTTTGAATCTCGCTTTCAACTCCCTGCTAAGAGGCGCACCGCAAATGTAGCGAATGAAAACGAACTGAAAGTAAATAATAACACGAGAAAGTTGTACGAGGGTGAGATAAACGGCAGCGAAAGAGTTATCCGAAAAGTCGCAATCGATTCGCGAACGTAGGGGGGTATTGTGATATACGCTCCGTCGATACGCCGATTGAGATAACGTGCAACCCGATAAATTCGGCAACGATAATTCGCGTGGGCCCTACTTTTATCGGCCTGGGTGTCGTGGCGTAAGCGGATATCGTAAATTCGCGAAGGCAAATCCCCTTCGCGTATGTGCTACGGTTTTATCGCGCTATCGCTTAATTATTCCAACCGCGATCATTCTGCGTCCATCTTCTTCGCCGTCGGGTGTGCAACAAACAGACTCTACAGGGTGTGCCGATACGAATAGTACTACCGAGCAAAAACTCATTCTATTGTACATGAAAAAGCAAACTGAAAATCTATACTTCTATTGTTGTTTGAACCATGCGGTTTTGGATGGTTCAGGCTTTAGCAAATAAGTACAGTAGAGCCTCTTGTGTCCGAACTAATAGGGAGACAAATTTGGCCGGATAACAGAATTTTCGGATAATAGAACAATCGCTTTTTTTTATATTAAACCTCATTTATTCAAATAGAAATCGACAAAATTGACAGTTTGTTTGAATATTTTAGGATCCCATAGTTTTTTGGCTGTGAAGTCACATAAGTTTTCACGAAACGACTGTTCGGATAATAGAACATTCGGATAATAGGATATTCGGGTACGGCAGGCGCTACTGTAACTATTTTCCAGGTGAAGTTGAACTTTATTTTTATGTTCAACGTTGGACTTACACACCCCTCCATAAGTCATGGGATATTTACTGATTTCAGCTTTACATTTCAGTTAAAACTATTAAACACTCGCAACATCGAATCGAACGATTATTTACTAATTATTAGATTGTCCGGAAATAAATTGCGATTTTTAGTAGTCTAACGTTTGGCTTCGTATACTACAAGTTTTGAATTCATGTTTATTAGGGGGTATACCATTTTACAGCATAGATTTCATACATCGTATTGCTACGAACTGGAGGAAATGCACAAAAAATTACGTGTAAACAACCAGCTTTAGTGAATCGAAAACGTCCAATACTGTTGCAAGATAACGCCCACCCACACGTATCACAGTTAACACATCGGAAGCTTAACGAAATGCTTTTCAAACATTTGGACAATTTACAATAAAAAATCTTTCACAACCTGGACAACGCTAAAAACGCCTTTAGGGAATTTATTAATTCTAGGACATCGGATTTTTATAATAACGGGATAGAAAAGCTTGTATCTCGTTGGGAAAAGTGTGTAAATTGTAATGGATTTTATTTTGATTAAATAAGTTTGTTTTAAGCAAAGTTACACAAGTTTAAACATCGTGCCTGAGAACCGCAATTTATTTCCGGACAACCTAATATTTACACTGAATACAATTTTTAAATGTTAACCCTTTGAACTCCTATGTTGAGTCACACTCGACATTTTCTGTATGTACAGTAGAACCTCGATTATCCGAACTGTAATCGGTAACAAGATGACTCACACTGCGACTATGGTTCGCATAAAATTGATAATTTTGGTTTAGAACGTAAAAGTACACGGTGGAATAAAATTGAGTACGCAGTGTCATTGGTGATTATTTGAATTTGTAATTAACCTGGAAGAGGAATTTTTGGATGACCGGTGCTCGGATAATCGAGGTTCCACTGTATTTGGTTTTCCTTTATCTATCAAACATTTCTTATTTTCCAGTAAAAAAATGTTTAGAAACTCCACAAGTATCAGATCTTACAATTAGCAAAGTTCCAGTGCTATTTTCAATATAATTAAGTAAAAAAAATTGTTTAAATAGGTTCCTATCAATCAACTGTCTTTTGAACTACATTTCAAATAAAACACGTAAAATAATAGGGAGTTACTGAAAATAAAACTAGAAAGAAAATTAGGAATTCAAACGGTTAAAGTATATTGAAATTTGTATAATGTGTAAAGTTTTAAATTTTTTCATCAATATACGCTTGCTGTTTCATGATGTTAGCTCGTATTAACTGTGGCAGTCTTGCGGTGATTTTTTGAGTGCTTCTTCCTGCATTTCTCTCTAGAATCGCTGTAAATGTATCCACAAATCAGAAACTTGAAACGGAAGTCGCCTAAATTCAATACATTCAAAAACTAGTCTTGAACGATACCATAATTATTTCAGGTTTTTTTTATATTAACACGTTGACTGCCACAGTGGAAACAGTCTTCGCTAGCCAGACACTCAAACTCAGAGTTGGAACTCTGCATTTGTGTGGTTCACACACGTGTATTTCACTCACCCTTGTGTGGATCGATAATAATTTCCTGACTCTGATCTATTCGTAAATGATATTGTTCTTTTAATTATCAACACCCTGACGTTCTTGAAATACAATACTGTTTTCTTCCTTGTCGATGTCCTGTCATTCTTAGCAGTTTAGATCATCTCGAAGTCCACGCGTTTGAATCGATATCAGTCATTAGCTCGCATTATACCCTTGAAATGCCCTGTCTTATGGGGTACTCAGTTAACCGGATAGTAACCAGGTAGCATTCGGGTAACCATTTAGCCAGATAGTACGGCTGTGCTCCCTCTAAGGACTGACCAATTGTCGAGTGGTGTGCTGATACCAGCCTCAATCTGATGGATCTCACGACGGTCAGTGGAACCACAGATGGGGTGTAGAACAGAATTTATATCCAATACAGTTTCTCAAAGCTCCCTTATCATTTTCTTGTCACAGCCAACATTATCGATTTAGTGCAGAATCAGGATAAAACGCCACTGGTGGCGAACATTGAAAACAGGAATATCAAGGATCCTGTGCCTTGAAGGGCAACGAGGAAATCCATCCAAATAGAACTATAAAAATTACAGGTGCTTCCTGTTTGTTTTGCTCTCGTCTTTGTATGTTTTATTATAAACTGTGCTTTTATTAAAAAATGGTGGGACAATCAGAGAAGCCCATTAGAAAGAGTGTTATCCTAATTAGTGAATCTATAGGTGGGGTACAGGATAGACCAAACATTCGATGTAGTTTTCTATCATATCAGTCCAGGTTCCCTGAGCCCCATTACAATTTTCGTGTCACAATCAACGTTATCGATATAGTACAGAATTAGATTACAACGCTATTGGTGGTCGAGAATGAAGACAAGAATGTTAACGATTTTTTGCCTTGCCAGTTAGTGAGTAAAGATTGTATCACATACGTGGTATAGGATAAACCACACATAGTATACGATAGACTACTGACTTCTTGGGGCTCTAGAGGCCCATTACTATTTAAAGGGCACCTCTTACTGTATCGATTGGGTCTGGCATTGAAACACAGCGCTATTGGCGGTAGGAATTAAAATCAGAGACAGTGATAAGCATTCGTTGTGTTAAGCAATGAGTTAAGCAATATGTTATTAAACAATATCACAAACAAGGCATAGGATGGCCTATCGTGTTATGGAACTTCGTGTTACACCATCTGAAATACCGACGGCGCCAAAAACCCCTGGCTTTTTAGCGCACAGTACGATTTAGAACGGTGACTTCGGGAATTACATCGAATAAAAGGATAGAGTTTGATTAGGTAGTAAATGTGTGAAATGAGCATCAGGTATAGCACATGTAGCTAACAGATGAAGACGAATATCCAATTTTCAAGCGCAACGAATACTTACAGGAATATCTAACGTATTAGATATTCTAACACATATATTGTTTAAAACATTACGGATCTGGTACAGTTTTATATTATGATTTTTCGCTGAATTCAAGAATTCCGACTGGTATGACTGGACGATCTGACGCAGGCCTTCACAATTCTTGAGTTTTTGGCGAAACGAAAAGAGATACGTCATTCTAACAAAAACCAGCGTGTTCGGCATGAAATTCTGCGCAAGATAGGTGATTTTCATCAATTTCGAATTACTGGACTCCGAGCTAGAAATTTTTAATCGATACATCTCGATCGGCCGGCCAAACTGGTCCGATGCAGCCCTCCACAATTCTTGACTTTCTATTTTATAAAAGCTTGCACAGAAAAAATATTATGATTAGAACTGCGATAGGTCTGTGAAGACTGTATATTATTTAAATACAATTGGAATGTTATTACTCGCGAACTCGTTGCAGCACACTGTAAGTCATCGCAATTATGTTTTAATATAAACAATGCATTAAACGATTTAAAATATCAAAGGTGAAATTCAAATTCAACTATTCCTGTTTAATCTTAGTACTGGATCACGTTTCGATATATCGAATTAATGAAAAATAATTAAAATCGAAAAGTTACTAAAAATTCAAACAATTATTTAAATGAATCCCGAAGTTGTTTAAATGTAACGAAAGACCACGTATGCAAACGAAGAAGTCGAATGTGTATACAGGGTAAGGTCACGAGAACCGGTAGGTCAAATCCCAAAAATCGAATAAATGAAAAATAATTAAAACCGACGAATTACTAAAAAGTAAAATAATTATTTAAATAAGTCCCAAAATTGTTTAAATGCACCGAAAGACCACGTATAATAAACGAAGAAGTCGAATACGTATACCGGGTATGGTCACGAAAGCCGTTGGGTTAAGTCACGGAAACACGAATTAATTAACGATAAAACAGTATTAATTAATATTAAACAATAGTGAATGAATGTTGAACGAGAGCAGCAGTGAATATTAAACGCGATGAATGTTGATTAGAAATGGTTTAGAAGACGATTAAACGCGAAACCGTGATAGGTTAAGCGCGAGCTGTCAAACGATGTTAGCGGTAGCGCGGTCCGAAGTCAAATGAGGCCCCGCGAAGCGCTCAGCTGACGCGCAACGCGCTGCGCACTTTGACGTCACACTTGACTACACCTGACAGCTAGCAGCTACCAAGCATATTTTCTTATCAGTTGACAATTTGACGTCTACCGTGTGTGCGTTAAATTGTTATGTACCGCTCCAACGGTTTTTTAACCACCCCCGCGGACATCACCAGGGCACGTTAGTGATCAAAAGTGTGGGTACACCCGGTGGACAGTGGAGTGGTGCTCGACAGTGCTTCACTGACAAGTCTGTGATTTTTAATGACTGGTGACAATTTTCTTTTGTATATATTTATTGAATTTGATCCTGTTTATTATACATGTTCTTGCGACTCATCAAGAAACTTCTTGAGAGTGTTAATTTACTTTTTAAATTATTTTTCTCCTAGGTGTGTTTATAATCTTTCTATTTATTCGCGCAACAGAAAATCCTACGCTAGTAGAAATATGGATGTTTTCTATGTTTCTATTTATAACTTTGAACATATAATAAAAATTCGAATTAACCAGGTTTCACTGTACTAATATAATGTAACACGCATATTTTATTATTAATCATTGTGATTAACTACTGAACACATTAAGCTGTTCCTGTACTTTTATTCTACCAAACTTCGAATTCTCAAAATTAGTTTTCTAAGAAACTTTTACTGGACAATATTATTTCACACCTGCATTCTTTACACGATTTATTTTTGCGTCAAATTTGATTCAATCAAATAATAACTAACCTTCATGTCATTCAATATTTACAAGACTTCACTTTCTGCTGGCACAATTTTCGCGACCGCGCGGTACATGTTCAACAAATAATATTCATCTTCCTATTTTTTAAAAATGATAGCTTTCTGTGTAATTATGTTGGAACGAACGTGTTCCGATGACATTGGAAGAAGCGCCAACGTTAAAAGAGGCTTACTACATATCACCTTCACCTTTTCGTAAGTTTCTTATAACACTTTCACTGGCAGACTACTTTCTCAGTTCGTACCGACTCGCCTGCACATAAGTCTCGTCGCACGGGCGGAATAATGAAGAATCTAATCGTGAGTATTTGAGTTTCGCAAAAATTTATCCTAAATTCTTACGAGACATTTCGAAACGCATTCCAAAAGCTCAACGCCACAACTATATTATTGCAGTGTGAATTACTCGTATAACCTGTTAAGGGGGAAAGACGAGTTAACTTGTCAATTAAAAATTCCTCTGCAGTTCGCATGACGAATTACTTCGTCGCAGGATTTTAACCCATTTTCGCCCACTGTACTCAGTTGAGTATACACACATTTTCGCCTGCTAGCTCTGACTATTGGTCGGTAGAAAATTTTCTTGTATGCAGTCATTACGTTGAATGCTTATTGAATATTACCACGTGAGACGACATCAGAATCTGCATTGATATTATAGTAGTATTTTATTTTACATGTACAGCTTTTCAGTAATAAATGCTTCTAAAGCAACAGGGCCAGTTTCTTGGGCAAAAATGAGTCGAAGACATTTTCCCTATTTTCTCCCACACCTACGAACAATCATTATGAGTTAATTGTAAAAGTTAATTGTAAAAGACATGCGGGCTCGTTGTACGGACTCGGTCGTCGTCACGAAGGGACCAAAGAAAATTGCTCCGATTCGTTGATTGGAAAACACGGTTTACACGAGCGAACGACCCGTCGATATTAACATCGAGCATTATAGATATCGATAGAACTCGACGAACCGTGTTATGGAGTCGCTCGTTAAATCCCGTGGGCCCAGGGCCGACGACAACCACCGTTAACGAAGATAAAACGATTCGACGAATGCGCTTGTTACTGTCAATTCCTGTAACCTCGAAGGTTTTCCCCGCTTTCACGTTTTATGATAATTATTACGGGCGTGCCGAGTTAACTCGTTTGCAACTGCATCGTAAGTTTTGGTTGACAAAATAACCCGGTCAACGGGTTAATGTAGTTTAAATTGAGTGAAATCAGAGCATCGTTGAAGAGCTTAACAAACGAAAACTATAAAAGTGTTAATACGAAATTTGAAAATATTACAAAAGTGCACCTCTAAAGGCAAATTCTACTTTATTATTATTACCGTTGCGCGATACGCTCAAAATGTTCCGTAATCAGTTTGGAACTTTAAAAATATACATGGTGTCGTATTTCAATCAACCCACACGATTATCTCCCGAACTATTCATTATTCACAAAAATGTGTCACAAAAATGGTGACATTTAATGATACGAAAGACTTTTTTCTCAGAGTCATTTTTGTTACGAGATCACAAGGTCATCGGTGTTTTTTTTAAATGAAATTCAATGATCTATGACATGTTGGTCTTTCAAGGTCATTCACGGTCATTTAACATTTTTTACATTCTTCCTTCACTGAACGTCCACATAACGAACGCAGTTCAGATTCCCTATGGCGTTGACATAGAAACGCTCGAACCTTGATAACCATAATGAATTAGACTTATGTTAATATAACATTTAGCATGTAAAATTAGCCCTACGATTTATTGGTAAAGTATTTGTATATGTAAGAAAGATTTCATGCTAATTGTAATTAATCACAGTCCACGAACATACTGTCTTCGATTTTTATGAAATTTGGCATGCATACAGCGAGTACTATAACATCAGCTCTTCCATTTCTCATTTTGTTATGCTTGCAAAAGACTAGGTACCTACCCACGAAATTTCAAAAAATTCAGAGAGGGTGTGTGTCAGGACTGTGATTACTTACCATGGAATCGCTCATGAAGGCTTCGAATGAAGCAACGACTCAGTTACAATACCTAATTACATAATATTATTTTCGAATTAGATTGCAATCGTTCTGATTAGCCCCTGCCTGGGGGACGTATCGCATCTTTTGTCAGAGAATTCGACGACCACGAATCCACCACCGCCTCCCAGACCTTACAGTTTTCAATATCAAGCAGGACGATACCCTGGAACCGTCGATCGGATTCATGAAGAATCTAGTGATGGTGCTGGTCATGTGCAAGGTACTCAACGAGCGTCTTAAACTTAAAAGTAATTAAACCTCTAAACCAGTGATGGCCATCCAGAGCGCGGCCTGGCTCCAGCTTACCCCCACTCTGCGACCACTCCCCTCACGTAGTTGTGGCCTGGGTATATATGTATGTGGTCGAAAACGTCGGTAATTGTCGGTAAATACGATTTCTCAAGAAGTATTTATGTAACAAGAATAATTATTTGTTATATATGGTATCAGTTTTATCCAGAGATTGTATTTCTACTCTGCTGTACATCATTTGTCGTATACAAATTCAGTGAACATCGTATACACTCACTTATTCGGATCTGTTTGATAATTAAAAAATTAATTACCATATTACTTATTTCTAAGAAGATCCGAATAATTAATAAGCACCCCAGGTTAAAAGATATCAATCTATTAAGTGGATTGCACATTGTTAAAAACTGAATTTGAATTAGATATTCCGAATCTTGTTAATAATGATCAATATTGTAATTAATATTTTAATTCTCAAACCGATCTGAATAAGTGAGTGTATATGATGTCCGTTGAATTTGTATATGACAAACGATGTATAGTAGAGTAGAAATATAATCTCTGGACACCGAACCACAACTTATGTGAGGGGAATGGACGCAAGGTGGGGGTAGGCTGGAACCAAGCCTTGCTCAGATGGACATCTCTGATCTGATATATTGATGGAGCTATAGTTTACTATGTGAGATCTAATCTGAGGTCGTCCAAGACGCAGTAAAGAATTAATGCTATTAGTAATTCATTAAAACAATTGTACGTAGAACTGACACGAAATTCATACGATAATAAATTTGCTTCCTGAATTACGTCAGCCCTATACACCTAATTCTGTTTGTACACGATAGATACGTTCCCGAAGAATACGTGTAAAAAAATAAAAAAAATAGAAATAAAAATTCGTGTAAATAAGTCGTGTAAAAAGAGAATTAAATCTTTTTTCTAATTCGTGTTAAATCAAAATCGTGTAAAAACAGAATTGGGTGTATTGCAAAAAACAATCGACGTTCCAAAATCAGGCAGTAACGGTAGCAGGTAATTAAAGAAAATTACATTCATTACCCACATCGATTCCAACGACTACACATAGTCTTATGAACATGCTTGATGGATAACCTGCTAACCTGCTAACACAGCTTAGCCGGTAAAACCAGGAATACCCTGTGCAATTTTTCAATTTTACTTCTCAGGTTCTTATTCTATCATTGATCCGAAGCACAAAGTGCGAACCGTGCAATACACTGCTGACGAAACTGGATTTCACGCTTCCTTAATAAATTATGAAGATACACTTGCACAACCTGTCGATTCCGAAGCGGTTAAGCTCGCCAAGGAGAAACACTTTCGGGCTTACCAGAAGATCGCCGAGGCGAATGCCCGTGGTGCTCCGACGAACCTTCCGAAGGTAATCAATTATTTCCGTGTTTATGATAGTCGAGTTGCGAATTTTCTTCAAGTGGAACTAATATTCCTTAAAAAGTTACTCAATACTGTGGGATTCAAAAAATGACACACTGTGAGACGTGAGTTGATAAATAAAAACTATTAATATATATTAAAATAATAAAAAAAACACAATATATAACTCCTAACAAATAGGCTCCGCGCAGAACTCTCCACGCAATGTTCTCCACACAATGTTCTCCACGCAATGTTCTCCACGCAACATTCTCCACGCAATGTTCTCCACTCAACTCCTCAATCGGTTCTCTCCGCCCTCTGACCCGGAGGTCCCAAAAATCTACACAAACACATACACACACATTCCACACACATTTCCACACCAGATTCATACAGAGGAGCTGCATTCCCAGAAAGGCACACGATCCGTTCGACACTTGACTTCTGAGAACGCACGCACCTCTCACACCACGCATTCCATCAATCCTTCCACGCTTTTCATTCATACGTCTAAACAGTTCGCCTATCTAGACTGTTCTCAAAATGAATCAAGAAACATACAAAAATATTCACCAACTGCACAATACAAAAATAAATATGTTTCTTGACGTCTTATTAAAAATAAAGGGAACAACACATTTCACTGTGTAACGGTAAAGATGCACGATGAGACAAAAATGAGACTTTATATATACATATGTAGATATACTCATACACAGGTTGAGTCACGCAATTGGAACGGTTTGTACCTCGAGTTTAAAACTCACAATTAATGTATGCACTTGATCTAAACACAATGGTGTCGCCGTGTGTGGGGGCCTTCAGTCTCACAGGGAACCTTGGCATTGACGAGGATCTTAGAATTTGGCACCACTGCGATTGTTCATTATTGCTCAAACCAAATGTGAGTCATTGAAAATAGACCCACGTTAATATGACAGTTAGCACCTAAGATAATTTCCAGTGAGAAGCGGTATTCGTATTTGCCAGTGGTTCAACTCGTATTTCTTCCGCGGACTATACGTGATTTACCATTCGATAGTGTACAAACACGCTCAAATGGGGTTGCGTTTCATCGCTATGGATGATTCACAATGGTATCTTCCATCTGACGATCGCGTTATCGTTTTGCAGGATTCCGTGAGTGTAAGGAGAGCGAAGAACAGGCACATGCAGCTCTACCAGAAGATTGCTGAGGAACATGCGGCGATTGCAGCTCAAAGAGAAGCTGAGCGACAAGCCTATGAGGCTACCTCTGTTATTAATGACGTAAATCCAGATCGTGCATATTGATGTCACAGTGGATAAACGATCACCCAATGATGAGTTCAACACGAACACGTGAAAGAATATTCTAAGCGCGTGTTACTAATGAAGAACAAACAAACAAGTTTTGCAATTTTTATATTGCGATATCTACGACACTGGTACATTAGAATACAAAAATCAGGCATGAGATGTAACATGTAAAGAGCAATAAACAATATCATTACTAAAAACAAAAGCAGTACCACCGAATACAGTCTAATCCAGTCTAATCCGCAGGGGAGCAGGTTTTAATATTTTGCAGGTAATTAGAAAATTATGTTGCATTCGTCACCTTCATCACCGATATAGACAAAAAATCCACCATTGTGTTTTTATGCTAACAGGCGGTTTTTTATTTGACGTACTTATTTATATTATACTTGTTTGGAACTTGGTTGACTATTATGCCAGGGTGGCATCAAAATCTTTGAGGCATTCAGGTGGAGCATTATCGAAAAAAGATTGGAGAACACTGGTCTAATCTGAAAGATGTATTATAGACTTGAATCATCTGTCAGTACTTCCAGAAACAGAAAAAGTACTTCCGAATAGCTTCTGCAAATACATTAATACAGTTTGCCATACTGAATGTCATTCTTACTTCTTTTTTTACGTCGGCCTTTTGCCTTGAAACAATATTCTTTACATTAGATATATTTATCACAAAAAATCGTTATACATTTCCCTAAATAGTAGGAATACAATAACTGACTGTGGGAGTTCTCAGTAAAAGTCACTGAGGATATTTGGAGTATTCGTTTAACTTGAAAAATACTACATGTGCGGGATGTTTCACAAAAGGTCATAAATATTTTAGGGACTGACTCTACAAGCTAAAATAAGTGGAAAATCAAGAATAACGAGATTGCGGTGGAGGTTTTATTTTTAGTTATCGATGTTTAAAAATTGGGCTTTGGGGCGCCTGTCGAATGACAACCTGCTTTACATACCTCCGATCAGTCAGGGTACGGTCAGTGGAGCTCAACTCACGACAAATTCACCACGTAAAACACATACTTACCGACGTAACAGAAACGGGGACCTACGATACGATGCGATAAGACACTACGTTCTTGCGACAATTTATGAAAAGGCACACATGTCACGTTGAAAGGCACTAACCCTCTCAGCTCCTACTTTTTTTTAATTTTCTTTTCAATAACTCCCTATTACTTTAAGTGTTTTATTTGAAATGTACTTCAAAAGACAGTGGGTTGATAGGAACCAGTTAAAACAATTTTATAACACAAAGAAACGTGTACCTGAACACTCCAAGGACTTTTTTTGTTACAAAAAAGGATCATATACATGTAATATTGCTTATCTAGGTAAAAAAAAATATTGTGAAATATAATACATGTTTAAAGTGGCAATTTAAAAATGTCGAGTGTGACACGACATAGGAGTAGCTGTGAATAAAATGGATGTCGAGTCACACTCCACAAAGGTGTTCAAAGGGTTAAACCTGCCTATTCGAAGAAATCCACAATAGCATATCAAAACCCGCCCCATGAGATTCTCAAGTAGACTTGAGCCCAATTTTTAAACATCGATACCATTTTATTTACAGTCTTGTTCATTTTCCATGTAAGTGATTTACGATGGCTACAAAAATAAAGAATCCCGCGAGTCGTGAAGTCCAGTCCGTGACTCGGTTTCTCAATGCAAAAGGCCGTCATGCTGCCGAAGTTCTTCGCGAATTGAGTGAAGTTTATGAGCTCACCGTAATGAGTGAAGGAAAAGTGAGCCAGTGGAGTCGCGAATTTACGCGAGGCCGTTCAAATGTTAACGATAAAGGGAGGCGTGGGCCTAGTGTTGAGACAGACAACCGTGTTGAACGAGACTATCAGAAAATTCAAGAAAACCGTCGCTTGACAGTCTGAGTTCTTGCCATAGAATTTCAAGATATTCCACCGAGTACAGTGTACAGAATTGTCACTGAAAAACTAGGTTATCAATTGAAAGCAGCAGTATTGAACTGGCTGAACTCCCAGGCGACGGATATTCATGCAAGAGGCATAAAAAAGCTTGTTTCAAGGTACAAGAAGATGGTGACAACGTAGAAAAATAAAGTAGGTATGTACAGTAATTTATTTTCGTAACAAATTTAACTGAAAACGGTTATCAATGTTTTTACTACGTTTTTGAATAACAATTTGTCAGCTGCGTATCATCGTTGTAATTCAACTGAACCCTCACTTAATTCATGCAATCTTCCTTAATCATGTCAGCAGCTTTCTCGGCGATCATAATCGCCGGTGCATTCGTGTTCCCAGCAACGATATTCGGCATGATAGAGACATCGACCACTCGTAGTCCGGTAACCCCATGAACCTTTAATCTGGCATCAACCACCGCCATAGGGTCGCTCGCAGGACCCATTTTGCATGTCCCAACAGCATGATAACTTCCAAATGTATAATGACGACCCTGACATCTCCAATAATCATCCGACAGATATTCGTACGACTCGCATCCTGGAATTTTGTTTGGATTCAATCGAGCGTTCAACTGCTTCAGCGTTGGGGTCTGGCTCATTTCGTGGGCGAACTTCGCTCCTTCTATCTGCATTAATTAAAAATTATAGCACTTGAGTCATTTTCAGTTAAATGTAACTGGTTATGCTGTACAAACGATGCTGCATATACATATCTCCACACAAGCAGACTCCACGCAACTCCCCACGCAAAACTCTCCACGCAACACTCTCCACTCAACTCCTCAATTAGTTTTCTTTTGTCCTCTGACCCGGAGGTCCCAAACATCTGCACAAATACATACACACATATTCAACACGCATTTCCACACCAGATTCATACAAAGGAGATGCGTTCCCAGAAAGTCACACGATCCGTTCGACACTTGTCTTGTGAGAACGCACGCACCTCTCTGACCATGCACCCCATCAATCCTTCCACACTTTTCATTCATGCGTCTAAACAGTTCGCCTATTTACTATACAGAGATCGTAAGTTGCCGAGCACCAACAATCAGAACGGCACAGGGGCAAGAGTACCAGACCGCATGCTCCACCTAATCCTCTCCATAGCGGTCACACCGCATAGGAGTAAAGTTTTCGTATCCGCGGGGGACACGTGAAACCGCAATGCAAATTAAATTTTCTATATATATATATTTTCAGGCTGCGATTATTTTCTTAAATATGTTATTATCTTTTATTAAATACGTGACGGGGAATATTGTTAAAGTTGCGGAAATTTTTTTGTTCTGCTAAAACTTAATATCCTGAATCTACGTCCACCCCAATGCGTTTGAGTCGTCGCTCTTTATCGCTCCATCTCATTCTGTTTCGATGCTTCTCCTTGGCAGAGTCTGTCACACGATATATTTGTGTATGTGATTGACTCAACCGATAACGACAATACGTGTGACCGGGGGTAGTACAACGAATTTGATTCGTCGGCAACTTACGATCTCTGCATAGTAGACAGTCCTCGAGAGTCAACTACAAAATAGCAGGCGCCGAATTTCTCGTCGCCTAAACGCTAGCTTAAACATATAAAATCTCCACCAACACCACAGTATCTTTACCAAAACATCAATATCGTGGGTATCGTTGAAGTAGTTCGGAACGAAGATCGGATAATCGTTTGGATCTGCTGAACGTAGTTTGACATATCCTCTGCTTCGTGGTTGTAACAAAGTTGGGACGATTTGATACGATACGCTGGAGGAAACATTTTGGTACAGCTCTTCGATGAAATCGGTGGCGATATTCAGTTGTTTCTGCGCAAACGAGCCATTGTCAGTAAGGTCCGAAAATGGGACCATGTACAGCTCGATATCTGGACGATTTCCTGTTGCATTTGCGTACCTGAAATAAAAGTAATACTTATCGAATTAATATTATTAGTTCATCCCATAAGTAATGCGAATTTCCTTTCATGTTTATGAATCCTGAAATACAAAAACATATTTAAAAGCATTAAGCTTCTATATATTTTCCCTCATTTTATGAAAGCATTCGCCACCTTTCTATTAATTTTACTTTGTTCTTTTCTTTTTTAATTCACGTTATCAGATCTTCAATGGCACAAAATAGAAGACATGTTGGAAGGCAAAGAATGTAAATTGTCGCTTCGTTCCGACAACTTTCAATCACGATTACATGCGAGAATACTCACTTCGTGTTAATGAAACCCACACTCTCGCAGAAGACTCCCAAGTACATAGGCCCAGTCTGATTCACGACAAACTCGTTGATCGATTCCGGGCTCGTAGCATCCGTTGCGTTAAACGTGAATTGCGTTTGTTCCGTTTCGTTTTCCGGTTTGTCCAATAAGTATGTCAGGCCCATCATTGCCACGTGATCTTGAAGATTGCTACCCACACCGGGTGCATCACACACTACAGGGATCCCGAGTTGTTCCAGATCATCTTTTGGTCCGATACCGGATAGCATCAACAGTTGAGGTGATTGTAACGCGCCTGCTGATAAAATGATCTCCCGTTGAGCTGTTACCTCGTGTATATCAGATCCTATTTGAAATTGCACGCCATATGCAATCTTCGAGACTCCATCTGTAAACCAAAGCAATGTGAGAGTTTCTAAAATACTGAAAGTCAAAATACGATAATGTAAGTCTGACGAATCCATCAGGTCACCGACATAAGCAATATGGTTTTCTTTGATGTGGGTAGAAATGAATCAAACGCAAGATATTCTAAATGGGGTGTCAACCCGAAAGAGAGTGACTCTGCAAGAGACAATATTTTGGATGAGGCAAGTCACTGAAGAACACATCAGTAACTTAATAAGTATAGTATGCAACTCACCATCTTTGATTAGGATCTTCTGGACAGACGAGTTTGTGCTAATGTCTAGATTCGTTCTGTTTGAAGCAGATCGAAGGAATGCCTTGGCAGCGCTGCATCGCAAGCCGTCCCTTACGGTGCCATAGACCCACGTGAATCCAGTCTGATTGGCTCCGTTCACATCCACGATTTCGTATCCCATGTCCGTGCCAGCCGTCCGCAAGTAACCTGACACACCTGAGCGGTCTTTAAAATAGTCAACGGTCAGATATCCACCGGTTTGGTGATAAGGAGAGTTCTGTAAATCCTCTACCCTCATGTCCTCCGACTTCTTAAAATAGGGCAACACGCTTTCGTAATCCCAACCTGGATTACCAAGATTCGCCCAATCATCATAATCTTCTTTATTCCCTCGAATATACAGCATCCCGTTTATCGCGCTGCTTCCACCGAGAGCCTTCAATGAATCGAATAGAAAAAAAGTCACTTCATTGCGTCTCATGCGTATTGAGGCTAACGACGAGAAGTAACAGTAGTCGGAGCACCGATTTCAAAGAGCTTTTATCTCGCGGTTCAACTTGTTAAATCGTTCTTGTTTACGTTAACTACAAACAGTATGCACTGCTATACTGACAGTCACGCGATTAGTAGGTTAATTATTCCTATTGGGAGTACCTTTCCTCGTGGCCAGCGGCATTGATGATTGTTCATCGCCAGGCAGTAGTTATCGGATGGTTCCAGTTTAAATTGCCAATCCAACGAGGTAAGCTGCAGTTCAGGATACGATAAGGTGACATCGGATACGGTTGGTTCATCCTCGCCAGCCTCCAACAGAAGCACCGTCCAATTTGTCTCTTCTGATAAACGGTTAGCTATCACCGAGCCAGCTGAACCAGCTCCGATAATCACGAAATCATAACTGCTCCGAAGATTTGTTGGTGGCACTGGTGTTACTCTGTTATCAAGGTCTACGATGTCGGGTCTGTATAGTGAGATGATCGCGTCTAGAGTAACCAAAAAGCTCACTTGCAGAGCAATAGACAGCACGTTTAGAAGCGCCGTGTTTAATGCACAGATTGTCATCCTGCCTGATTCTCAGCAAACTGTTCTAAACATTCAGAATTAAAAAGTTTAAATTCAAACTGCTTGGAAAATAAATACAGACATTTTTTACTAGATGAACGCTTATAGAAAATGGTAGCTACACAAGTTGTTCTACATGTATGCGTAATACATTCGTTATTTCTGTTTTACACTGGGAATAGAATACTCCAGGCTAGACACGGACAGCTTCATTGTCTTACTTGATACGACACAGTACACAATAGAATATTTGTAATAATTAAAAATCTCAATCCTCTTACACGTTATACATACGTGAATGCTGCTTTTCAATATCACGCGGTTCATTTTTACAAACGAAACGTGTGCTAAATAAATTAGTACCGTACATTAGAAGATCTCCGCCGTCCGCAACGCACAATTTATTTCGTGGGGTCCTGTTTAAAAAAATCAAAAATTTTGACTGATTAAGTCAGTGAAATGGAATTGCTTTTTATAGAAGACACTGTTATCAGTTATTTGTTCCTTGATCCTTTATTGTCGCTTATCTGTGATAAACTTTATACAGCTGAGATGTACGCTCAGCGTCCATTCACGTAATAAGTATAATCATTTTTTATATATTACCTATATGTAATTATATTAATTATTAAACAGAACCGAACAAGTAAGTACATGTGATTCCAGCTAAGTGTCTACATGACGTATACAGTGGAACCTACATTATCCGAACACCGGACATCCAAAAATTCCTCTTCCAGGTTAATTACTAATTAAAATTGTCACCAACGTCACTGCGTACTTAAATTAATTCCATCGCATACCTTTATGTTCTAAACGCAGTGGTAATATGAGTCATCTTCTTACCGATTACAGTTCGGATAATTGAGGTTGTACTGTAATACTAATGTTGTATGTTAAAACAGAAATGTAATCGCCGGATAAAACTAATGTCATACATAAAAAATGATTATTTTTGTCGCGAGACTGTTCCATGAGAATCGTACTTATTGACGTTCTCGATTTTGTACTCAGCCACAATCTAAGTAAGTATGTGAGGGGAATGGACGCATAGTGGGGGTAGGCCGGAGCCAAGCTTTGCTCCGCATGGCCATTTCTGTTATACAAGATAATAAAATGAGAAAATGTATTTAAAATTTGTATAGCAACGAGGGGGTATAATGGAATGAAAATGTTGCGGATGGAGGTATAAAGTATATTTGATGTTCAACTTCGTTTCTTTAAATGCTATGCCATACATTTTTAACATTTGTACAGCAGCTGTTACTCAACTGTTACAACAAGCCGCGACACAATCGGGCGGAACAAAGGAATGAGCAACTACCTTACAAGACTGTTACGCAGATAATTGTTATTTATATTTAAAAAGTCCTTACAATTATTTGCTAAAAATTTGCGAGAACTAGCTTCGGAGAGAACTTATGAGCAAAACTATCAGTAAATAATGGGAGCTTGATAGAAAAATCATGACTGTGGTGTGAAGTCAGCTACAATTTTTTTCAAAAGTTCTTCATTATGAATTTATTATTGTTATTTTAAATCACTCTTGTATGTTACGAGTTCACTGCACTTATAATAGCCATCAGTAACAACGCTGAACCATAAAATTACATGAAGAGCAACCTCATATTCAGAGTTTGGTAAACATGTCAAGCTGTATGCTCACGGATAATTACTATGGATGCGTAGCAAACATATCGTCTTCTTTAAACATTATTACGCAACTCCTGTTATCTCGGTGAATTTGGAAGTTTGCTGTATGATTAATATAGGAATAACAAAAAGGTTTTGGTCATTGTGGTGGCAGTTGACAATGATTGCTTATTGTAAGATGTTGAATCCCGATGAGGGAATTGTAGACACAAAATATTTTCATAATTGGCTGAAATTCATGAAAAACAGCATAAATTGCAGTCTGTATTAACCTTCATCCCTCTCCTGTATCAATTTGAACGTTACTCAACGCTTTATTACGCTTTCGTCTTTACGAACCAGACGAACAATTTGTTGCCAGAATGGACAGAAATTTAATTTTTTTCTTTTCAAGAAAATATTTTGCAAACTTAAATATGTATCTTATCATTGTACTGATTTTTTACCATTGTGTCAATTTAACACTAATGCACATTTGCATTGCACTTCTCCAGTTTTCTTATAGTCATAAGTAGCCACATCAAAATATACCACAATATTAATTATTCCGGATCCACAGAAAGAGATCTTTGGTACAATTTTCCAGATCTTAGAGTTCAAACTTTAACTTTGACTTTTGGAAAACCCTCCTAGGCATGGCTCAAGGAGTTCTACTTTACTCAGCTCTTCATAAGCAGGCTTTATTGTTGCCTGCACATCAGGGTGTAGAGGTGACTTATGAACACACGTGTTTAGATGACGTATTTGGTTCAACCTTGCTTTTTTACACGCGCGACTTTCTCGCCAGCTTATAATTGTATCTTTGAGTAACCTGCAATATCTTCAAACAAACGCAGCTCACGTGCTCAGCGGTACTCACGAACTGCGCATTTTACTTACGTCTGATGGAGATTTTGAGGTTCATAATATTTTTCTGAAGGAACAAAAGATTAAATCACATAAATAATGCTTTCTGGAGAGAGTACCATGAGGAACAACATGGCACCCAAGAACTGCTGCAATACGGGACTAACGTAACACACCGAACACATACAATGTGGTTACCTAGGTTTTCGACACGTTGACTAGCCCAGTGGAAAATCCGATACCTGGTCAGACACACTATAATATGTAAATAAAATGTCAAAACTCTCATCAACCCATTCGCTACCTTGGTCGATTCGAGGAAAACGTCCACCGCGGACTACGCTTTATTTTTATGGATTATCTCTGTCATACACATGTGTAACGTCGAACTCAAAAAACAGAATCGACGCATCGCTATGTGGCACTGGTAGCGAACGCGACAATATGACATTTAGCATGTGAAATTAGCCCTACAATGTATTGGTTTATGTTAGAAAGATTCCATGCCAATTATAAGAAATCACATTCCACAAACATACTACCTTCGATTTTTATGAAATTTGGTGTACATATAGCGAGTATTACAAAGTCAGCCGTTCCATTTCCCATTTTGTTATACACCTGGGACTATTTTTACACGCTTCACTTTTACACGATTTCTTTTATACGGTATATTTCGAGCGACGAAGGCGATTTTTTTCCAGTAATAAGAAAACGTATTCGTTGTAATATAATAGAGAGTGACGATGAATAAAATGTCGATTCTTGAGAAAAATATTTTTTTGATTTCCCAACACTACCTTTTCTTCCATGTGTTTATTGAATAAAATGTTGTTATCGAATTCAGTTCTACACTTTAAATTGCCTTTTCTATTGTTTGCTTTAGTTTAACACAAGTTTTATATTTTGTTGCAAATCAATTGTTTCATGCCCTTTTTTACACGGTACGCATCCACCGTGTAAAAAGAGTCCCAGATGTACTTGCAAAAGACTAGGTACCTACTCACGAAATATCAATAAATTCAGAGGTGGTCTGCGTCAGGCCTGTGATCACTTACCATGGAATCACTCAAGAAGGCTTCGAATTACAGTTTTCAATATCAAGCAGGACGATACTCTGGAACCATTGATCGAATTCATGGAGAAACTAGTGACGGTGCCGGTCATGAGCAAGGTACTCACCGAGCGTCTTAGACTTAAAAGTAATTGAATCTCTAAACTATTCTAATGTATTGATGGAGCTAAAGTTTAATATATGAGGTCTACTCCGAGATCGTCCAAGATCCAGTAAAGAGTTCACGCTATTAGTAATTCATTAAAACAATATAGAATTGACACGAAATTCCTTGGTTCATAAATTTGCTCCCTGAATTACGTCAGCCCTATATTGTCAAAAACGATCGACGTTTCGAAATCAAGCAATCACGGTAGGTGATTAAAGAAAATTACGTTCGTTACCCATATCGATTTAACAAGTACACATACTTTTATAAACATGTTCGATGCATAACATCGAACTGTTCACAGTACATATTGTTGTGACAGCTTTTTATGAAACCTACGTTTTGGTCCAGGTCATGCACTACGAGTCAGACTCGTACACAGTACACAGTAAAATATTTTTAATAATTAAACATCTCGATCCTCTTAGCATTTTCAACGCATTTAATGCTCTAGCTTCATTCAGAATTGCTAACAAAGTATAAAGAGATTAAATACTTACACGAAGCTAGAGACTGGCACTGCCGGTCACGAGTTCTGTGAAGTTGTCCGTCCGAGGAATTTGACATAAATGAACAAACGAGTTCCTGGTTTTATACACCACAAGTGTCAGTCTGTAATTAACACAAGTGTAAACCGAAGAGTTATAGCAATAATTCTTAGAACCTGGAAGCGTATAAACAGACTTCTGAGTCATTTTTTATTGCATAAACATGTGCATAATAGAGCATTATCAATGTAGTTTTTAAATAGATGAAGATTAATAACTGTCGGTCTAGAGTGAGTAAAACTATGGTGTTATTCGCATATAATACTTTTGTTTTCAAATAATAGTTTCTGATGAATTGCTTTTTATGTGAGCAACTGTTATCACAATTTAAAACGAATGGATAAATTCAGTTGAGAAAATGAGGGATGGATAAGGGTGAATTAGTTCAGAGATGGCCATTCGGAGCGAAGCCTGGTCCCGGCCTACCCCGACTCTGCGTTCATTCTTCTTCTCCAGTTTTCTTATACTCACAAGTAGCCACAGCAAAATATACCACAATATTAATTATTCCTGATCCACAGAAAGAGATTTTTGGTGCGATGTTCCAGATGTTAGAGGTCAAACTGTCACTTTGACTTTTGGAAAACCCTCCTAGGCAAGGCTCCAGGAGTTCTACTTTACTCAGCTCTTCATAAGCAGGCTTTATTGTTGCCTGGGCATCAGGGTATAGAGATGTCTTATGAACACACGTGTTTAGGTAACGTATTTGGCTCAACCTTGCTTTTTGACACGCGCGACTTTCTCGCCAGCTTATAATTGTTATCTTTGAGTAAGCTGCGATATCTCTAAACGAACGCAGCTCACGTGCTCAGCGGTACTCACGAACTGGGCATTTTTCTTTCGTCTGACTGAGATGTTGTGCTTCATAATATTTTTCTAAAGGTACAAAAGATTAAGCCATATAAATAATGCTTTCTGGAGAGAGTACCATGACGAACAACATGGCACCCAAGAACTACTGCAATACTGGGCCAACGTGACACACCGAACACATACAATGTGGTTACCTAGGTTTTCAACACGTTGACTAGCACAGTGGAAAATCCCGTGCCTGGTTAGACACACTGTAATATGTCAATGAAATGTCGAAACTCCCGTCAACATGTTCGCTACCTTGGTCGATTCGAGAAAAACGTCCACAACGGAGTACTCTTTATTTTTATGGATTACCTTTGTCATACACATCTGTGACGTCGAACTCTGAAAACAGAATCGTCTGTGTCAGGGCTGTGATTACTTACTATGGAATCGCTCATGAAGGCTTCGAATGAAGTAATGATTCAGTTACAATACCTAATTAGATAAAACTATTTTCGAATTACATTGCAATCGCTCTGATTAGCCCCTGCCTGGGGGACGTATCGCATCTTTTGTCAGAGTATTGGACGACAAGGAATCCACCACCGCCTCCCAGGCCTTACAGTTTTCAATATCAAACAGGACGATACTCTGGAACCATTGATCGGATTCATGGAGGAACTAGTGATGGTGCCGGTCATGAGCAAGGTACTCACCGAGCCTCTTAGACTTAAAAGTAATTGAATCTCTAAACTATTCTAATGTATTGATGGAGCTAAAGTTTAATATATGAGGTCTACTCTGAGGTCGTCCAAGATCCAGGTGGACTTTGTAGGTGCGTGGTATATTTTGTTCACGTGAAAATCGCAAGTCAGATGAATAAAATTATTTGGGACTAAGGTTTTCGTTACATTACATTTTCGTTCATTATGCAGGCGCCAAAACTTGCAGGTCACAATCGGAAATCAGCTTGTGAAGGCCAGTTAATCTATCGATAGGAAACATGTTTGGTGATCACCTTTTAATCTGCGAGGGCCAGTCCTGAAGCACCCCTTATTAGTGCCACGTCATCATGGGTGTCGGTGCTTACAACAATGCCCCAACTTACAATATTTTAGAATTACATTTTGGAAATTATATTCATGGAGCCAAATACTTCCGGACAGAAAAACAAAAGGAAAATTTTGGTGCTCACGTCACACAGGACCAGTTTATTATCCTCAACATTTACCTCTCATACAGAGTGTGATAAAATAATTTATTTTCGTTACGAATTTAAGTGAAAACCGTTGTGACTGGTCTTTCCATGCTCCTCAACATCAATCTGGCAGTTACGTATCACCGTTGTAATTCACCTAAACCCTCACTTAATTCTTCCAATCTTCCTTAATCATGTCAGCAGCTTTCTCGGCGATCATAATCGTCGGTACGTTCGTGTTCCCAGAAACGATATTCGGCATGATAGAGGCATCTACCACTCGTAGCCCGGTAACCCCATGAACCTTTAATCTGCAATCAACCACCGCCATGGAGTCGCACGCAGGACCCATTTTGCATGTCCCAGAAGGATGATAAATTGTCATTGTATAGTGACGAGCATGACATTTCCAATAATCGTCCGATAGATATTTGTACGACTCGCATCCTGGAGTTCTATTAGGATTCAGTCGAGCGTTCAACTTCTTCAGCGTTGGGGTCTTGCTCATTTCGTAGACGAACTTCGCTCCTTCTGCCTGCGTTGATTAAAAATTATAACATTCGAATCAGTCTTGGTTAAATGAAACTGGTTATACTGTAGAAAAGCTAAAAGTGAGTAATTAGTAAGTCAGATCCGCCCGAATTCCTTCGACTGTCCTCCTCCTGAATATATCGAGAACCCCCAGTCCTCGAATCATTTTCAAAAAAATGGAACATGCTTATACAACTCTATATACCGTAACACTTCCGAAAAGGGTACCCTCTAAAGCAGTGTTTCCCAACGTGGAGCGTACTCCCAACACGACGGCAGTTCCGAATATTTTGGGGGCAATTAGAAAATTATGATGGTGTTCGTTACACTCATCAGCGATGTAGTAAAGAAATTACCATTGTTTCTTATCCTAGCAGCCGTTTTTTTCCACATAACGTACCTATTTCAGTTATACTACTTCAGAACTTGTTTGTCTGTTATGCTAGGGGGCATCAAAATCTTCAAGGCGCTGAGGTGGGGCATGATTCAAAAAAGTTGGGAAACACTGCTCTAAAGTTTTTATCTGCTTTGTGCAGCGTACAATTTTAACATGTTGATTATCATGGAAGCTATCCGCGACGGCGCCTCGAATTTAATTCAATTAAGTGATTATCGATTTATCACAGAATTTTCATGAAATTGAACATTACAGTCGTAGTATAAAATCACAAGGGCCGAACATTTATTTCCTTTATAATTTATATTAAAAACAGCAAATTATAGCGCGTACGACTAGGTATGTTTTCTTCCTCCGTGAAATTCAACTTGTTAACCGTTAACTGGCAACGTGTTATTGTCATAAGACTCTGTAACAATTTTGAATCCGGATAAGTTGAAAACCACAAAACAATTACACTGCAACGTTTCATTCCTACGAGTAGAATACGTTTGAATGACGAGGTGCATATCAGAAAAGAATTACAGGAGAAGAACGGCACAATATGAATGAAATACTATCTTTCGGTCTAGGTCATGCACTACGAGTCAGCCTTCTAGTTTAGGCTGAATGAGTTAAAATATACTATCTCCAACGAATTCAAACCAGTGTCAACTATCAGAAAACTATTATTCACTGTTCCAGAATGTATGGAAGGAATCGTGTCATTATCTCATTCGTATAACTATTTCCATAATCAAGTATCTTTACCAAAACATCAATGTCGTGGGTATCGTTGAAGTAGTTCGGAACGAGAATCGGATGATCCTTTGGATCTGCTGAACGTAGTTTGACATATCCTCTGCTTCGAGGTCGTAGCAGAGCTGGGAAGATTTGGTACGATGCGTCGGAGGAAACATTTTTGTACAGCCCCTCAAAGAAATCATCGGCGACGTTACAGTCTGTCTTCGCATACATGCCACTGTCCGCAAGATCCGTACTTGGGGCTATAAACAGCTGGATATCTGGACGATTTTCTTTTGCATTTGCGTATCTGAAATAAAAGTAATACTTATTGAGGTAATATAATTAGGTCATCCCATAAGTAATACGAATTTCCTATAATACTTATGCAAGATGAAATACAAGAACATATTTAAAAGCATTAAGCCTCTATATATTTTACCTCATTTTGCAAAAGCATTCGCCACCTTTCCATTAACTTTACTCCGTTCTCTCTTTCTAATCCTCATTATCAGATATTCAATAGCACAAAATAGAATACACGTTGCAAGGCAAAGAATGTAAACTGTCTCTTGTTTTGGACAACTTTCTACCATGAATACATGCGAAAATACTCACCTGGTGTTAATGAAACCCATACTCTCACTCAAGAGTTCCAAGTACATAGGACCATTCTGATTCACAACAAAGTCGTTGATCGATTCCGGGCTCGCAGCATCCGTTGCGTTAAACGTGAATTGCGTTTGTTCCGTTTCGTTTTCCGGTTTGTCCAATAAGTATGTCAGGCCACCCATTCCCACGTGATCTTGAAGATTCTTACCCACACCGGGTGCATCGTGCACTACAGGGATCCCGAATTCCTTCAGCTCATCTTTTGGTCCGATACCGGATAGCATCAACAGTTGAGGTGATTGTAACGCGCCTGCTGATAAAACGATCTCGCGTTCTGCTTTCACCACGTGTATTTCAGATCCTATTCGAAATTGCACGCCATATGCGATCTTCGAGTCTCCATCTGCAAAGCAAAGCAATTTCAGAGTTTCTAAAACACTCGTAGTCAAAATACGTTAATGTAAGACTGACCGATCCATCAGGTCGCTGTCATAAGGAACATGGTTTTCTCTGATGTGGGTAGGAATGAATCAAATACAGGATATTCTAAACGGGGTGACAACCTGAAAGAGGGTGACTCTACAAGAGACAATATGCAGGATGAGGCAAGTCACTGAAGAATCACATAAATAATTTCATAAATATAGTATGCAACTCACCATCTTTGAATAGGATCTTCTCGACAAACGAGTTTGTACTGATATCTAGATTCGTTCTTTTTGAAGCAGATCGAAGAAATGCCTTGGCAGTGCTGCACCGCAAGCCGTTCCTTATGGTGCCATAGGACCACATGAACCCAGTCTGATTGGCTCCGTTCGCATCCACGATTTCGTACCCCATGTCCGTACCAGCCGCAAGCAGATAATTTGACACACCTGTGCGGTCTTTAAAATATTCAACGGTCAGATGGCCACCGGTTTGGTGATAAGGAGAATCCTGTAAATCCTTTATCCTCATGTCCTCCGACTTCTTAAAATAGGGCAACACGTTGTCGTAATTCCAACCTGGATTACCGAGCTTCTCCCAATTATCATAATCTTGTTTGTTCCCTCGAACGTACAGCATCGCGTTCAACACGCTGGATCCTCCGAGAACCTTCATGAATCCAATAGAAAAAGTCACTTCATTGCGTCTAATGCGTATTCAGGCTAACAAGAAGAAGTAACAGTAGTCGGATCATCGATTTCAAAGAGCTTTTATCTCGCGGTTCAACTTGTTAAATCGTTCTTGTTCATGTTAACTACAAACAGTATGCACTGCTATACTAACAGTCACGCGATTAATAGGCTAAGTATTCGTATTGGGAGTACCTTTCCTCGTGGCCAGCTGCATTGATGTTTGTTCATCCCCAGGCAGTAGTTCTCGGATGGTTCCATTTTAAATTGCCAATCAATCGGGCTAAGTTGAAGATACGTAAACGCTAGCGGCACGTCGGATACGGGTGGTTCATCCTCGCCAGCCTCCAACAAAAGCACCGTACAGTTTTCCTCCTCTGATAAACGGTTGGCAACCACCGCGCCAGCTGAACCAGCTCCGATGATCACGAAATCATAACTGCTCCGAAGATATTTTGGTGGCACTGGTGTTACTCTATTGTCAAGGTCTACTATGTCAGGTCTGTACAAAGTGATAATCACATGTAGAGTAGCTAGAAAGCTCACTTGCAGACCAGCAGACAGCAGTGTGAGAAACGTTGTGCTTATGCTACTGCCTGCCATATCTCTCGATTCTCAGCAAACTGTCCTAAACATTCATAATTAAAAAGATTATTTTCAAACCACTTGCAAAATAAATAGAGAAATATTTTACTAGATCAACGTTTATACAAAATGGTAGCTGCACAAGATGCTCTAGGTGTAAGGGTGTTACATTTATTATTTCTGTTTTACACTGGGGATTGAATAGTTCTGGTTAGACACGGACAGCCTCATTGTCTTACTTGATACAACACAGTACACAATAGAATATTTTCAATAATTGAAAATCTCAATCCTCTTGCACGTTATACATACGTGAATGCCCTTTTTCAATATCACGCGGTTCATTTTTACAAACGAAGCTTGTGCTAAATAAATTAGTACCGTACACTAGAAGATCTCTTCCTTCCGCAACGCACAATTTATTTCTTGGGGTCGTTTTTAAAGAAATCGAAAAGTCGACTGATTAAGTCAGTGCAAAGGAATTGCTTTTTATACAAGACACTGTTATCAGGCATTAGTTCCTTGATCCCTCACTGTAGCTTATCTATGATAAAATTTATACAGGTAAGACGTACACTCTGCGTTCATTCCCCTTACGTAAGTTGTGGTCTGGGTAAGACGTCGAGAACGTTGGTATGATTTCTCAGGAAACAGTCTCGTAATAAGCACAATTATTTTTTATATATTACCTATATATAATTATTTTATCCAATAATTGACCAATGACACTGTGTACTTAATTTTATTCCATCGCATACTTTTATGTTCTAAACATAGTTGTAATGTGAGTCATCTTGTTACCGATTACAGTTCTAATTAAGTATGTGAGGGGAATGGACGTGTTACGCCGGAGCCAAGCCTTGCTCTGGATGGCCACCTCTGTTATACAGGATAATAATATGAATTAATGGTGTATTGAAAATATGTATAGCATCAGGGGTGAGCGGGGCCATAATGGAATGAAAATGTTGCGAAAGGAGGTATAAAGTATATTAGAAGTTCAACTTCGTTTCGTTACATGGTGCCATATACTTTTATCGTTTGTACAGCAGCTGTTACCCAGCTGTTAGAACCAGCCGTGACAAAATCGGGCGGAACAAACGAATGAGCAACTAACTTACAAGACTGTTATGCAAATAATTATTATTTATATTTAAAAAATCGTTACAAGTATTTGCTAAAAATTTGCGAGAACTAGTTTCAAAGAGAACTAGTTAGCAAAACTATCAATAAATAATGCACGCCTGATAGAAAAACCATGTCTGTGATGACAAGTCAGCTACGATTTTTCTACAACAGTTCTTCATTGCGAGTTGATTATTGTTATTTATAATCACTCTTCTATGCTCCGAGTTCACTGCACTTACAATAGCCTGCGATAATAGCGCTGAACCATAAAATTACTATTGCACAGTGGGTACTAATTAAAAAAGGTAGACAGCTTATTGCGCTTCAGATTCGACCGTCTCGTAGTACTTTTCATTTAGTTAAGAGTTGCTCCTGTAAATAATTCGAGAAAGGTCGAATGCATACAGTTATCTTCCAATTCTGTTTACGACGCGCTATTTGTGCTGATCTTCCTTCAGATGGAATATGAATACACCTCCAAAATTGTATTCGCGCAATAGAAACAAGCGGATTACTTTAGGAGGTCCGGACCGGAATGTTTTATTACGAATTGCAACTTCGCAACGCCTTCTTCCGAGCCACCCTAAAACATGCAGGAAAAAGCCTCCCGCCAGGCCACGCATCTGCGTTGCACGCGCGTCCGAAGGCCTGGGCTGCCCCCGGCACCAAAGGGACAGATAGCTATGAATCAGTTCAAGGCCGGGCCGAAGCACGTCCGGAGTCGAGAGCGCGAACCTGGTGAGTTCTTGATGATTAGGGAAGGGGTCGGGGGTCTACGCGCCTCCACGAGCAACGCAGACATACTTTTCAGCACTCGAGAAAGACCCATTTTGCACAGGGTTGTACTTGTAGTCAGAGTCGCCCCGAACCATCGGGTAACTCTCATTGGTTGCGCAGCCCTACCACCACACATTAGATTCGCAACCTGAGTTCTCATTAAATCAGCAAAGGCAGCCAGTAGTCAGTCTTTCACAGTTCGTCATAACGACAACGTATCTACCTCGACCGACAGCTTTGTACGCAAATATCGCATTCGAGAGACTCCATAGCACACGCCTGCGCGAGATGCGAATATTAAAATCCGTCCAGTGCTTCGTTAGTAATGAAATCAATTTGTTAAGCACTCACAATTACCATTATAGTTTATAGTCAAAATATACTTATAGTTACTGTGATCCACTGTCTCTTATTTCAATTTACTATCCCTACCACGGTGAAACGTCTTAGGGAACACGCGAATCGTGGCATCGTTATTAATTGAGACGGAGATTTACAACCTCCGTTGACTTAGCACACCGTGGCTTTGTCTTATCGCGACCGCGGGAAACAATTGCATGAACAGCAAACTCATTGTCGGAATTTGGTAAACATGTCAAGCTGTGTATTCGCAGATAAATACTATACATGCGAAGCAAACAGATCGTCTTCTTTAAACGCTATTACGCAACCCGTGTTATCTCTGTGAATTTGGAAGTTTGCTGTACGATTGATTTAGAAATAATTCCTATTAATAGATTCTTACATAATAAGTGTCGGTTTTTGGAACTGCTGTTCCAGCAGAAAAGGTTTTGCTTATTGTGGTGGAAGTTGACAATGATTGTTTATTATAAACTGTTCAATCCCGATGGAGGAATTTCAGACACAAAATATTTTTATAATTGGCTGAAATTCATGAAAAACTGCATAAATTGCAGTCTGTATTAATCCTCGTCCGTCCCTTGTGTCAATTTGAACGTTGCTCATCCCTTTATTACGATTTATTCATCACGAACGAGCCGAACAATCTTTTGCCTGAACGTACAGAAATATAATTTTTTTGATTTCAAGAAAAGATTTTGCAAACTTAACTATGTATCTTTTCATTGTACTGAGTTTTTACCATTGTGTCAATTTAACACGAATGGGCCGATTCGGTTGGGAAAATGAATTATAAGTAATTGAATCTCTAAACTATGCTAATGTATTGATGGAGCTAAAGTTTAGTATATGAGGTCTACTCTGAGGTCGTCCAAGATCCAGTAAATAGTTCATGCTATTAGTAATTCTTTAAGACAATATAAAATTGACACGAAATTCATTAGGTAACAACTTTGCTCCCTGAATTACGTCAACCCTATATTGCCAAAAACAATCGACGTTTCGAAATCAAGCACTAACGGTAGGTAATTAAAGAAAATTACGTTCGTTACCCATATCGATTTAACAAGTACACATAGTTTTATAAACATGCTTGATGCATAACGTCGAACTGTTCACAGTACATATTGTTGTGACAGCTTTTTATGAAACCTATGTTTTGGTCCAGGTCATGCACTACGAGTCAGACTCGTACACAGTACACAATAGAATATTTTTAATAATTAAACATCTCGATCCTCTTAGCATTTTCAACGCATTTAATGCTCTAGCTTCATTCAGAATTGCTAACAAAGTATAAAGAGATTAAATACTTACACGAAGCTAGAGACTGGCACTGCCGGTCACGAGTTCTGTTAAGTTGTCCGTCCGAGGAATTTGACATAAATGAACAAACGAGTTCTTGGTTTTATATACCACAAGTGTCAGTCTGTAATTAACACAAGTGTAAACCGAAGAGTTATAGCAATAATTCTTAAAGCCTGGAAGCGTGTAAACAGACTTCTGAGTCATTTTTTATTGCATTAACGTGTGCATAATAGAGCATTGTCAATGTAGTTCTTAAAAAGATGAAGATTAATAGCTGTCGGTCTAGAGTGAGTAAAACTATGGTGTTATTCGCATATAATACTTTTGTTTATAAATAATAGTTTCTGATGAATTGCTTTGTATATGAGACACTGGTATCACAATTTAAAACGAATGGGTAGATTCAGTTGAGAAAATGAGGGATGGATAGGGGTGAATTAGTTCAGAGATGGCCGTTCGAAGCAAGGCGTGGTCCCGGCCTACCCCGACTCTGCATTCATTCTCTTTCTCCAGTTTTCTTATATTCACAAGTAGCCACAGCAAAATACACCACAATATTAATTATTCCTGATCGACAGTGAGAGATCTTTCGTGCGATTTTCCAGATCATACAGTTCAAACTTTCACTTTGATTTTTGGAAAACCCTCTCAGGCATCTCTCGAGAAGTTCCAGAAAAATAAATGATGGCTACAAAAATAAACAAGCCAGTTGTGAAAATCGTTACGCAACTCGGTTTTTCAATGCAAAAGGTCGTAATACTGCCAAAATTCATCGTAAATTGTGTAAAGTTTATGAGCCCATCGCAATGAATGAAGGAAATATGAGGCAGTGGAGTCGTGAATTTAGATGAGGCCGTACAAATGTGAACGATGAAGAGAGGCGTGGACCTAGTGTTCAGACAGGCAACAGTGTTGATGGGGTCAATGAGAAAATTCAAGAAAACCTTCGCTTCACAGCCAGTCTTCTTGCCATGGAATTTCCAGACATTTCGACGAGTACATTGTGCAGAATTGCTATTGAAAAACTAGCCTATCAATTGATAAAGCAGGGGGCATAAAAAAACTGGTTTCTACGTAAAAAAAAAGTGGTGACTATGTAGAAAAATAAAGTAGGTGTACAAAACAATTTATTTTTTAAAATCGTTGTCACCGTTTCTACTACGTTTCTGAATATCAATTTGTCAGCTGCGTATCATCGTTGTAATTCAATTGAACCCCCACTTAATTCCACCAATCTTCCTTAATCATGTCAGCAGCTTTCTCGGCGATCATAATCGTCGGTGCATTCACGTTCCCAGAAATAATATTCGGCATGATAGAAGCATCGACCACACGTAGTCCGGTAACCCCATAAACGTTTAATCTGGCGTCAACCACCGCCATGGAGTCGCTCGCTGGTCCCATTTTGCATGTCCCAACAGGATGAAAAATTGTGAGTGTATAGTGACGAGCATGACATCTCCAATAATCATCCGACAGATATTCGTACGACTCGCATCCTGGAGTTCTATTAGGATTCAGTCGAGCGTTCAACTTCTTCAGCGTTGGGGTCTTGCTCATTTCGTAAGCGAGCTTCGCTCCTTCTATCTGCGTTAATTAAAAATTATAGCATTTGAAGGATGCGCGGTTAATTATATCTGGTTATACTGTATAAAAGCAAAAAGTGAAAAACGCCGTACACTATCAGTGGATGTCAACGCAGGACAAATTCACCAAGTAGAGTTTGTAGAGAATTTTGATACACCCTTGTGGATTTTTACGAGTAGGCAGGCTTAACCCATTCTTGCCCACTGTACTCAGTTGAGTACACCCACATTTTCGCCTGCTAGCTCTATCTGTTGGTCGATAGAAAATTTTCTTCTGTGCAGTCATTGCGTTGAATGCTTATTGAATGCTCCCACGAGAGATGACATCAGAATCTGCATTCGTATTGTAGTAGCACTTTATTTTACATGTGCAGCTTTTCAATAATAAATGCTTCTAAAGCAACAGGGCCAGTTCCTTGGGCAATAATGGGTTAATACCGTACAATGTCACGGGTGTGCTTTTTCATAAATTGTAGCAAGAATGTAGTGTCCTATCGCATCTTATCGTAGGTCATCGTTTCTGTTACGACGGTAAGTATGCGTTCTACATGGTACATCTATCAGGCGTTGACTACCACTGAACGTACCACGACTACTCTGCCGCATGTATGGCGGTTAGCCGTGCTACAGGGGCTCCAGAACCCAATTTTTAAACATCGATAAATAACAAACTGGAGCCTCCACCGCAATTTCGTCATTCTTAATTTTCCACTTATTTCAGTTTGTAGAATCGCCCCCTAAAACCTTTACCACCTGTTGTAAAACATCATGTATCAACCGAGCGACAAGTTCTGAGTTGAAATTCCTCAGAATGCAAAACTTATCAGTCAAAATCCCACAAGAGTCTTACAAAGTCACATGTACATACACTACGATCTCAGAAAATTTCATCGAATGTTATGGGCGTTACTGTGAAATTTCCCATGATAGCTTCTAGTTTAAAACATACTCCTTCGAACGAATCATAATCACCGACAAGATTCTTAAAACTGTCACTCACTGTTTTAGAATGTACGGAAGCAAGCACGCCATGAATTCCTTCGTATAACTATTCCGATACTCAAATTTCTTTACCAAAATATCAATATCGTGTGTCTGGCTGAAGTAGTTCGGAATGATAATCGCTGGTGCGTGTGGATCTGTTGAATTTAGTCTGATACATCCTCTGCTTTGAGGTCGCAGCAGGCTTGGTTCAACTTGATACGATTCTGCGGAGGAAACGTTTCCGTAAAGTTCCGCGTAGAAATCATCGGCAATGTTAAAATTTCTCCTTGCGGTTTCGCCGCCGTCCGCGATGTCGCTATTTGCACTCATGTATAGTTGGAGATCAGGATAATCGTCTGTCGCGTTTGCGTATCTGAAATACAATTAAATATACGTTCATACAATATTATCCTCCTTCGCGATCGTTGAACACTTGTCATTGTTTACAACAGAACACGCTATTCTGAAGTGAAGAACTTTTCTGTGAGTATCCCGCCGCACGTCAACCCCCTTGTACCTTAAGGTCAATGCTTGTCACTTTCACACTACGTAATTTTGGGTAATTTTAACTTTACATTTCGGGAAACCGTCTGCGAAAAACTATCATGGCCTAGGTCACCCCACCCCCCGGGGGATTATAAACGGCAAACCCCTCCGAGGGCGGGCGCTACGGCGCAGAGGTGGGTAGCATTCTTAGGAGTTCCTGAAGCCCTTCTTAGCGCTACAGGAGTGGACACCGGAGGGTTTTAGCGGGCGGAAATCCCACACTACCCGTCCCCCCGCTCCCAAAGTCCAGGGTGTCTTTGAAAGATTTCCCTGCGTTAAAAAAAAAAGAAGAAGGTCACCGCCTCCCGAAACAAAGCTTATTTAACACGTTCCATGCCACAGTGGATAATTCCATAACTAGTCAGACGCGTGAAAATATGTTTTTATAAATACATAACGTTAAAAACACAAACATTGTATTGTCTTATGATATACCATTCATTTGGTACTATTATCGTGGCGTTCGTTTTAATTGGAATATAAAGAATATTATCATTTATTTAGAATAATCGAATCTGGTGCGTGGGGCGCATACGACCCACGCGGCACGAAACGTGTTAAGGGCACTAGGCAGTCGAAAAATCGATTTTTTTTTTTATTGAATTTTCGAATCTGTTGTTTCCTGGGTAAAATTCAGTTCGATTTATGTCGCAATTCGCAAAATTACGAATTTGGCAGCAGTAATGGACGAGCGGCGCATGAATTCGTGTTCGCCTGAACGCACGAAGTCGAAGGGAACTTCCTAGAGGTTTCATACTTGAAACAAAGTGTACTAAATTCAACTGATTGTTAAATATTGTGTTATAAACACACTTAAGGTTTTTTACAAGCGTACTAAACGTACCATGCTGTTGGAAATCATTAGACGAGGTATTTATCGATTATCATACTTCAAAATCTACTAAAACTTTAAATGTGTTCTTCTCCATTTTACATTTTCACTTCGTTTCGCAGTGATAACTCAAAAACGAAGCTTCCAAGCGACTCGATTCAAATTCGAGCACGTTTACAAAATGTGTTGTTTCGATCTGAACCTAAATTGAAGTCAATAAAAACTATCATTTTCTATAAAAAAGAAACTAAAGCCTCATTTTTTTAATGAAAAACGCACTTTTCTGAAAAATCGACAGTTTCTAACCGTGATTTTCATCATTTCGCTTCTTTTATAGATTCAGTGCAGAATCGGAGGTATTCTAAAGAAGAGTTTACAAGCAGGCCGCTGGATTTCGTTTCGTTTCGTCAACATCGCTGCAAAATAAGAGAAACTTTTTTAAAAAGGCTTTTCGACGATCCAATTGTAGCGCCATCTATAATGCATTTTTTTATTAAACAAAAATATTTCTTTAAAGTTTATGATGATAATAAACATTGTTTCAAAGAACAAAACTCAGATTTAATTACTTTCTTTGTAATTAATTAAAGAGTGCTTCACTTTCGGTGAAAACGACTGCCTAGTACCCTTATCACTAGGTTTACGGACATTTCTTACATACCTATGTATCTCTACGGACACGCGTCAAATTGACGCGTGAACGGAACCGCACATTTTCAATTTCGAGATTAGAAGGCTTAGAAGAAAACGGATTTAGACATATATTTGTCCCGTTAAATGGATAAAAGTCAGCATAAGTGGAAGGAGAGAAATGTAAACGGTTTCTGTAATTTTCCTTGTGAAATTCGAAATGCGTCAAAATGACGCGTCCCGTAAACCTAACGTTAAAGGCGTCCAGCCTTCTGGGTAAAAGAAACGACCAACGAGACATACGCCGCTGTTCTGTTTAATTCACATGACCAGATCTTCGATGACACAAAATAGAAGGCATACAATACGAAATGCTATAACAATAGAAGTGCCGCTTCTTTCAACAATTTTCTATCATGATTACATGCGAAAATACTAACTTGGAGTTAAGGAAACCCATAGTCTCGCACATGAAATTCAGGTACATAGGACCATTGCGATCCACAACAAAGTCCTTGATCGATTCCGGGCTCGCAGCATCCGTCACGTTCAACGTGAATTCCGTTGGCCCCGTGTAGTTTTCCGGTTTGTCCAATAAGTATGCCAGGCCACCCATTCCCACGTGATCTTGAAGATTTTCACCCACACCGGGAGCATCATGCGCTACAGGGATCCCGAGTTCTTCCAGATGATCTTTTGGTCCGATACCGGATAGCATCAGCAGTTGAGGTGACTGTACCGTGCCTGTTGATAAAATGATCTCGCGTTCAGCTTTCACCTCGTACAATTCAGATCCTATTCGAAATTGCACGCCGTATGCGTTCTTCGAGTTCCCGTCTACAAACCAAAGCAGACTATCAAGTGTTTTTGTTTACTCTGGACCTACTATTGTTTAGAATGGGTAAACATCCAACACGCAACCGGGGGCGCTCATAACCGGCCAGACTGTAAGACGGGAGATTCAAAACCCAACGCGACTCACCTTCACGTATTAGGATCTTCTCGACAAACGAGTTGGTGCTAACGTGTAGATTTTTCCTCTTCGAAGCAGGTCGAAGAAATGCTTTAGCAGCACTGCATCGCAAGCCGTCTCTTAAGGTGGCATAAGACCACGAGAATCCAGTCTGATTGGCTCCGTTCGCATCCACGATTTCGTACCCCAGGTCCGTGCCAGCCGCCAGAAAATAATGCGACAGTCCAGAGAGGTATTTAAAATATTCAATGGACAAGTATCCACCGGTGTGGTGATACGGAGAATGTTCGAAAGCCTTTATCCTCATGTCCTCGGACTTCTCAAAATAGGGCAACACGGTCTCGTAATTCCAACCTGGATTACCCAGCTGCTCCCAGGTGTCATAATCTTTTCTGTTCCCTCGAATATACATCATCGCGTTGATCACGCTGCTTCCGCCGAGAGCCTTCAATGTATCCAGTAGAAAATAATCACATCACTGCATCCGATACGTATTTATGCTAACAAAGAGAAGTCAGTGGTCGGGAGACCAATTTCAATTAGCTTTTATCTGGTGAATCTAATAAAAAATGCGTCGACGCGTGGTCAAGTTTTTAAGCGACTCTTACAATTTATGAACTTCTTGAAGAGGAAGGAAGAAGGTGTGATCTATGCGGAGATAGATTTGGAAATTTAGAGCACATGACAAGAGACTGCAGGGAAACCAAAAGAGATATTAGATTTGAAGGCGTAGTGAGCGGAAGACAGGACAGAAAGATTGTAGAATGGCTCGAGGAACTACAGAAGAAACGAAAAGAACAAAGAAAGAGTGGATAAGAAAACCAAAAAGAGGGTTAGAGAACAAGCAGGAGGTGCAATAGATAGGATAGTTTAGTCAGTAGAGTAGGACGGATTGTGAACGAGAAATAGCGAGAGCGAATGAATCGAATGCGTGGATAAGTTAACTTTCTACAAAATAGGATAATGTTAACCAAGTCCAATTCTTAGCTGTGAGGCTGAATAAAACATATATTATTATTACTATTATAAAGTTCTTGAAATTTAGAAGTTGTGTACGATGATAGGGTATTAGTACCAGTGAAGTTCTATAGCTGAACATAAGTCGAAACGGTATAGAAGCCTTTGCGGAACATACATACAAGATTTGACTTTTATATATGTAGAGATTACATTGTAATTATAATATTTATAAAAGTGGTTGTGTCGTAATTTAAACGCTAACATTTTCATTACATTTCTCATACTGAAATTAAATGATAAATGAAATTTCAGTTTGAAAAATCACTCGCGGTCCCCTGACTATTAATTCTCGGACCCCCAGGGATCCGCGAACCACAGTTTAAAAATTGCTGTTCTAGAACATAAGTCGAATAGTGGGTTACCGAAGTGTGGTACGGACATCGAAAGGAAGCAATGAAAATTGCTCGTTGGTTAAACAGATATAATAAAACAGGACACAGGCAAAGGTCTGCTTTGAAAGCCATGTCCCTTTGATAATTAGAATAGGGGTGAAAAAATAATGGACAACGTACACTGGAACGCACAGTAACTAAAACTGAAAGTTTGTTATTTTTAACGTATCACCTGACGAAAAGGGCTGAGAGGTTCAAATTGTTAAATCGTTGTTATTCATTTGAACTACGAACAGTGCGTGCTTCTGGACCAGCAATAACATGTTAACGCTTCGACTGCCACGTCACCCATATTTGGATGACACAAAACTTCAATTATTATTTATTCGATGATGCATAGTATCAATAAATATATTTAATAAGGTTTCATAGTAGCAGTAGAAAAATGATGAAAGTTATTGATATTATTGATTAGAAAAGGTACAATTTATAGTTGTGTTAATTTTGTATACAAATTTAGAAAGTTTGTTATTTTTAGATATTGCAGCGGGCCACTCGAGGTGTTAACAAGTTAATTGTTTCTATTGATAATACCTTTCCTCGTGGCCACTTGCATTGATGGTTGTTCATCCCCAGACAGTAGTCATCCGAAGGTTCTGTTTTAAACTGCCAATCAATCGGGGAATTCAGAAGAAACGGAAGAGATAACGGCACATCGGATACTGGTGGTTCATCCTCGCCAGCCTCCAACAGGAGGACCGTCCAATCTTCCTCTTCTGTTAAACGGTTGGCCAACACCGAACCAGCTGAACCAGCTCCGATGATCACGAAATCATAACTGCTCCGAAGAGATGACGGTGACACTGGTGTTACTCTGTCAGCACGGTCAACGATGTCAGGTCTGTACATACTGATGATCACTTGTAGAGTAGCCAAAAAGCTCACTTGCAGACCAGCAGACAGCGCTGTCAGATGAGCCGTGCTTAGGCTACTGATATCCATTTTTCTGGATTCACGGCAAACTCTCCTAAACATATTAATACATCATTCTTTACGAAATCCACATTTTACAAAATGGTATATATAGAGGGTGTCGCATGTCTGACGTCTGACGTGACGTGCCCGTATTTGCTTCAGATATTTCATTGCAAACTATGACTGATGGTGATGATGATGATGATGACACTATGATGTCTTCTGTAAAATAATTGCTAACTGAAGGCACACAATTATGAACTCGTTTTGTCTTTCGTGCAGCCGTAATGGTTTTCTAAAAACAGATGGTCATCATGTACCCCCAGCTTATAATATTGCTTTGTCTATATTTAATGGTAGGATGAATTTGTCTCTTCAGCAATTTCTCAACCGCACTTTCCAGACTCATTCTTCGTCATCTGATTCAAAACTGTTTGTTGTTGTTTCACCAGGTCAGGCAATATTTGCTTGTGCCTTTCTAGAATTCTTGCGAATTCTGAACGTGTTCCATCTGCCGTTTCGTAAATACGACTTCATAAATTTTGACTTGCCATATTAAACCAGCTGATCATAAAACTCATAGAACTACTTCAGCACTAATATTTTATATTAAAAAATTGTATAATTCTTATTATACAGTTATTATATTTTTTATTTCAAGTTCTTTAAAAATCAATTCAGCAATTGCATTTCGGTGATATTTCACGCTAGAATAATCTCCTCATACAGGATTTATTAACACTTTCTTTTAAACTTGACGAAGTTCACTTCACTGTATTACTTTATAAAACACAGTAGACAGTACAATATTTTTTAGAATTAAAAATCTCAATTCTGTCGACATTTGTCACGCACTGAATGGTCTTGCCTGATTTAAAATTGCTAATAAAACGATGAATGTTTAAAGACTTACACAAGAACGGAGACAAGCACTGGCACTGCAGGTCACAAATTCGTTTATGTAGTCTGTTCGAGGAATTTAATATAAATGAACGAAGCAACGCCCGGTTATATCTAATACGAGTATCAAAGGCTAGTATGGACATAACATTGTATAATCAGTTCTGACTCCACAAGTTCAAAATAAAGGAAGATTGCACAGTAATTGTTAAACTGTAGCAACATATTAACAAATCCGTAAGTCATCTATATTACGTCCACTTGCCGATTATTTAATACGTTGGATGGCACAGTGGAAACTACCCTGCCAGTCAGACACGGAATATTTTATTCAACCCTTTGACTGCGATCGATGTCTACAGGCCCTTGACAAAGACGCTCACGGTGTACTGTCGACGCCTATGGGCGTTCGGTGCAATGGCTCATTACCTGCTACTGCGACAGAGCCGCACGCAGCGTTTGCCTCGTTTCCAAGTAGCCCGCAGTCAAAGAGTTAAATATAAATCACGAATTTAACAGAGTATTTAGCTTTTCAATGTACAGTTGTTATCTTGCATTACAGTCGCAATAGTAATACTGCTGAAACTTGAACGAGAATTTGTAGTTGTTTCATTATAATAATTATGTGGCGCTGGTCATCGGTGACTCCTACGACATTAACACTTTGAATGCCACGTCACCCATATTTGGGTGACACAAGAATTCAAATATTATTTATTTCGTCATGTATAGCGTCAATGAATATATTTAATAAGGTTTAATAGTAGCAGTAAAAACATTATTAAAATTATTGATATTATTGATTAAAAAAGGTACAATTCATAGTTATCTTAATTTTGCATACAAGTTTAGAAAGTATGTCATTTTCAGTTAGTGCAGCGTGGTGCACAAAGTGCTAACGTATTAACAAAGCATTGGTAATGCAGTTGCCACACAGACAAAGATTGGTAACCACATAATACACTTTTGTTTGTAAATGATGGTTTCTGATGAAAGGTGTTCGCAAATATATTAGGCATTTCTTCATTTATAAATAGGAATAATTAAGCTTGTCTTTCAACACTTACGAAAATAACCTTAACTTCACGATTCATTAATACTTAGCTACAGAGACCTAGGTAGCATGTACCTGAGCAGACATGTACCTGTCGTGGTGATTGTGAGTTACAATACTTTGATGTAGCTGTTACCACGATGAAAATGGTAAGCTTCCACAATTTTTATGCAAAATGAATGTAACCATGAATTCTACCTTCTTTTATCAATAATATCAGTAACTTTCATCATTTTTTTACTGCTTCTATTAGAGCTGATTAGGTATATTTGTAATATGTTACATGATCGAATAAATAACGATTGAATCTATCTGTCACCCAGATATGGGTCACGTAGCAGTCATAGTGTTAAATTTTGCAGCTCCTGTAGACTGTGTCATAATTTTCCCGATGCCGAAATTCTATATTTTGGACTTTCACCGCTACTAAAATATTCTTGTTTTTATTACCGTGAACTTAATTTGTATTGCAATAACCATTATCGTTTCTTCACTGTCAGTTTCTTTCTGTTATCTTGCAAAAATATGCAGTATATATTTACATATTACTATTTATTGAGCTTTGATCCCTATTGTCTTATAAAACGTTGCGTAGAGTTGCAAAAGTGTGTACGTAGAAAAAAAAAGATACATGTATTAGAATATAATTCCAACAGTAAGTATACTTATCTACATATGTAGAACTGTTTACATTAATTTACACAATTTATTTTAAAGGACAAGGAATCGGTCTTGTTTTACTTGTTTTTATTTGCTTTCTGGATTTGTGTAACATTTATGTTACTGTACATGAAAATGTAGGTAACTATTTAGGATGTTTTTCTTCAGTCTTGTATAATCTATAAATTCTAGTCTTGATATTGCGATCAACTTGGTCTATTTTTTTGTAATCCTTAATTATTAGCTTTGAGGAATTAATTAGTTACGCTGTCCAGCAAATTTTAACTTTTTCATGTGCTCCGATACCTACTATGCATTTCTTACTGAGTTTCGTACGGTCTCTGCAAACCGTTTTCCTCTATCACCCTGTGATAACATTTTTTAAAGCTAAAACAAATTTTGTGATGTAACTATAAAAGATATTCAAGTTTGTTTACATGAAAAGATTCTGTAAACAGTTCCGAATACACTGATATTAATTTTGCATACATTACAAATGTATTTACATGCTAACCTTATTCAATATTCTGCGGATGTTTACGCAGATATACAATATTAGATATAAATATTTATTATTTCAATGAAGTTGAAGAAATGGAACTTCGATAAAATTTAATTTTGTGCTCTAAATGTCATAAAACATATTTTTTATTTTATTCACTTCGTAATGTACACATGTTGCATATATATGAACGTGTTAAATTGCGTAAAGATCAACAGTCTACCAGTAACAAAACAACATTCTAAAACATTTTAGATGTAACATAAAAGTCTGAATCTTATGAATACAGAAAATATGTACTTTGTAGGTGCGTGGTATATTTTGTTCACGTGAAAATCGCAAGTCAGATGAATAAAATTATTTGGGACTAAGGTTTTCGTTACATTACATTTTCGTTCATTATGCAGGCGCCAAAACTTGCAGGTCACAGTCGGAAATCAGCTTGTGAAGGCCAGTTAATCTATCGATAGGAAACATGTTTGGTGATCACCTTTTAATCTGCGAGGGCCAGTCCTGAAGCACCCCTTATTAGTGCCACGTCATCATGGGTGTCGGTGCTTACAACAATGCCCCAACTTACAATATTTTAGAATTACATTTTGGAAATTATATTCATGGAGCCAAATACTTCCGGACAGAAAAACAAAAGGAAAATTTTGGTGCTCACGTCAAACAGGATCAGTTTATTATCCTCAACATTTACCTCTCATACAGAGTATGATAACAGAATAATTTATTTTCGTTACAAATTTAAGTGAAAACCGTTGTCACTGGTCTTTCCAAACTACTGAACTGGCAGTTACGTATCACCGCTGTAATTCACCTGAACCCTTACTTAATTCCGCCAATCCTCCTTAATCATGTCAGCAGCCTTTTCGGCGATCATAATCGTCGGTACGTTCGTGTTCCCAGAAACGATATTCGGCATGATAGAGGCATCTACCACTCGTAGCCCGGTAACCCCATGAACCTTTAATCTGGAATCAACCACCGCCATGGAGTCGCTCGCAGGACCCATTTTGCATGTCCCAGAAGGATGATAAATTGTCATTGTATAGTGACGAGCATGACATCTCCAATAATCATCCGACAGATATTCGTACGACTCGCATCCTGGAGTTCTATTAGGATTCAGTCGAGCGTTCAACTTCTTCAGCGTTGGGGTCTTGCTCATTTCGTAGACGAACTTCGCTCCTTCTGCCTGCGTTGATTAAAAATTATAACATTCGAATCAGTCTTGGTTAAATGAAACTGGTTATACTGTAGAAAAGCTAAAAGTGAGTAATTAGTAAGTCAGATCCGCCCGAATTCCTTCGACTGTCCTCCTCCTGAATATATCGAGAACCCCCAATCCTCGAATCATTTTCAAAAAAATGGAACATGCATATACAACTCTATATACCGTAACACTTCCGAAAAGGGTGTTTCCCAACGTGGAGCGTACTCCCAACACGACGGCAGTTCCGAATATTTTGGGAGCAATTAGAAAATTATGATGGTGTTCGTTACACTCATCAGCGATGTAGTAAAAAAATTACCATTGTTTCTTATCCTAGCAGCCGTTTTTTTCCACATAACGTACCTATTTCAGTTATACTACTTCAGAACTTGTTTGTCTGTTATGCTAGGGGGCATCAAAATCTTCAAGGCGCTGAGGTGGGGCATGATTCAAAAAAGTTGGGAAACACTGCTCTAAAGTTTTTATCTGCTTTGTGCAGCGTACAATTTTAACATGTTGATTATCATGGAAGCTATCCGCGACGGCGCCTCGAATTTAATTCAATTAAGTGATTATCGATTTATCACAGAATATTCATGAAATTAAACATTACAGTCGTAGTATAAAATCACAAGGGCCGAACATTTATTTCCTTTATAATTTATATTAAAAACAGCAAATTATAGCCCGTGCGACTAGGTATGTTTTCTTCCTCCGTGAAATTCAACTTGTTAACCCTTAACTGGTAACGTGATATTGTCATAAGACTCTGTAACAACTTTGAATCCGGATAAGTTGAAAACCACAAAACAATTACACTGCAACGTTTCATTCCTACGAGTAGAATACGTTTGAACGACGAAGTGTGTATCAGAAATGAATTACAGGAGAAGAACGGCACAATATGAAAGAAATACTATCTTTTGGTCTTGCACTACCAGTCAGCCTTCTAGTTTAGGCTGAATGAGTTAAAATATACTATCGCCAACGAATTCAAACCAGTGTCAAGTATCAGAAAACTATCATTCACTGTTCCAGAATGTATGGAAGGAATCATGTCATTATCTCCTTCGTATAATTATTTACATAATCAAGTATCTTTACCAAAACATCAATGTCGTAGGTATCGTTGAAGTAGTTCGGAACGAAAATCGGATGATCCTTTGGATCTGCTGAACGTAGTTTGACATATCCTCTGCTTCGAGGTCGTAGCAGATTTGGGATGATTTGGTACGATGCGACGGACGAAACATTTTTGTACAGCTCTTCGAAGAAATCGTCGGCGATATTCAGATCTCTCTTCGCATACATGCCACTGTCCGCAATGTCCGTAATTGGTGCCATGAACACCTGGATATCTGGATAATTTTCTGTTGCATTTGCGTATCTGAAATAAAAGTAGTACTTATTGAATCAATATTATTAGAGCATCCCATAAGTAACGCGAATTTCCTATAATACTTCTGCAAGATGAAATACAGGAACATATTTAAAAACATTAAGCTTCTATATATTTTCCCTCATTTTGCAAAAGCATTGGCCACCTTTCTATTAACTTTACTCCGTTCTTTCTTTCTAATCCTCATTATCAGATCTTCAATGGCACAAAATAGAATACACGTTGCAAGGCAAAGAATGTAAACTGTCTCTTCTTTTCGACAACTTTCTACCATCAATACATGCGAAAATACTCACCTGGTGTTAATGAAACCCATACTCTCACACAAGAGTTCCAAGTACATAGGACCATTCTGATTCACAACAAAGTCGGTGATCGATTCCGGGCTCGCAGCATTCGTTGCGTTAAACGTGAATTGCGTTTGTTCCGTTTCGTTTTCCGGTTTGTCCAATAAGTATGTCAGGCCACCCATTCCCACGTGATCTTGAAGATTTTTACCCACACCGGGTGCATCGTGCACTACAGGGATCCCGAATTCCTTCAGCTCATCTTTTGGTCCGATACCGGATAGCATCAACAGTTGAGGTGATTGTAACGCGCCTGCTGATATAACGATCTCGCGTTCTGCTTTCACCACGTGTATTTCAGATCCTATTCGAAATTGCACGCTATATGCGTTCTTCGAGTCTCCATCTGCAAAGCAAAGCAATTTCAGAGTTTCTAAAACACTCGTAGTCAAAATACGTTAATGTAAGTCTGACCGATCCATCAGGTCGCTGTCATAAGGAACATGGTTTTCTCTGATGTGGGTAGGAATGAATCAAATACAGGATATTCTAAACGGGGTGACAACCTGAAAGAGGGTGACTCTACAAGAGACAATATGCAGGATGAGGCAAGTCACTGAAGAATCACATAAATAATTTCATAAATATAGTATGCAACTCACCATCTTTGAATAGGATCTTCTCGACAAACGAGTTTGTACTGATATCTAGATTCGTTCTTTTTGAAGCAGATCGAAGAAATGCCTTGGCAGTGCTGCACCGCAAGCCGTTCCTTATGGTGCCATAGGACCACATGAACCCAGTCTGATTGGCTCCGTTCGCATCCACGATTTCGTACCCCATGTCCGTACTAGCCGCCAGCAGATAATCTGACACACCCGTGCGGTCTTTAAAATATTCAACGGTCAGATGGCCACCGGCTTGGTGATAAGGAGAATCCTGTAAATCCTCTATCCTCATGTCCTCCGACTTCTTAAAATAGGGCAACACGTTGTCGTAATTCCAACCTGGATTACCGAGCTTCTCCCAATTATCATAATCTTGTTTGTTCCCTCGAACGTACAGCATCGCGTTCAACACGCTGGTTCCTCCGAGAGCCTTCAATGAATCCAATAGAAAAAAGTCACTTCATTGCGTCTAATGCGTATTCAGGCTATCAAGGAGAAGTAACAGTAGTCGGAGCACCGATTTCAAAGAGCTTTTATCTCGCGGTTCAACTTCTTAAATCGTTCTTGTTCATGTTAACTACAAACAGTATGCACTGCTATACTGGCAGTCACGCGATTCATAGGCTAATTATTCCTATTGGGAGTACCTTTCCTCGTGGCCAGCGGCATTGATGTTTGTTCATCCCCAGGCAGTAGTTCTCGGATGGTTCCATTTTAAATTGCCAATCAATCGGGCTAAGTTGAAGATACGGAAATGCCAGGGGCACGTCGGATACAGGTGGTTCATCCTCGCCAGCTTCCAACAGAAGCACTGTCCAGTTTTCCTCTTCTGATAAACGGTTGGCTACCACCGCGCCAGCTGAACCAGCTCCGATGATCACGAAATCATAACTGCTCCGAAGATATTTTGGTGGCACTGGTGTTACTCTATTGTCAAGGTCTACTATGTCAGGTCTGTACAAAGTGATAATCACATGTAGAGTAGCTAGAAAGCTCACTTGCAGACCAGCAGACAGCAGTGTGAGAAACGTTGTGCTTATGCTACTGCCTGCCATATCTCTCGATTCTCAGCAAACTGTCCTAAACATTCATAATTAAAAAGATTATTTTCAAACCACTTGCAAAATAAATAGAGAAATGTTTTACTAGATCAACGTTTATACAAAATGGTAGCTGCACAAGGTGCTCTAGGTATAAGGGTAATACATTTATTATTTCTGTTTTACACTGGGGATAGAATAGTTCAGGTCAGACACGGACAGCTTCATTGTCTTACTTTATAAAACACAGTACACAATAGAATATTTGTAATAATTAAAAATCTCAATCCTCTTCCACGTTATACATACGTGATTGCTGCTTTTCAATATCACGCGGTTCATTTTTACAAACGAAACTTGTGTTAAATAAATTAGTACCGTACACTAGAAGATCTCTTCCTTCCGCAACGCACAATTTATTTCTTGGGGTCGTGTTTAAAGATATCGAAAACGTCGAGTGATTAAGTCAGTGCAAAGGAATTGCTTTTTATACAAGACACAGTTATCAGTCATTAGTTCCTTGAACCCTTACTGTAGCTTAACTATGATCAATTTTATACAGGTAAGACGTACACTCTGCGTTCATTCCCCTTACGAAAATTGTGGTCTGAGTAAGACGTCGAGAACGTTGGTATGATTTCTCAGGAAACAGTCTCGTAATAAGCACAATTATTTTTTATATATTACCTACATATTTATAATTGACCAATGACACTGTGTACTTAATTTTATTCCATCGCGTACTTTTATGTTCTAAACATACTTGTAATGTGAGCCATCTTGTTACCGATTAATTAAGTATGTGAGGGGAATGGACGTGTTAAGCCGGAGCCAAGCTTTGCTCTGGATGGCCACCTCTGTTATACAGGATAATAATATGAATTAATAGTGTATTGAAAATATGTATAGCATCAGGGATGAGCGGGGCCATAATGGAATGAAAATGTTGTGGAAGGAGGTATAAAGTATATTAGAAGTTCAACTTCGTTTCGTTACATGGTGCCATATACTTTTATCGTTTGTACAGCAGCTGTTACCCAGCTGTTAGAACCAGCCGTGACAAAATCGGGCGGAACAAACGAATGAGCAACTAACTTACAAGACTGTTATGCAAATAATTATTATTTATATTTAAAAAATCGTTACAAGTATTTGCTAAAAATTTGCGAGAACTAGTTTCAAAGAGAACTAGTTAGCAAAACTATCAATAAATAATGCACGCCTGATAGAAAAACCATGTCTGTGATGACAAGTCAGCTACGATTTTTCTACAACAGTTCTTCATTGCGAGTTGATTATTGTTATTTATAATCACTCTTCTATGCTCCGAGTTCACTGCACTTACAATAGCCTGCGATAATAGCGCTGAACCATAAAATTACTATTGCACAGTGGGTACTAATTAAAAAAGGTAGACAGCTTATTGCGCTTCAGATTCGACCGTCTCGTAGTACTTTTCATTTAGTTAAGGGTTGCTCCTGTAAATAATTCGAGAAAGGTCGAATGCATACAGTTATCTTCCAATTCTGTTTACGACGCGCTATTTGTGCTGATCTTCCTTCAGATGGAATATGAATACACCTCCAAAATTGTATTCGCGCAATAGAAACAAGCGGATTACTTTAGGAGGTCCGGACCGGAATGTTTTATTACGAATTGCAACTTCGCAACGCCTTCTTCCGAGCCACCCTAAAACATGCAGGAAAAAGGCTCCCGCCAGCCCACGCATCTGCGTTGCACGCGCGTCCGAAGGCCTTGGCTGCCCCCGGCACCAAAGGGGCAGATAGCTATGAATCAGTTCAAGGCCGGGCCGAAGCACGTCCGGAGTCGAGAGCGCGAACCTGGTGAGTTCTTGATGATTAGGGAAGGGGTCGGGGGTCTACGCGCCTCCACGAGCAACGCAGACATACTTTTCAGCACTCGAGAAAGACCCATTTTGCACAGGGTTGTACTTGTAGTCAGAGTCGCCCCGAACCATCGGGTAACTCTCATTGGTTGCGCAGCCCTACCACCACACATTAGATTCGCAACCTGAGTTCTCATTAAATCAGCAAAGGCAGCCAGTAGTCAGTCTTTCACAGTTCGTCATAACGACAACGTATCTACCTCGACCGACAGCTTTGTACGCAAATATCGCATTCGAGAGACTCCATAGCACACGCCTGCGCGAGATGCGAATATTAAAATCCGTCCAGTGCTTCGTTAGTAATGAAATCAATTTGTTAAGCACTCACAATTACCATTATAGTTTATAGTCAAAATATACTTATAGTTACTGTGATCCACTGTCTCTTATTTCAATTTACTATCCCTACCACGGTGAAACGTCTTAGGGAACACGCGAATCGTGGCATCGTTATTAATTGAGACGGAGATTTACAACCTCCGTTGACTTAGCACACCGTGGCTTTGTCTTATCGCGACCGCGGGAAACAATTGCATGAACAGCAAACTCATTGTCGGAATTTGGTAAACATGTCAAGCTGTGTATTCGCAGATAAATACTATACATGCGAAGCAAACAGATCGTCTTCTTTAAACGCTATTACGCAACCCGTGTTATCTCTGTGAATTTGGAAGTTTGCTGTACGATTGATTTAGAAATAATTCCTATTAATAGATTCTTACATAATAAGTGTCGGTTTTTGGAACTGCTGTTCCAGCAGAAAAGGTTTTGCTTATTGTGGTGGAAGTTGACAATGATTGTTTATTATAAACTGTTCAATCCCGATGGAGGAATTTCAGACACAAAATATTTTTATAATTGGCTGAAATTCATGAAAAACTGCATAAATTGCAGTCTGTATTAATCCTCGTCCGTCCCTTGTGTCAATTTGAACGTTGCTCATCCCTTTATTACGATTTATTCATCACGAACGAGCCGAACAATCTTTTGCCTGAACGTACAGAAATATAATTTTTTTGATTTCAAGAAAAGATTTTGCAAACTTAACTATGTATCTTATCATTGTACTGATTTTTTACCATTGTGTCAATTTAACACTAATGGACATTTGCATTGCACTTCTCCAGTTTTCTTATAGTCATAAGTAGCCACATCAAAATATACCACAATATTAATTATTCCGGATCCACAGAAAGAGATCTTTGGTACGATTTTCCAGATCTTAGAGTTCAAACTTTAACTTTGACTTTTGGAAAACCCTGCTAGGCATGACTCAAGAAGTTCTACTTTACTCAGCCCTTCATAAGCAGGGTTTATGGTTGCCTGCACATCAGGGCGTTGAGGTGACTTATGAACACACGTGTTTAGATGAAGTATTTGGTTCAACCTTGCTTTTTTACACTCGCGACTTTCTCGCCAGCTTATAATTGTATCTTTGAGTAAGCTGCGATATCTGCAAACAAATATTTTTCTGAAGGTACAAAAGATTAAATCACATAAATAATACTTTCTGGAGAGAGTACCATGCGGAGCAGCATGGCACCCAGGAACTACTGCAATACTGGGCTAACGTAACACAACGAACGCGTACAATGTGGTTCCCTAGGTTTTCAATACGTTGACTAGCACAGTGGAAAATCCGATACCTGGACAGACACACTATAATATGTCAATAAAATGTCAAAACTCTCATCAACCCATTCGCTACCTTGGTCGATTCGAGAAAAACGTCCACCACGGACTACGCTTTATTTTTATGGATTATCTCTGTCATACACATATGTGATGTCGAACTCACAAAACACAATCGACGCATCGCTATGTGGCACTGGTAGCGAACCCGACAATATGACATATAGCATGTGAAATTAGCCCTACAATGTATTGGTTTATGTTAAAAAGATTTCATGCCAATAATAAGAAATCACAGTCCACAAACATACTACCTTCGATTTTTATGAAATTTTGTATACATATAGCGAGTATTACAAAATCAGCCCTTCCATTCCCCATTTTGTTATACACCTGGGACTCTTTTTACACGGAATTTTTTTTACACGATTTCTTTTACACGGTATATTTCGAGCGACGAAGGTGATTTTTTTCCAGTAATAAGAAAACATATTCGTTGTAATATAATAGAGAGTGACGATGAATAAATTGTCGATTTTAGAGAAAAATGTTTTTTTGATTTCCCAACACTATGTTTTCTTTCGTGTGTTTATTGAATAAAATGTTGTTATCGAATATCAGTTCTATACTTTAAATTGCCTTTTCTATTGTTTGCTTTATTTTAACACAAGTTTTATACTTTGTTGCAAATCAATTGTTTCATGCCTTTTTTACACGATACGCATCCACCATGTAAAAAGAGTCCCAGATGTACTTGCAAAAGACTAGGTACCTACTCACGAAATATCAATAAATTCAGAGGTGGTCTGCGTCAGGCCTGTGATCACTTACCATGGAATCACTCAAGAAGGCTTCGAATGAAGCAATAATTCAATTACAATACGTAATTAGATAAAACTATTTTCGAATTACATTGCAGTCGTTCTGATTAGCCCCTGCCTGAGGGACGTATCGCATCTTTTGTCAGAGTATTCGACGACAAGGAATCCACCACCGCCTCCCAGGCCTTACAGTTTTCAATATCAAGCAGGACGATACTCTGGAACCATTGATCGGATTCATGGAGAAACTAGTAATGGTGCCGGTCATGTGCAAGGTACTCACCGAGCGTCTTAGACTTTACAGTAATTAAACTTCTAAACTATTCTAATGTATTGATGGAGCTAAAATTTAATATATGAGGTCTACTCTGAGGTCGTCCATGATCCAGTAAAGAGTTAATGCTATTAGTAATTCATTAAAACAATATAGAATTGACACGAAATTCCTTGGTTCATAAATTTGCTCCCTGAATTACGTCAGCCCTATATTGCCAAAAACGATTGACGTTTCGAAATCAAGCAATAACGGTAGGTGATTAAAGAAAATTACGTTCGTTACCCATATCGAGTTAACAACTACACATAGTTTTATAAACATGCTTGATGCATAACATCGAACTGTTCACAGTACATATTGTTGTGACAGCTTTTTATGAAACCTATGTTTTGGTCCAAGTCATGCACTACGCGTCAGACTCGTACACAGTACACAATAGAATATTTTTAATAATTAAACATCTCGATCCTCTTAGCATTTTCAACGCATTTAATGCTCTTGCTTCATTCAGAATTGCTAACGAAGTATCAAGAAATTAACTACTTACACAAAGGTAGAGACTGGCACTGCTGGTCACGAATTCTTTTAAGTTGTCCGTCCGAGGAATTCGACATAAATGAACAAAACAGTTCCTGGGTTTATATACCACGAGTATCAAGGTCTATAATTAACACAAGAGTAAAACGAAGAATGATAACAATAATTCTTAGAACATGGAAGCGCGTAAACAGACTTGTGAGTCATTTTTAATTCATAAACATGTGCATAATTGAGCATTGTTAATGTAGTTTTTAAATAGTCGAAGATTAGTAGCTGTCGGTCTCGAGTGAGTAAAATCATGGTGTTATTCACATATAATATTTTTGTTTATAAATAATAGTTTCTGTTGAATTGCTTTTTATTTGAGCCACTATTATCACAATTTAAGACGAATGGATAAATTCAGTTGAGAAAATGAGGGATGGAAAAGGGTGAATTAGTTCAGAGATGGCCATTCGGAGCGAGGTCTGGTCCCGGCCTACCTCGACTCTGCGTCTATTCTTGTTCTCCAGTTTTCTTATACTCACAAGAAGCCCCAGCAAAATTTACCACAATATTAATTATTCCTGATCCACAGAAAGAGATCTTTGGTGCGATGTTCCAGATGTTAGAGCTCAAACTGTCACTTTGACTTTTGGAAAACCCTCCTAGGCAAGGCTCAAGGAGTTCTACTTTACTCAGCTCTTCATAAGCAGGCTTTATTGTTGCCTGGGCATCAGGGTATACAGATGTCTTATGAATACACGTGTTTAGATAACTTATTTGGCTCAACCTTGCTTTTTTACACGCGCGACTTTCTCGCCAGCTTATAATTGTATCTTTGAGTAAGCTGCAATATCTTCAAACAAACGCAGCTCACATGCTCAGCGTTACTCACGAACTGGGCATTTTACTTTTGTATGATGGAGATTTTGAGCTTCATAATAGTTTTCTGAAAGTACAAAAGATTAAATCACATAAATAATGCTTTCTGGAGAGAGTACCATGAGGAACAACATGGCACCCAAGAACTACTGCATTACTGGGCTAACGTGACACGCCGAACGCGTACAATGTGGTTACCTAGGTTTTCAACACGTTGACTAGCACAGTGGAAAATCCCATACCTGGTCAGACACACTATAATACGTAAATAAAATGTCAAAACTCTCATTAACTCGTTCGTAGCGAACCATGGTAGCCACGGTCGACTCGAGAAAAGCGTCCACCACAGACCACGCTTTATTTTGATGAATTATTTCTGTCACACATGTGTTACTTCGAGCTCTCAAAGCAGAATCGACGCGTCACACATATGTAACGCCATTAACGAACGTGTTGAAGGGGCTTCTGGTTCATGCGGAGTTTCTTGAAGTAGGCAGGAAATACAAAAAGGGGCCAAAACAGATGAGGCAGAGGCTGACGTGTGGGCAAACTTTGCGGTGTGGAAGAATGTTGATGTATGATTCAGTTGGTCGTATTGTTAGATAATGTATTAATCAGGAGGCTAGTATATTACACCTCCCCCTTTAGTTAAAGATACATTTAAATTAGTTACTAAGTTTGTAACAATTTACCTATAACAGTGTATTTCAATCGTCTAGATCCGTCATGGCCATCCGGAGCGCAGCTCCAGTTCAGCCTACCCCCACTCTGCGGCCATTCTCCTCATACAGGCTGTGATTTGTGCCGAGGATGGACCGAGGGGGAACTGGAGGGAACTGAAACGAAGAGAACAAACCTAGAGTGGGGGGAGACCGCAGTAGGGCTGCGCTCCGGATTGCCATGACGGGTGTAGATGTTACGATGGAAACATTTGTTTCGCTATTTGCGTCGCTATCGCTAGATTGTGATTGCAGTTCCGTAGATTGTTCAAAGGTACAGAAAATGGCGTACCGACCTGAGGGCTACTGCCGTAGCCAATCCCAAGCTCGGTTGAAGAAAGTAGAAGAGCCCAATCAAACCTAACCTGAACTCCCTACCCGCTCTCCAACGCCAGGTGCTTGAGGCGCTGTCGAGACGCAAATTCCATGCACCTGGGCTGAGGAACTCCTATTCGATAATAGTTTCGGTTCAAACAAGAAGAAGGCTAACGGATGCAAGTAGAAGTTTGCTTACGTATGCTAACGTAAGAAGTACTCTGTACGAAGACATGAATTTAGAAAAAATGCTACTTAGAAAAATACTAGCTTCGGTTGGTTACTGTGAGAAAAGGGGTGGTGGTTTTTTAGAGAACCTTGTACTTTTCGAGAGAGATCGTTTATTTTCTTTTTGTTTCCCAAAAAAAGGCCCAAGGTTAATCTTGTCTCAAGGCTAAGTAACTTATAAATACAGCACAGCCACTCACATTTTCGATATCATGCTTATATCTGCGTTTACACATTTTTAGTATCTTATACATTACATTACAATTACATCGTACACAAGTATTATAATTACAATAACGTAATCAACGTACATATATATGGAAACACATTTTTCCATTTTCCGTCTACTTAAGAATTCATCTAACATACCTGATATAGTGTGTAACTTATAACTAACTATATCTAGGTCTTTTAAATTTATATTAACATTCGCTGCACTTGTTGATTGCAGAGTTGCACTTACATTCTATAATTGCTTATTACAACAGTCATCGCTAGATATGTTAAACGCTAGATACGTTCAGTTGGGGAATACTCATTTTCCGATAAAATTTTCGTTATCAATATTGTTGACGATGTATACGCTTTTTATCAGAGATGGCCATTCGGAGCAAGGCCTGGCTCCAGCCTACCCCCACTCTGCGTCCATTCCCCTCACGTACTATTGGCAACTGGAAAGTTAGCAGTCGAGACGGCCTATCAGCAAGAAGGGTACGCTGTTCGCTCCACCTTTTGATGCTTCCGAAACGCGGTGCTCTATGATCTCTGTTAGTAGATGTGACCGTTTGGCCAATTAGGGAAATTCGTGTGTGTCGTCTTTATGTGCGCTGCACTAGAGCCAATCAGAGCTGACTGCCACCTTTCCGGCTCCCAACAGTAGGTTGTAGTCCGGGTATGACGTGGAAAACATCAGTGACTGTCGGCAAATACAGTTTCATAAAAAACAGTGATGTAATAAGAATAATTATCGTTTTATATGTGTTACCAGTTTCATCCAGAGATTACATCTCAACTTTTTTATTGCCTGAGGGGAGACGCAGAGTGGGGGTAGGGCGGAGCCAGGCGTTGCTCCGGATGGCCATCCCTGCTTTATATTGTTCGCTTAACCTATTTCTACCCAACGTTGCGTACACGCAACATCTAAGATATTTTTTTCCCACCAAGCTTCTTCACGTATAGAAATTATTCTCACAGCCTTATTAGAGAATGTACTGTCCTATACATCAATATTTTTTTCGCTATATTTCCATTCCTGCTATTTATCTTATCAGTTTTTGAATATTACTTAAATCTGTTATTTTCCGTGTAGTAAATTTACGTTAAAAAAGAACATTGGGAAGAAATGGATTAATTGGGAAATACCAGTGCCATTTATGGTTACATTTATGTTTTTTTGTATTATTGTACTTTTTCCAATATTTTAAATGTTATGATTATTACAGTACCTATTGTCAGAGTACCTTAAAGAAACGTATGTTAGTGTTAAGCGTAATTGGCGAGCGGAGCTATGAAAACCCCTGGAACATCTATAATCATGTTATTGTAAATCTGTATATGTATACCGTTAAGGTACAATAAACAATCATTATACCATTATATGTACGAGTCAGTGCTGATAGTTTCATTAAAATTACTAATTGTAGTTTGAACTGCTTGAACTTGAGTTTTGATTAGATCAGCCAATTCTTGTTCCTTAGTGTTTAATCTGTCTATCACTTCGTTATAATACTCAGCATCTCCATTGTTCCGATCGCGTTAAATCAATCTCATTTCATTCATTCATGACCGACCAGATCTTTTAAATCACGTTCTTTAGATTATAGTGTTGGTATGGAATGATTTATCACTTGTAACGCTAGTTCACATCCTGTGGGTCTTCTTATCATGCGAAGGTCGCTGCAGTGTTGTTCAAGGATTTGGAAATTATGTTCGATTCTTTGTATTTGTTTGTCTATAAAAGATAAATCAAGGTAAGTAAGGAGCTTCCAGATGGCATCGTAGAGTTCGACTTCGTGCATATTGTCGTAGTATATCCTTGGAGAGTTATGGCATTCAATGACTTTATAGTATTCTCTGTGCACGATTAGGACGAACCTGCAACATAATTATGTATATTTGCTATATACTAATTCCTTATTTTATATTTTATTTCATTTGTGTGTGCTACGGTTTGTGTCCTTTTAAACAAAATAGTAACATCGACTTATGAGTTTATTTTAACGACTTTATATGGACCAGTAAAACTGGAAATAAATTTCTTCGAACCGATAATCTTTTTGTTTTAAATATTTTGTAAGTGATTCTACTTGTTCTTCGGTCGTAGTATTCTTTGTTTCGGTTTTTCGATTTATCTAACAAGGGAGGATACTGGACCGTCCTCTCCCGATTTTGATGAAATTTTACAGATTTGTAGAATAGACAAAAATAAGAGACACGTATTTTTTTAGCTGCGGATACTCAAGTTTATGGGGTGAAATCAGCCCCTGAAAATTGCCACCCCCAAGGCTGTCTCGAAAACTATTAACTATTTTTGAAAATCATCTAAATGAACCCTCTGGTTGAAATGGATTATGCTTGCGTTTCTAAGTTATGTATATTAGATATAAAAGTTTCTGAGTGCAATAGGGTTAAATATAAGCGTTTTAGCAACCAAAAGATTCTGTACCTCTCTAATGTCCGACCAGTATAGGCAATTCTTGAACGAATGCGCTCACAATGCCCAAAACACACGTCACGATTAACAAACAACTAATGTCCATACACACAAAAGCATCCAGGTAAAACATGGCTACTGACAGAGTAGCCAACGAGTGAAGAACGTCGTAAGATTGTACTCACGCCTTTTATTTCATTATGCAGAATCTCGTGGTTATTCAAACCAGCACGTGTTCATAGATATCTGAATCCGTACGTGCCTCGTGCAAAATTCCATTGATATCAGAACCACGTGCCTCGTGCAAAATTCCATCGATATCAGAGCCACGTGCGTCAAGCAAAATTTTATTGCCACGATATTGGATTCGTACGTGCCCCACGCCAAATTTTGGGATTAATGATCATCTGAAATCGAAAGCAGGTAGACATGCAGAATCCAACAATCTGCAATGATACCTTCAGATCCATAAACAGAAGATTCAGTCTCAGCAACAGGTGTGTACCACGCGCCGTGGAAATATTTTTTAAATATTAAAATTCCACACATCCGAGGAGAAATTTACAAAATAAAAATGTGTTTGTAATTTTTAATATTACAGAATTAATTTTTCAACTAAGAAAATATTGTTATAATAGGTCATACCTTCTAGATTAAAATAAAAAACGTGAATTCCGTTTAACAAATCGTTAGCGGGAGAAATATTGCGACATTCCAAGGTCCGTATTTTTTAAACAAATTCGAAACCAGTAAAACGATGACTTAAACCCCCACTAATTTTACATGCGCTACATCGTGTTTCATTTTTAACAAAATCCTTGGCATCCATGTCGAGAAATGATCGATTTTGCGTGAAATTACCACATTATAATTTTTTTAATTTTGGAATGTATGCATTATTACACGAATTTTAAATAAAGTAAAAGAAAAATCTTGAACAGTCACGAAGTTATGATTTTTGTCCGAAAGTCTCATATAAGTACTCATTATACTGTGCTACGGGCCAAATGACTAATTATCGTGCATCATAAGGTGTGCGCCGTAACAAAATTTAAAAGTACATACAATTAAACATGCATGGTAGAAAATATGCTACATAGAGTTCTGCTTGGAAAATTTAATAAATTATTATTTTGCAAAACAGGATAACGAAATGCAACGATGTCAAGTATGCGGAGAATTTACAATACTTCACTGGGCTCCGTGTAAGAAGTACCTGCGTTTAAAGTATTTTTTTGAGTAATATCACTACTGTAAAGGCTACATCCAATAAACGTTCTGTAACCTTCTTAAGATTTCTTAAATGTTAATGATCATTATAATATATATGCACTTATGTGACCGCGTCGTACGTAATTATTAGATGTTGGTGTAAAATGTTACTGACAACTGTACATATATGTATAGTGTGTTTACATACTGTATCTTTGTATGCGTGCATAAATATGTCAAAAAGTGTAAACGATACTTCTTTGGAAAGTGACGTACAGTTATTAGTAACAATTTACAACAATGTCTGACAATGATGTACGACGCAGTCACGAGCACTGCCACTGAAAAGTATGTGGACACTTGTCATTTTTAATAAACCAATTTTATCAGATATAAATGATTATTGTTAAACGATGTTTATTGCTAAATTCTATTACGAATATTTAATGTACTCTAGTATTATTATATTGAATAATTTAATTATTTAAATCCTTTAAATCGTTTAAATAATTAAATGTTTATGCGGTGTCTGCGCTGCATTATATTCTGTTGCGTGCAGACGGTTTCTAAGGATTTCTTCTTTCATTTCACGATGTCTGAATTGCTTTAGTATGATTCTCCGTCTTCTTTAGACTAATATAAACATTTAGAATCATGATTCAATGCGAGAGAACTTCAGGTAACAGCATAAGACTGTTCTGTCGTTCTATCGAAATCATTTCTGTTTTAACACTTGTGACAGGACGATGGGTACAAGAAGAACGGAGTCAAGTATTCAAAAGTGTTTTCAAATACTCATGCTATCGAACGAAGGATATTTTGTGAGGGAAATTGCAAGAAACGTGGGAATTTGAAAATTTAGTGATTAACGATTTAATAACTTCTTTCAGGTAGTTATTACAGTTAAGAAAGTGTCCACATACTTTTGAGCGGCAGTGTGAGTGCGCATACAAAGTGTTTCATAACAGGTGTCAAATATTTTAAGGGGGATTGTACAAGCCAAAATAAGTCGAAAATCAAGACTAACAAAATTGCGCTGGCGGCTTCATTTTTTAGTTATCGATGTTTAAAAATTGGGCTAAAAACGCCTGTCGTGCGGCAGCCCTCCGTACACGTTCAGTGGTTCTCAGTGCATGACAAGTTCACCATGCAGAGCGCTACTTACCGACGGAACAGAAACGATGACCTACGCACAGACGAGGTATAAAATAGACCATCCATCCAATGTATAATCGTGCCTACTCGAAAAGTGTATAACTGTATTAGAATGCAACTTCTAATACACCAATTTGTCCTAAAAAATCACCCACACGCGTTCATATACATACTTAAATTATAAGGAACTAAATAAGGAATCTTAAAAAATGTATATGAAAGTGTTTTTCCACATAAATCTTTCTATTATTAAAAAGCTTTTAACTTAGACCAAACAGCGTTCGAGAGCGCATATCAGAGAGATAATTAGAATTTGCCTAAATAATCTAAGTTAGAAATATGTATCTTACAAAAATACATTGTATTTGCATGTGAAAATTTTAATCAAGAGATAATAATTTGGAAGGAAAATTTTAACACATTTTGTGTTTTACATTCTAAAAATCTAAATAACAGGCTATAACTTTTTATAGTTTTTGAATTTCGTAATGAAACTTGTGGCATTATGTTCTTAATGAAAAATGCTAAAAGGATCCCTCTAAAGAAAGAATGCTAGAAGAAATTTTGAAATCGTACTCTTCTCTTAACTTACACAGCCAATTTGCTAAAAACTTAATTTTAAATCTGGATTTTTGTTAGAATACAATTTTTCTTATAAAAAATATTAAAAAACACAGAAATACGATTCCTTTCTATTGTATTAATGTATTAACTATCGATCTATGCAATAATAAAAAAACAGTTAAAGAGTAATGTTCATACAAATTCCAATCCAAAAATACTGAACTTAATAACATTCTCTATTACATTATTACTGTAACATAAGATTGACATAGGGCATGGCATAAGTACAGGTTCATAATAATTTTCAAAACATTAACTAAATTGCGATTATACAGAATTAAACAGTCAGCATCATTTATTACAAAAGAAACTCTATTGTGTAGAGGTGTAGAATTTTTATAAAAACAACCAAGCACATCTCTCACACTTCTCCCTCATCAATCCTGCTTACTCTGCTCTTTCTATTTTCTGTCTCTTCGCAAGTTTTAGTTCACAAGTACACTCACTTGCCGAATTAACAGCGTGTGAGTAATTTGAACGTTGAATGATGAGACTGCTAGGAGTTGTTGTACGTTGTTGTACTTTATTGGTGTGTTTGAGACTGCTTGATGTGTGTATACAAGTTTGGGCAGCATGGAAATCTGCTTCGGTGTGATGTTAATGTGAGAATTTTTAATATACAAAAGTTGCGAGTCTGTATAATCTTTTAGTAGCTTGGTGCAATCAATCAGCACGCAGTACATCGTCAATCGTCTAGGTTGCACCCGCGTTCCTGGGGTTGGTGGACACCAGGTGGAAAAACCCAAAGGGTTGCGCCGGGGTGACCGATCCCAACATTCTTGAGGCGCGTTTACCTGAGATTCCTGGACACAGTAGTTGAAATGATAAAAATTACACAGCTTGACGTGTCGTGATGTTTGACTGTCCATAAATCTCAGTTTACAGGCTAAAAAGTTAGCATTGCGCCTCAATAGCAACCTTATTCAAAGCTATCTTCATGTTCACTCACTCCACATTCATGCCTGGAGATACATTCATACTTTGCCACATTCATTTTTCTAATTGAACACAGCCATTGGTCGTGCTCACTCTTACAATTGTTGTACATGATTTAAATTTTATGCAGCGTTTAAATGTTCTTTAACAAAGCTGTCTCATGCAGAATTCTATGTTCTACAATAACTTTTATTCCCTAGCAACACATTTTTACTTGCAAATTCTTGAAATACTCAATCTACATCAGTAGTACAGCGGTTCTAATAGACATGAGCAGAAGTTATTCTTCGAGTAATATCACTACTCAACGAAAAAACGTTTAATATTTATATTAAAACGTCTAATATTTATGTACAATTCAAATTTCACCATACTTCAAATTTCAGGATATAAACTTATTAGAATTTGGTCTAAAAGTATGTACGCAAGATGTTTATTCAATGGCGCATTCTGTAAAGAATCCAAGACCGAATCCATCAGTTTTGTCCACGGTTGGTAAAATCCTATCAACCAATAAGGCAATATACTATATAATCCTCTCTTTGCGTTTTCATAACAATTTCGGTGGCCTCTTTGTGCAATTACGTCCTTCACGCGACTTTTGTCGCCTATAACTTTTGAATGTAAAAGTTTCACTACTGTAACTGCACGACCACCGCTTAAAAGTTTTGCCAATGTATTGTAAAATAAAACGTTGACAAATGGATCCACTTTTGCACGCGAAGAGAAAGCGAACATCCAGATAATCCGTGCGATCACCGGTGGAACGTTCAACAGTCTGTCCACTGAAACCACAAATATGAAAATATATAGAATTACGAAATATTTTATTTTTTTTTAATACACAACAATAAAATTTGACGCGTTAACACTTTGGGTGCCGCGTCACCCATATCCGAGTTACAGATAGCATCAATCATTATTTATTTGATCATGTAAAGTATTAAAAATATATACACCTAATCAGCTCTAATAGAAGCAGTAAAAAAATGATGGATGTTACTGATATTATTGATTAAGAAAGTTAGAATTTATAGTTACATTCATTTTGTATAAAAATTGAGGAAGTCTGCCATTTTCAGCTAATGGAACGTGGCACTCAAAGTGTTAAAGAAGTTTGAAGTATAACAAATAATGTCAGAAAATACTTCTTACTATAATATATTATATTAATGAAGACCAGTATGAACTTTATAATTTGTCTTTCTTTTGACGAAATATTTATAACATAAAATATCTGAAATGAATAATGATCTGTAAAGCCTACCAGCATCTGCAATGCAAAACGCAGCCCCTTTGATGTGTGAACGTTCTGGCGAAAGGGGAGAGTACTCTTCAAGGTTGAAATCCACAGTAAGATTATTACCAAATGTTCCACATTCAAGGTCCCGGTATCCTTCTCTTTTCATTTCACTGCCATTTGGCTCGCTTGATGGTTCAATTCCGACATCGGCATATTCATTCTTGATGTTAGTAGATGCCAGGAAAATTGTCATAAATTTATCCAGATGCTGTCCTTTCTCTTTTCGCAATTTATAAGCCATGCTCTGATACAAGATACCAATATCTGGTGTACTATAAGTCGTGAAACATGGTTTTAAATTCGGCACTGTTAAGAAGTTATACAACAGTTCACTGCTCCTGAGTACCGGCTTTGAAAGTAATTTTTCAAGAAAGTTTTCGTACCGCTGTCTATTAACAGCGCCAGAAAAATGAGGATTCTTTCGTGAAGGTAACGGAGAATCGCTTAACTCTTTGTCGCCATGAAATTCCGCGAGCCGTGTCCGTAAAGCATAGAAGTCTTGATCACGACGTATTACGGTCCAAGATTTGCCTTCAGTGATATTATGTACAGCGATCATATAGAGAGCTTGATTATCTCCAGTATCAATGTGCGGTATACTGATTCGCCAGGTCGTTAAATCTCTATAGAAGTTGCTGTCTGCATACTTAATTTCGTTATATGCCTGCGAAGGATAATCTATTTCTTCGCTGCGAAATAGGTCTTGAAATGGCATTCCATCAATTGTAGATGTCCGCAATACTCCCTCGATTTTTGGAAAATGATTGCCAACTTTTGTAGATGCATTTCCGCTTCCACCGCCGACGCTGGAATTGATAAACACGTGCATTATTGTATATTGAAAGAAGGCGAAGAATAGTATATAATTCATTATAACGATCCTTTCAAATTTGCAGTATACTGTGCGTAGTATAAAACTTTGTTACAGAAACTGTTGCATGGCAGGAACATTCAAACAAAAATTATGATAAAAGTAAGACACTTGCATTATGTTAAGTAAAGAAACTATTTTGTAGCGTCCAAAATGTTAGACAGAACATAGTATTCATTACTAGCAAACGCAACAGGGGTATTTAGGTGCCCAATTTTTCAATGCTTACTCTCCCCTTAGCCCTGGTGAATTATAATTCTCCAATGCAATATTTTTGCCACAGAAGGGCTTTATGAATTATTTATCATTGACAAATACACACATACTATCACGTCCACAGGACCTTAGAAGTTTTTCTTTAAAAAAACACAGACTGTCGGTGGGAGGTTCTTCCACAGTTTCTCTTTACATTTATTAAAGTTAATTTTTTGAATTTTCTCTATCTGTAAATCTGTATCCAATTTTGTTCTAACAGTAAATTTGCTCAATAAGGATGGTCAATATAATACGGTTGACATATACTAATGTTCAGACTGAAGCTATTATTAGAACAATGTTATTAATTGTAATTGTTCTGCTTTTCCAACAAATGTCATTATACATATGTAACATGTACAATTTATAATTATACTTCACTACGTAATAAAAATATTGTAACAAATTAGCTTTCTTTCATTAATGCTTATATTATAATTTTATTTAATATCTGTGATAAAAATATGAAATAAAAACTTACTTTGCACCAGAAGTTCGTTTAACACGATTCAACAATGGCTGTCCGCATAACATATTGTATAACTGTAACAGAAATTCGAAACTGTGTGTAAGTATATAAACATTAATTATAAATGAAAAAGTCACTGTGTAATTCCCTTACTTGGTAACTGTGGTGGAAGGATGGCAGACAAGTAGACTCCAATAGTGCATGAGCTTCCTGATGTGCTTGGTAAAATGATCGCGACGTCCTTAATTCTTGAATCTTTTTCGAACCTTTTTTTAGTACTATAAACATTATTGGTCAATAAATCAGTAACTGTGAATGAATTTGTTCAATATAGAAAATGACACATAAAATCAAGATGTAGGTACCATAATAATAAAATTGTGCCATAGACAGATACTTAAATCAATGAAGAAGGACCTTTACACATAAATACTTTTGCTACAGAAGAATCTGTCTTTAAAGTGCCTGACAGGATTAAGAACTTTGCTAGATAAAATGTGAAAATAATTTATACTTACTCTGTTGCATGCCCATGGATATATCAGGCGGTAAATGTACATATTCTGGACTTTCAGGATCTAAGTAAGTCAAATACATATTTTCAATATCAACGTATAAACTGCTTTCTGCATTTTCGCTCAATTCTGGATTCAGCATACGTTTGCTAAGATCATCTGAAAAAGAGCAAACATATTTACATTTAACTGATAAAATGTTAGTTTGTTACTATTACTATTGACCAGCAGTTAAAAAAAAAACAATACTCCATTAAGGCGTTAATTTACTGATCTGGTTTCCACTTTTAGTTATTCAGTTAAACATTCGGAAATTACATTATATCTATGATTTATATTTAACAAACTATTCATATATGCGGTTGGTTATTTTGTATTACGATAGATTATTTACATTAAGCTGTAGTAATACAAATAGTTTTTTGCTATTATAATACAGTGGGAACCTCTTTAATTCGAATACCAGGGGGAATTTAAAAAACTTCGAATTATCCAAAATTCGTTGGAAGACGAAGAGTCTGAACAAATGGCTGTGTGTGTGAGAATGTGGATGTGTCTGAGAAAACAATATTATTGAAGACGTGTATTGAGACGACTGTTTTTTCCCTTTTCTTCCATTATTATTTTTATTTCATTAAATTTCATATAACTTTTGAATTGAATTATTTGTCGACCACATCCTGACCTTACACACATTTATTTTCATTTCCATATTTCATTTTTTATTTCCACGGATAGTAAATACTGGGATGGTTGAATTAGGAAATCAAGAGATACCGTGCATGTTAAATTGTATTAACATTTACCAATATCTAAGCAGAACTGGAAGAGATTCATAGGACCAGCTTCTTTGATGTGTTGCATAAACATATACAACAACCGAGGATTATTCAAAATTTCATCTAAAGAAGGCTTCAGATGATTATGTATAGAGTTTGGCATCACTGGTGACGTTACCCAGGATTGCAACAATGGTACATTAACTGCATCCATATAGTTAGAGATGGAATCATCATGATGCGTCGATAACATAACTAAAGTGTTTATGTTTTCTGGATCCGCGATTGCATCCACTGCAGGCAACAGAATCCAGTTTGCCAAAATTTCACGAAGTATGACCTGGAAACATAGGCGAATGGTATAAGCAATTTATTTCATAGTATAAATAGTATGGATTTGTTGAATAGTATGAATTAAAATTTACCTTATTATTAGCTGATACATGTATCGCAGGAAGTAACTGCGGTAAAAGACCGGTGACTAATCCTCGGAGATAATTTAATTCAGCTTTACGCGAATAAGCTGCTGGATGTATCTCGTGACCAAAATAAGTGACCACACGATCTCGAAACTGCGACTTGTCCGAAGCATTTTGCACCTGCAAGCTCAGTGCTTTCCAGTCTTGAGCATGTTGTAAAATCAATGGTATCAATCGATAGAATACTACATTAGGTACATCTGTACGCAGTAAACGTGCTACTATATTTTTCACTGCTGAAACTGTAGCTAAACGAAGTTGCTGAAGAAACGCTTCGTTTTTTGAAAAATCTGTGTACCATGCACACACATATTTTTGCAATAGATCTTCAAGGAGCTGTGAAAGAAGGTTGTTTTAATATTTTAACTCCTACATACTCAGTTTATTTATTATACAGTGTGTCCGATTTAACTGTAAACGCGGCATTATTTCGTAAACAATTACAATTGCAAAAAATTGTGCATACAATAGTGGTTTGGTTTGGACAGAAACATTGTATGATGACAATATTTTTTTGTGAGGTGGAACGTAGGGAACGATTCAGGATGAACTTAATTTTGTTTAAACGGTATGCTAGATTTTTTTAATCATATTATTGTAATCTATAAATTCTAATATTTTGGAAACTACGTTGAATTGAAAAACCTGCCTTTGGGAGATTAAATGGGATGGATGGGGACAATAAGTACGTGCAGGTGTGAGTTCGCTAACTGCAAGCGTTAAGGTCCTTTCAAGGTCAGCTGGATTTTATTAAATGACACAGCATACTTTTTCCACAAAATGATAAAGCGTACCGAGACAAATTCAACGACAATTCATATGTTACATGATTTTATTGGAGAATACGTAAATGAACATTCCATTTGATGAAGTAACGTAGGCATCTCGTAGTTATCGCTACCACCCCAAATAGCGAGTCACATGACCACAAATGGCCCCCGATTATCACTCACCTCAACAACCAACACTATACTCGAAGTAAAAAAATATAGCATGCCACTTAAAAAGTTTAAATTCATTTTGAAATGTCCTCTACACCACACCCCTCTTTAAACAAATTTTTTGCATCATGTAACTTTCGTGGAAACTATTTTTTGTAACTTCAATTGTTTATGAAACAACCTTGCATTTCGAATTAAATCAGACATACTATATAATCGTGTAGATCGATAATAATACAAAAATTTTACTTTAAATTAAATATTTAAGTATAATGGAACTTTAACATTTACTGCAGTATTACTTAGAATCAAAATTGCAATTTTAATATGAAAACGAAATGCAGTTACCTGTTCCAAAGCAAGATCTAAATCCTTTGGTATTTTCACTTTAGTCGAATGTGGTAATAACTTATGCCTCTTGCAGTTATTGTTACTACAAACACTACATGGATCTTTGACTTCATACGCTGGATTAAACGTATCGCTTATAGCGTTCAAATTTCTCAGCACTCTGGTAATGTGCTGTAATATCTTAAGTCCATGGAAAGTACTTGTAATATATAGACAACAGACAATGAATCCCCAACTGATGCTGAAACACATTGGTAAATGGAAAATTGCTCATTTTTAATGTCTTGGGTGTATTTTTTAAAGTAATAATTTACTTAAAAAAAACTATTCAACTCTCAAACAGTTGCTTAACTTTATAGAAAATCTGCTATTATATTTGCTTTCCTTTCGCGTTTAATACGTGAATCGAAACTTATGCTATATATGAGGCTGCATTATTGAAAAATAATGGAGTTATGGTATCCACCTAGCAGCGGTGAAATGTACCATATTAGAGGGGGAATCACAGACGAGGTATAGTTCCATTTAGGGGGAATTTAGTCCTGGTGGTTAGACTTGAACTAACTTGGTTCATAAAGTGTCCAAAAGGGGCGCTGGTGTCGGTGTTATAAATATTGGCGATAGATGGCGCTGGGAACGAACAAGTGTAGCGATTGGCTACAGGAAACGTGCTCTGTTTTACCGACGTGCTCAGGAATAAGGAAATCGGAAGAAATCCAAAGTGAAGTAGTAATGTAACAAAATATATATTTTTTAATAATATATACAAGCAACGGTACTATTTCAACTGGTTATAAATGCATCTAAAGGCTTTCTGTTTATCATTTGTTGCTCTATCAGCAAACACCTTTCGACTGGCTAGCTTTTTCCAAGCCAGAATCTATATTGAACAATGTAAAAGGTGGTGCTGCTTTCATTTACCGCGTGCACTTCCGCAGACCCGTAAAAATTCAGTCAAAATGGAAGTGCACGCGTTTTCCTGTCGCGCGGAAGGAAGCACTGTGCAGAGATGAAAAATTGGCTAGCCAAAGGAGTGCGGGTCTCTTCCACAATCATAAAAGCAGAGCACAGCATTTTCCTTATTGGTAGCTAGACTCTACGACTCTACTAGTCGGACTAGCCAACTTGTCATCTCTACACTATAGGTGTCCACACATGGGGCCAGTTGGGGGTAGATCCATCCTCCGTGGTGACTCACTGGGGACTGAGTTGATTCCAACGACGACCGGTAGAGGTGTTGATGTACCTGCTAACCCGCCAGGGGCCCAATGTGCAGTAGCTGCAAGGGACGTGACACAAAGACAAAAGGGTAACCTTCTGTTACCATGCACCCAATTCCCGAGACCAAACCACGAGTATGAGCCAGGCAAAGAAGCAGTTTCCCACCACTCGCCTTTGGTCTTGGAAAGATCTCATGCGCGGCGGCAGAAGACTACTCTTTTTCCTCCCACGTAGGAAACAAATGCGAGCCAGGCCAGTGGTGCAAGGCTCCTTCCCATATACCGCTCCTTAGCCGAGGGACGCCTAAAATGCTCGCTAATGTACTGTGCAGGGCTGGAAAGTTGGCACGAGGTAGAAACGAGTGTCCAGTGCGCACATGAGAGTTTCGACAGGTGGGGCAATCATCAGATCTCTTCCCATCAGTGTTCCACTACCATACGGAATCTGGATGAGAGCATGACAGCAACCACGACACTGCTGACATCCCTATTTCCACTACTCCTCTTAATATATTAAGTCTGGAGGTCCCAATTCCATATTCAGCCATCCTGGAGATCGTGACCGTCCTTGGCCAGTCGCAACTCTCTTAAACGTCTTTTACAACACACTTCACGTCTTCACAACTTCATTGCTGAGGCTCGAGAGGGGACACACGCATCTCTGCTTCAATTTCATCGTCATCGCAATTTTTATATATTTTTTATTCGTCATCTGTGACACCCATCTTCGGATTGGTATCTTTCCTGCATCCCGGGCGAGCCCCCAAACTGTAGGAAATCATAAAAAATAGGGACCAAGGCACTGGGGCTCGAACCCGAGTGTCTGCGTAGGTAGCCAGGCACCTTACCCACTACACCACTGTCAATCCGCTGACATCCCTATTTCCACTATTCCTTGGGGCAGTGTTGGGTAGGTACCGGGCCGCACATGGGTGAGTAGCGACACCCTCCTACCCGAGCTATATCCCGGTAAACTGACCCACTCGTGTCGGTTTGAAGATGTGATAATATCTTGATTAGGCAGTAAAGCTTTGGTAAGTGGCCCTCGAAAGTGCGACCAGTTGTACTTGAGGCCCAAGGCCCGAAGACTGGTACCATAGGGGGTGGTGTGCCCGCGGACGGGGCTTTGCCCTGTGACGTACCGACCATTAAAGTCGGATTCGTGGTGGTATATGGTGACCCCATATCGCGGGGGAGTGTAGGCCATGCCACTCGACGGGTGAGCAGCGGTCTCTGTTCAAGTACCAGCCTGCAGAGCTGGCAGAGGTTTAGAGAGGCCCGGCCCCGGCCATGGGTCGACTCCTGGGCTGTCATCCGGGGTCGAATTGATAGTTCTTGTACAGGCCCTATACTTGAACACGTTGATTGAACGTATCTCAATCCCTCGCCCATGGGGTCCATGTGGTTAGGCCCTAGGGGAGCACACCGCACGTAAAACTCCGACATTGCATTCCACTATTCCTCTTAATATTGGGTTTGGAAGTCCCGATCCCATATTCGACCGTCCTGCTCTAATATTCGCCCTCGAATGTTCGTCTTTGTCTTTCTACTTTGGTATGTTTGTTTCGGGGTACATCTCCCCATTCTTCAACTTTGGGTATGTTTTTTGTTTCGGGGTACATCTCTCCACGCTTTAGAACTTTATAGCTTCTGCTTTTTATATTCTTTCTTCGTGGTCATCTTCAGATCAGCCGTGTGGTCACTGATCGGTGTTATGCATAGTATAACTAACTAGGTTTATCTAATTAGAGCCTTTAGCTAGTGAGGGTCCTATAACAAATTCTGATCTCCATCGAAGCTTCTGCCATCACCACATTCTAATCGCGTATAATATACATTTTGCGGTAATTCTTAACAGAACCTTCACAGATGCAATCAATGTATTCCCAGTTTGACAACTTATCTTTCATTTTAGTTTGCATATACAGGATGTCCGAAATATGATGTACACTGTGAATTTGCAAATTCTGCAAGGCAAAACAAACTGAATAGTCCTTTGCCATTTTGCAATTTAAAGCCTTGTTTTCGAGATATAAGCAATTAAATATCAGGGGCCTGACTTCCAGGGGCATTATTTGAGTCCCATAGGCCTGAGCGAACATCTGACTGTGCGGCCGCACATCTACGCACTCATGCACAACACTCGCAAGACACGTGCACAGACATTGCAATGTCAATACCAAACACTCTAATACATCACTGAGACCTGCACTTTTATCACACTTTTTACTAAAACAATACATTCTTTCACTGGCTTTAATAATACAGGTTACTTTTACAATTGTTTTTATAATACAATTTATTTCTTCGATTATTTGTGAGCTCCTGTTTTAAAACATGGGATTCTATCAGGGCAAAAACATCTCCACTGTGTATTGCATGCCAAAATTACAGTTCATTGGTGTGATAAGTATTATTTTTTTTTAAATTGCATACAATGTAACAACTTATATGCTGCTTGTGTGCTTGTATATATGTATATACACATTTTTATAATAATACAGTGCATTTTCTCACTCAACATAGTCCTCTTTAAACCATTCACCTTTTTCCTTTGACATGTTTTTCTAATTGCACCAGAAAACAAATATGACTTGTTTCAGTTGTATTGACCACTCTGTTGTACACAGAACAACTGACAGGATGAACACATAACTTTACACACAATACATGTCAAAAACATTAAGCCAGTGATATCTAATCCATTTCAGGACACAACTAATATAACTGCATTTAAAAAAAGCACCGATACATATATTTTCTTCCATAAAATTCAGTTTTCCTTATGACATAATGCTTTATACAATTCCAAAAGCTAACAGTTTATCCACTGTGCTTAATACTGTATTCAAATTTTTCTTTTATTTCAAAATATAACATTGTACAAAAATTCAATAGACTTTCATATATATTTTTTAGAAAATCCTGACTGTACTCATGTATGGCTTGAATCTGATGATATAACTGTCATAAAAGTGCCTTAGCATATTCCTGAAAAAACTGTTTTATCAGAAACAATTTGTTCATAAAATTTTTCAAGCATTGCACTTCATTCAAGAACATTGATTCTAAGATTTTCTTTTACTTCTTGCACTGTAAAACAGTGGCAAGTTAAAGCATATTGTCAACCCAAGGGCAACCTAATTTTGGAGCCCTTTATACATATTTATCACTTGTTTACTGATGATGAACTAAAATGTATATATAAAAAAACAGGATATTTATTACCTTGTAATTAGATAAAAAGCCATCTATACAAACTATCATACTTGTATAATGGCTATGAATCACAAAATGCACTATATTTAGTAATCAGGCTTGTTTTATTTGTTTTTAGCAAAAGTAAATCAAATATTTTATCAAAACAAAACACTGTAATGTGGTCACCAATTGCAATTAAAATTTCTTGTAATAAATCAGCAATAAAAATAATAAGACTTGTGTGCAAAAGCATTTTTGTATCTACTTACAAATGCATTTTACTGTTAAGAATTATTTATTATGATATTTTATATTCATATATTCTACACTTACTTCACAATTATCATTATTTATCAAAATAAGAGCTGATGTTCTAAACTTCAATATTTATTTTTACTTGTAAACATGTTTTTATCAATATTTATAAGGTCAAGAAAATATATCCTTCTACTAATTCATAGTAGAATGGACTATATTATTTATACAGACACTATTTTATAAAAAAGTACTTCTAATAATATTTGAAATCATATCAAAAGGCTATCGCTACAGAAAACATTTATATTTTTCATGTTTCTATAAAGTGTTTCACCTTTCTTATTATAATATTAGGTATCAGAATGTGATTATTATTATCATTTTAACTGCAATGTCAAAATTACATGTTTATTATGTCTTAAATGATGTTTTTCATATAATGTATAGTCTGCGTCACTTATGAAACTAAAAGACTGTGAAGTTGTTATCTTTTGTTGTAATTAATTTTGTGTATAAAATATTGTTCAGTTGTACTGTTCTAATATTACAATACTTAAACTATATAATCTAAAATAAAAAATATAACTATTCTGGTTAACTTCTCATTTCAAACGCTTTTATCAAGTTTTACAATATTTGTTCTGTCACTCTGTTTATTTTTGATATTATAGTTACATAGTGGCAATTGTCAAATATCATAATTTCAGTTGTCAACTGTAACTTGTTTGTATTTACATCAAACAAAAGAAGAACATAACCTAACACGTTGACAGATAACGTACTAAATTTCAAAATCCAAACTTCTATTACATAAAATAAATATGTTTGCTTACCTTTTAAATACGATTACTATAAACACGAGTGTAAAAATAATTATCGGAATTATTATATTACATACATAAAAATCATATATTTTATCGGTAGCTAAAAGTGGCATGGCTCTATGATTTTCATTTATTGTGGTTAAACATATAGACATGTATGCACTGTCTAACGAAACAGAGAAACTATTACTTTTGTAAAGTTTTAAAAACACAAAAACCACTGCACGAGCGACAATACTTTAGCACTCATCACACTTGTGAAAACGATACAAAAATTAGCTATTACTATTTACACAGATACGCAACGCCTTATAAACAATGTACTCAGAGTGAAATGTTATTGACTTATACATGTGTAAACCATTTCACGCAAAACGCAAAATTTGCTACCATAATTGGCGGGCAATAGTAAAAAGTTAACGTGTAAAATTTTAACCTTTCAGCTAGAACGGCTGTTTAAGATATTTATGTTCAAATTTGTGTAAATATTATTATTTACATTAACAGAAATCAATATTTATTCTGGAACGATCGAAAATGCATTCCGCCACCCTTGAAATGACTATAAACACAACTTAAATCTTAAACTGATATGTACATGTTGGATGCAACATATTTATGTATACATTAATAAAGGTAATTTCTCGTCATGTTTCATGAAGGATTTATTTCATATTTGTAAAAAGTGAACCACCACTGAAATTTGTAGTATCGCATTACTATATCTATGCAGAGACGTCCAAACCTGGCACCCCCCTCCATGTTTATTCCCTTATGCAGGTTATGGGCTCTATATGACGTCGAAAATGTCGATAAGTATTGTATTGTACCTGGAAGATATATTAAATGCTGCAAAACCGAATTTAATATGCGCTCCTATTCCTATTGGCAATCCTGCACGTAATCATGATGTTTCATATCTATGTTCACGCGATCGCGCAACAAATGCGAATAATAGTAAAAATGTTTAGACTATTACAAAGTTTGATCAGCAAAATGGTTGCACGTAGCTGCGACTTTGTTGTGTCAATATAGAAAGTGGGGGAAAAACAAAGAAACAACAACGTAACAGGCTAACATCCATGTACGCCAACTTAAAATTAATTTGTCTTTGCCAACTATCTAACATAAAAGCCTTGGGACGTTCTGCAGTTGTTTGATGTTACTTCTTGCAGCGAAAATTTAGAAATGTATGAAGCGGGTGATGATTAGGTGGCGAATCTCTATCAGAACAAGCATTATTTACAGAGAGTGCACGCATTGTCTGTGGATTCCCTAGAGCTTGCAAAAGCTGCATAGTTTGTACAAGGAATGTAATTTTTGATCCGTATTTATACTCCTACCTGGCGGAAGAAGTCAATAAAAGAATGCTAAATAACCCTTGGATATCGGATGAGTCCAAGGAAAAACCCTTGACAGGTTTGAGCTCTCTACCGTGCTATAAAAAAGATGTCGATGAAGCGCTCGTGTGAACAGCCACACTTGCCTCAAACAATGCTGCAACATACGTTGACAAAAGCAAACGTCTGTCGTAGCATAAAAATGTCGGTGAAAAATTAAGGCCTGCTGAAAACGACAGACCTTGCTCATGTATGCACTCCAATATACAATAATATAATGACAATACACGATATATTACGATTGCAAAAACGCTGGCGTGGCCGCAGTCTCAACCTGAGCTCATGCAACATCTCACAACTCATGGAGTATTTTTATGTAGCGGCCACAATATAACTATTCGTCTATTGGTGAAATCATTCTAATGTGCTGAGATATGCGTCACTTGATTTCCTGTATTAAGTATAATTTACATAACTGTTAATTATACAAATAAAAAATGAAGCGAGAAAATAAATAATGAAAACTGCTTGAGTGAATGAGACGAAAGACAGATTCAGCATTGACAGCACGACGGATTTGAGGTTATGTAGTAAATCAAAAAGAAACAATGAGTACTGATGAGATTTGGCAAAATTATAATGATAAAAAATACATAAGATTCAAAACAACAGGGCAATCTAATTTGCATGGATCTAAAGTTGAAGATGTAAAAAGTCAATTAAATGTTGGAAAACGGAGACAAAAGAGACAAGGTAATTATTTATGACCAATCTTCATTTTTTTGTTTCAATTATGTATTGTCAGTGTGAATTCTATCATTGCAAAGTGACATTATTTTGTGTTGATATCACAAAAATTTGTGACAGCTGTTCTAACTGATATCATACAATAATTTAAGTAATATCTTCTCCATTTACCACATCTTTTATTTCTTCAAATTTTTTTAAACGCTTGCCTACTCTTTCTAAAAAAACACTTGATGTTGCTGTTAATATGCATATAAATACAATATATTAATTAAACTAAAAATTACTTACATAGTTGTATAAATGTTTATTATTTAATGGAATTATTTATATCCGAAGAGGTGATATTGCCAGATATTTCTTGGCTTTCATCATGTAATGTTAATTGTCATTAGATCCTTAAATTCAGACGAAACTAATTGCAACAGTGGTGAGAGGCTCAGATAGTTTTTCAATGGCAATAGTTGAAAAAATAACGATAGGAACTGACCAATTTTAGCCTTTGCAGACTATAGGTGCGCAACCCCTGCACCGCCCGCATGCCTGATGGAGTACATAATATGTCATAAAGAAGACATCATCGAATCATGAAGTGCGCATAAACAATTTTGTCTTTACCTGTAATAGTTTTTGAGAAATTAATTTTGTCCAGCTAAATGTGGCATTTGTTCCACTGTGCGTCCATAGTACACATGTTCATGTGTGTTTAATAATACGTGCTATCAATTATATAATAATGTATAACATAAACTAATTTTATAATACAAAAGCAAAGAACACTGCATATCATAAGATAGGAAGTTTTATATATTTTCACAAATACTTTAAAGTATAATGGTATATATAAACATATTTTATTATTATTAATATATTATATAAATATATTTTTATCTTAAATTAGCATGTATTAGCACATGGAGCTCTACATAATCCATGGTAACAATTTCGTTCGTGTTGCTGTTACAATATTAATCCATTCGATGCTTAAATTATCCGATATAATTTACATTATATGTATAGCACCATACTCAATAATGTGTACAACAGAATTAATCTCTTGAACATTGCATACATTAAGTTCCTTTACATGTCCGTGTTTTTATTTTTATTTATTTAGATTTCTAAGTTTTTCCCTGGTGGCTGTTGATCCTGAAAAAATGTAATTAACCTGAGTATTGAGTATTTTAATAGGGAAACTGGACTTTTTTTACTACTGACAATAGACGTAATATTGTCAAAGAAATAAATACATACAAAAGTTGAACCAGAATTGCATGTTTTGGTCATTGCTCTCAATTAGCAATTAACTCTACTATGAAAAATTTCAGTGAATAGGAAGAATTTCGAAAAAAGTGTAGAATAATAGTTACTTTCTTTTCAAAATCAACAACTGCCAGAGAAAAATTTATAAATGTACAGAAATCGATAAATGAAAATATAACATCATTGCAACTAATACAGAAAATAGATACAAGATGGAATTCAACACATGCACTGTGTAAAAGATTTTTTGATTGCACACAGCATTAAACATGGTGGAATTTTCTGGGATCAGTAACAACTGTTCTTGAACCCTTCAGGGATGCAACAGAAATTATGAGCGGAAAACTATCCAACACTCTCTCAATACCGTCCAATGTAATTTGTATTAATGAATGTACTGCAGGTAGATTTGATGGAAAATACATTAATTGCAGATAGTTGCAACAACGTTCGGAACGCATTGGAAGTAATTTCAATTATTTATCTGGACATAGATACAAAAAGTTTTTACAAAGAAGTGAAAGGAAATTATATAAAATACGATATTTTACTTGCAGGAACGTTTCGATCCTATCATAGAAGACAGTACATTAAATATTCAACTGGACCCACATTTTAAAAACCATCTTTTGCCAATAGAAAAAAAAAAACATTATACAAGAGAATTTCAGCGAAAAAGTTTCTGCCATTCATACTGAAAGAAATATTAATTCAGGTGACAGAGAACAGAACAATGTTCAAAGTACAAGTGAAAATGGTACGTTTTTTAAATTATAAGTACAATTTTTCTTTATTAATTTCAGCAATTCCGAAATTCATCTTTGTATTACAATTCGTTGATTAGATCAGATGAAATCAAAACTGCCAGATTTTTTTAATAAAACATTGGGGAACCCAGATGGAGGAATGGAAACATTTAATGCAAGGAAAAATCGAGAAATACAAATGTATTTGTAACAGCAACAAAAACGAAATTGTTACCACGGAAGGTTAATTTAAAATAAAAATATATTTATGTAATAATATTCAAATATATTTATATATTATATTAATAATGTTAAAATATATTTATACATGCCTTTATACTTTAAAATATTTGTGAAAATATATAAAACCTTCTATCTTATGATTATGTAAGTCCTGTCCCCTTGTATTTAGAAATTAGTTTACGTATATATTATTACATAATTTTTAGGAACTAGTGTGTAAATAATTCAGCACTGTTTTGGTTAACTAAAATTTATTAAACAATAACGATAATATTCATCACGAGAAAAGTGGGTGGACCGAGAACTGAGAAAATTCTTCTGACTGTACACTACGCTGGCAAGGTGCCATCTACCTTTTTTGCGCGTTGCCGTCGAGGTCCTCGAAAAGGGCCTGTAAACTAAAACTAAAAAATTCAGAGGGAAAAGGAAAATCTACCCTCAAGACTGTGTAAACCACGCGACATTGTGGCGACGCACAGCTTTGTAGCTAGGACCTGTAACCCAGATGTTCTATTACCTCTTCTGTTTGCGGGCTCAAATAATTGGGCCCAGCATTTTCGATGGCAAAAATTCTCATTCAAATGAAGCTCTCACCACGATTCTGTTCGTTACACCATCCCCTTACCAGTGATAACGCTACATTGATGAAGACAGTAAAAAAATGATTGGTTACAAGTATTATGCTTGCTTGAAACAATTGCTACTACGTAGAATTAAAATATCAATAGCAAAAGGTGTTTACATAAAATGTGTACAAAGGGCTAGAAAGCAAAGTGAAATTTGTAACACACTGAAACACATATTTTCATCTTCGCCGTTTCGTAGACATTACGTACTTTCGGTGAATACGATGCTTTGGGATATTGTCATCAGTTCTTCGCGTTAGCGCAAGTAAACTGTGGAAGAAATTGCGAAAAGAAAAGAAGGAGGAAAAAGGAAAGAGCGTTTTAATCCAGGGCCTGCTAGTGGACTCATCAGTAAGGCTATCTAGCAGGCCCAGGCCTTAGACGCGAAATACTGAGGGTCAGGTTGTAAGTGTATTTATACGAATCGCAGGAAGGCTGAAGACTTGCGAGAAAGTCGTGCGCTGCTGATCCATCTGCCGGCGAGTGTGGGAAGTGCCACCACAAAACGTTCTCTTAAGAGAATATCAGGCACATTGAATCTGAGATCGAAATAGTTTAAAGAACTTAACTATATCGATGAAACAGATTACTGGTATGGGTATAAAATGGCCCAGCTACTAAGCAACAACTAAGAATAGAACTAAATTAAGTGCATCCATACAGTTCCATAAAAATGCCTAATATTATCTTACATCAGCAAAGTAATTATTTTAGAATGATTTATATGTTTTCTTTGAAAGTACTGTTCTATGTTTTAATAAATATATAAGGAGGAAAATATTTCTGTTTGATCTGTTGAAAAAGGTGAAGAGCTATACAAAGAGAGTAGGGTTGTTTCTACATTTAGTAATTGCGAAATAGTGTAGAAAAATTGATGTAGCCATTAGATTTACGAAAATGTCAAAACGCGTCGAATGTAAAATGAAAAATTCGCAATTCCGATCTGGTATTTACTGCAAAACTGTAAACATACCAATGAAATTAATTTTTTGTTGTTGTTTTTGCAGGTGCCTCTCTTATAGAATTTCTACAGACAGAATTAACAAGAGGGTATCAGTTAGAACATGATGAGGAACGATTTTCGGCACGGCGGGAGAAGATTTACTCGTTTATGAAAATTCCTAGAGAAGTAGAAAAGTTCATGATATACGGCTTTTTACAAGTAGGTGTAATTTTCTACAAACAATATTTTCTTAATTATTTCACCTAATAATAATTAAACTTTTTAAAAACAATATACTCACAATTACATTTCGAAAAATCGAGTATGTAAATAAACATACAATAGCAAACATTAGTTATATGTTTATGTGTAGAAAGTATTACATTTTTAGAATATTCTTTTTGCAAATTTTCGCAATTAAATTTTTATTTGCAACAGTTTTCCTAACTCAAATGTAATGGTGCTTACATATTTGAAAATAAAACGTTTCAATTAAGAAAGTGCGCTAAAAATCATTTTTTGTTGCAGTGTGCGGATTCCTTTTTGTTTGTTTATACATTTTTGCCACTACGATTTATGCTGGCACTTTGGACAGTTGTTACAAGACCTCTTTGGCATTGCATGGGGTAAGTGTATATTACATGTAATATGTATCAACTTTACATGTACTAATCTTATGCGAAAATTATTTGAACATTGTCTGACAATGGGTCTTATTCCCTTTGTTACAAACACCTTGAAAACTTCTAAATATTTCTTGAAGTAACATGTCTGTTATACTGTGCAGAGATGACAAGTTGGCTAGCCAAAGGTAGGTGGGCCTGATTGGTTAATAGGGGAATAGGCCCACCTATTCCGACACAATCATAAAAACAGAGCACACGCATCTTCCTTATTGGCCGAAACGGTCACATCTACTAACCGGATCATATAGCACCGTGTTTCGGATGCATCCAAGGCAGAGCTAGCGTACCTTTCTTGCCCCTGGGCCGTCCCGCTAGCCAACTTAGCATCTCTGCAGAGTATAGAAGACCACTTGGGGTAAGGGGCGAGTTGCTCTGTCCTGCAGTTGTAGCATTGTCTATTTGTACCTTAAAAGTACTGTGCAGGGCTGGAAAGTCGGGGTGCGGAAGGAATGCAGGTCTGATTGGTTATAGCATAATAAACCCACCTAGTCGGACAGAACCATAAAACCAGAGCACACGCATATTGTGGACAAAGAGAGCCACCGGGATACATCGAGACTGAGTAGGGCACAGCGATAGGAAGCGATTCGACGAAGTGTAAAGCAATAACGTAGACATCTCAGAATGTTAACCATTAACATTTCGTGCATTCGCAGTAGGTTTTGAAACGTATCCTCCCCGGATATGGGAATTCTACTACTATGTCAACGTGTGTTCACAAGACAAGAACTTAAACGCCCTACAGACGATGATACTTGCCTCGTGGCCAGGTGCTACTGATACAGTATCAAGTGCCAAGTAGGCAGCATGGGCCTGATTCTGTCTTACATGAACCCTAGCCTCGAGGCAAGTCTGTGTAGGGCGTTTTAAATATGGGGTTTCGGGAGCATCAAAACTTGTAACAGGCGAAGCAAGCAGCGTACCCTTCTCCCCCCTGTGTCGCCCGTCATGCCAACTTTGCAGCCCTACATAGTACGCTGACCTCGTGAAACCTCTCTCAAATTCCTAGGTGATTTCATCACGTGAAACTTATTTGTGATCCAGGAAGGAGAAAGGAGATGTAAAAATTGGAGAAAGGCATTTAAGACCTGCAGAGATCTGCGACCTGTTAAAGGGGATTGTGGTGATCAGCTGTTGGGCGGCTACTTGGAAAGTTGATACTTCCATGTTGTATCATTTAGTGAAAAGCCAATCAGTCATAAAACTGTACATATTTTATAACATGCTGGAAGTTGGCGATAGATTGTTCAGTGCATTTGGCCAAGATACAATAGATGCACTTCTATGGACTGCAACTGAACCAAGGTCGAAAATGCAAACAGGATCTCAGCATCTGGGTACTTTACCACATTTACTATTTGCTGTTACTTATGTCTGTATCCTTCACATTTCGATTAATTGTTTCATGAATTACGTGACTAAGGTTGTCAGCATAACAGTGATTAATAAATTTAGACATTGGAACATGGTAAGTAGTGTATTTGTGTACTAATAAGGAATGTTACGGAGTTGGCACACGCCGATTTTGATAAAATTTTGATATGACATAGATCTCGAAAATATATTAAACACATATTGTTTTTATATCGGCCAGTGTCCACTTGGAAGGGTGAAAACAGTCCTCGAATTAGCAGGGGAAAATATTTACTTTAAAAAATTTAATACAAAAATAACACATGTTCATTATATTCCACAACATAAATATGTATTGTGATCCGTAACAGATATCAATGTCTAGCTTGACACAATTTAGCAGCATCCATCGATAATGTGTTAAGTAACATTATTGAATTATAATATTATAAAATATGTATTTTCCGATACTTTATTTATTTTTAAAGTATTACACAGCATACTGGTACTTTTTCAAGCGACTACTTTAAATGTAGCAATAAACAGCAGCAACAAGGCTCTACTTACGATAATGATGTCCAATAACGTAAGTTTAATTACTATAATAGTATTACTATATGTTTATATTGCTATAATAACAAAGTGGCTTACAGAACGATTTTACAAATAGTATCTGAATAATCTTCTCAATTTGGGTTATTAGTGTACAGTGTACTTTAAATCCAAGCGTGTCAGCTCTCTATAGTTATCGTCTTTCTGGCTAACCCATTAATTCAAGTACCCTATGTCGTACCCTATGTTTGTACCTTAAATCCAGTTATAAGTTAAGGGGAACCTATCAGCCCTAGTACCGCCATGAAAATGCGGTGCTGCCAACAGGCACATTTTAGTTTATATAGTCTTGTCACCTCCCCCGTGACACACGTCCTATTCTCTAAGAATGCGATGTTACCCCATAGCTGACGTACGATAAGGGTTCACATTAATAATATTAATAGTGTACAGAAACATAAACGAAGTAACGGGAAAGTAATAAGAAGGATGCCTAACGATGATGATGATGTAAACTTTTGTTTCAGTTCGTAGAATTAAAAGGTTCCGTTTTCAAGAAGTTTGACAAGAATAATTTATTTCAATTATCCTGTGCAGACGTAAGGGAACGGTTCCATTTACTGATGCTTCTTCTCGCTGTAAGCCTTCAGACAATGAAAGAGTATGCTTGGAAAGCAGAACGTCTTGCAGAACTTGTACCAGATTGTGTGATGTTATTATTAGCAGAAGTTCTTGTGGATTGGGTACGTACTGTTAGGAACCCCTTTTCTCGCTTACTTTATGTTTGCATAGCAGTCGTCGAAATAAGGGATGCACGTGCATTTTAGAAACGTCAGCATTCGCGGAACACAGGATGCTTGTATCTTACGATCGCATCCCCTTGTTATTCGCACTGTTAGGAATCACCCAATCAGTTTGAAATGTTTGCACAGCATTCGTCGAAATAAGGGATGCACGTGCATTGTAGAAATAGAAAAAGACGCCCATCGATGCCCCCAAGAGACATATTAACGTAATCGTTCATAGTGCTATGGTCTCTAGTAACTTCTGATAGTAGACCTAATAAATATAAGGAATCCTGTGTGGTGATTGGGAAAATAAGCGGAATACTCCAAAGTTATTACATTTACTCCCCCCACCTCGTAACAGCACATTAATTTCTCAGAAATGTATAATTTACTTATGCAATAAATCAGTTTAAAATAATCACGTAGCTTTACTAATACTTTTTTGTTACAGGTAAAGCATGCCTTTATAACACGCTTCAATGAACTTCGCTCTACAGTCTATAGAGATTACACAATAAGCTTAGCTTACGACATGGCACAAACTCGTCAAGAAACCGCATTTTCCGATCCGTCGGACTTGGTAGCTCGTAGAATGGGTTTCATTCCGCTTCCTCTTGGCGTTGCGATAGGAAAAGTACTTTGTACAACTGTAACACCGTCTGTAAAACCGGCGAACATAATTTTATTACTTCTGGCATACCTAATCTTAGTAGCGTTAAGGATATTAAATAGCTTAGTAATTCTTGGAATTGCATGTTATTTGATATCGTCACATTCACAGGAGCATGATAATACGGTGCCGCCTGTAAAACATTCTGTAACTAATACCGATGTAAAAGATCCAAATCTGGGAACTGCAATGTTTTCCAATAGTTCAATTAGTTTGAATAATCTTTGCTTAAATGACGCCGTTTTAAAAGGCGAAAATTTTAACGAAGATACTGGTAAAGGTATTCCCGTTTCATAATTACTATTTATATATAGAATTTGTAAAAGGTATAATTATGTGGCGTTGAATCACTCGTGAATGTAAAATAAAGGAATTGTACAAAATTCGTAGAAGAAGTCTTATATTCATTGGAGGTGTGGTAATATATACCTAACATTTACTCATAAACACACAAAAGGGCGTTTATTTTGGAAATCCTAAAACTTACAATTTTAACAACAAAAACGTTAACTAGATAAGCATTATCTAATGAAATTTCCCCTGTGTCTAATGTAATTTTGGTGTCTGCTGAAATAACAATAGCGAGAGAACACAGAAGGGAGCGGAAAGATTTTGGAATTTCGTTTCATGTTGTGTCTGCTAATGCAGTAGTTAGTAACGCTACCTAGTCAGCCCAAGTCTACACGCTGGACATTCGGGGCACTTAGGGGGTTATATACTGTGACCAACCTTGGTGGTCACCGATGGGACGGAGAAGGAATTCAGTGCCGACTCATTCGGACAACCAGGGTTCGTCGAATGTGCGAGATGGTGTCTTCCTAAATTTATGGGTTTACTTAGGTACTACTATGTATAATGACCTCATCTTATCGACGGTGACAGTGGTATCTCCCACGACAGTTTCTGTCGCAGCGGTGGCGATTGTGGGCGGGAGATAGGAATGCAGGATTTGGAAGAGAATGCTCTCGTCTGGTAGTGGATGCTGTCCTCGTGCATTGTGGTCCGTATATTTTACGTGCTCGCTCCCGGCCAGAGGCCTCCGCAAGCACGGCCCCAATGTGCGAGGGATTGAGATGCGCGTTCGACTATAGGGCCTAGAGAAGAACTACCAATTCGACCCTGGATGGACAGCCCAAGAATCGCCCCATAGTTGGGCCGAGGCTTCTCTAAACCTCTATCAGCTCTGCAGGCTGGTACCCGAGCAGACCGCTACGTCGAGCCGCAAGCGACTCTAACCCGCGATACAGGCTGACCACATACCACCACGAGTCCAACCTCAAGTGGTCGGTTTGGAGGAGCCTAAGCCTAAGCCCCATCCGTGGGCCTGTCAACCCCCATGGTCCCAGTCTCGAAGTCACACTGGTCACACTCCCGCAAGCAAGCCTGCTACCCATCAAGGTGCTAGCACACCTTCTTTAGGTCGACATGGGTGCATCGGCATACCGGACTACAGTTCAGCTGGGGGGGTGTTGCTACTCACCCAATGCGGCCCGGTACCTGCCCTACCCTGCCCCAGATATCACCGTACAGCGGATACATCGGAGACCCTTATGCGGGGGGTAACTATCATTGATCGTCGGTTTACCCTGCGGTCAAAAGAGCAGCACAAGGTATCCCTGGCTTTATGCGCAATGACAGGGCAGTTGGCAACGACGCTAATGATTATCGCACTGCCTGGATCCCCTGGAGGAAATCAAGACCAGCACAAGTGAGCCCCGGAGCGGAGTGATCTGCTCAGTGCTGATCGGTGCTCCAGAGCTGCCGACAGACTTTCTTATTATGAAGTCCCCTGATTAAAAAGGGTGGGGAATGGCGTTCTCTCCCTCAGCACCCCTCTTCAGCACCGTTCCGACGAACCATGGCCCGCTTACCGGTGAAGACAGTTCTGTAGTGGCGTTGCCAACAGATGTACAGCCTGTTGCTTACATGAAGTTGCAGTGGAAGAATTTCAAAAACCCACCTTGCATTTTGTGGTGGCCGTTGAGTGTTTTACGTTTAGGAAGATGGAATTGGTAGTGGGTTGACTAGCTTAATGGGATAGCAACTACCCAGGTAGCGGAAAGTGCTGGGTTCGATTCCCGGTTTAGCCCCCTCAATTTATTCTCCCTTACAAACCGAATAAGCTTGATTACAGGAGTCTATTAACAAATACACATGAGAGGACGCACCATGCATGAGCATGCTTAAAGCTAGAAGCCATCAGATTAGCACCAATATGTGGTAAGACTTGTATATCATTGATGATGATGACAACCACTGAACGTGTACGGAGGGCTGCCGCGTAACAGGCGTTTTTAACTAAACTAACGGGCGCCCCTGGCGGATTTTTCTGTAAATAATCGGGTCCCTTTCATTAGATGGCGCCACTTTGAATTTCGCTATTCAGTTCCGGGCTGATGTCACAGATGGCGCCAGTTGGAACGTCGTCAGTTAATTCCCGAGTCCTTTCAGAGATTGCGCCCAATGGCGCTGTGATTCGTACCACGGAACATCGCATCATAGATGGGAATGTCATCTTTCGTAACATCTTTCAGGCGGCAGGAGTGGGGTTGACAATTTTCTGAAAACTGGTGTACTTGTTTAGTAGTTCAACATAACTATATTTTTAGGTAGTATAATAACTTCAATCATGAATATCTCGAAAAATATTGAGTATCTGACCCTATAATGAGGTATTTTAGTAAATAGAATGACAAAAATTACCAGTATTCAAAACCTCAACTAAATCGGTGACCCGAAGTTCGTGCACTCTCCTTGTAAGCGGTCAGATATATCAATATTTAATTCAGTAGTAAAAATTTGCAATGCGTTGGATAAAAAATCATAAAGTCTTTTAAACTGAGAAATGTACCAGTGAAAAAACTGAATCAATTAAAGTAATAAACAATAATAACAATGAATCTAATTTCTTAAAGTGGACTGTTACATTTTTTTGCTAAATTAATTTATTTCCATATAACAATATAAAGGTCAGGCGGTTTTCCTTCGTACTGGAACACAATCATTTCGAAAGAAATAGTTTCTCTGATTTGTACGCAGAATTAATCTTTAGATTTACAGTCTACTAATATTTAAGTATAAACTAAGACTAATTGTAGAAATAACTATACAATGATTCTAAAGAAATTACTTCTCAAGTTTCTTTGGCATGTGGTTCTTTATACATTCATAATAGCGCGGTATTAACAAGCGTCCTTTCACCATGGTAACGGGGTAGCAGAGTGAGGGAAATTTGGGAAAGCTGGGAGTTTAGGGAGCACTTATCGGACATGCCTGCTATAAATGAATCTATACCAGTGAATTTATTAAGTTGTCAACTCTGCTTATTCACAGTTTCAATAGCTTGCGAATGCGTCGTGACTGAAATTGTAGATCAGTAATTTCGCGAGCAATAGTAATTGTGATAGTCATTTTTTATCGAATACTTTCCTTAATCTACTTGAAACAATTGTTCTGGAATTTAACAATTTCTAATAAACCTTTCAAATGTATCAAGCTAGGAAAATGGCAATACGAAATATGATGTGCTGAAGTTCATTTTAGTTAGTACGAATAATTTTGGGAAGATATTTTGTAACTAAGCCTCCACATGTTTTTTTGTTTACTAAACTGTTAAATTAGAATAGAAAATACAAAATAATTGTAACAAGTGTGATTCGATGCATTTGGAAGCTAAGATGAGTAAAAAACGTAATCAACAACCGCACGCAAACGGAGAGCTAAGTGCAGGCTCGACCGATTCATGCGATGATTCTAGTACGACAGGTTAGAATTTCTTTTTTAAAAAAAATATTATAAAGTCTGGTTTATCATGTGTTATACTGACGTATGACAAAGTCATTAATGCATAATACATTTAATGAATTGTATTATAGTTTAGTGTACTAATAATGAACGTCAAACATGGGATTCAATTTTTTTCACAGTATAATTTTTGTAATACAAGTATTACTGTAAGGATTATAAAGTGCTTCCTTAACAACAATAAATCATAGATATTATCTGTTGCTTAATTCTTCAAATTGTTAATGTAAAAGGAAGTATCAACATGCATGCAAAGCGTTTCAAGAGACTGAGTTGATTTTTTTTATCATTTTCAGTGTCAAAATGGAAATACATTGTGACATAACTGAAATACATAAAAAAATAAAAATTAAATAATTAATACAGCATATTTTACCATTTAATTAGTGTATTTATGCATTAGAAGTAAACAAGGAAGATATTTGCTAATGTAATAAAAATATCGTAGGGAATAATTAAAAAATTTGTGTTCTTATTATAATTGTGATTTTGTAGGAAGGAAATGTTCACATATTGCAAAAGCTATGAATTTTAATAAAGTCAAGAAGCGACTCAATAAGATCGGACTTGATGCAGAATGTCCAGCTTGTAAGAAAAATAAAACTGAATCTTCCAATATTGTGGCAGAGGTATTGGCATTTATTAAATGGATTGTGATTTATATTTCATAACATGTGATATGACAGTATATTCATAAATAAATATAAATTTATAAAATTCAGGAATGTGAAACAAACTCAATTACCTGGATCTGTTTGCAATGTGGACACCAAGGCTGTGGAAGAGATGAATCTGGTCATGCTTTAGAACATTACAAGAAACCATATAGTGATTGTCATTTCATGGCTGTAGATACTCTTCATTGGAGTGTTTGGTGTTATTGTTGTGAAGCAAAAGTTCATATTGGTTGCAGGTATATATAAAGACAATTTTAGTTGATTAAATATCGCTTTAATATAAATTAATACACTAGTTTAAAAAAAATTATATTGAGAATGGACTAATGTCATGCATTTATTCTAAACAGTTATATTGTTACAATATACTTTATATAAAGAAATTATATATTTTTTTCTATACATACATGAACGTATTATGATTCAAAAGAAAAGAATAGAAAATAGTAGGAATCTTGTTTTATTAATATTTTGTATATTTTTTATTCTTAACTATAACTATATGTATACAATTTTTTGATGATTTATATAGAGTAAGTCAGAGTTATTATAAAAAAAAGTTTACAGTTATATTCTATAGGTCAAGATTAACAAACAAATTCTAATAGACATGAGTCTAAAAAGCATTTCATTTAAATACAATTACTTTTAGTTAAAGCTTTTAACATTGTAACTACTGTCGTTACTGTAAATAGTGTAATAAACATAACAAAATATGTAGTATATCAGATAAAGTGATTGACAAGGTTATCTTACATATGTACACACATACTTCCAATGTTAATTTTGAAGTTTTGTGCATAATTTATGCCATGATTAACATTAGATGCTTTTGAAAAACAAATGGTGTTAAAATCCATTTAAATGGAACTGTTTCTATTGGTTTTGAACTGGGATCGAAACGGTTCTGGAGATAATTGTTAATAACTGTGATTGATGGAAAAGGCTCTGGCATATAAAAGAATTTAGAAATTAATCGTCACAATGAATTTTCAAGTGCCATAACAAAAAAAAGTGCAGGAAAGAAATCATGCAAGTGGGCAGTCCAATACATATAAATATGTCAGAAGAGCAAAATTTAATTTGATGGACATGTGTTCGATTAATTACTATTCATGGAAAGCCACTTTCATTAACAGGCTATGAAGCTTTTCGGGATATTATTAATATGATACATTATTGATTTAATATTGATACCCAACCAATGCAAAACCGATATACAATCGATATATTTTTAGGGGTGATGTAGAACCGATACAGAACCGATATAGAATCGACACAGAACCGATATAGAATCGACACAGAACCGTTATAGAACCGATATAGGTCAAAACCTTTTTCTTCTTCTTGAACATTGTTTCAATAGTCTTGAATAATCGGAAACATAGTCGTGATTATTAGTACACACTTCTCTTTGCACCTGCTCCCTACTCATTTCAGTCTTGTTTAGGTTGTAGAATGCATAGAAAAATATTTCACTTCATTATTTAAAAACTTATGGCACTGTGTTATTACTATTAATATTTATATTCTGAAATATGGCTTTTATGAATTCGCTTATTTGGCATATCAGAATAGAACTCCTACAGGAGGAAGGTCTGCCTTACAAGAATATGTTGAAACAAGTCCTTTGTTTTGGTACAAATTTGTATGATGTTCTGGCAATTAAATTACATTATATCTACATCATAGCGAAATTGTATAAAAATCGACGAGATGTCCTTTATAAGTGTATTTCATTACTGTTATAAGTTAAGCAGTTAGTTTTAATTTTCAGGAAGAAGCTCCAGGAAACAGTAGAATTTATAAAGAAGCATGCCAGTACATGTAGTCCATCAGAAACTAAAGTGGCATTGAGTCCATGCCCAAAAGAGAAAGTAAATGTAAATACACAAAAAGAAAAAATTTTAAATAATTTTCCTAAAGTAGGGGTATGTACATTTTGTTGTTTCTATTTTAATACAAATTTTAAAATAACTTTTCATATTAATTATCTGACTAGTAATAACACATGAACTAATGTTTTACGTAAAAGATACATTAATATGAACTAAATATCTGTAATTAATAATAATTCTGCTTTTACTGCATGTGTACAGAAAGTTATAGTATTGATTTTTATTGTTCCAGGGTTTAATAAATTTAGACAACACTTGTTTTTTTAATGCAGTTTTGCAATGTTTAGCACAAACACCCTTCTTAGTGAAAGTTCTTGATGATCTGCGCCTTCCCGGACAGAAGTTCATTTTACCAGGAGGGAAGCACAAACTTCCCAATACTTCGGATGAAATTGAACTAGTAAGTAATTTAAAAAATAAATTAGCACATGAAAGTCCAATCGTTGAACGTGTTGTCTCTTGTTCACGGCGAATAGTATTCTATACGTTTGGATACAAGGACAAGAAATCATTAACACTTTGCGGTCCGACGACAGCATGATGCTGTCGCACGTTGATTTTATCAATGTACAAATGCATTTTTGATTGAATATATCTGTATTGTCAAAGACTTAACAAAAACGTGGCTTAGCAACGCTAAGACTGCCGTAAGCATAATTATCCAGACACAGCCTAGAGTTAAATATTATTATTAATATTCATGCAATTACGCCGTAATTTTATAAATATTATTTTCTTGAAAATGTTAACGAAAATTCAGATAATTGTACTCATAGTTTATTGGAATTTTATGAAAAAAATTGTTTCAGCCTCCCATAGAAGGTACTTTAGAAAGTTGGGGCAGTTTTACTTCAATTTTATGCAAAACACTTGTACAAATGCAAACTACTGACGGACGTTTGCCATACAGCCCATTTGAGTTATTCAACTCATTTAAAAAGAAATCGATGCAATGTATGGACGGGGGACAACACGATGCACATGAACTGCTTAGGCATCTTTTGGAAATAGTTCGAAATGAGGATCTTAGGGTGAGATTTATTGTTATTTATTTATCTTTTTGTTTTCTATTTTTATAGTGCGGACCATCATTATTGTAAATAATAGTATTCTGTACAGGAACAAATAGGTAATATTAAAGAAAATCAAAATCGCCTTTAATACTATGTAAATTGAAATTTCAGTCTATGAAAATTTAAAATAATTCTACATTCCCATTCTGATTGTTGCACACAGAACTTAATATTGAATGCAATAATATACTAAATGTCCCACACAACTGGGACAAGCTGTATCTTCCAAACGGTTAGAGATGGATAAAAATGCTGTAAGTCAAAATTAGATGGTATCCAATGATGCATAATCTGGAAATAATTTTATGCGTTTTTATGAATTGGTTCACCTGGAAAATGCAATTGGAATCAGGGTCTATGTTGAGTACCGGTTGAGTAGGCGTTCATGGAGTGAAATAGAGTGATGATTCGTTTATTGCGAATAATTCAGTCGCATCATTTCTTAGAATCACTTGACACGAGTATCCCTAAATGTTTGCGGGTCACCATGATACGGAAGGAGCGGAGGTGAAGTGGAAAAAGAAGGAAAGACGTTTCTTCTCGGGATCGCCAGCTAGACTCACCAGTAGAGCTGATACTGGCGACCCCTGCCCTAGACGTTTGGGTAGTAGGATATTGGAACTTGTATATATAGAAACGATGTTGGAATGGTGGCGTAAACCGCCCAGATGTAGAAGACGTTCGTCCCGGACTAAGACGTCAGGGGACGACACAGGTGTCACAAGGGGGCTACTTCAAAGGAGATTAGAGTTGGAATCCAGAAGGAAAGCTACTTTTTCCCAGCCTAAGGTCGGATACTTTTTGAACAGACCACGTATATCTTATAGATTCATTACTATTATAGGCAAATAGAGGACTGGCCTCTCAATGTTATTTCTTATTGAATTCCGTGCACAGTAGATACGCAGGAGTAGTGCGCGTTATGCAAGTCAAGGCATACGTGCAAGAAATAGCAACGCATTGCATTTCTATCTGGAGTGCCTTGCCTCCTCTGTCGCTTCTACTTTGACGAGTGATCTGGGACCGATTGCTGTTTGTATCATTCGACTGTCTCTCTTATTCCAATACAACTCCCACTCTGTACCTATTGTTCGTTTCGATGCTATAACATAAAGAAGCTCATGTTTTTTTCTGAGATCACATTAAAATGTACTTTATGACCGAAAGTATCGGAATCATTTTTGTTTAAGAAGTAGTGTCGTATATGAACTTAATGCAATATAAACATACCCTGATTGTTAATTAAATGCGCGACTACGCAGCGGATATTGAAGCTCAGTCCTTCCGAAATCAAAGCTTCGCATGAAACACTGTATTGGTACATTTTTTATTTACTTTTGCAGGAGGAATTACCTCGTTTTCGATTGAGCCACAATTTCCTTCGATACATTCTGCATTAACAGAATAAGAGAGAGAGAAAAGGGAATGTAAAAAAGGAACAGATAAGATAACCAGACGAATCGGCAAGGACGTAATGAGAATTTAATAAGAATGAAAGAAACAGACAAATGTTGCGAATAGCGATTGGTCGCAGATCACTTGTCAAAGTAGATGCCGCAGAGGAGATAAGGTAGTCATGGTAGGGATCTTATGCGTGTGCTATTCCTTGCATGTGTGCCATGGTTCGTATGGTGTGTACTTTGCGTGCAACTTGTCGAAAAGTAACCTTGAGATGGCAGTTCTCGATTTTCCTACAATAGTAGCACACTGTAAGATTACTAAACAATTAACGTTAAATACTTGGTGACTATTGAGTGACTATCAGGGCTATCAATTTTACTCAGAACCCACGCGCGCGAGAACAGATGATATGGCAACAGCGCCACAAGTATTCTCACAACTACATTCAATTGTGGTGGCACTTCCCGATCTCGCCAGCAGAGGGATCAGCAGCACATGACTTTCCCACAAGTCCTCGACCATCCTGCGATCTGTATATATACACCTGCGACCTAACCCTCAATATACCACGTCTAAGGCAGGGGCCTGCTAGGGTAGCCTTACTGACGAGTCCACTAGCCAGGCCCCGGACGAAACTATCTACCCTTTTTTTCACCTTCTTTTCTTTTCACAATTTCCTCCGCAGCGCACCCGCCACACAACTGTCAATGCATCTGCCATTTATTGGCTGTAGCTGGAAGGTTTGAGGCCATGTAGATGCTAGTTGAGGACCCAAGGCTGTAACTAGTCCTGCAAACGAAATACTTCTATTTCAGGGGGAAGGGATAGGTGGTGGATATCATAAGGATAGATTATTGTGTTTTATATTGAAGAGAGTTATCCTCGTTGATGTTTAGTGGTCCTTATAAGGACCGCTGATTTTATATTTAAATGAGATGTTGGAAATGCCCTTTTTGTTTTAAGCAGACTTTAACTCTTTGTATCATATTGTTGGATGGTTTTTTAGCTTTTGCAGAGAAACTTTCTCCGGCAAAATCTCAGGCCCAAGCAGTGTAGCTCCTTGGACAAAAAGGGCAATAAAACATCTGCAACGCGGGCCCTACGGTTCCGTCTGCAGCTACGTGTCCTCGCGATGCAGGAGTCACTCGCGTCCTGAGGAAAGGCTTTTCCCTTTGCCTCGGGATTTTCACGAGTTTCACATTTTCGCGTTTGTTTGCGATGACCAGTGAAACTGGCGCGAAAATCGGCAGATCGTGGCTAACTTATCAGCGGATAATGGCAATTATCACTATGCATTCCATTTCAGTGCGAGTTTTTCTGGTGGAAACTTATTTTTCATCGAGATCCTTTACTAAATGTCAACGTGCATTCAGGGAGTAGTTCCCCAATTCTCCTGTACCCAACAAGAGTACCATTTGTGGACTGGTACAAAAGTTCAGGGAGACTGGAAGTGTACTGGACAAAAAACAGCCAACTTCTACAACTTTAACTGGAACAAAATTAGCCGAAGTTAAGAAGATAGAGGAATCTTGACATCATTGAAAACATTACAACAGCAATGCAGTTTATCGTATGGAAGTGAGCATCGCGCAACGAGAAGGCCAAATGGTGCAACAGCTTAAGGAGCCAAACCACGCAGCAAGAGTGCGATACTGTCGGCGGTTTTTAAATTCCTTAACAAGAAGAGGGACCCCATGTGTTAGACATTATTTTTTAATGATAAAACATGGTTTCGTTTAAATAACCATGTGAACATCCAGAATAGCAGAACATGGTCTACCAGCAACCCATGTGAACATTGGGAGAAACCACTACATTCACCGAAAGTTGGTGTTTGGTGCGCCATATCGCGGAAGCGTATACTGGGACCAATTTGTTCTCCACTACAGTGATAGCAGAAGTATATGGCGACATAATCCAACAATTTATTTCACTGCTGGAGAAGAACGAAAGATGTTGCTGGTTTCAGCAGGACGGAGCAACAGCTCCTATAGCTGCGACAGCCACGGAGATGTACAAGTTTTGTGAAAATCGTGTCATCTCACGTGGTTAATGACCACGGTCACCAGATTCGACGTCCTCCGACTTTTTGTGGGTTATGTTAAAGAAAGATTTCTACAGGGATACTCTACGGACAGTTGCAGACTTAAAAAGAATATAACCGCATGCATTGCGGAAATCAATGCAGAGATGCTGGAAAATGAATCCAACAGTACGACAAGAAGAATTAAAGCCTGCTTAAGGCAAACAGGATATTTCCAACATCTCATTTAAACATGAGATAATCGGTCCTTATGAGGACCACCAAACGTCTTTTTCTTCCCCTGAAATAAAAGTACTTCTTTTTACAGGATCAATTGTAGGTAATGATCAATGTAGAGATATGTTTGGTTGTTCCATAAGCAAGCCGTGCACGAGGTTGTGCCCGTAAAGGCTTACTGTTAGGCTGTACTCTTGACTCTAAGAATCAAACTGTTGAAAACACTTGGGAAACACTATGCTGCACAGTTTGAGGTTAGCTTCTAAACTCGTCTGGCGTATACAGATGTCGCTTATGATGGCCTGAGATATTTTTCTGTGGCATTAAGACTGAAATAGTTATTTATGATGTTATGCTATATTAACTCACCCTATATTTGTGAATTAATATTCACAGATAGAATTGAAAGCTTTTTTTACTTTTTTCAGAGATATCAAAGTGTAATTCTAAAAGAGGTTGGTCTTAACGAAAAAACAAATCCGGAGGGAGTAGAAGAAAGCTTCAAGTCTCGTATAAAATTCTATGGAAATCAAGCTAGTGCAAGATTACTTGGCCCGGAACTTGTTTTTCGTGGAGTCTTGGTCTCCACACTAGAATGCCTTGACTGTAATCATTCTTCACAGAGCACAGAACCTTTCCTAGATCTCAGCTTACCAGTTATGGCTGACAAACCTCAACCACCAATTTTGAAGTAATTATCTTTCTTTAAAATAAAACACTGAAAGTAGGGAGTAGTTAAAAATAATAATGTTATGTAGAGAAATATAAAACTGACCTCTCAAGTTTAGTTTTGTTGTCCATGAGACTCGACAAAAAATAACTTGGAGATGCTAGTTCTAAATTTCCTTAGAATATTTAAAATATTGAATACTTTATTAGACCTTACTTTTTTGAAGAAACATTTCAATAAAAATTACATTATTGTAACGAGTAAAATTACATAGAAGATTGCCTTAGATTTTTCTGTAGAATACATTTTCTGAATATCCTTTGACAGTCTAGAGCTTATTATAATTTAACAGTAAAATTGGATTATACTACCATATTAAAATGGGAATTCGCCAGTGCTCTTCTAACTCTTGCCTTAGGTCCCATTTTTTGGGCAACAGATTACAGCTCCATCTACATTTCGTCTCTCTCTATCTTTCTTTGAATGTATTACCCTGTCACTCTGTTACTTACAAGAGCCAAGACGAAAGTCAGAGTGTGCTTTGTCCATGTTCCATGTCTTATTGTTAGTATGTAAGCCACCGAAAAGCTGGCCAATTCATTGTGCCTCAACAACAACTTCTCACATAAAAACATCCAATAATTCTTTATTACTTTTTAATTTGAAGACATTGGGTTGCAAACTATAACGTATATTTTGTCTAAGACAAATAATTATTTATACATTGGGTCAAAAAATATTTGCACTTTAGTGTTTGATACTTTGATGTCTGACCGATTTTACAACCACACTATATCGTTGCCCCGACTGTACATTCCGGACGGTCCCCGATCGTACATAAACTATTAGATAGTTCGAAACTTTCCCTTCTCAAGGTATCTGGAAAACAGCACTATTGTATCCACTTGACCGCTCACTCCCTTCCAAGCGCTACTTGGCGAACAGTTGTGTATAAATTGACCTTAAAGCAGGCGTGTCCAACCCGCGGCCCGCGGGCCGTATGCGGCCCTGGATAGTTAGTAATACGGCCCCACAAGATCGTACACTTTTAACATTATTGTGTGATTTAACATGTTTATGTTGCCCTCTTTTTTTTAATGTTACAATACAAAATATAAAAATTACAGGAAGTTTTGTTGCTTATATACATTAACTATATTATATATTTTATATGCGCCCCAAGACAATTCCTCCTCACTCAATGTGGTCCAGGCAAGCCAAAAGGTTGGACATCCATGCTCTAAGCAGATATATGGGGTAGTAGATCACAGTGTTAATTTTTGCCAGAAGGATCTATCTGCCTGCAGTACGATGAGGGTTAAAGCTTTTTAGTATTTTTTTGTAGAACTGTTGAAGTAGGATATCCTGTGCACTTTATTAACACTTTGCCTGATATAGTTGGTGCACATGTTATGGCAATAAAGATAGTATATCTATTAGTAGCATTAGCTGAATAATATAATAGTGATAATTGAATCAAGTAACCTTTTATGATTAAATTTATTTCCAAGAAGAAAGAAAAGCAGCTGTGAAGATTCGTTCGATGTACTGCGAAATAAGGTTTCACAATACCAATTAAAAAAAGAAAAGAAAGCCGCCCGGAAAAACAGGAAGAATAAGAAGCAAGACATACGAGACAGCAGCTTTGTTACACAGAACAGAAACGACATTATCGAAGAAAACAACGGCAACGTAGTGGAATTAGGTAGAAATCTTCGCGCTTTAAATTATATTTCCAAAAGTAATTTCATTCACATTATCCTGTTAATTCAAATAAATAAAATATACAAAGTGTTACTTACTTTACAATTGAAAAATAGAATAATTATACAAACATGTACCTGAAGAAGTAATCAGAAATTTATTTTTATAGAAGAAAGTGATGCAGACATAGAAGACAACATAGAAACAGAAAGTCTTCTTCAAGAAATCGGTAAATCAGATCATAGTTCAGAGAAACAATCTACTTTAGCAAGTCCTGCCTCACCAACAGCTCTTGCACAAACAAATGAAACTATAAATGAATTACCATTAGATAACGACATTGATTTTAGTAGAATAGATAGTCTTTTTTTAGTGCAACTTCAGGAACCTGAAAATACTGATTCATTATGCAGGTATGTTAAATAGTGTAATGTTACAATAGAATGCAATAAAATAATTGTTTTGTTTCAATAATTACTTTATGACTGCAGTCCAAGTCCAACTGATGCATCTGTGGTGAATTTTGCACAAACGAAAGTTCTGAACAGATTAGACAGTTCTGAAGGCCAAGAAATCGAATCCACAGTTCAAACTGGACTTTTTTTGCGTCCTTCTTTAGCAGAAAGTTGGGATATAACAAGTCCAGAAGGACCAACCATCAGCCTAAGTTCACTTACGTCGAAAGAAAGCCCCAGTAATCCTGACACGCCATTGATAAATGGTGAACATTTGGAACAAACTGAAAGGCCTACATCTAGATTTTCTATTGTAGAATCTCTTGATCACAACGAACAGGAAGAAGTCACGTGGACACAGCGGTATTTATATTTATTTTGTTTGTTTGCTATCTATTTATAATGCATACTTTTTTTAAATAAATATATAAATCCTGCGTGTTGACATACGCTTTCATATGACATAAAAAATATACAGCATTCCATTTAAAAGAATTAAAGATCACCTTCGTTTCTCGAAAAATATTGCTAATATAAAAAGTTGATATACGGTGTTATGTTGGCCATAGAAAGTTGAAGAGGTGGCTTAAACTTTTTAGCACTAATTAGAAAATTAGTTGCACGATTATTTTACATATTGCAATATGTAATAGCCTTAGTGTGATCTCTTTATACGACAGGAAAGTAAGAAGGAAAACAGAAGAAAGTGCAAATGAGGTTTGTAATGGCGTTAACGGTATTACTTCTGGGATTTCGAAAATGAGTGTCAGTTCTAACCTTCAACAGTCACCTACTAGATATGTAACTAAAGAAGGACAGTGTACCATACAATCGTGTTTAAACCAATTCACTGCTTTGGAATTGATGAGTGGTAGCAATAAAGTTGGTTGTGAAGCTTGTACTGCTAAGGAGAGGAAGGTATATAAACTTCATATATAAATTTCATAATAGACATAATTAGTACGGAACGTTAAATTCTTCAAAAATATGTGAGAATGTGGCAACATAAAGAAAAGACTTAACTATAGTACCTACATCGATGGAGTATCTGTAAAAATTCAGGAGCCGGATATTTAAGTTAGCGTACACTTATACCGACGTTCAAGTATTGGGGGTGTAAAGCAGTTATTACGCTTTGCGATAAGTCTCGAACGTTGAAGCAGCAATCGTTGGAATGTAAACGTCAGTCTTGAAAAGAAGTATCAAATCGGTACCACTCGCGATTTTTCTGCATGTAGAATCCAGAATATTGTTTTTTTTTCCTTATGTCTTGTAGTCAGGCGAATTCTCTTTCGAGCGCGCTGGCGCTGAGCTTTGCCACCTAGCGGCTGTGCGTGAACTACGCCCCCCTGAACGGCACACCGACAAAGAATAATGATACTTTGTTCGTTCCGCCTGTCGCAATCTTTGATGCTCCCGAAGTGTAATCGTTTTGACACAGTTGTAAAATAAACTTTCGAATTAAAATGAAATGACACATGTCTCACAGATAAAATTAATTTGTAATCATAAAAGGTGGAGAAGCGAAAATCCAAAGAATTTTCTGTTACATCTAATATAAGTAAAACCAAATTTCTTTATGATTTTAGGTAAACGAAAACTGTAAGATGGTATGCACACCGAGTACGAAGCAGTATTTAATTTCACAAGTGCCAGCAGTTCTGATCCTTCACCTCAAACGATTTCGAGCACAGAGAGTTGATTTTCGAAAAGTAACAAGGCACGTTTCATTTCCGGTATTACTTGACGTGGCACCTATTTGTAAGGACCACAAAAAAGCCAAAATTTATGCACTTTATGGTGTTGTTGAACACAGTGGAACTATTCACGGTGGACATTACGTTGCTTATGTAAAGGTAATTATCAGAATTACAAATTTCGGTTCAATACTTAAGTATGCTGTACATAATAAATAATTTAACACATTTAAGTGATTAAGTATTCTTTTAATTAATTATGTTGTTACTGAGGCGATGCCAAGACTGAATCCATCCGGGTTGCTTCTCTTCTAGCCATAATTCGCATCGTGTAGAAAATTCTACTTTGACTGCCTCGCCGCATATGTTTCCTTAAACAATTTTCATTTTTTCACGCATCGCGGTATGGTCTTATTAGTTTGTCTATTACTTTCTTATGGTCCTCTTCTGTTTCCTTTTATTATTGTTAGAATTTGTAATAATTTTTTATTTGCAACATTTCACGTTAGCCAGCTAACTACAGAGATGAAACTAGCTTAAATCGATTATTCAGATAATTGTAAGTGCAGAAGAATCACATTACATAAAATCGAAATTGAAATGCTTAGCCAACTTCAAATTCTGTTTCAGTCACGGCAACCGTTAGAACCGAGTGATCCTCGATGGTCGTTTTTACCGTCAAAGGATGTTAAGGATGTCGAAGAAAGTTCCTCAAATTCGAATTCTGGGTCAGAGGAAGCAGCTGCAACGCTTTCGTCAACAGTGCAACCTCCTCCAGGGAAATGGTATCATGTTTCTGATTCTAGGTACAGAAATTTCTTTCATTCTTATCAAACAGCTTCGTACCAGAGTTAAATTTGTTTAATGTATAACAATTAAGTTGTGTAAAGGATTTTTTGATAATTTTTGGCAAAGGTAATCTGCATGTTTCGGCTTTTAAGTTATTTTTGAGACACCCTATATATGTATAAACAGCAAGTGACAGCCTGAAGAATCATTACAATTATTGGGGTACAACAAATACATTTTTTTAACTAAAACTTTAAACAGTTTTATTCATTTAAATAAGAATTTAAAAAAAAATGTTTGGTTTCTTAATTGACTTAAAATATAAATATTTTGTACACTTTCTATTTAAAATGCAGTTTTTACTTTCGATATTTATTTGACTTTTTTGTATATATAATACGTTAAATACAAATAAAAGAATCTGCTACGTAACCAGAATTATAATAGCAAGTAGTGGAAGCTTTTGCATAGTAAGGTCTAGAATTATGAAAGGTATCATAACTTCGAGGTAACGAAAACGGTGCCTCAGTCAGAATAAGACTCGCACTCTTAAGTGCGTACACACACCATGTCATTCCTAATTATTATGTTTATTCTTTTTTTTTAGAGTAAGGGAAGTCGATGAAACCACTGTATTGCAGTGCCAAGCGTATCTATTATTTTATGAAAGAATTCTTTGAGCTCTACTAGTCATAACGACTGCTGCAAGGAATGGAAAATTCATGATTTTCTGATGAAAGGAGATCTTAAAATATCATACAATCTTCAATTATTTGGACAAGTGGAAAACAATCCGAAGGTTTATTTCTGAAACTATTATTTTTAAAGTAAAACGTTATGAATGTCGAATATATAGTTTATTATTATACGAATTGAAAACTTTATCTACACATCACTTTTTTATTATGTATAATTATTGCATAAACTCATCTATAAAATATTATTATTCATTATTCTTTTAACATTATTTTAGATGTTATTATGTATGCTCACTCTTTGAAATACTGCTTTAGTACATGTATTTTATGTAATATTTAGATCATTTATATAAAATTAGCGATGGTTTAGTACACCAGAAATTGGGGTATTTACTTTGATATTTTTTATCGAAGTTGTAAGTTTAGTATTTACTAATTATGAAGCAGATTGTAATTGAAAACTTATGCTCTTAAAGCAGTTCAGTAAAATAATATTACAAAAGAAAAATAATTGTATTTAATTAAACGACATTTCAACAGATACATTTACTTCTATAGTTGTATGAGGGATAATTTTATTTTTTTTTAATTATAAATTTCCTTGAGCTTAATTGAACTTTTTGCAATACTCTAATAACTTTTAGTACGTATGTGAAATTAATGTTTTTTGGTCTTTTCAAGCGTTTAATTAACCAATGCCATCCTGTACTTTTAAGAATTTTGTATAAATGAATGTAATATAATATTTAAAAACAGAATCAATTTAAACACATACCAAGTAAGAAGAAAAGGAATCGTTATCGAAACAAATTATCAAAGAGTGCAGAATACTATTAGAATAGTAAACATTGTGCTTATTGTGAATTCTGTTTTATACAAATATAAGTTAAACTTTATTCAGTTACTATTTAATTCTATTTGAGATTTGAAAGTAATCCAAAAATTAGTGTATCATTATTCTCTTTGTACATGATTATAAGTTGAAAAGAAATTAAAATAATTAAATTGTAAGTTCAATATAAGTTGTGTATGTCCCCGTGTATTTATGTGTTCCTGCATTTACAATAAAGTACTTTGAACTGTAATTATTACAAATTTATTTCATATTTGTAGGAAGTGAAGTGTGCGAGATGTGAGATGTGCAAAAGTATGAATGAAGCGCAAGAAGAATGAGGGTGAAGCAATGCATCTGATCAGTGAGTGAGTGGAATCAAGTGGCTGCGAACGTTACGTCACGGTGGGTCCACTCGTTTTCAATACAAGACTCAGCAGGGCAGAAATTACGAGGATAGGTTCAAAAGGGAGAGGTTTCAAGTATAACAAAATATGTTAATCTAATATAATTTACTAGTTTCCAAATTTGAAGTAACACCAATCATACACGTCCTGGGGAGTACTATTCGATGTTCCACAATGATTTTTAGTGAATGAGCTTCCATCATTGCTTCACCTAACTTTTCTCTGTCCATCGAATCAAACCCGGATTTCAGGTCTATTAACAGGGCCCACATCCCCCCTTTTTTGCTTGCTAATTGCCTGTTGATTAGGTAATTTCTTACATATATATTATGCATTACCCCCATTCCTTTCGTAAATCCTGCCTGACTCGATGGCAGCATATCCTTTCCCTCCACCTTCTTCTTTAGTCTCTCTCTCTCTCTCTCTCAGTATGCCCCTGTATACTGTGTAAGGGTTGGCATTAGTGTAACCCCCCTGTACAGTTCTACCTTCTCCCCCTCGCACTTTTCACTACTGGCACAATTCTTCTTTCCTTCCATATCTCTGGCCAGCTTTCCCCTTTCTGTACCATGTTGCACATTTCTCAGACTTATTCCTCTATTCTTTTTCCTCCAAATTTCATTTGGCATCTCGTCTGCTCCTATCACCTTCTTGTCCTCCCTTGTAACTCCCTTATTACTTTCCTTATCTTCTCTTGTCACCTATTCCTCCTCATCACCATCTCTTTCCTCGACATTTCCATTCACTACCCACTACTTTGCTCCTCCCAGTTTACCCATAAAAAAACTCCTTTCATTGCCCTTGTTTTACGTCCACATTTACCCTGGTTCTTCTCCCCCTTTTCCCTGTTCACTATTGTCCAAACCTCGCTTTCTGTTCTTACTCTCGCGTTCTGGATGGAAGGATAATACAATGATGCTGGTTACGCCGTGCAGTAAGGTGGCCCCGGTCAAAACCTGTGTGGCCACGTTCGTGTGGATTGACTCCCACATCGTGCTGACCTGGCTCCCAAAACCTCCCTCGTCTTGGCAGGTGGTCGTCGCACGTCATCTGCATGTCTGATGGACACGAATTGCTCCTTATCTCAGAGGACTGTGGAAGACCCCTTAGGCTACACCGCGTCTTAGAGCGAGAGACGCCTACCATGTTCGCCAGTGTATATACAAATCAACCATGTCTGTATTATTATGTTGCAGAGCTACTAATGTCATTGCACTGTTACGAGTAATAATTGACAGCTCGAGAAAACAAAATTTATATGATGTATCTGCTGTTCGACGCTAAATTTTTAAGCTCAAAGACATGTGAAGATCATGGTATTACACGTCATTAAATTCGTTCTGATATGAATTATGGATCTGTCAGGATAGAATATATAGTGTCGGTTGAAAAAACACGGATGGTCTTGAAATGATCGTGACGATGACCTTAATGGAAAGAGTTTCCAGTACCTACAGAGGAGATTTAGATGTTTTGTTTTAAATGCCACACCATGTGTACTTAAAAAAATTAATCTACTTTTTACTACACGTCCATTGTTTCTGATGATCATTAAGATATGTTTTAAATAGTTCTATACATTTATTGCTTTTTCATTATTTTCATGTGATAAATACTGAATACGGGTATTAAAAATATGATTCTTACTTTATTATTTACGATACATCTTTAAGATAGCAACACAGATTTCTATTGCATCTGTTTCGAACGGGTGCATTAACATAGCGTTCCTCACTTGTTCTTCAGGAAAGACATTGGCTAAATGGTAATGCATCCTCGTTCTAATATCAAGAAAATCTCTTAGCATATCAGAGGGCATGCCCGAGTATAAAGGACACGTAACAAGATTTAACTGCGGATCGGATGCACCCAATCGTTGATTTGAACTGGATGGAGAGTTTACGCTTGAATTACTCAGTGGCCAAGCCTGATATGTGTCTGGTGCTGATGCGATACGTGTTACCTGTTGATGGCGTTGTCGTCCTTCACAGTGATCCCAACTGAACAATTAATCAGAATTTAAACAATCTTTTTTAACCGAATCCTGCAAATTTTAAACACTTTAACCCACTGTGTTAGTATTTAATTTTCAACTGTGGTAAAAGCATATGGGGTTATTTAACGTCCAATACAACAACCAGCACGTCGATTGGCGATCTTACTAATTGTAAGATTTCAAGAAATTCTGCTGATACTCTCATTCATTTTTATTACATCCACCATGTGAAACGCTGCTTTAGATTCAAACCCCTCCCCCTATACTTTCTGCATAACTGCCACTGCATAAGATAGTTTAGCGTGTAGATATTATTCATCACGTTCCTTCGTTCCTTTTAACTTGCTTGCTTCTCTGATATAACGCACCTTCCTATGTATGTGTAAATGCTTCACAGTATTACCAAGAACGTAGTACGAAAAGTACAATATTTTTGTGATTTCATTTGAACACAGTGGGTTAAGTGTATTGCAATACTGATGATATTCAAGTATTGAGATGAAAATGAGAAAATAATACTCACTTCATACCAGCTCCATACGATGACTCGGTGCTGTAATGTCTAGTTACAGGTCTGTGCTGTATCCTACTAGATGTGACTGTTGATTGCTGTGCTACTGAACTTGGTTGTGATGTTTGTTGATACTGTCTTAATTGACGAAGTCGAGGATCACAAGTCGGATTTAAAGTCAACTGTCTCTGAAGTTTTTTGTGCGCATTTAAAGGTTCAACATCTGGTTTGGCCACTCTTCCGGTTATCCATCCGGAAGAACGATAACCTATTACCAGAAATTAAAGTGGGTAAACATGTCAGTAAAATTAGGAAACAAAAATAAACTGTTTCCTTCAATATAAACGTTAATCTTTTGCACCAAAGTATTTTTTCAGGTTCCAGCACGATGCAAGTTATGGACAGTTTTTAGATATTAGTAGAAAACTTATTTCATAAGATTGTTACCTTGTGAATTTGTGGTTGAAGACACTTGTGATGCCTGTGCATTAGAATTTAATGACTGTTCACTTGTAACATTTTCAACAGATTTACTTTTTGTAACTGAAGGTAATGATTGTACATTAGTGCCTATCGTTGATCTAGTTTTACATGCTGGTTGCTGTTGATGCGTATTGGAAGATATACTGCTTGGCAGTAGAAGGTTTGGACTTGGACCTCTTACTTGTAGGTGTTTTTGTACATGTTCTACTAATTTCTCTGTAACTGTTTTCTGAGGATGGGGACCCCTTTCTGGATGTCTAAATTTACATTTGTTTCCATAAGTACATTTCTGCAACGTAAAATATTAAATTACATTAATCTGTTTCAGTATCTACGTAATCCATACACTGAATTTATCATTCCTAACTTTCTACCTAGTTAAGAGGAAATTTTGCACGTATTATTTGTGTTTAAGTGAGGCAGGCATGCACAACCCGGGCTGATCAGCCACGGGGCACAAGAGGTAGACACTTTAAGGCAAGGACGGTACAAGCAGCAGATAGAGCGGCGAACCTAAAGGGGGTACAAAATCCCTGACAGGAAGACCCACATTACAACGGCAGGTGCAGGGCTGTCAGACAAGACAGGCCCTGCAGGTGCTGGGAAGGGGATAGGTCTAGAATAAAAGATTCATCCATTCCCATGAGCGAGAACAAACCAGAGAGCCATCACTTAATGTTGGCAGGAGGTTTGATGTTCTCACAGAACAACCTGCAACACTGCAGGGTGGCGACCGCTCTTCTCGGACGAGATCTTACAGTGGGGCAAACAGACCCAGCTCTAATACAGGAACCCTGGCCTGTCAAGGGGCACGTAAGAGGGATCTAGGATCAGCTGGGGCTTCAATCCTTTATGAACCATTTGAACAAGGATGGAGAACATGTATCTATGTGAGAAAAAGCGTCAGGGTGCTGATGCTCACGCACTTTTGCTGCAAAGACATAGTGACCGTCAAGGCGAGGCTGTTGATTGGGGGAATGCTGAGGGACCTCGAGCATACTCGGTTTATCTACCATACGACTCTAAGGAGTCTCCCTCACCTAAAGAACTGAAGGTGCACATAGACCACCGCCACAAAGAAGGGCTGCCCATTCTGATTGGATGCGACACAAATGCCCACCAGATACTGTGGGGCAGCACTGATACAACGAACAGAGGGTGCTCAATATTAGAGTACCTTTCAACCACGGACTTGGAGATTATCAACAAAGGCTCTGAGCCCACTTTTATCACCCCTAGAAGACAGGAGGTGATAGACCTAACGCCTTCCTCTCGCAACATAGCAAACGACTTAAGAGGGTGGCGCGTGGTTGGAGAAGATACACTTTTCAATAACCGCTACATAATTATAACATTAGAGAAGAGGCAGTAGACCGTTTGAGGGTACCTACAGGTGGCCAAGGGCAACGGACTGGAGTGCCTATAAAGAGGCCCTAGAAAGTAGGCTCAGGACCAATTGGGGTAGATTGACCACTGTGGACAAGACTGAGGCCGCTGTGGAAGAAATTTAGAGCGTCATCATTCTTTTCTGCCTGACAGAAAAACGTAGGAATGGTGCGAAGGTTCCCTGGAGGAATAGGGAGATAAGTGAACTCCGCACCAGGACCTGCAAGGTTCTGAATAGGGTTAGGACTGGAAGGTATACAAAGAATCCCAAAGGCCTTAAAAAATATCATCAAGAGCTTGAAGAAGACCGCATGGAAGCATTTCCGCAAAGAGACTGTGGTGGCACTTCTCACATCTGCCAACAGAGGGATCAGCAGCGCACGACTTTCCCACAAGTCCTCGACCTTCCTGCGATTCGTATATAAACATTCTTCGACCAGACCCTCAGTATCCGGCGTCTAAGGCACGGGCCTACTTGGTAGCATTGAACTGACGAGGCCCCGGATGAAACGTCTTTCCTCCTTCCTTTCTTCTCTCCATGTCCTCCACAAGACTAAGGCACTCCCAATAGTAGCCAATCTCCGCAGAGTTCTAAATGCTGGTCCTCCACCTAGGTTTGATAGCATTAAGCTACCTGGTGGGAGAACTATCGAAAATCTAGCGGACATAGTGTCACATCTTTTGGAACTGCACTTCCCAGGCTCAACGCTAGTATGGCCGGATCTAAGATTCAGGTTGATGAGCCAAGGGTCCGAATGTACAGCGGATTGGGAGACTTCCTAGAGGATAGTTACCCTGATGCTTGGTTTTGAAAAATGTTTGAAAAAATTTTTACAATAATCCGCTTGCGCTATCAATCCGCTCTCAATTATGTTAGCTGCATCAACTAACTATTCAATCTTTAGAAGCCGTTTTAGGTTTCAAAGAATTAATTGTGTAAAAAGGGTACAGTATTTGTCTGCAAAATGAAAAGAATTAACGTACCTTTGCATATGGACATGGACGTGCTGGATCAGTCTTCTTTGGGAAGATTCTGAGAAAATTCTCTAAAGTAGGTCCGCTTCTACCTAATGGATCGTCTGGTGGCATAAAGCGATCATTTACAAAAGTGTACATTAAAATCCTTTCTTCAATGACTTTCCTAAATTCTGGACTTTCTTGTGCCAAGTCTCTGTAATTGTCATTGCTTACGACAATGCCGTCAATCTCAACAGCGAGTCTTAGAATATAACGATCGTCATAACAAACCATTCTTTTACCACCAACTAATCTGAAATTAAAAAATTAAAGAACTATATCTTTCCACTAAGCTTCAGAGGCAAGAGAATACAAGTTGAAGTACGCATTATACAAGACATGACAAAGGCATTCAAACATTTGATTATTGCGCGCAGCTTGATAGGCGGACGTAATTTCATTTGATGTTGAATTCTAATTTAGAATGAAGTAATTCCTTAAACAACAGACATCTACGTGTCTTCTATCAGACCTGATGATGCAAGACGGAAGTAGAAACGCTCATGTTTCATGAGAATAGTTTAAACGGTAACTCTGAATGAGCACTCCAAGAAACATTCCTTCTTTAAGTGTTGCATCGTTACCCGTTTAAAAAGAAATGATAATAAAATATCGAATGATTGTTTAAGCCAAAAAGTAATTACAATGTTCTCCGAGTAAGAGATCACTGCTCAGACTCGCCGTGTCTTTCAAAAGAAACCACTGAATAGTTTATCTTACATTAGTATTAATATCTTAACCTAACAAATTCTTTGGACAAGGTATCCTGCTTCTCGTCGTTTATTTATCGCTTTGGATGAGATTCAACAACTCGGTCTCGATGTGTCCCGTTCGCTGTCTTTGTCACATGCTGCTACATGATCGAATGAGTAGATGTGACCGTTTAGGTCAATAAAGGATATGCGTGTGCTCTGTTTTTATTATTGTGCCCGACTAGGTGGGCCTATTATGCTATATAATCAATCAGACCCGAATTCCTGTCGCATGCCAACTTTCCAGCTCTGCACAGTGGGTAGGTTTGGCCTGTCACCCTAGATCTCTGTCATGGCCATCCGGAGCGCAGTCCTACTCCGACCTTCCCCCACTCTAGAACCGTTCCCTTCGTTTCAGTTCCCTCCAGTCCCCCCTCAGTCCATCGTTGTTCCAGATCACAGCCTGTATGAGGAGAATGGACGCAGAGTGGGGGTAGGCCCGAGTGGGGCTGCGCTCCTGATGGCCATGGCGGCCCTAAATAGACCAAACCCTTTAGACTAGGACAGCACACTCTGGTCCACAAGGTTTCTTCCGATAGGTGGCGTCTAAAATAGTTGGGGGTTGTACCGAAAGGCAGGGATAAGCTGTCCCGAGATAAACACCATGTGTAGCGGGATTATGACCCAAAGAAGGTAGTCGTGGTTGAGATACCAGTCGAGGCTTCTGATCCACAGCTAGGTCGGTTTCTTAATTAACTAATTAACTAAATGTGGATCGTTCACTGTTAAGTATCACTAGGGCATTCAAATATAAACGAGACTCATATTTTTCTAAAAATCCTTTTGTATAAAGTTATTTCTTCTACACACCAACCTTCAAAGTAGTTTCTTCTTACTTCTATTTATTTTTTCCATAATCGTGGGTGCTTTTTTTCTGCTTCTCAAAATAGTTCTCTGGAAGCATGCAAGTTCACTTTCGGACACTGTTGATCACGGCTTCATCCTCCTGGAGTCTTACAAAGATTCCGCTTTGATGAAGACTGTTCTCCAAACTGTATGTAGAGTCTTTAAGGAATTTCTAACAGTTGAGCGACTTCACTATCGAGAAATTTGATAATAATTCATTGTTCCACTCTCCCTGATATCTGCTACTCAATCATGTCACTCGGGGAGCGTAGGATTCAGTGCAACAATTTGCTAAGGTCGTGAACTCGGTAAAGCAGTCGTTTGGCAAGAAAAAAAGCAATCCCGGTTATATTTGAACACACTAGTATAAACAGTAGCATCGATGACATTCTGTCTTGCAAATAGTAGTAAATATCCACTTTATACGTAGTATCTCGTAATACTTATGTCTCTAGAACCCAACGCCCTTTCGGTTTTCATACTAATGTATAAGTTGTATCATTGAAACAACTCAGAAGGTGATTTTTAAATCTTGAAAGCCATAAATAATATAAAAAGATTGACACAGAGCACTCATGTAAACAAATTTTTGATACAATTAATACTTATGAAGCTATCGATGTGATTAGTTACGCCCCCCACCCTGCATCTACTGTAATTCAGCATAAAAATTGTTCACTTTCTTGTCCTTGCAACAATTATGATAATGTCATGGAAGTTCTGTCTGAAATTTGTACCCCGAAATAACTTCAAAGATGTCATGCGTGGGTTCAAATTTTGTGGGTGACTTTCAGTCCATAAATTTGTGTCTCAGGTACACTACAAACCTACAACATTTGACGAGAATCAGCGTTGAAGCCTGGGAGAGGTTTGCCTATTAGCAGCGCAAATGATCAAATGTAAATTGTATCCTTGCAGTTCTTGAATCGGAACGAGTTTGTTGTCGTTTCGTACAAAAATTTTATTAACGAACAGTAATAGAAACATGTATAAATAAACGCAAAAGAATCGCTTATCAGTAGTTTACCGGTGCATTATGCTTTCTAAGTGCATTCTAAGTTTCGATATGGGCCATTCGATGCTAGGTGATCCCAGTCCATACATGTACCACTTTCAATTTTACTGAAAGCGAACATGTAGTATTTGGCGAGTAGAACAAAATGAGTTATTCTGTTTTTAGAAAATTGTAGAAATAATGGTTGGAACAAACTTTACCAAATCATTATTTCAAAAAATATGTTAATCATGTTCACTTTTTAAAGTAGAACCATATAATTTTTATAATAACTAATTATTCTACATTGCCCGTACTGTCTAACGTAAAAAAACTTATAGTTTGGTCTCGTAAAAGCTAACGAAGTAAAAACTAATGAAACCGAATATACTTAAATCGAAAAGACTGTATGTTACGCTTTGCGCATCTATCATTTGGTCAATAATTCACTAAATAATTTTATAAAGGCACTAGCATGCCCTGGAAACGGTTCTGCCCGCAACTTTTCTGCGTACAGAATTCAGAATATTATTTTTCTTTCCTTATATCCTGTAGCCGGGCGAATTCTCTTTCGAGCGCGCGGGCACCGAGGTTTGCCACCTAGCGGCAGTGCGTGAACTATGCCCCCGTGGACGATTCACCGGCACGCCGACAAAAACATAGTTCCAATTTTAGTATGATTAGCACTTAAATTTTTTATTTCTAATACAACGCTGTTGCTATCCTTGAATCCTCCACTGCAAAATGTGTACTTCAAAAAGATGGAGCGATTTCAAAAAAATTCTTAAAAAATCATAAACTTACGACGTTGCACGACACGCCGTCCGGTACTGCACGAACCTGCGTAACACTTGGTTAAGACCAACCTTATTGCTCTATGTCATCAGCTTTCCATGTATTTTCCATCCAATATACCGTAAAAACTCTTAAAAAAGTCAGCAATATAACTGTATATTGTTGTTAATGTTTCTCTTCAATGCATTAGAGACTTATAATCTCTGCGGTTCTTACTTGATTCTTCTGCGATTGGTATCTGTAACGTAATATAAAACCGAAAACATAATGGGGAGACATTAAAAAAACGAAAACCATATATCATAAATTAAGAACAGTGCATGCGCAAATGTTAATTATTCCTCTAGCAGCTACCAACAGAAAAATATTGAAGATTGAAACTCTAACATTTTTTCGACGTTGTTTTCTGCCGTGTACTTCTTAACTAAGACGACCGGTACATTGTTGCAATGCAAGTTAAAAAAGTATCTTAAAAAAAGTGACGTAATGTTTTCGACATAGAGCAAAACATCGAAGATACTTCGTCAGTTTCCTAGTATCAATTTAATCGTTCGTTATCATACAACTTCCGTTAAGACACCGCTTTCAAAAATGTTGATGTCCTCTCCGAATCCTTCCCTATAAAGATAGCTGATTAGAAAAGTGGAGATGCAGTAGCAATGCAGAGAAAAAAATCAATCTTAGTTTTTTTATATATTGCCAAAGTCACTCCAACTCTCTGTAGGACTTGATTCGAAAGATCAAGGATAAGAATAGCATTTCTTCTTAAAGGATACATCGGCAGGAAATCAGAGTAAAATGACAACAAATTTCACTGTTATTCGCAACACACAACTACGATGTTCTACCGAGCAGCTTGTAAGTTTAGTTTCTGTTACATATTGTCAAAATCAGGTCGCTTCTTACTGGAAGATCAAAGAACAGAATAATGTTTTTATTTATGTCATAGTAAATGCGTGAAATTCAGTAATTGTATGCTTACTAGTAGATGTATACATTTACTTAGAATTTTAGAACCAAATTTTTGAAAAGTATAGACTAAAAATAAAAATATTTACTTTTACTGGTGTATGTGTAAATTTACTGAAACACATTAGTAGAAGTATAATGGTGGAGATCCACAATGAGATATTTCATAAGATTTGCTTCTCATGAGACAAAATCTTTACATATGCATACATACATTCTGTGTACATTTATTTGTTGCTGAGACTTTTGTCTCGTGAGAGGCAAATCTTATGAAATATTTCATTGTGGGCCTCCACCTTAAAATTTGCGGCAGTTCTTTGCGAAATGCATGTCTGGTTAATACATAATCTAGTCTAATTAATAAATAGTTTATTAATTAACCTGCATGCAATTTGAAACTTTTTTGTATTAACCGATATAAAAAATGAATTGCTATAAACAACGTCGAAAAAGGTAACAGTTTTAAACTTTCGATACTTCTCTTATTGTAGATTATAGACGACAATTGATATGGTTTGCATGTTTACTTTCTAAATTTACTTTGATTTTGTTTCATAATGTCTCCATATTGAGATTTTGATTTTATATTATGCTAACGTGCCCTGGACGCGGCTTCATCCGCGATTTTTCTGCGTACAGAATTCGGAATGGTTTTTTTTCCTTATATCTTGTAGCCGAGCGATTTCTCTTTCGAGCGCACGAACGCCGAGCGTCGCCACCTAGCGGCTGTGCGTGAACTATGCTCCCGTGGACGGCTCGCCGGTACGCCGACAAGGAATAGTTCTATGTGTTTTTATCTCGATATATTATTTACTTCGCGACAAAATATACCCTATGACACCCCGGACAATGTAAAGAAGCTACTGCGAAAATTTCATAACAATCAGTTTAGTAATTTTTGAGGTTTTTGTGAACACAAGAACAATCCGTCTCTTTATTATAACAGTAAGATTGCTGATAGCAGCCGCAGATTAATCATATGAAACGCCATACTTAATGAAACTTGCTAAAAGCTGTTAAAGAATACTGTCTGGGGATTCTTAAAAGCTTAGGCGTTGCACCAGACAAAGAATGAATAAAATTTAGAACTACACGAGGGATAAAGGTGGTCTTAAGAAACAGTTATGTGGCTTGACGTAGAATCGCAGGATCGTTCATAAAAGCCAACGACTCTCGCTGAGGCACAGTTTCTTGAACTTGAGGCTGGCAACAGCGTCATATGTCACAAAAGGGAAAGTTTTATTTCGATATTTGTTGTTATATCGGCTTATTAATTATGGAATTGCTTTCTCCTGTTCTTCACAATGGATGGTGCCTTTACATTGCTTCTTACATGTAGTCTATTATGTTTCCGTCCAACAGAGAAAAACATTTGAGACTGTAGTGGTCAGTGAGTGAGGGTTTTTTACTGGGCTAGCATCCTGTTTTCAAGCCACTTCATTTCCTGGTCCGAATACAGATAGTGTTCCTGTACTATGGTGACGTGGATAGGTAGGCAGTGTCTTTTTGCTCCAAAAACAACGTTTGAAAACGTTTGCAATTATCCAGGCCACTATCCATTTCTTCTCCTTTAACGTGGAACATTAAACGTCTGCTTTCTGCAGTAGATTTCTATATTTGTAATGTCGGGTATATTCCCAATCGCACACCATGTCCAGACTGTTTTCATAGACGCTTTTGCAAGGGTGGTTGATTAGACATGAGTGTTTTAACATTTACCTCTAGATCTTTTATATTTATCAAAAAACATTGATTACTTGAATTTATAAACACCCTACTTTTTGTATAAGGGGTTTCATGACAGTGCCTAACTTATGTATTGCAGAGAAATCTTGACCCTAAAATTTTCATATCCGTGCCTCGAGAAGTTTAAACAGTTTCTCTAATCGCAGTCCTTAATTTTATTATACTCGCCGTCACTTAGCATAGAATAGCCCATACACTGCTGATAAATTGATTTAAGATGTACTGTGCCTTGTTAGCATAATTGGTTTATACATTAATGTACTAACCTAGATGGTGTGAAAACTAACAAACGGTCCCTTTCCAACTCTCCCAGAATGTCCTGATCAGCGATCGGATTGTCGATTCTAGAAGCTTCCTTTCTCCATTTTGGTACAAATACGGTAATTTCCCTGTGTCCTCTCGCCTTAAACCAGTCTACACATATTTTTATCCCCCTACAGGAAAATATTTCTTTGTTCCCATGGCTCATCGCTACGTTGCTTCCGTCGATTACGACAGGCCTGAGGCTACTTGTACATTCGCTGCTTTCATTAGTCACGTTGTCAACATCCAGGATGCCATCCAACTCTTCCGTAGTGTCCGGAGACTTTTGAGAACTGGCTCCAAGTTTTATTAACTCAGCCAAAAGCTCATTTTGCTCTGGATCTGGGCCTAATTTTTCCAGTGCTGCTTGAACTAAGCGCTCGGTATAACCAAGTTTCAGTGCAAATTCTACTCTGGCAGTATATCCTAGAAAAATAAAAGTTTCTCGGTAATTTTAAATATTTACTTGGTATTTATTAATGTAATAAAGTTAGTATGAAAAGTGTTTTCATGCATTTTCTACAATATTAATCATTTCTATTGTACTCGGATCATCTGACCCAATATTCTTTTTAAATTAATAGATTTGTTTTTCTTCGCACAATATATTCATTGATTTTACCCAATTTGTTGCAAATAAATCGACAAATGTCGATTATTATTTGGAATATTAAGAGTTTCTTCCTGTATGCAAATAGCCATTGATGTTTCATAAAATTAAATTGAACTACGAAGCTAAGGTACATTGACACCCTACTAAACATTCCTTTTTCACGGCGATTCAGTGAGTACGGGAATAATGTCCTAACTCGAAAACTATCAGTATTTCTGTCTATATCTCGAAAACGAAGACGAATCGACCCATGGTGTACATGACATTTTTTGCTCAAAATGACTTCCCAAACATGTTGGCACAGTTTGTCGGTTTAGATCTGGAACACCCTGTATACGAATCGTAGGAAGGTCGAGTACTTGCGGGAAAGTCGTGCGCTAAGGATCCCTCTGCTGGCGAAATAGCAAAGTGCCGCCACAATATCATTACTACAGACGTAAAATCTTTCTATTCCTCTCCAAAAAAGCAACATTTTCATTACACACATCTTTTTTCGAAGGCCATCGACTGAGAAATTATTTTAAATAGCAGTTTCTAATTATATATCCTGTATATTATTTGTAGTTTCTGTTTATCCGAATGGCCAAACACAGGTATAATACTTTTTAAGTTACCCGCAAAGTTCATGCAAATATATGCAGAAAATTTGATACAATCCTCTGCTTAATATTGGTTCTCATTTTATTTTAAGAAGCAATTTGACTTTTAATAAGTAGCATCACCTATTTAAAATTCGCAACAGAGATTTTGTCCCATGCATTGTGAGCAATAGTTTATTACAATTACAAAGATTTGAATATAATTCAAAGTACTTGCCCATGTGGAGATCAGACTCTTGCGAACTAAATATACATGAACACGTAAACTACATAAACTAATCGCCTTTAGAAGAGGAAATATATGTGATAAAAAGTCTACAGCAAAAACATTTACTTTGATAATGTTAGTAAACAACACAACTACATTTTGGAAGCATTAGAAATACAGCGACATTCACACTGGATGGTTATTATGTAGATTTAATGTTACAACTGAAGTAAGAGAAAATTTAACCCAACTTCGAAGCAAAATGAAGTAACAATTAAGAGGAGACATAGTATTTTAATGTCATTACGAGATAGCAAGTATTAAAATAGAAAGACAATTATTTTAGCTAATTCCAAGGAAAGAGTAGTAACAATGTTAGCAGCAATTGAAAGCTAAATGGTTAGCAGGGAAGCTTTCTTCTGAATGGGTTGGATGACAAATATTTTCGAAAGGGTAAGATAATTAAAACAGCATCAGACGAAAGAGGAAAACTCACCGAGGAGAGTAGTAAGAAACCCGACCTCGAATAGATTTGAATATCTATGATGACTTGTCACATAAAGAAGCTTAGGATCTTCGGTTGGAACGCACGAAACATCAATGCCAGGAGGGGAGAAATCCCTAAAATGTTAGATAAATTTGTGATAGGTATGTGCATGATGTCATGAATAAAATTAAAAGATGAATTTAAGGTGCATGAGTTTCAAATTATGCGCAAAGAAAGGTTCCACAGAAGTGCAATGAAATTATTATATTCTTTATTAGATTGCTATATACATATTGAAAACTGATCTCCATATGGGTAGATGTAGACTGTCTTAATGTAAACTCGCTTTTCGAGAATTTAATAACTGAATGGTTACTTCGGGATATTAGTTACAACACTACTTTTAAAAACGCATGTGCGTTGCAATCACGTGACATGATAATTGCTCATAAGGTGCACACCATAAGGTTACTCCTCTCATATCAATACTATTTAGAAATAAGAAAAAGCTGTACAAAAATGCTTCCTTTTTCAAACAATTTCTACATTTGCATTCTCTTAGCATAGTAACAATTTATCTGAAAATTTGTAGAAACTTTTATACCTGGATTTTGAATGGGTGGACTTCCTTGGACTGTGACATATTCTGCAAATTCGGCGGCCAAGGTATCGGAGGTGGTCCTGGACACATCTGAATGTTTTGATGTAGGCACCTGCAAGTTCAAACCGAGTCATTAGTGATTATCGTTGCAGGTTTCAGTGAATTCACCTTCGAATTATATCGATGAGTCATTAAAAATGCAGTTATGGGTTTGTTACACCTCCTATACAGGGGGATTGGGACTTTCAGACCCAACATAAGAGGAGTCGTGAAAGTAGGGATATTAGTGGAGTAACAGTAGCATAGTAGGTAAGGGAAACAGCTGCAAACACAGGAGAACCAAGTTCGTGTCCTGGTGCCGCAGTCCCTATTTTTCACGATTTTCTACATACAGTGTTCATCCGATGAAATATCATCAGAAAATATTATAATTACTAATAGACAATAAACACATTCTAGTTTGGTCGACACATGCTGGAGTCGCCTTTGTATCTTCTACAGATTTTTAGTACTATACTTTATTATCTATGCCACACGCGTTTAACAAATATTCCAGATCGTATCAATACAGTTTCTATATAGAATTACAATCAGTTTTCCCACAGTTTTTTGTAAAATATCGACGCCCTTTGTTGTTTAAAATTATCGTGCATAACTACAGAACTGTCTACTACAAGGCATTTCGCAACGGAAAGAACGCGCTTTCAAATACATCGATAAGTATGCGTTGTACAGGGTAAATCTGTCGTGCGTTGAGCACCACTGAATGTGCCGCGGCTGACCAGCCTCATGCACGGCGGATTGCCGTGCTACAGGCGCTTCAGAGCCGATTTTTTAAACACTTTTAAACATCGAAAAAATATTAAAAAAAAAATTAATTTTAATACATTTAATATTGTTTGATATTGTTTATAAGCAGCTTTATAAGTCAGAAACAGTTTTACACCATTACATTTTGTATTCACGGAAAAAGAGTTCATTGAAAAATGCTCAACTTTTCGGCCGTCACACCAGAATGACCCCGTAAATAAAAATTTGTACCTGCAGTTCCACTTGTGAATGAGTGTTCACAAGTCCAATCGAATCCTCAATTTCGTAATCACTGTCGTAAGAAGAGTCTTCTGTCTCAGCAATACTTCCAGTTTCCAAAACGGTACAGTCGACGTATTTCTGAAAATAAAACATAAAATATACATTATGTTATTTAATAAGTTTCTCTGTAGGGTTACTTTAAAATTTCAACACATATCATAGTCATAAAAATAAACAAGAAAATCTCAATAAAAACATATCGTAACACCTATGTTTATTATAGTTTGGCTTGTTATCTTTATGGCAACTGTTCTATGTGCTTTTCCCCATTTTCGACGCAAATTTCAGTTCTTCAATTTCAACAACTAAGTTACTGAATGAATCTTTGCTGATGACAAAGTTAATATTACACTGGGTGATATCAGCAATGTATTCATGTTTACAGAGATTGTAATGCGGAATAGTAGACGATAATATCTCAGTGATAATGTGCTGATAAGCAGAAATGTAATTTAGCAAACTTTTAACAATAATAACTTTTGAACTAATAGGTTTAGGGCATAAGTACCTTAGTACTTTCTTGTAGAGATTAAAAAACTGCATCGACTGGTCTTGTCAAAACTATAGGATTCTATTTAAAAAAAAAGGTGCAATTGCATTGTCCAGGTGCATCGATGCATAAAAATGCATGAAATTATTTCCAGATTATGTATCATTGGATACCATATAATTTTCACTTATAGCATGTTTAACCATCTCTAACCGTTTGGAAGGTTTAGCTTGTCCCGGTTGCGTGGGACACCCTGTATACGTGGCGGCTTATGCGTTTGTTCACACCAACGCGAAAAATTTCTGCCAAGACTGTGAATTCTTAGCGATTTTTTCGCGGCGGTTTTATTGCGCTCTCCAAGGCATTTTCTCAGCAGCCGCTCTAAATTCGCGACTTAAAAACAATGACAGACGTAGGGAAATTAATTGGAATTGTTAGAAATTATACTATTTTATATGACTTATTGCATGAAGATTACAAAAACGTAAAAAAGAAAGACAAAATGTGGATTGAAGTTGGAAAAGAATTAAATGAAAATGAAAAGTATCTGATATCGTGATTATGTTTTTACTATTGTATCAATGATAATGCAGGCAATAGAAATTATCTAGTTATAAACAAGTAATTACTTTATTACTTTATTCGCAGCTGTAGCGAATATTTCGCTTCGGTGTGAACACACACGCAGTATGCATTTTTAGAAACTAACAGTGGTGGAAACAAACAAAAGTTGTAAGGAAATCTTATTGATTGTTGTAAAACAAAATACATCTTAGACAGAGTAATCTGAAAATATACATGATTGTTTCTACCATTATATATGCTCTTAGAACCAAGCAAACTTTATATAAACAACATTTTGGTATTGCAAATACTGTCAGACACACTATGTACCCTAACAGATTGCGATCCCTATTCTGAAACATCATCTATGCATAGCGTATATATATATTGGTTTGGAGTACTATATGAATAGTTACTTATACGATAAATACTGCGATTGTTTATTATCTCTCTTACTATATTTGAAATATAACTTTTCTTAAAGAAATCCAGATAAACACGACAACTAGAGAATAATAAAAATTGTGTTAAATGCGAAACAGCTTATTTATGTAGGAACTGCAATTATAGGTAAACATACACTTTAACGTGAGCGTAAATATTTATTGCAAATAGCTTGAATAGATAAACAAAGACAAAGAGAACATCGCTTATGATTTATATAAAAAAGAAATAAACGTTTAAAGATACAGTCTACTTGTAACAAACCACAATTATTACAAATGTCAAATTTGTAGTATTATTCCTAACAGTTTAAAATACACCTGTCATTTATTTTAATATTAAATAAAACAATAACAGACGACAAGTCGAAAGTTAACAAATAATTTTATTGGGTTTTTGTACATTCTCATTTTTTCTCGAACACCAAAATGTATTCATAAACTGTGAAGTTACTGTAAATAGGACGTAGCTCTTTCAGGTTGCCGGATGTGACTGCTAGCAGAAATCCAGGTGAAAGTAAAGAGACGCGGTAAATACTGTTATACCGAACTCCCTACCGTACAAGTGAAAAATTACAAACCCAAAAAGGACCTATTTTGCACAGCATTTTCAAACGATTTTCAAATGACTTCTATAGGTTCGATAGACTTTTATTTAATTTTATTAAGCTTACTATTGTCTAATTAATTCCAGAAAAGAAGTTGGACAGATATAATGTTGACGTCAGGTTCTTTATCCTGCATAATACCACGAAAAAGTAAGAATTGTAAAGCATAAACATTTTATTGGAAATAATTTCATAGAACATTGGTAATTCTATGTATTCATTTTGATGACGCAGTTCTGCATGATGGAATGATTCCTAATACTATTAAATATCGCAATACTGCAATTTGAATGCAGTAATTATTTAAAGAATGTGTCCATCAACACGTTTAATTTTTTATATATGTTATTTTCTATAGATAAAAATTAAAAAAAAGCAGAAATGGAAGGGACTCCTTTCAAGTAGTAGGTCATACTTGCACTGTACCATGATTCACAGAGTCTTTTTATAAAAAACATTACTCCACGCTTGACATTATCACATAACTTGCAAATGTCATTTTGAAATCTTCTCTACTGTCTTATCATCTGATTTTGAACAATATATTTTCAATACCGAATGACCACCCGTACCCATTACGGTTATTTCTTAAATTATTTTATACGACTTTATAGTTTAAGCCATTAAGCCCCTTTCCTCACTGAATGTAAAATTGCTAATTTCAAACAACAATTTGCAATAGATATGCAAAAACAATATTTATACAATATGTCTGGCTGGTTTTAATGGAGAAAGTTTCGCAGACCTGCGATTCTCGGCCGGAAGTGATAAATTTCTTTAAGAAAGTTTCGTATAAACTTTCACCCAATTGAAAGAGAAATATGTAGAATAATAAAAATAATATAGGATGCATTGTTTATAAAAAATGTCAACCACCTTTCAATAAAGTCTACTTTTGCTTTTGGTTTTCACTGAAAAGCAATAACATTCAGTATATCACTAATTTATGTTCTTGACACATCAAGTTATTTATAAAAATTTGCAGATTATTAATAAAATAATTGAAAAAGTTAATACATTATATCGTTAATTTAATTTATTTCGATTTACATATTTAGCATTTTATGGTATTATTATTTAATTATAACTTTAATGAATATTAGTATTTTCAGTTTTTTTTGACCTTTTTAAAATATACAACAATTCGTAATTGTGTATTACGCACTCGCGATCATGCTTATCGGTTCAAACATAACTTAGCTGCAAGTTTATTCAGTACGTGGGCATTACGTTATGGTTTTAGATCTTCTAATAAATGATTTACCATCTTTCGATCCTACTATTTTTAGTATTTTTCATACACATAGTGCACATGATTTACGTCAGATTGTGAGTTAAATTTTACATTATGTTGAAAAAAGATCATCTTCCTCACTTTAACAATCATAAACATTTATATTCGTGTATACATTGTGTTCTTAATTCAAACTTGTATGAAGATACTCAATGCACATGAAAAAAAAACATGTTGCAATAAAACCCTCTTAATTGATTGTATAATCTCACTGTAAAACAATGGACTTTCGCATACACACCGAACAAAAAGATAGTGCATGTGTGTGCCATAACATGACCAGGTTCCGCTCGTAGGTTCATTATTAGCCTCCGAATTTATCACAGTGACTATTTCAGAAAAGAGATGATAGAATAGCACATTCAGATTGCGCTTCTAAAATCTTCAGTGTAACTCGACTCTCTGAGCGACGATATAGATTACTAGAGTATTAGGAATCGTGTAACGCTTGAAGAATTAGTCACCAAAGATGTTAAACTCAGTATCTCAGGTTTAAAAATTGCTAAAACACCGAAAAGGAGTTGAAAAGTGATGTACAGAGGGTATGGCGAAAGATGTGATACAAACATGGATGGAATAATTCTTTATTACGAAATACATAGAAATTACGGAATACATTTTTTCATAGAGGCTTCTGTTTAAAAAAAAACAACTCTGAAAGTCTGTCAAATACGCAGGTACTGTGCAGAGCTGGAAAGCTGGCGTGCAGGACGACACAGGGGCAAGGAGAGTACTTTGCTCGCTCCGCCTCTGATGCTTCCGAAACACGGTGCTATATGATCCTTATTAGTAGATGTGACCCCTTGGCCATCTAGGGAAAGCGTGTGTGTCGTCTTTATGTGTGACTGCACTAGAGCCAGTCAGAGCCAACTGTGATCTTCTCAGCACCCAACAGTACTGTGCAGAGCTGGATAGTTGACGTGGGGGACGGCACAGAGGCAAGAAGGCTACTTTGCTCGCGCCACCATTGATGCTTCCGAAACATGATGATCCTCTATGATCCCTATTAGTAGATGTGACCGTTTCGACCAATAAAGAAAATGCATGGGCTTTATTTCTATGATTGTGTAAGAGAAGGTGGGCCTATTCCACTGTTATCCAATTAGATCCGCATTCCTTAGGCTAGCCAACTTGTTATCTCTGCACAGTACTGTGCAGAGCTGGAAAGTTGGCGTGTAGGGCGTTACAGGGGCAAGAAGGACCAATAAAGAAAATTCGTGTGCTCTGTTTTTATGATTGTGTACAACTAATTGGGCCTATTTATGCTTTAACCCTGTGATGGCCATCGGGAGCACAGCCCCACTCCGGGCTACTTCCACTCTGCGTTCATTTCTCCTCACTTAGTCGGTAACTGTCGGTAAGAGCGATTTCTGAAGAAACTGTCACGTAATAAAAATAAATTATTTTTTATTTATATCAGCTTTATTCGAAGATTACATCTCTACTTTGATGTACATCGTTTATCACATAGAAAGTCAATGGACATCCTATACACTTACTTATTCGGGTCTGTTTGATAATTAGAAGATTAATTACCATGTACAGGTTTCACAACAGGTGTCAAATATTTTAAGCGGCGATTCTACAAGCCAAAATGAGTCGAAAATCAAGAATAATAAAATTGCGTTGGAGGCTTCATTTTCTAGTTATCGATGTTTAAAAATTGGGCTAAAAACGCCTGTGCGCGGCAACCCGCCGTACATGTTCAGTGGCTCTCAACGCACGACAAGTTCACCATGTAGAGCGCTTACTTACCGATGGAACAGAGACGATGACCTACGATTAGTGATGGGATTGATACGATACATATTGATGATACTCAAACAATTCGCTACCTACTTAGTGTGAAGTATCGATAGATATCGAAATCTCGGATGCTCAATATCAATTTTCAATACGGATTCCTCTTGGAACGATACCTCTATCAATACCAATCGTATGGTGATCAAGTAGATATCGATACCATGAACAAATGAATCGACATCTTCTGCTAAACACAATAGTATCGAGCCACTATGGTCCATTTTGAAAAAAAATTAGGGCCATATATTCTCCGTCAGCTTCTCTAAAAGAACTTGAAGAGTTTCTGCATGAGAAATAGTATAAAATCCCATTAAACATTATTCAGGATTCGTATGATTCCATTCCCAGGAGAATTCAGGCTGTATTAGACGCCAATGGTCGTCCTACACGATATTAATACAAAATTTTCTGAATGTACGAGGTGTTTTCAGTACATAAGAACGATTCTATGTGATGTAACAGTCCATACACATTAAATCCGTTTTGTTATGAATGTTAAAGATTTTATAAAATGATCGATTCACGAGATATGTGTGCATGGAGTATACAGGAGAATCGATGAATGTAAAAATAAATATATGATTCCATTTGAAAAAGAAGTGTAATTTCATTTTTCTGTTGTAATCCATCATTGCACTTATAAACAAATCGAGCACGTAGAACAACAGCGCCCATTATACCATTCCATTTGAAGAAGAAGTGCAATTGCAGTGTTCTGTTATAATACATCATTGCACTTATATGCGAATGAAGCACGTAGAATAATAGAGCTCATTACACCAGTCAATTTACACATTTACTATACTTTTTCTTTAATAAAACAGATGCTACGACCCTTCTTAACACTGTCAGGATCGAAAACACGATTTAACCCTTTGACTGCTATTGGCCGCTCACCGTGTACTGCCGACGCCTATGGGCGTTCGATGCAATGGCTCACTGTGTACTACAGTAGCTTGGCCGCACGCAGCATTCGCCTCATTTCAAAATAGCTCCCAGTCAAAGGGTTAATGTCCCTATGTGATCAATGCTCACGAACCAGAATCACAGATGTATGTTTTATCAAAATACAAAGTAAAGTAAATATTTGACATGAAAGTTATGCTCTCATTTCAGCCTGCATATAATATGCTCTTATCTTCAGTGATTTTTGATTCACTCACATCGCAGAACATACCAGGAACAACACGAAGTTTCGACCTGCAACTTTTATAATGAAACTTGACCCTAAATATCTGGCATTCGTAACTAACAACATTTAAACAATTTCGAAGAACGGAAGAGATAAGTTTTTAAGGTAATTCGGGTAGAGATAGACCAAGTAGTTTTGAATCTACCCAGCAGATTTGCAGTGCGTCAGTGTTCTTTTGTTATAGTGAAAGTAATTAAGGATGTCTAAGTTTTAAATCGTAATTCTATAAAATTTTAGTAGAAATATACATTTTATTTTTTGGTGAAGACAAAAATTCTTTTACGTGCATAAGAAATGGGATTGTTCCGTTGTTTGAGCAGATGATTGCGCCATTTTCATAAAGTAAGCTTTGATAACATGTAGATATAATCTTAGCCTACAACGGTGATGTTAAAAACAACCCTAATGGCGCCGGTAGATGTTCGCCTATTCTGAATCATATAGGATAGACGTATATAACACATGAACTCGGTAGTACCACATGTACTCAAAAAATCAGGATGCAACGCTGAGTAATAAAAGTTTACTGTCATCAGGTACATAACTTTCATACCTTATACCCTCTACGCTTAAGGAAATACAGGATGTTTCATAATACAGCCTTGAATGAAAATATTAACACAGCCAAGCTTTTGATTACAAAACTGCATGCAAATATAGAAAAAACATCCCCACAATTTCTTAAACAGCATAACTTTTTTTATCTAAACTTCCAGCATATTATAAATAATACCTCTTACGTTATCGTGCAACGAAGAAAAACAATAAACGGTGCATTAAAAGTTGTTGCCACCGAAACAAATTATTTGGTACATTTACAGTTATACAGGGTGTTCTAAAAAAGTTGTACGATCAAAAACTGCAGATTCTCCAGGTCATAATAAATAAACAAATCCTTTACCATTTTGCAATCTGCGGGTTTGTGTTCGAGATAGAAGCGATTGAAAATTTTGTATTCGCTGTGTATGGGTGCGCTGGGCGATCAGCTGACGGCACGTTGATGTGACATGTACTCACACACAGGGAAGCACGTGTAGAGACGCGCACATACACAAGTACCCAATATTGAATCGTTTATATCTCGAAAACGAAGCAGCAGATTGCAAAATCTCTCAGTTGAGACGTCAAACGAGCAACATAATGTCCCACGCTTCACGCGGCGATCTCTACACACACAAGACGACCCTTGAAACCAAGCTTAACCCTTAACAGTTATGGATCGTCTCTGAGCCGCTCCAAATTTTCATTCCCCTATTTCCCTTCCCGCATGACTTATCTTCTCACGCCATGTACCTTTCAATTAGAGTCTAATGTTCAGTCAGGCTTGGGTCTCTATATTATTAACACTTAGATGGCGGCAAATATCCAGCGAAAATTAGTTGTCGTTGGCTATTTTTGCAAGACTCTACTTGACTACTATCATATTCTACTTTCAATTGTTTTGTCATTTCAATTTTATGAATACTTGGTCATTTACTTTTTATCTATAATAGCTACACCAGGTTATTTGTTCTACGTAAGTGTCATCCAAATGAGTGAAGTCACGTGTACGTGACAGCGGCCATCAAAGTGTTAATGTACAAAGCAAGAACAATTGAATTTGATCTTTATTTGGCACTAGTGGCATCTGTGAGACCTCCTATAGTAATTGCGTAAGTTTCAACGTCGATGGTAGTTAAGGGTTAAACAGTGAAACATGGTGGGTGTCCTCAAGTGCTTGCAATAGTGTATTCTTTAGAACCTAGAGTTCAGGCTACTGCCTTCTTTTCGGAAGCTCGACTGCCGAGCTTTCCCCCCTGCACGGCTTGCTTAACCTGTTAACTGGGTCATTCTTTGTCTAGGAACATCTATTGTTTGTGGGTAAAAATTAATAAAAATACGGTGAGTTGTCTTGTCTATCGCAGGGACACTTTCAAATGACATGTTCAATCGTCTTCTTTGATTGGCACGGTTAAATATTCGTGAACAGATACTGTGAGAGGAATTAACACTAAAGCTACCATGGCCGGTCAAATCACCGTTTTTAAACTCTTGCAACTTTTTTGTAAATTGTTCCGAAGGCAAAAAGTGAATTTAATTTGTAAGAAGAGCGACAGAAACACAAAAATGCTTTTGACTTGGGAGCAAGGTCAGATACGACACACTTTCATACCTACTTTTTTCATTATGTCTGTTCACCGGGTTCACCCGTGAATTTACGTCCGCATGTTACGAAACACCCTGTACCGTCAATCACGCAATTGAGATATATTCTAGTTCCTGTTTTATGGTACACAAAAAAAGTAATGAACGAAACAGTTCAATGACATAGTAAAATCTGTATTTCTACCCATTCGACGTTCTTCTAAACAACAGAATGCAAACGCACATTTTGTTAATGGAATAATGCATTTTCTTACATAAATCGATTCTTCTAAGGATTCTACGTCCGAAGGAAACGTACAAAATGGAAATCGCAACACGTATCTACTGTAAAAACATAAAAGAGATATGTAATAATGTAGAGTTGTCCGGCATTGAAAATAAGGAATTTATTGACAAAATTATTTACAAATAATTAAAACCCATCCGCAGAAAAACTAAAGATGCAGTTCATATTTTATTTCCTACGAAACAACGGTCTTAAACGTCGTATATTGTTAACTGTTGATTTTATATAATGTTCTTAAATTACTACAAACACCTGCACACTTGTCCGATGTTAATTTTATTGAGTGTGTATGGATTTAGATAACACTGAAGATGATATATTATAATTTAATAAACGATGGTTTCAAAGGAAAATTATGCAGGAATAGAAATGTATTTCACCTTTTACAAAAAATTTAGTTGAGTCAGTGACACAACGTCTACAGGCTGTAGCTAAAGCTAGAGGATATGCAACCAAATTTTAAACTACTGGAAATATGTAAATTTGTCATTAAACACAAGCTGTACATGTGTGTACGCTTAACTTTGTGTAATGAAAATCCGTGTGTTTTGTATTATTTTGTTAACTGAATTAACAATGTTAATTAATAATTGTTAACTTAATTAATTAATGATTCATTCAAATACACACATGTCATAAATATAATGCATTTCTGACAATTTATTGGTTTCTATTTCAATTTTCCGAGTAATTACGGTTTTCGCGCGCCCCAATTTTGAGAGCAGCTATAGTCTGCTACGCGAAACTGTGATAAGTAAAAAGTGGTTATACCTCGAAAAATAAATGTTCAGGTATTTCTGACTGCAGTACTCCTTTTTATCATTTGTGTGTACAGGTAATTACCCTGACAAAGTACTACTATATATTTTATAGTTTCACTATAAATTTTTTATACTTTTAACCATAATTAACCAGTTACACCCATGCAGAGCATTAAATTCTGATACATAGTAGTCTCAGTTTTAAAATTAATAACAAAAGTTGCCATATTTTTAAAATTTATTTTTAATAATGATTTTTACTGGCTCAGGTGTGCATAGAACGCGGATACTGCCGGCTTTTTCAAACATTCAGCAAAACATAATACTGACATGTTACGTTTATATTCCCCGCTACTCCAAATTTAAAATGTTCATTAGTACTTAAATATTTGTCCAAGTAACACAAATAAAAAATCTAATCAACACATCCGTCCTAAGTTTCCCAGTTTAGAAGTATAATAAAAACTGACCAAGCGCTGGAAAAGATCTATTTTAAACAGCTACGGAAATGTTCACAATATTGACAGTATTTATCTAAACGCAAGAGGTGTAATAATTACACCTAACCTTGTTTCTTAAAATCCAGAAACTGCAAGAATTTATAAAAAGAACTCACCTTTCCGGCGACGGTCATATCTCGTTCCACGAATCGCAATCGATCGTATCCTTTCGCGTCCAAAGACCTCGAATCCGTACAAACACTACTATGTACACAAATCATGCACGCGTGTGCGCGCACACACCAATGTAAACAGGAGAGAGAGGAAGCAAGATAGACGAAGAGTAAGTAGCTTTCACAAATACATTCCAGAATTAAAATTGATTCCCTCAATAAGGACAGCACGAATTCGCGGCAACTTATAGAAAACAGTTTGCACACAGAGAGATAGCGATATCTACAGCACACTTCCGGGATATTCCGTTAGATCCTGGAACGGTATCGATGTACAGAAGAAAGCAGGACAGACTCGTTGCGACTACTCGCGGCGACGGCCGATCAGTGAATGGAGCGAGCGAGAGCCCGACGTCATTACCCCCACTACTGTGTACGGTCTCCGCGCAATGTCGTCACGTGCAGCGATGGCCACGAGCGAGATAAAGTACAAATGACTTTTGAACAAATAAACAATACAATAACAAGTCGGTTTTCCGGATAACACGCGTCGATTCTCTGTACACGGTGCCAGGATATCTGAGCACGCGTTCAATTTATCGAAAACATGTACTTGTTACAAATATTGCTGACATCCCAATGCGCTTGTCAATCAAGTACAGTAGAACCTCGATTATCCGAACTCCACTTAACCTGTTATCTGTGTAGCCCTATTTTAAAAGTGTGTACCTACGTTGTGTCGCAAAAATGAAGAGATGACGAGTATACTCGTCAAACAGTATACGCAGCTGCTGTAAAATTGAGTTATAACGAAATGGCAAATTCATTGATATTATTGACGAAATTAAAATATTCATTATTCAAAAAAGCAAGGAAAATCAAATACATGAAACAAAATTGTTGTTTTGTTTTTCTTATTTCGTTCTTGTCTCGAAATATTCTATAATGTCTGAAATTTACGAGTATGTTTTAGTTTTCCTATTTCTAACTGTCCAGGGCCACGGGTTGGACACGCCTGGTCTAGACATTTGAATAAGTTTTTTGCTGGCAGAAAATCTGTATTAAGAAAGCATACATGCCATACGAACAGCGAAAGGCATATCTAATGTTAATCAGAAACGTGCTTTAAATATAAAAGAACTAGTCACTAATGATTCACTAAGTATACAGCTGCAAATTTTAATATTAAATCGCAAGGCTGTAATTAGCAGGCAGAAATAGCAGGTGAAACGAAATAGGGGTGTACAGTGTTCCACGGTTGACTGGAAGAGCATTCGAGATCAAGAACTACCAGCCAATCGAGGTAGGACAAGTTGTCATCGCCTTCTCGAGCACAATCTTTACGAACGTAACCCGAGAACGCGATGACAACTTGCCCTACCTCGGATGGCTAGAAGTTTTCGGTCCAAAATGCTCTTCCAGCCAACCGTGGAACACTGCACACGACTTCGGCTGAAATGTGATGTAGTAGCGTTTCGATTTAATCGGTTCAGACGAGAACAATCGAATGCTGAATTGCTGAATGAACGTTGAATGTAAACTTGTTCTTCACTTCTAACTTTAATTTTAAGTTAAATTTGAACTCAATTGGAGCACAGGTGTAATGATTTTAAACTATTTCATTGCACTATATTTAAAAAAATGCATCGGATTTTCTAGATTATTTCTAGAAGGAGAAAATAGTAACGTGGGGTAGGTGTTGTCAAACTAGAGTGAATGACAGGCAAAAAGTACATTATTTCATAACTTTTATGAAAATATAAAATTCTGCACTTTGAGTTTTTTTTATTAACCCTTTGACTGCGGACTACTTCGAAGTGAGGCGAACACTGCGTGCGGCTGAGCTATAGTAGTACAGAATGAACCAGTCCACCCAACGCCCATGGGCGTCAACAGCACACGGTAACCGGCTTTCTCAAGCGCCTATAGACATTGATAACAATCAAAGGGTAATGGATTTCGAGATATTTGGAACTGGACCAGTAAGATTGAATTAAAAAATTCATAGCTTCTGTTATATGACAATAGTTCTATTAGCTGACGATAATTTTCAAAATATTATAAATAATCATCCATGGATACTTAAAAATATTTAGTGAAACTTTTATAGTATAATATTACGATATACAACCATTGACAACTTCTCATGCTATAATTGTGATAGCGTGAAAGCTGTGAAGGGTACGTAAAAATTACCTTGTAGAAACATGTAAACATAACTTACTGTTAGATTGACATGACTTCAATGAGTTCTCTCAAAAGAAATATAAAAAACAGATGTGCAGGAACAAAGTAATAGGACACTCAAATTGTATTCACATTTCCCTCAGTGTTTCTTGAGCTTTCATTACATAAATTTACATAATGAGTCGTGGTAAAATGTTGGGTGACAGTGAGATTAAAAGAATTCTTGCTTTGAAAATGCAAACTTTTACTATTACAGAAACAAAAAGCAACTAATAGAAGCTGTAAAGTTATATATAATTTATTAAAAGACGTGAATGCTTAGGGGAAAAAGAAGAGTTGTGGAAAGCCAGTAGTGACACACGAGCAATATTACGTGTTGCTTTAAACTCTTGTGGCACAGCAAAGGAGTTTGATTATTCAATTAATATTCTGTAAACAAAATTATTGCTATTTAAAGTCGAACGTGTCGCGGTGTATTGATACTTTTTTCAGATACACACAGCGAAAATTGTTCAGGAGTATTTCTTAACCCCTTGCCCTACAATAACGAGTCACACTCGTGATACAGAATAGGATCCATGTGTTATAAGTGCGAGTCTTATTTACGTACCAATTGTTTAAAACTTTGCACTACTGCAGCTTTGGGTTTTACCGGTTGTTAACACTTTCGCTTTAATTGCGGGAATTCCCGTCATAAGCTATAAGTTATAGGCTCTGTATAAATTTATTTGAAGACGAAAGTGTTAAACGCGAGTGGCGTTTGCTGATAAACGCTCTTCTATTATCAGCACAACCGAGGACTCGAATAATAAACATTATCGCAAGTAACTCGTTAAAAAAATCGTAAGGCAAGGGGTTAAAATAAAAAATTCCTGTTCTGAAGCGGCCGGCGTCCTCCCTCGACCTAAATATCGTAGAAAATTGTTGGGAACTACTATCCCGAGCAGTTTACGCCGTACTGCAATTTGAAAATGTAAACGAGTTAAAAGTAAATCCACTATACATATTTTATAGAGTTGTATATGTTGCTTTCGAATCTGCAAGTCGTTTTTCTCCATCACCCACAGTTTTCTAGAAATTTAATTTTGAAGAAAGTTCATATTCTCGCATTTAAACAAATTTTGTGACGTAACTATACAGGACATTCAATTTTTTATTGCACAGAAAGATTCTGTAGTCTTTCCTGAATACATTGATATCGATTTTGTACATCTTGTAAATGTTTAAATGTGCTTCCACATAATTAAATGTGGAGATACACCGATTCTGCACGAATTTTTACAGATACTTTTCAATTTATCTTAAAAAGTCAGGGTCTAGCGAAAAATAGAACCGTATCACGCGATAGAGCAGATTTTCTTCTTAAGGAAACGCTCATGAAATGTTGCAACACAGATTTCTTTCAGTCAGAAAACAAAATAGCTTCGCGGATGGTGTGGTACGACAGTGGTACTCAATGCCAGCGCGACCAGCTGCATTCCAATATTTGCAAACGAAATCACCCAGCTTAACAGAAGTGAAAATAAAAGAAGGAATTTTTATCAGACCGCAAATTAGAAGTTTAATAGGAACTGAAGTTGTTTTACACAAGGACCGATCCAGAGAAGAGAGCCTGTACAGCTTTTGAAAATGCGTGCGAAAATTTTCTAGGGACACATAGCTCATCGAACTATGTTCAGACAGTGGCAGAACTAATGCATGCCTTTCATGAATTAGAATGCAACATGTCACTTAAAATACACTTTCTACATTTTCACTTACAATTAGACTTTTTTCTGTGCAGCCCACTAGTGTAAGATATGAACATGGTGAAAGATACCACCAAGATATTTCTGTTATGGAAAAACGATATTTTGGTAAAGTACAACTATGCTTGCAGACTATTGCTGAGACTTAATGGCAGATACGAGCACATCTTATAAGCGTTTGTCAAGAAGAAAGCAGTTTTAGGTATGTTCACTGACTTGTAAATCCTCATATTTGCTATGAAATAGTTTATACAAAATGAATATGGTAATGGAATAGAAATATAGCAACAAATAATGTAATAATAATAAATATAACATTGAGATAAGTTAACATAATTTCACACATAAAGCGACTGCATTGTGCTAATTGTAAGTGGAACGTCCAGCAACTGCGCTGGCATTGAGTACCACTGGCGGAGCTATTTTGCCTTTTGTACTGTTCTTCAACTCATCGATTCAATTGTTTGCTTTAGCTCACAATCTGTCATCTTATATATAATGCTGTATTTATATACAGCATTGTTTAGGGCGAACTTCATAATAGAAATTGATGTATCATAAGTGCCGTCAGGTAGCATTTCTTAATCATTCAATTTTAAAAAGCATTACGCATACGTGAAATCGACCATTTCATATGCAAGAACCTAATATTCATTTCGAAGAAATGAGGTGTGCAAATATGTACATACTTCTTTTAATCACTGTATACACGGTACCACGCTTCCGTTTCCGGTGATAAAGAAATGATATAGTAAGTCTGACAGGTGCGGAAGGAAGAAAGAGTTTAAAAGACTAGAGGGGTAGAGAGTGACAGAGGCCATTGAGAAGAGTAGTGAACAGTGACACCTATCTGGGAGACTGAAAGCTTAGGAGGGTCGGTAGATAAGGTAGGGAGGCAAGTTGACAGGAGAGCGAGCAGAATAGCAGATACGGTGACAATAGGAGAGGAGTTACAAATAGTGAAGCAAATGGTAGACACGCAAAAGTTAATGGAGACAGTGATGAGAAAAGGAAGTACGAAGAAAGGGCGGATAAGAATCCCCTTGCTTAACAACATCTTCTCGTATTCCAACCCTACCATGAAATTCATTTTGAATTCTATTTTTGTTTCGTCTTTAATTTATCGAGTCACTGTTGTTATCTTCCACGACTTAAATGTTAAATTATATCCCAAACGTAGAATATGTTCAATAAACTTTATCCTGGCGTGTAATGTGGACATTCCTAATTTTAGCACGCTTTCATTCACAGATCGATGGCGATTTATATCATTCATTTCTGATGGTTTTGCTCCACAAATGATGCAATTGCTTGCGGATTATATATTAGTCACAACTTGAGCAACTCCTTTATCAACCATTATAAAATACATGGCATGCCTCACTTTAAATATGCGTCAATGTATACCTATTTTTGTTTCAAGCGGTTTTTTTATCTCATTTCCCACTTTACTTTTCTCTTCCTGTATTACTTGCGGTGTCTTCTTGATAAATTGAAATTTCAAAATCCTGCAATTCCTTGTTGAAGATGACCGCTAATTTTTCCAAACTTGTTTCTCCTGGTTTTTCAGTACTGCCATTACCGTGTGTGCTTTTTCGTAAATTGTCGCAAGAACGTAGTGTCTTATCACATCGTATCGCAGGTCATCGTTTCTGTTAGATCGGTAAGTAACCGCTCTACATAGTGAAGTTGTCGTGCGCTGACAACCACTGAACGTGTAAGCAGGGTTGCCGCGTGACAGGCGTTTTTAGCCCAATTTTTAAACACCGATAACTGAAAAATAAAGCCTCCAACGCAATTTCGTTATTCTTGATTTTCGACTTACTTTGGCTTATAGAATACAAACAAACACACTAGAAATAATAAACACTGTCACGTCCGCCAATTCCTACGAGCAGCAAACGAATCCCACTTCTGATACCAAACTTTATATTGCGTCCTGACTGAGTTTCCGGTCCGATGGTTAGCCGGTGAGGCAGAACCTTCCTTCCAGGATTCCTCCCACGGTGTCGGAGTCAAAATTATCGAAATTTCTGAAGCTGTTGCCCGACAGGATATACCTCTGCGAGCAATCTGAGCAATCGCTTACGCGGCAGGTCGAGATTATTGGGCTGCGGCAGATCGAACAGTAAGGGAAATGGGGCGCCCTTAGACAGGCGTTTATCCAATAAATCTATTATTTTGCTCGCTCTCGAAAGGCCACAGTTGAAACAAACGTCAGACCCGTCGGTAAAGGTATATATCGAACCCGTGACACGCGTAAGGGAATATAAATAGGCGAGCATACTCTGGATCCTATGCGTGGCGTGAGTACGTAGATTCGGACTAGGCTGCCAATAGCACATCACCGATTTATCTGTAATAGCATCAGGGTCGTATCAGATGGGATTTGGCGAAGGAGGACAAAAAGGTTGCTGGTTCTCGAAGCGAAAGCTGGAGCCAGTCCGTTCCCTCTCTCGAAGGGTGCCCTGGAAGGTAAGAGTCGCTGAGGATAGTGGGTCCTCCAAGCGGAAGCTGGAGCCAGTGCACTCCCTTTCCTCCAGGGTGCCTGGGGAAGTAAGGGTCGATGAGAGGTGTGAGCCTTTGATACCCAGCACCTCGTTGGGTTTCCGGAGAGATACGCGATGCCATAGGACACGTGTATTACTCGCCCAACTATAGTGAACCCGAGGGAATTATTTATCTCGCTCGAAGGATTAACCCTTTAACGCTCGCGCCCTTGTCTGGCACGGGTCTGACCAACCGTTGTTACGAAGTGATGTTCACTAATAACTCCTCGAAGCTATTGTAACTTGGACTTATGTGAATACGCAAATCCTCGAAGCTTATTATATACTAAGCCTTTATTTAAACTGACGTTTACACGTATGATGTCTTGGATTAATTGCTCTTCACGGTCCGACTTCACGGTTTATACACTATTTATACACTGGATATAGCGGTTCCTAGTCAGGGCTGTTGACTATATTAAGAAATATGCGGCTGGCTGCGTTTTCCTTATCGGAATCTTTGGCGGCGCCGATATCTGGTAAGTGTGGTACTGAGGTGTCTTCGTCTCCTGTCTGTGGGAAACGGTCCATGGCGTGGGAAAGTAGGTGTACGGCTCCTTAACACCGTCCAAAACGTGCATGCCCGTGTGAGACACGGTCAGCAACGTTGTGTCGCGTTTTACGTGCAGTATGTACCCCTAGGGTCTAACCGCACGGCCCCCATGGGCGAGGGATTGAGATACGCTCAATCAGCGCGTTCGAGTATAGGGCCTATACAAGAACTACCAATTCGACACCGGATGACAGCCCAAGAGTCGATCCATGGTGAGGGCGAGGCCATTCTAAACCTCTACCAGCTCTGCAGGCTGGTACCCAGGCAGAGACCGCTGCTAACCCGTCGAGCCGCAAGCGACTCTATCCCGCGATACGGGCTGCCCACATACCACCACGAGTCCAAACTCAAGTGGTTGCCACGGAGGAGTCCAAGTCTCATCTGTGGGGCTGTCAACCCCCATGGTACCAGTCTCGATGTCACACTGGTTACTCTTTCGCAAGCAAGCCTGCTACCCGTCAAGGTGCTAGCACACCTTCTTTAGGTTGACACAGGTGCGTCGGCATACTGGGCTACAGCTCAGGTGGGGGGGTGTCGCTACTCACCCAGGGCAGCCCGGCATCTGCCCTCCCCTGCCCCGAAAATTACAGACTACAACCTACGGTTGGGGGAATGGATGGGAATGGATACAATGTGAGGGTAGCTCATTTTTTATCTACACATTCATATAACGAATTGTTAAAGCTAAGGGTTTGCTTAATCTACTATAAAACAGCAGAAGTATAAAAATTGGATAAAATAACATGTTCGTGAAAAGTTGCATGCGCTATACTCATGGACGGTCGTGTGCATGCAGTAGCGGATACAGTTTAAGACTAAAGGGAATACAAATGTAAACTTTTCAGTTTTATATTTATATACCTGTTATAAACATTGTATAGCATTTCCGAACATTTTAAGTAGATGTACAAAACGAAAGTAAATCTATATTATGTTAATACTAATGACAGTCTAAGGCTACACATAAAAGAATGTTACCCAAAAATAAGTATACGAAATGTTGTAAACAATATTTTATTCGAAACCTGTGGCTCTTTAAAGCCACAGTTTTTTAAAGATCTCTGTATAGTTAAAGCGGTCCACAACCCCATCAATATGATATAAATATGTATGTATATTGTATTAAGTTATTAGAATAAAAGCACGCTTCCACCACCCTACTCCATAGTTATTAAAGGGCAATATGACTTGATATTTCTGACAATACGACACCTAACATAACATATTCCATTGAAAGATATACGATTTTTTATTCATCGAAGCATGATACTTTTTCTCAGTTTTTAGTAGTCCAATGTTTCCATGCTTGTGGAAAACCAATTCACAATTATCAACTTTTTTTATTTCTTTTGAGGCATTCGTTTTCGTAGGTGAAAATCCTGCAATCGTATTCTGACGGAACTAGTTTATTTAAACTGTAGCATTAGTTGCAAAGGAAGAAACTCTTTCTTGTCGGTCCATTTTTATTGTTTGTTACTTCAGCAAATATCTTCTTTTGCTTGCGCAGTACTATCTCTTGCTCACTTTTCTATACGACTAAATTTCGAGATTTACTACTACTCTGTGGTCACACAAACTTAGAACATTCACAGAAACATTAAACGCCGCAGGAACACTAGTTCCAAATGTTGTATAAAGAATTGTGCCTTGTTAGAGGTTTCATTTTAAACTAATGTCCGCAATATCCAAACATCATACAAAATACTTGGACAAAAATGTAAATGCTATAACATTTGAAGCTCGAAAGCTCTGGTAGCAGGAATGTAACATGTTTATATCATATGGAAACAACAACTCCAATACAAATATGGTATCTACACAGCAAGCATGTATCCTTCGCAACTCTTCCTGCTCTTTATAACAACAATTCCTAGATATTAATACAGATACTAATACTGACGTAAAAGGTTATTATATTTATATTGATAGATATTATACCAGTCATGGATTTGTAAAAGACTTATTAAAATTCAATTATTATGTAACAAGAACTATACAAACTAATAGAAATCTTCTGCCAAATATTATTAAAAAGCTGATATTTGCTGAAAATAATACACCTTCATGTAAATCTAAGACCGGCAGATTCACACGTAGGTCCTGCGAATGAACGCAGTTACTAGACAAATTGCAATCCCCTTATCGGGGTCACTGCATAGGCTTTTTGTCAGGAGTAAGCATATTATATCAATGAGATGTAATGTTCCTCGTTGGACTTGAGAAACTTAAAATGTTGGATCAGCCTAGCCGTGTCGGACCTTCAGAATCAATTAAGCGACTAGCGTTAAAACGCCATCTTCGTCAGTGCAAATTTCATCAAATGGATAGTATACCTACTAGTGTGTATCACAGTGTGCCTGATAATGTAAATAAAGGATGTGATAATAAAGAAATTTCTCAAAGAAGTGAAAACTGATTTCGGAAGTCCTTCATCTATTCCAGAGTTACTGTAATACTACCACTGTGGCGACAAGATCATATTCTTTACTTCAACAGAAGCAAAAGGCGGAGCGAAACTATGGGAGCATGTACTTGGTTACTCAAATGTTACGCAAAATACAGTACGGTCCCGGTCTGCTCAGTCTTAGGATAAGCAGATAGTACAAAAGTTGATCACGTTCAATAAATACACACAAGCCAAACATCAAATTGGTCACTCACTGGAGATTATTCTGAGTGTGCGTTGCCATCTGAGAATTGTGACTGCATGCCAGATACGTACCTGGTGAGAAACGAGTCCGTGAGCGATAAAATAAGCTTCACAAAACGCTATACAACACGATAGATTTGGTACATTATATATCTTAGAGTCCGCTACCCGTATAAGTTAAAAAAAAAATGTTGAAACTGTTGTAAATAATTTTTTTAAACTTCAGAATATCCGAAAATCATACTGTTATAAACAATATAATTGCTTTCAATCGATATACTTCCAAATTTTGAAAACTGCAACCTTAGAAAAAGTATCATACTAATTATAATTCTTGCCTCTTCAACTAAACAAATGTTTTCCTCAAACATTTTGTAACGTTGCCGAAAACAATAAGGATTCTGTGATTGATAATATTGGTACTATCCCATGTATAAATTATTATATCATTAACATTACTCAGACACCCATAACAAAGATTATAAAATCGTATAATCTGTTACTTTCATGATTAAGAGGGTGGAACCCAGCCACCAAATGCTCTTTCTAATTCTTGTGCTACGGCCAGGCACAGATGATCATTATACGGAGCTGCTACAACCTTGAACAAAACAACAAAACGAACTTTAAATTATCTTGAGTTAACTTTAACTCTTTTATTAACTTTAATGTTAAAGTCACAACCAAGTGGCATAAAAGGTAAGTAAATATTTATAACTTGCATAATAAAACAGGAAAATAAAATTAATACAATATTGTCAATATAAAACATTGGCACTGATACTACAACAGCTCTTTTGAGAGTAAAATAATGTGTCATAGCCACAAAATATTTACCTGCACTCCAACAGGTAATCCATTCCTATCTAAACCAAGCGGCACTTGACAAACAGGTAACCTCAGGACATTGAAGAGACACCAATAGCCAAAATTAAAAGGTCTCAAATAAGCCGTATAATGATAGCCAGCTGGGAACGGCGAGGGTGGATAAAATAATACTCCATTATCTTGCAATTTATCCTAAAAATTAAAAAATACCATTTACTTAAGCGACGTAAACTCCTAGCTATTGAAGGGTCGAATTTAACTGGCACTTCAAGACCATGTGCACATATAAAGGCAACGCGTGGACACATGCATTATTTTTCTCCTACGTCGGCTGTGATTTCATTTATTAAACCACCACGGTACACCTTATCAGGCTTTCCCTTTCATGCCTATCATTCCCTCATTCCTTACTCATTGATTCTCGGGATGTTTATCCCTTTCTTTCTCATACACGAAATATACTTCTTAAGTAATATTGTAGAAAATTAATCAACCAAACGTAATTATGAAATTCTTCTTGTATAAATATACAAACAATTTTTTAGATAAATAGATTTGTATGTATTTCCTTATTACAAAAAAACTTACCAACAGGTATTTTTTCATGTTTGCAGTTACATCCCTTGCCCAGTCAGGCTTTTCTTTTGGCAGTAAATCTTCGTCAATCAATTTCATAATTGCTGCTAATGTCAACTCGGATTTACCACTTACTAATTTCGAGATTTCCGTGACGGCATTTGCACGATACTGGAAAAAGAGACACTTTTTAATTAATTCTCTCTGTTGCTCCGAAAAATTAAATTTTAACATTGTACATATTTGATGAAAATCTTCGACTGTATAAAAGTAAATAAACTTTCAGAGCTGTTTACTTCTGAAGACATAAAATTAACATACAGTGGTCCACGGTTGGCTGGAAGAGCATTCGGGACCGACAACTTCCGTGGACCACTTCACATTATTTTACGCCCATGACAAAATTTTAAAAAGTATACTAGCACACCTTTTTATTTGTTATATTCAACTTGAAATCAAAATTTTCTTCAGACATCCAAAACCTCCATAAACGATAGCTGTATTCAGAGCCAGGTATCTTTATCTACAATAAAAAGTATATGAACATGAAATTTCTGAAAAACAGAAGATACATGAAAGTTCCTAAGTACTCTAGTTGTATAAACCTTATATTTTAAATTACTGAATTTTTTCTTAGAGTAAAAAGATAATACAAAATAAGTAATACAATACATCTTTATATAAAAATTTAAACAAAAATCGTGCAATTAATATAATGAAATATAGTAAACAACTGATTATTATCGTTAATTCGAAAAGAAAATTATATTATCTTAAGGACGTATCTGTGATAAATTCCGTGAAAGTGTAAATCCTTTCTTAGATACAGGAATTAAAACCGCATTTTTAAAGAGAAAAAATTTACTTTTGTTGCAGATCCAGTAAGTTCTTTAAAATGTTGTACTGCTTTTAAAAGAGCAGATCGCATGTCAGAATTTATTTTGCTTGCTCTCAAGTCTCCTGAACTTCCCTGATAAAATATATTAAGAGTTTTTAAATTCACTGTTGTATCAAGTTTCAACAGATGCTCTTTTTTTCCAATTAACACTTTCAAAATAGGTATCAAATCTTCTGCCTTTTTGCAAATGGGACCTGCCTCTGCCATTGAATTAGGATAATCTTTTTTTCGAAGTCCAATACCTTTCAATGGTGTCAAACCTAAAATTGATCTTATTATTATCATAAACTATAGTTCAGTAACATATTATAATCACAGACCAAAGTAGTAGTATCACTTAAAATTATTTACATAATAGCAAAACTAACAAAAGTTAATATGTGTAAATAATCATAAGTTAGAAGTAATGTAAATTAGAAAAAATTTTAAACCTTCTGTTGGTTTATGTCCAAAAACTCCATTGAAGAAAGCTGGCATTCTAGTAGAACCACCAATATCACTGCCAATTGAAAATGCAGTTCCACATGCAGCAGTAATAGCTCCTTCTCCACCACTACTCCCACCAACATTCCTTGTAATATTGTACGGATTGCAAGTTTGTCCATACAAATTATTTCTAGACTCTGTCCATAAATTTAACTCAGGAATATTTGTCTTTGCTATTAAAATCCCCCCAGCTTCTTTCACATAGCTTATTGCTGTTGCATCTTCTTCGGATCGAAAATCTTTTCTGTTTACTAAACCCATTGTATGAAGCATACCTAAATAATTGTTATAATGGCTATAATATTTTTCCTTCAATTTTTTGTAAACTGATTTCAAATCATATAAACTGAAAGTGTCCAACATACTTTCTTTATTAACACTTTTGTGAACAATGATGTATTGCTACATTTTTTCATAAGACTAAGCTCATGGCTCTTCATGTAGTACTACACCTTTTCATAAATTAAAACTACTAGTCTTTGACACAACACTGTGCCATAATATACCGATTTTCTTATATTCCCACATTACTGCATAGATGAAAATGGTTATATATAAAGTTCCTTAAAAATTTGTCAATATTTATATGAAAAAATTTCTTAACTACTATAAGTCAAACATGAAAATGAGCATGCACAGTATTGTCATTCTATGCAGCAATTAATGGGTTGAGAATGTGAAAAGTATATTTGAAGCTTAATTAAACTTATTGCCTTTCAAATTGCACAATGAAAAACATTCAATCAGCATACATTATATATTACATATAAAATATAAAGTTACCCTTAGCTTCATTGCTTTCTTTCGTTGTAAAGGGAACACCTAGAAAAGGTTTATTTTCTTTCAAAGCATCAGTGTCCACTATTTTTTCCAAAAATTTGTCTACTTCTTTTGCTTCTTCCAAGGCATCGGAATATCTATCTTCTACTACAGCATTTATTAATTCATTTACCTCTTTTGCTCTTTTTATAAATGTATTAACTACTTCAAAAGATGTTACTTTCTTTGTCCTATGAAAAATTTCAATTAATTTATCTACAATTATGTACCTCTATTTTTTATTCATTAGTAATACCATTTAACTTATAAACACAATTATAGGTATTATATTTATATTAATATCTTATCACCAATATATTATATTAATCAATTATCACTACTATCATAGCTTTTACAACATTTGGATTATAATAATAATTCAAGAAATATTTTAAATAATAAATAAAAATTAAACTTGAAAACTACCTGATTCTTTCAGCTAATTCCAATGCACTCAATAGTAGTAGATCATTTTTTATTGGCGGTACAACTTTTGATTTGCGATCATAATAAAATCCAAATAATATCTCCACAAAGCAGTCAAATATCATATGTAACTGGATGATACAGCACTTTAAAGAGTCGGTTACAATCTTCCTTGTTACATCAAACATTGTTTTGGAATCATCATTTTCCTAGAGAATAAAATAAATTTAGTATAATTTAAAATTGATTAAAGAAATGTCATGCAAATTTCTTATGTTTATATATTAGCTTATCACAATTAACACATGTGAAATTTCTTACTTTCACGTAAAGACAAACTTTTAGTACGAATAAAAATTTTCGAAATGTATTTTCCTGTACACATAATAAAACTTTCCAACTACCTGACTTTTTATTGAAGTACACATGCTGATGCTGGCCAACTATCAAAAGAGTACACAAATCCAAATCATCAAATTGATACTTGCAAAATATTAATTCAGCAAATTTTAAATATGTCGATCATGCATACTATGCATCTAATTAACAATGAGGCCAGCATGATTTATATTTGAATAACTGTAATTTTATATATATAGTTGGAAACTATGTTCTACTGCATAATTAATGTCAGCAATCGCTTCAATGATTGGATGACGATATTGTGAATTTATGTAACACTTTCATTAGTATAATTAAAAGTTTATATTTTTATGTTGTATATATACATATATATAAGTATTATTTGACATAAGTGCTTTTATCAAAGCACCAATTGCATGTGAAAATACCAATCTGTGAAAGTAAACATTACGCCGTCGCGTGACACTAGGTGCAGAATCTCTCGAATACTCGCAGTATTGCCAATAAGAATAGGCGCGAAATTTAAATTAGACTTTGCAACACTCAAGTTTCAAATATTCACAATGATCAATGTACAATGACATGTAAACAATTCACAAGGAAGTAAATGAAATATAACATACTAATTTGAATTAAACATTACAGATAAGTCGGATACTATTTTCAACTATGTGAATTATGTTATACAGCTTTAAAAAATATATAGTGATAAAAGGTATATTTCATTTATTAGGAGTACATAATACAAAAATGAACATACCTAATCTACAATGATCAATCACAGAAGATGTATAAAATTTGTGAAAGTTGCTACAAATAAATGCTTTACAGACTATAAAATTACAAAAAACAAGAAATTTTGATTTTTGTAGGAAGTCTAAAGTCATAAGAAAAATATATAAAGATTAATAAAATTAGGGATTCTTGACATTTTATATTGTAGTAGTAATAACAAAAATATTTACTAATTTAAATTTTCTACATACCCCATAGTGATTATAATTTATATACACCTTTATAGAAGATAATGCTGTTTTAATACAATTTTTATGTAAAAATTACAAAAATTATACTACTTGTGAGGTGACAGTAATAATAAATTCCTCAATACTGAATCCCTATACGAATCTAAACTACCAACACACATTTTAAGAAACTGAGAAGTATTAGATAAATTATCAATATTACTATATAATGTAAGTATAAAACTATAACGCCATATTAAAGGTTCAATATCAGTAGAACAACGAAGTAGTAATAAAAACAGATTTCGAACTTTACTCCAGTCTCTACGGGTAACATGTGATTTCATTTCACTGAGAATTACATGTTTTGAAAAGGCTATAGAATGCTGTTTTCCACGTTTTGTATGATAATGCATAATTTTACACTGAGTATTCCTTCCCTCTGAATTCTCTTCTGCTGCTTCTGTCTTTCCATTTGGTCCACTTCTTTTATCTAGCCAAAGTAATTCAATGGCTTCATTCTGGAAAAGGAGAATTTGTAGTATTTATAACATCACAATATAAAATGAAATTCTATATTTACATACCACTTTTTCCTTTCTAATCTTCTGCATGCTCAATCTTTCAAACAATTTAAATTATTATATATATTTAACTTCATAAAATGTGTAATGTGTATATATCTAATATGGATTTAATTCATTTGATTAATGTATTGCATTAGAGCCCACACGTATTGTCAAAACCCTTTTTTATGATATATTTACAAGAAATATCTGCTGCTAAAAATTGGTTAAACACATATTTAGTAATATAATTGACAGAAGACTTCTATACATTTAATTTTGTTCTTAATGTTATATCACTTATTATTTGTAGAACATTAACTTCATAGTTGCAAATATTAAGGATGAATATTCAAATGAGAGCTATTATTTTAAAATTAGTATATCAAAAATCTAAATAATTTTTATTATTAATGAATTTAGTTGCAATGAATTATAAGAAGATAATTCTTTCTTAACCCTCTGACAATTGGGTTTTTCCTACTAACAAGAGGACCTCCCAAAGCGGTTGCCTCAGATTTTAATGAGCTCTTGCATGTTGTTGTATAGATCATGTTATTACAAATCTCCCTATTTATGATTTTGGGCATAGACAGTCAATAACTCAAAAGGTATTTAATGCATAAAGAAACTCTACATTGCCACCCACTGTTTTGCCAGCTGCTCCAAGCTATTGTATTTGATAGTAGCTCTTACATACAATAGAGCAGATAAACTCTGTCAGAATTTTAACATTAAACATCTTTTAAACTATTGTCCATTTACACCCAAAACCACATATTCATAATGACATTATCTATTAATGTAGGCGAGCTCATTAAAATCTGAGATGACCACTTTGGGAGTTCTCCTTGTAAGTAGCAATTGTAGAATGAAGAAACTCTCCTTTTAGTACTATTCTTCTAACATACAAAATCTGGAACAAAGAACGAATGTTTCACTACTATGCTTTGCTACACAAATATTATATAAATAATTTGCATTAACCATTTTAAACACGGTTCAATGTCATACAATTTAAGAGAAAACCAGATAATCACATGAAAATTATTTTTAAAATTAAGATTTGATGAAGCATTATAAGTGTTTGATAATATTTACCATTGAGTTTAAAAGAATTATTTCATGTTTATTTCGTATTTAGAGTGGTTGAATATACATAAAGTATGGAATTTATCTATTAAACTCATCTATGCTAAGTTTTACAAAGAATAAAGTAAAAGGAACATTTGCACTGAAGTGTTCAACACTCTATTTACAGAAATTCTGCAGGTTTCTAATACCATGTAAACATCAAGCGAGCGAGCACGAACGAACATGTGGTTTTCACAAATAATCGCTTAGTGAAAACGAAAAAATACTAGTAAATTTTTGCTCGCTCGCGTTCGCCGGTGATCTATAGCGGAGCGGTAACATCAAAGGAATGTCTTTGTTGTGACAAACATGTTTAGTAAAATATCTTGGAAACTATTCATTCTAAAGCAAAAATTTAAATTGGTAAGTTGTATGTTTTTGGTTGCCGAATTTATCTATGGAAGCAGTTTCCGCAAAAATCATTTTGTTTGAACAGTACGTTAAAACTCAACACATTTTTGCAAAATGTTAATTCATTTTAATGAAAATTTGTGCACAGAAGTTTAAATTGATGAATTGTATGTTTTAGGAATCCAATTCTTCAGTAAAAAAAAATCGATTTGTTTTTATTTTTCATAATGTCTGATATATGGAAAATCATTCCCAAAAGGTTTGAAGTCGATTCCATACAAAATAACGCTCACAAGAAATGTTACCCAAGTGACACGTCGATTTTTATGAATCTTTGGTCTAATGTACGTATGTATATGGAATTTTTACAAATAATTTAGAACTGCGTGCTCTAATTTAGATTTAGCTCTTATTTTAATATTCATTTCATAACATCACTGTCGCGACATCAGTTCCACCGTCTGAACGGGGCTTCAAAGAGCATCTCTTGGACAACCGTGATCTAGGGTTTTTATTTAGGATGAACACGAAGTTACTAGAATTGGCACATGATTATTTGCCACCTATCGGACAGATGTAGTGGAATGTATAGTACTATATTTTACAAACAATTAGTTCGTCTTCACTTTCTTTGTTCATTCAGAGACCTACTTTTTTTTAGTAGACGTCTAAATATTTATGCGATTGTTACGTACATACTGGTGGAAAAAAGATATCTAATGTCGGAGAAGATAAAGAATTTACTCATGTATTTAAACAGTTGACACTGGATGATAGATAATAATAAATACCACCCCAACATGTGAATTTAGAAGTTATATCGTGATACTTATATTCAGTGCATTTTTCAACTTTTTCACAAAATGGATTTTGGTACTTTGTTGAGTGTAGCACAGAAAAATGAAAATGTTAAACAGGTTGTTACATTCTTCCTTTTAAATTTATTTATAATAGTTCTAAGTATAATTTAGAATATACATCATTGATGAAACTTGCATATTTTACAGCCTATTGCCTGCTATCAAACAAAATTTGCTCCTCCCAAGAAACCAACCAAACAGGCTAAGGCACTTTCTCATAATATAAAGAAATTTTTGGCTCGTAAGGAAGAGGAAGAAAAGCAAAAAGCTTTTGAAGAAAAGAAAAAAAGAGAAGTAAGTGGAGTAAAGCATATTTTTTATTATATATTATTTAAATGGCCACTTGTATTAATTTAACATTTATTAACGTTGTACTTCACTTTTAGAATTTGTTAGCACTGCGTGATCATAAAGCACAAAGTCGGATAAATAAACATTTAAAAGTATGTAAGGCTGCAAACAAATCTGTATTAGCGGATGCAATTGACAATGAAAATACAGCTGTCACAATGGCAGGTATGAATATTATAATTTTATTAAAATATGTTTGATGTCTATATGAATATGTATACCATAAAAATGAATTTTTTACAAATGTATAAGTTTATTAATATTAAACATGGTATACGGTTATGTCATTGTACTAAATGATAGTACAATATATTGTTTAATTTAATACTCAGTTCATTAATTTTGATATTTATTTCTTTATTAAGAAAAATTAAATTTTAGTATCTTTATATTTTAATTTTCAATGTGTAACTGTACTTAATATCAATTAAAAACGTGAATTTATAATGTATAAACATGCAGATATTTGTTTATCATATGGGAAAATAAAATTTTGGGTATATTCTTCCATTGAAATTATCACCATAAATTAATAGAAGAATTTTAATGCGTTTGTAATTGATGAATTCGATCTATTAGCGGAGGTGGATATAGGTTGTGATTTCTAAGGAAAAAAATAATACAGTGGTGTGTGTGATCAATGATGTTCACATAAATGAGTATTTAGAAGTATCAGTCTGTATCCATAATGGGCAGTATTTTTGCCCACAGGTAATTGAGTATGAATATGTTCAATCAGCGCAATGCCTTCTTACTTTTCCACCGTCCAACAGGGCAGTGGGATTTTGTGGATTTACATGGCAGTGGATTCCAAGGGATTAAGGTCAGAATTAATCTAATTCTAGAGTAGTCTAGAGGACAAACTCTAGATCGATTATTATCATTGACCGTATTAGTACAAATATTTAGTACATAAAGTAAAAAGTTAATACATCTTTATGTATTATCTAAGCATAATACTTTAACTTTCTTCATTTATTAATAATATACAATATATTTATTTAAAACAGACATACACTTCTTGCCCAGATGGGCCTTCTGCCTTGCTTCCTTGCCACATGTTACTGTATGGTGGGGCAAGGACCATGTACTGACTATGTTCATAGAAAGCAAGAGAGTACTTCAAATGGATGATAGTATTAATTTAAGTTTCACAGAAAACATGGCTTAAAGACTGCCAGCTAGCATGTTCTGTGGAAGCAAGGTAAGGGCCCCCCATCCAGGTAAGAAGCGCCCGTGTCTGATTTAGAGGATTTGCTTCAAAAAGTTTTTCTTCCCTGTAATTAAGTCAAAGTAAGGATACTATTGATAATTTAATGTTAAGATAACATAGTTACTACACTATCAACTGTATATTATATTTAAATTATTTTGCACTTTTCTTTAAATACCAAAATTTACTCACTTGCTCACATTGGTTATGAAGTGAAAGATTATTCAAATGCTATATATCCTCCTCTAATCAAAAATTATTTGAATCTACTCTACTACTGCTTGAACCCTCTGACTATTATATGTCACATAGTGGCTTTCCACTAAATGATTTTTGAACTGATACACCACTATACAGGATGAATGTATGAAAAGTGGAAGAAGAAAATGTTTCATTGTTGTTTTTATAAGTAATAGAGAGACATAAATGAATTTGTAAAATTTGCAATAAATTTCAAAATACTATAAGCTCAATTTTTTAAAATAGAATACCATATTTTTTTAATATTACATAGATGAATTTATATGATAAAATAACAATTAACGTTGTGAGAAGTGAAAAATTGGAAACACAATTTAAACGTGATGTAATACTTACAGTTCCGATTGCGATGTACCACATTGATGAGAATTGAGGGTATATTATCCTTAGGTTATTTCCTTAAAAAAACATTTGAAGGTTTCTTTTGAAAATAATTTCTATTGAACACAAGTGTTGATTAGAAAGAAGGCGGACCAATCAATGGATCCTGTTTTTTATCTATTATAAACTTATTATTAGTGGAGGTATATATAATATAAATAATGTTACATTACTTTCAAATTATTTGTTTAGCTTTTGAGGTTGTACAATCTTGAATGTTGTATCATAACAATGTGGATGCAATGAATGACATAGTGAAGAAGTACACCTGTGTCATGCACCTAGTATCCACTTACAAGTAGTGATAGAACTGTGCATTCAGTTCAGCCATTGACAAAGGGTTAATACGACAGTCAACACTGAAAAATTTATGTACTTTCTGTGGTTCTGAATATATTATATTCTCGAAAATGAAAGAGATTAATTGGTTCTACAAAAATTATGTGTCAGTTAGACAAATGATAGAATTCATTTATATTTTTCAATATATTATTTAAACAAATAAATGTTTTAGGAATTTGTTCACGTAATTCAATTTATCGTAAAAAAATATACAATTTCTATCTGAAGCATTTTTTTTACAATTAATAGTTATTGAGATATTGGAGAAAACGTATTTTCCACTCGAATTTTTCATATGCAATAATACCTCTTACTAGAGTGAAATTGAAAATTCTGAGTTATTTGTATTCTTTATGTACACAAAAATTCATGAAAACCGGTTACAATTTTAAAAAATTTGTTAATTTTTAATATACTGTTTAAACAAATTATTTTTTCGGAAATCTAATTGTATATTGCAGCGACCGATGTGTGAACTCTTTTCCGCATTGGTGGACAATCGTGTTACGCATTCGGTCGTCGGTCGTTGTTTCGCTGCGCCACCCTGGCGGTCCTAGCGTGATCTGTTTCTTTAGTCTTTCATGACGCGGACACGACCGAGAAACGATAATCTCATCGAGAACACCGTTTCGAAAATATCGCGAGTTTGTTACGCTTTTTTTATACATTCTACACGCCTGTTTATAAAGAAAGTATTTAAACACACAATGAATAGCCATCATTTACGTGACAGTGACCTGCAAGTGGTGACCTGTCGACGTGATCGTTGCCGAAATAAAACGCACGCAGTGTTTTGTAAGGAGACGGACCAAGATGGCCGAGTCACAACAGCAAGCAAACGGGAACGAAATAATGCGCGTGGGCGTTCTGGCACTGCTATTCTTCGCAGATGAACCCTAACTATGGTTCATGCAGCTCCAGGGACAGTTTACGTTTGGCAATATTACGGTGGATTCGACGAATTTCCTCTACGCTCTATCGGGCCTGGACGGAAATCCTCCGAGCACCTCCTCTGGAAATCCTCCGAGCACCTCCTCTGGAAATCGGACGGTACAAAAAATCAAAGTCACAGCTGATTCGGTGGCTTTTGACGTCGGAGAAAGGAAAGATGAGACCGCTTTTGGCTGGCGAGGAATTGAGAGACCATAAACCATTGCAGTTCCTGAGGCACCTCGGGAATGTCACAGGTACGACCGTTCTGAAGAATTTACTTCGTACGATCTGGTCCGACCGACTGCCTCGAAATTTACAAGCTATCCTCGCGGGACATGCGGAGATGCCGCATGAGAAGATCGCGGAACTTGCCGACAAAATACACGAGACGATGGCAGGTTCACAAATCGCCAGCGTCTCTCCATCATCGGAGATAATGGGACTCCAGCAGGTGGTGGCCGAGTTCGTCCAAGAGCTCAGGCTCGAACGACAGCAAGGACGTTCCCAGGCTGGAAATCGTCCCAGCGTTAGAAGTCGCAGGCAGACTCGAAGTACGGAAAGGAAGTCTGATAAGAGCTCAGCAGCGAACTGCTGGTATCACCGTATCTTCGGCGATCAGGCTACCCGACGTCGTTCTCCCTGTGCGCGAAAGACGGCAAACGGTACGAACCGGCAAGGAACTACGGCGGTACCTAGGGATGATAAACTGTTATGGGCGTTTCATCCCTAGGGCAGCCACTCAGTGCCCTGGTAATCGATAGAAGGATAAAGGGAGACGTTCCCATTATCTGGACGACGATGGCGGAAGAAGCTTTCACGGCCAGCAAGGACGTCCTGGCGAACACCACGATGGTCACACATCCGGTATCGGACGCGCTGTTAGCCATGACAGAGGACGCTTCGGATTTTGCTATCGGTGCCATGCTGCAGCAACGTATGGCAACTTCTTGCCTTTTTCATCAAGGCCCCTAACGCAGCGCGATGGAAATGCAGCACGTACGACAACTACGTGTCGGAGTTTTACGTGCAGTGTGCATTCCTAGGGTCTTTCCACAAGGCCCCTATGGGTGAGGGATTGAAATACGCTCAATCAGCGCGTTCGAGTATAGGGTCTATACAAGAACTACCAATTCAACTCCGGGGTAAGCCCAAGAATCGACCTATGGTCGGGGCAAGGCCTTTCTAATCCTCTACCAGCTCTGCAGGCTGGTACTCGAGCAGAGACCGCTGCTCACCCGTCGAGTTGTACGGCCTACTCTCCCCCGCGATATGGGGTCACCACATACCACTACGAATCCAACCTCAGTGGTCGGTACGGCACAGGGCAAAGCCCCGTCCGCGGGCACACAGACCCGGTGGCACCAGTTTTCGAGCCTTGGACCTGAAGTATAACTGGTCGCACTTTCGGCGGCCACTTACCAAAGCTTTCCTGCCCTCTGAAAATGCTGTCACATCTTCAAACCAACACGGGTAGGTCAGTTTACTGGGATATAGCTTGGTTGGGGGGGTGTCGCTACTCACCTATGGGCGGCCCGGTATCTACCCAACCCTGCCTGAGAACTTCTAGCTGTTTATGCCACCGTGAAGAGGTTCCATTTCGCCATGGAAGGACACCCGTTTGCCATTTATACCAACCACAAGCCGCTGATATATGCTTTCAATCAGAAGCTGGACAAGTGCTCTTCAAAACAGTACCGCCACCTCTACTTCATCGTCCAGTTTACCACCGATATTCGACATATCGAAGGACTAAACAACGTCGTAGCGGATGCACTGTCTCGCGTCGAAAGAATCACAGAGGCAGTGGATCACGAGACTATGGCAACAGCGCAGAAAAACGATCAGGAGCTACAGCAGCTACTAGAGACCGGTTCGGCCCTGCAGTGATGGTTATCCAACACAGCGTTATGGTCGAGTCTGCACAACAGTAGTATGGAATGTTTTGCAAGTTTATGGCTCCTCTCACGAATGCGAGTAGTTGACTGAGTAGAAGGGTAGCAGAAAATTTCAACCGCGAAACGATTAAGTGCTTCAGTGGTGCAACTTATGCTCCATGAAATGACGAGAGCTGTAAGACTTTCGTCGACCTGCATCGGTTTATCCCGCTGAGCAATTTCAGATAATTACTAGACCATTTTCGTAATCGAAAGTGCGCTTTACTCAGTGGCTCGATTAATTGATTACGAATGGAAGGCCAACGGATATTTCGCACCCTCTTCCTTGTCCAATTGTTGGAGGACACGAATCGCAAGATACAGTGTGACCGTCAGCAGCTGATATTTCTCCATTGGGAGACAGGGAGATCTGATTATTCTTTGCTCCTTCCTCGTCATTCTCTTCCCCTTTTTCCATCACGTGCTTCTTCCTTCAAACTCTTTCTTTCTTTCTCTACCGCTTCCACTCTTTTGGCTAAGATGATGGCTACGTGACTTGACAAAGTGTCTATGCTAGCCAACGTTCACCAAAACCAAATTTTAGCGACTCTTCAACCGCTAATGTGTGCAATAGATACGTAATCGCCAGTGTTTGTTGCTTTTTCAGTATTTAGCGGTGTTTTTATTTTGCGCCTGCAAATCTGCGTGCGGCGATGTCGTTTCCAATTCGATTCATTAGCACAGAAATCTGTTTATTTAAGTATTATAGTACAGTATGTTGGCGGCAGACGTCTAGTGTGTTGAGTTTAGGGAAAGCGGAAGGTCCAGGGTTCGATTTCCGGTCTAGTACACCTAATTTTTTGTCCCTTGCATCTATGATAAGTGTTTCTGGAAGTTTCATGCTTCGATGTAAAGACTTTGAAGATTAAACAGACAGCTCACGTGAGAAAGAACTTTCGAAAACATCTCGTTGAAGAAGGAGAAAAGGAATAGGAAGGGAACAGAATTACAAAGAATGCAATTTTCATAATTTTAAATATGAAATACTATTATAATTTTGGGTGATATCTTTTAAAGAATATAATAATTTTTCTGTTTTTAGGGCCCTCTCAACCTGATGAGGACGATTATGGATATGTATCGCAGGAAGCCTCAGCCTTTTATAATCAGTTAATGAGTAAATATAATACCACACCGCAGAAGCCAGATTTTAGCGATAGTCGAAAGAAGACAATAAAGGATATTGCATCTACAAAGGTGAGAATAACACCTTACTTTTTAGAATAAAAATAAAAATATTAAACATATAACGTGGACCTCTCTAGTACGACCAGTAACAACAGTGTCGATATACCTTTAGCATTTACTGTTAAGCCGAGGAACTTGATTTTTTTCAAGCAAAACTTACACTTGTCGATTCGGAATCTCTACCCTCGATCTTCAGGACGTAGAAGCGTTTTCCATAGGCACGAGTCTAGGCGTTGTTTAGTATTTCTACAAAATAATTGTAATGATTCATGATTTCAGGATAGAGTGAAGCAAGCTTTAAAGCAGCAAGAAGTAGAAGAAGCTTTGGGACATCGACGAAAAAGAAAGTCCTCTAATAAAGAAGTGGAAACGGAATCAGAAGTAAAATTCGAGGACAATGCTGAAGACGAAAGGGAGAAAAAAGAAAGAGAAGAAAAACCCAGACCTAAAAAGAGGTCAATGCCGCCACCAATGGACTTCAGTGAATTACTTAAGATTGCAGAAAAAAAACAATATGAACCGATTGTAATAGATGTTAAGCCAAAGAATGATGAACCTGAAAGATTGATGACAAAAAGACAGATGAAAGAATACGCGAAAGAAAAAGAGTGGCGAGAAAGAAAAGAACAACGGAGTAAAGGCGTTATTATAAACAACAAAGAAGCGACTACTGCTGCTACTGCTGCTACTCCTCCTACTACTACTACTAATAATAATAATAAGTTGAGTAAGTCAACCAACAATCGTGGTAATGTCACTGTTGTTGATAAAGTATCTAAGGCATCTGATAAATTAACTACATCTTCGTCTTCGAATAAAATACCTCCGAAACCAATACCGGGAACTTCACTGCCCAAGAAAATTGTTGAGAAACCTAATGAGAGCAAGCCCAGTATAAATAAACCCAGCGTTTCGAAAACGTCGGAAAGGGATATATTGTTGGAGGAACGAAAAAAATTAGAGGCAGAAAGAAGGAAATTAGAGGAAATGCGACAAGCGATTGAAGAAGAAAAAAAGAAACTAAAATTAAATAAAAGTAAAATTGAAGATGTGAAAGTTGCTGTGAAGCCTGAAAAATCGATGTCCAAGATAAAAGTGCCAGAAAAACAAATGTTGTCGAAAAATTTGAAACAAAAAGAACTTCCGGTGGCGAATACAGCGAAATGCCGTGCACCTGTTGTTGGAAATGATAAAATAAAGCAGTTTCCACCTCCAGATCTCAGACAACTCAAGTCTAAACCTGCATTTCCGTCAAGGGAACACAAGAAGTCTCTGGTTATTAATAAACGTGAGTAGATTTCACACTGTTATGTATTAAATGATCTGAGTGGTCAGTTTTCGGTATCCCAACTATAGCAAGTACAAGTATCCCCCTAGGTCATAGATCAGTTGAATAAACCTGTTTTCGACGCTACAAAATGGCCAAACTCATGAAATTTGTTGTTATTGCTATATATTTCACGTTTTTTATGCTACCTTAATCTACTTAAAAATTGTCAAAAAAATTTAAACTGCTGTCATTATCGCTGGTATCTTAAATATTTGTAGCATATCTTTCAAAGAAACGGTAAATTAGATATTTATTGTTAAATTATAAACAAATTTTATAGGTCGTATAGAGGATGACGATGAAGGGGAAGAAGAATATGATTCCGAACTTGATGACTTTATCGATGATGGAGTACAAGAAGAGGGTGAAGATTATAGCAGATATATAAGTGAAATATTTGGTTATGATAAAAGTAAATATAAGTATGTTGACCATGATGATGGAGCTATGGAAAGTAGTTTTGCACAGCAACTGAAAGAGGAATATGTATCTACTAAAATAGGTAATGATAACAGTCACTATTGTATAATCCAATCTATGCTTGTATAACTAATAAAATAAAATTATAATTATAGGCATAATGGAAGATTTAGAAGATATGCGGATGGAAGCTATGGAAAAGAAACGGAAAGCACTCTTTAAAAAGAAAAAATGAGAATGGCCACAAGATTGTTTGTAAATTTTTATTAAATTTTATTTAATAAAATATGATATGATTATACTATACCTAATACATCATATTTTTTTCTAACAAGTGACCTTTAATCACAAAACAGGAAATAATATAAACATATAATATAAAAAAAAATACAAAAGTACAAAAATACAAAAATAAGCTCTCAATGTAGACAGCCTGACAGAGTTGTTCCTCGTATAACGCTTGCTACCGAAAGGATCCCGCTCGGTCGAATCGCTCGCTCTTATATTGAACAAGACAACTGGGGAAGAAGAAGTCCACACACGAAGGGTGGAGGCGCTCCTTGTGATAGGGATACGTGTTACATACACCTTTGATTTGCCCTGCATTCCTTGCTCGCTTGCTCCATCAGGAAAGCCAATCAGCTGAGTCGCGCATACCGCGAAGTATCGGTGCGCAAAAGCCATCGCCCTCGCTTTGCATAACATTTAAGACACGGGCTATGTCTGTCATTCAGCGGATTCGCCAATCCATGATAATACGATAACCGACTTGGCCAACCGGATTGCGTGAATCCCGACTCCAATAAAGCCCGTGGACAAGAGCCACGCAGGGCAGTTAGAGTCAGGAACCACCAGTCAGGGTATGACAATTGTAAACCTATTTTTATTTATTATAGAATATATTTGAATATTGTTGATTGTATCCTTGTCACAGTATTTATCCACCCAAATCATTCCACTTCCCCTTTCCTTCCATAATACAAGTATAGCTAAGGTATGCTTTTGCACTTTAAAACAGCAAGAACAGTCCGATCCGGACGTAACAAAATTGGTGTCAGAAGTGGGATACACCAGTTTTATATCCGGCCGTAACATACGCACAATCCACTCCCATGCTGCCTCTTATGTTTCGAATGGACACGCGAGACTAAGTCCCTTGCGGGATAAACTGAAATAATTAGATGTAGCAACTAAGCCCTTGATAAGAGAGTCATTATATGTCGCGATTCAGGCTAATGTAAGTTCGTAAATAATGGATCGCTAATAAATTGCCGTCTGTCTCTGCGATGTGGTCCCCCCCAACGCTCGGTATCGAATGGTCCCGCTCCGTCCGTGAGCCGGCTTTTAAACTAAACGGAAAGGAGTGGGGAGGAGATCCACATACAGGGTGGGGGCGCTCCTTATGGAGGGGGTACGCCCCAAGCACTCCCACTCCTGCTTCTCATAGTTGGACCGGTCCATAAGTTCCTTATGGAATAAAATTAATTAATTCGTGGCAGCGTATCAGATCCTACGAGTATGTGACTAGTATCGAAACAGTTCCTACTTAGTCGAAACGCAGAGATATTATAATGAGTTATTCGCAGCGATACGCTCAGACATCTTACTTTCTGCGTAGCGTGCGCCGATCGCATGGATGCAAAGTCCGAGAGTACCGCTTATTGTTAGGGCCGTATCAATGATGAGTACCGGTGCCCCAATTTATAATGTTTCAAAATTACGTTGTGAAATTTTAGCCGGCGAGTCAACTGGCTTCCGGGCGAACCAAATAACAGGAAAAATTTATTGCGCACGTTACAATGCTCCATTTCGACGAAATCAAAACATTCTTTCTATCGTTCTACTTTTTTCGCACTATTGCTGGATTCTGCGAATACTTTATTTAATAAATTTTCAGTATCGAATGAAGGAACTTTCACTGCATATTGCGATGCATTATATTGCCTTTCAATAAATTAATATCTACGTTCTGCTAATTTCTTTTTTTAATTACTTTAGACTGTTTTTAATTAATCTTATGTAAATTTACTGAAAAAACCGGTTCTTTCAACTTATGCCATGTTTTCGGGATTCTGCCCCACTATGCGACGTTCGAATCTTCGGGGCCTTCCCGTGAGAGGAGAAGGTGTTTTGAAGGGCCAGTTGGGAATGCCCCGAAAATAAATACTTTAGATAGACGGCGCTGTCTGACACGTTCCTAAAATTTTTTAAATAAAATGCATTGTTAAACAAACCATACATTTTTTATTACCTCATTTTTCCTACCAAGCCGGAGATATTTTTAGCAAAACCAAAGCGGCGGCAACCCTGGTTATTTATGAAACTCGTTGGAGACAACCCTGAGAGGTCAGTTCTAAATTTGCCTATTTTATTTATTAATAAATTGAGTGTTCGGTATACTAAGCACATCTTCCGCCACATATTACCTCACGCTGTATAATATCTGCGTCTCATAAAAGGCCTGTAAAAAATGCATTGAATTTAAATTGATTTAATATTCCACATATTTATATACTAGCGTGTATTGTATTATGTATCAAATGATTTATTTTATTTCTTATCTTACATTGTTATGTCAAAAAATAATAATATAATATCATTCAAAGTCTGTTTTCGTTTCAAAAATGTACACTTGTACTTCTTATCGCATATACAGAAGGAATACTTTCATAATATAAATCTATCTGTCAATAAAATCCGCATTCATTCATTCTGTATTATCTTTTAATTAAACGTGACTTGTTTTAATTACCTGATATAACTTAGTTTATACATATAAGTAGAGTACATAAAAAATACACGTGTGTGTGTGTGCGTGTGTGTGTATGAACAGGGTGACTAACTACAATCGGAAATTCTTAGTACTTTCTTCGCTGTTAAATAGTGTAAAAGTGTACAAGACAAATGTTAAATTGTGTTTATATAATTCTCTTCAACCCCTTTGCATCCGCGGATGAGATATCTCGCGAACTAATTTTCACTCGACCGATTCTTTGGACGAGATATCTCGCGTGTCTTATCATTGCACTATTTAACGATGCTGTACATAGAATATTTTATAATTATGTATTATCAATAAAAGAAGAAACAGTATACGTATACACGGGTCGCATAGATCATGTTGATCATATTATAAATGGGTGCCAATTCATATGTAAACGTATAAAATGATACAAAAAATATTTTATGCATTTCATTGACATTCCGTCTAATTTTCTTATTATATGAAATTGTGTACATTAAAAGAGAAACACTTTTCTTGAAACGAGAGAAAATATAATTTCTGGATTATTAAAGAAATATTTCACATAGGAAGAAAATTCTTGCCATCGAAGAAGAAAGTTTCGAAAAAAATTACCGCTACGATTGAGATGTCGATACATTTCTGCAAAAGTAGCCCCCAGAATAAAACAATCACTTCCCACGAAACGTTGTGCAGTATGTCGGCACTATAATGTAACACTATATACATATAAATCATCTTTTGAAATGTTTCACGTAAAAGAAAAATAAAACAGTTTTTCTAAAAAATGTATATTGTTTTTTTCTTCTCTTATTAATAATACACAACTATAAAATATCTTATGTACAGTATCGTTAAATAGTACGGTATAAAGACACACGACATATCTCGTCCAAAGAATCGGATAGGTAAAACAGTTCGCGAGATATCTCGTCCAAACAATCGACTCTGTTAATCATTACTAGATTAATGTTAATAACACGTTACATTACTTGGATACGATAAATGTATAAATTAGCGGACTGCAGTACTGCATGCTTCAAGCCATTTCTCATTATATGTGGAAGAAACAAAGAAGAAAATTTCTGAAAAATGATCGTCTGAAAGATACTTAGAACATTTCTTTACACTTGTACTTGTAAAAAAAAATATTCAGCTTTTAAATTTTTAGTAGACCACCCTATACATCTAGATATGCAGGGTTACTCTAGACGAACGCAATATAAAATAGCTGTTAAAATACTAAATAGTAGAAAATACAAGGAAATTTGAGTAGACTTCTCTTTACCATTTTTTGCAAAAAATACATATTATTAAAGAAACAATTTTTTTTTAATTCCTTAAAACGATTTAATTTATAGTTTGTTTTAATAGAACGCTATTGTTACTTTTATCATGGCAAAAATGGTCAAAAAATTCAACAGATTTACGTAAAATCATTTTGAAAATGTCCAAATGCATAGAAGAGCAACAGGTATTGGTAGCATTATGGACAAAGATTACTCTTCCTGTTGTTTATGGAATATGTGGAGACTTTGCATTTACAGCTTACAGACACTACCGATAAACATTTTGGATTTTAATTCTCTGATCCATTTTTTGAAATTATATGTAAAAAGGATCGTCTATCACATTGTCTATCAAAAACAAATGATTATGCTTCTAATTAATCATGATGAGTAATTGATAAATTATACAATTATAATTGATATGCATATTCCATAAATAACAGAAAGGGTAGTAAATATTTTTCACATAATTCAGAATTATTACTCTATTGCAGCCATTACTTATTTCGAGCTCAACATCTTGCATACACATGATGAGCACCTTTTTACATTTTTGCAATGCCCAAATAAATGCGCAAAGTGACTTTACAAAATTGTTTTTTCAGGCATAAAAAAATAGTCAAGAAAAGTACATTTATATTTATTTATGTCTCCTTATCGAGCAGATGCTATTTGATACTGCATTTATTTAGAAACACTCTGCACATGTTTGTTTATTTAATTATTCGTAAAAAATAAATATCACTATTTGAATAGTTATGCTTAGGTATAATGTTTCACACTGAGGTAGATAAAATTAGCCGAAGGTATTTACAAGAACGCTGTTTTAGGCGCTATAAACTCCCTCCTTCCATCATGAATTCAATAATTCGTTGTATCCCAAGGACAAAAATAGTTTTGCTTTCACTCTTAAATAAAACTTAAAAATTTAACATTATATCAGTAGTACATAAAATAAACAATAAACGCGGTGCATTCTATGACCAATAATGAGTCTAACAATATCAGTGTTATGTACGCAACACTTTTCTAATATTATTCCAAAGGCAATTATCTCAAATATTATGTTGTTGTTTCTGGAAAAATTTATATTATTTTAGAAATACAATAGCTAATACCCGCTTATCCGTAATGTAAAAAAGAAGAAAATATTTGTATCCTTACTAACAAAATAGAGTTCTAAACACTGTACATTACGACTTCTTTAGTTTTATAAAATTTAGAATATTATAAGCCTATACTATGTCAGGAAAAGATATAGAAAAAATTCATACATTCCGTACTTGTAACGTGATCCGTTTTTCAAAAATATTTCTGAACTATAGCATTTAGAGACATTCAAATGTAAAGACTTTCGAGAATGTATTCGATAGTTTTACTCGAGTCCATTTGTTTCCAACATAAACCATAAGTAACGCAGAATCTTTCGAAGTGTGAAATTGCACTCATGCACTCACTCATACGATAATATAATTATTACTTCTCTTGAATTTACTTCAGTTATAACATTACATCATATTACACTTATTAGTAAAAATATTCATTTCACTTTTACAATACAGAAAATTATAAAATATGTACGTCAATTGTATTAGCAAAATTCTTTTCGTCGCATCCTAAATTACATCGAGGGTTTCATGAATTTACAGCCATAAACAGATAACAAAGGATTACTGAAGTCGAAAGGAAAGAATGTGTAATTTTTAGGAGGGAATTTGACTGTTGCAGGTACATAAATATACTTCTCAATATTGAATCTAATTGGTACATATCACATTCCATATGATTCTATTTTTTATATGTATATATAAAACATACAAAAATGTTAAAGTAATGTTTCTTGAATTATTAATATGACTCTTGCAGAATATATGCTGTACAATGTATAATATTCACATGTGTAAGTTACAAAAACTTATAAAGAAAATTATATTAAGCAATATATTAAACATATGGTACTCACATATGATATAATGGAAGCTTATTGTAAGTAACAGGCAATCTTCTTCTATTTTATAACTTGATATATTATGGCCTACGTGTGGAAGGAAAATGCCTGAACTTGTTGATATGTGAAACCATATAATTAAATCTAAGTTCCAGCAATATTTACAAATAACTTAAAGTTCAGAACTGACTAATTCGTAATCAATTTTATCATTTATACGGCGAAATCGAAATTTTGATTCTTCAGCCATCGGAAAGGATTGCATTAGATCGTATTTTTACGTATTCACCCAGAGATCACGCTAGTAGAAGTTTCATTGTGAATATGACAAGAACTATATATTATAAAAAGAACTTTTATATACAACATAATGCATGTGTAAGCAAATGTGTAAAGGTCAAAAAAATGATGCACTGAGGTTCCTAACATTATTTCTCGTACCAAAATAATGAAAGGACTTTTTAAATAAATTACATGAACGTAGTAATTAAGAAACAATATATGACGGTCTCCAAAGTTTCTATAACTTATATTGCGTTTATTCATTGAGACACTGCGAAATTGTCATTATTTAAATAATCGTCTTATGCTTCGCAGGATCCTGAATTTCTTGATCACGATAATAGAAAATTATACAACAAGCAGTTCGTGTTTTAAAATTAATACGTGTTAATTGGAAACGAGAAACATTTTCTAAGAATTCCATACCAGGTTTTTAAATCTTTATAATCTACTAAAGCGTTAAAAACAAAGAAGAATTTACATTTCTACACATCGAGATATGCTGAAGTCAATAAGTACACTTCATGCAGAGAAACAGAAACAGAGGACGGAGAAAGTACAAGTATTGCATGTATGTACAAATTGTCAAAAAATATCAGAAAGTATTATTTCTAAATTATTACAGTCCATGATGCAAACAATAACTGCTCATAAATTTGAAACTGTCTTACATATTTTTATACATTGTTCATCATTTTGGTATGTGGAATAATAGTGCGAAATTTTACGCATTATTTTTTGTACCTTGTGTATATATGTACACACACACGCTCGCGCGCGCGTACACGAAACACGTATACAGTAACGCACGCACACACATTACGCGCGCGCTCATATATATTTATTTATATAGTTTATATATATTTATATATTTGCTCATATATATTTATTTATATAGTAAGTTAATCCATACTATGTATATAATCATAGTTCATACGTACACTATCTCTGACTTCGATGAAATTTTTGACGTGTATAACAACATGAACTATTATGAAATCCGAGAGTTAAGATTCCTTTAAAAAATCTTTAGTTGGAAGCTATGTTGCTACAGTTATGAACAAGTAACAAATCTGATTTTACTTGCAAAACTTTCGACTTTCGTTTTAAAAATACAGCACACGCGAAGAAAATGTTTAAATTTATATAAGCAATGATTTCTTTTTATACGTATAAAATATCCAAAGTAAATATTATTACTTTCTTAAATAAAATTTGACCTGTAAATTTTGGTATCCATACCAAATGTTTAAGCAATTTCAAAATATGGCTGTTCATTTTGTTATACTCGCCAAAGACAACGTACTCATAAAATTTCATTCAAGTTAGAGATGGTGTACATATAGACTGTGGCCACTTATTATAAAATAGCATATGTATGTATATATAAAAGATATATACAGGATACAGAAAGAAAAGAAGCAGAAAAATAGGCAATAGGAATGCAGCGCCTCAGCGAGACAGAGTCGATAATACGTTTCATAACAAACAAAGGACAAATATAAGATTTTGACAGAATTTTAAGAGATTTATATACTTATCGTTGCATCTAAATTAACGTAACTATGTATCGCATATGAAATCGAAAACCAGTAATCCGCAACGCGCACGAATTAATACATAAAAGAAAGTAATTTAAAGTTTTACATCGAGTAGTATGGCATTTTTATGAAAAACGTGTAAAGAAGTCAATGCATACATACATCAGTAAATTGGTATAGAAAAGTACTGGGGGTAATTGTGTTATGATTTTTGTAATATTCTTCGTGAAATTATCCAAATACGTATAAACTAAAATTCTTGACCTTTTGTTCCTAATTTTTAGTTTCCGATTTCAGTGTGACAACATGTTTTATCATAATTTACAATAAACGTTGAGTATTATGTGAACGCATCGCCCCTTTCTCGCAAATGTATATGCGCATGCGAATGCATGCTTCTAGCAAATAATCCTGGCATATTAAAACTCATCAATGCCTCCATCAGAAACGCCAGCCCGTACTTTATCCAGTACTTTGTTGACAAATTCGGTTGAATGATTGGCTATCCGTACTTCTGAAACAAATTAATGTGTTAACGGCAATGATAATATGAATAAAATGTATTCATAAGGTTTTTACAATTAATTTCTCTAAAGGAAATTTAATTTAAACAAATGAATAGTATTGTACCCCACACAAGTTAGGAAACAATAATATTCTATAAGCTTTTAATTGTAATAAAATCTTATAAAAACATCTTATCAATATACGAATATCAATGAAAATTTATAATTAAACATACTTTAACACAAAAATACAACGCTTAAATATACTGGTCCATGTACACTTGCATTCCAATATGAAGGTGTAATTTTTAATAATTTTACAAGTAAAAACTTACTAGTAGTAATGTAAAACATTAAGACCATTTACACATTTTAAATAGATAGCTTTGTACCTATTTCACACTTTAACTTCATGTTATACACTACAAGAATACTCATTTCGATTCAATTATACAAGTTGAAGAGTCCATAACCGATCACTTAAACCACTTTCCTAGACTTGAAGATAGAAAAAATGTTAATATGGTGATATAAACCAATTTTTTACATTACCAAAACGTAATTTCAAGGTCATCAATGTTTTTTTAATGGCTTCATGCAATATTTTTTGCAATGGAAGAGATAGCAAGGTCACTCTACTATCATTGATGTATTTCTAAAAGGCAGTATATATTTTTTCACTCTTTAGCGTTATAGCTGCACTAACGTAAATTGAATGACCTACATCACCAGTCCCTTCAAATGACTTTGAACTGAAACTGTGCAAGTGAAATTGTAAAATATAAAATTATTTTGTTTGAATTAAGTTAAATGTACAAAATGATTTCATTGAACGAGAATGCACTTACTCAAATATTCAAGAGAAGATTGAATCAATCATTCTCAACAGAATGGATGCGCAAGTCCTAATTTTTTTTTTTTCTAATGTTCCTGGAAACAGTTGTTTACTAACTGTGCACATCATTATCTTATTATTTTTTCCACAGATAAAAGTCTAGTAGAATAAGATCAAATGAACGAGTCAGTCATGATATTTGTCTATTATACCCAATCCAATGACTTGGGAATTTAATAAAATTACTTACATTTAAAATTTTTAATTGTTTGATCCTAAATTTCTTAATTCAAGTTCATTTGAAGATTACAGTGTTATAGGTCATTGAACTCATATTAACGCTGGCTATAACACTATTATGTATAGTTGTTGTATTATAAAGCTAGCCACTCGTGGTTGCATCCTTTCTGTATGTATGCGCAGAAGCACGATATGCACGTATAATTTCAGTATCAGCCTTCAATATGCACTGATAGTCATTCTGGCGTACCATTGTATACGTGCATAGAAAAGATACATCCTTCAGTGGCTAGGTACTGGTACCACTACAAAAAGTTTAAATAATAAATTCTATAATCGCTTATATCTCAGAAACGGAGCATCAGATTGTAAAACAGTAAAGAAAATCTTTCTGAATCTTTTAACACGATAAATTACTTTGTTTTAGCTTTTACAGCTTGTTTGGGACTCCCTTTGTAACGTTATATCAAATTTATAAAAAATTTTCTACGATACTAACTCGTGGCCAATTTACAGCATTTTTCCATTTGACGCGTCAATTCCTCCTGATTTTCTCGATTAGGTTCCGTTAATTTAGCAGCAAGCGTTTGTTTAGCTTGTGATATGCCGTGAATCAATCGCCCTGCAACAATGGTTGTTTATCTGTTAAATTATCTTCTTTACCTTTCAATTCTTAACTCTTTGACTGGGGCTGATCTATAATAAATCTTCTTCATATTACGTAATAAATTGTATTCATATTTGTATAAATTAATAAGTAATGCATGAATTGTTTGACCAATACTCAAAGGAGTGAAATTTGGAAAACTACTGCCTAGCAACAATCAACTATCCAGTGGACCTGTATGTCAAGTGTACTAGGAAGCAATCATAACTTAGAAGGAAGCTACTACAGTGACGTGTTGTCCTAAAAAATTATTTAGTGTGAACCCACTATAGTGACGCGTGGTAGCCAAAGGGTTAAGATAATTTCTTTGTTCTATATAATAAATAATATTTAGTACTAAAATACAATGGGAACAAAAAAAAAACAAAAATGTAATGCAACAAACAAAATCAAGCAAATTTCAAAATATACGTTCTTACACTTTAAGATAGAGAATTTTTTCATAACAAGCAATGTAAATGCATATGTACATAATATAAATGGTACATAAAATATATCTCTAAGATAAGTCCGTCATAATATCCTGAAGTGTAGAAATGTGAAAAAATCAGTTATATTTGTATTCAAGTCTAACAATAAATACTCAACTGTGTTCTTGTTCAAGGCCGTGTAATTTTATTTTATTTGCTTCATGCTGAGCTTTTTTCTTCAAACGACATGCTCGAGAAGCAAGCTTATTTTTTTCCTTTCGTGTTTTGGGTCTTGCTGTAAATGGTAATTCCGAAACAGGTGTCATATCGTTTATAATGCGAGCGAGTTTATCCAATTCGCGACCAATACTATATAATTTACGTGGATTTGGAGTAAGGTCATTTCCATCTCCTTTTCTTGCTTTCCCACTATGTTTGATTCCACGAAGAGCACAGTGTGGACTAAAAACAGGATCTGTGGCTTCATTTAAAATGTGCGGATCTTCTAGACGCGCCCTTGCAACAAGTCTCTGTCCTTTTGGACCTTTTGCTTGAACATTATACTGCCAAAAGTATCGTTCCTTTTTACTATGTCTATTTTCTCGACCTGAATCTGCACTCCCGCATCCTACTCTACTCCCATTGCTTTGGTCATCACCATCACTGCCACCTGTATCTATAGAAACATATATTTATACTATAATCTCATATAAATTATTTTTATTTTGATATTCATTATATAGGTATATATAATAGTATAAATGATTAGTTTGAAAATGACAGTATTTGTTCATAAAGAATAAATAAATAATAATACCATTGTCACTGCTGTAATCATCATAATGATCACTGTCATCATCACTATCTTCATAACCTTCATCATGACTAAAATGATCAATATGGTAAAGTGGATCTGGACTAAGTGCTCCTCCAGTACTTAAGCTACTTGTTGAACCTGCTTCAACAACACCAACACTTCCTGTGCTTAACAAATGTGGTCGTGGTTCCCTGCGAGCCCATATTTGTTCTAATCCCGTTCGGGTTGGTGCAGACATTGACAGTCTAGGAACTTTAGATTTGTTGCTTGCTGTGGATCCAACATCTATTTGTATAGATGTAGAATTATCAAAAGAGTTTTCACATCTTCTCATTAGAAGCTCATGAAGAGCAGACTGTCCATTAGGCCTACTCATAGGATGAGGAGATGTTGATGAACTTGCTGTTGAACTACCTTTAAAATAATTATCATTATTTTCAACTGAAAACTAATTAGTTTATATCTATATACATTAAAATAAGTGATAAATGCATAAAGTGAAAGTATTCTACAAGGAACATAATATTGAAAATAAAAACCAAAATGACTAACTTGAAGATTAAAAAGTATTTTCATAAATATCTTTTTGTAAAAACGTGAACACTAAAAGCTATAATCAGACAGTCCCTTTTCTTACAAAATTAACAGTTACATGTATATGTTGTGGATCGTTGCTTTTTTTCCATGATAAACTTTAGTAAACTATACTTTTAACATTCTATTTACTTAATAAAATTAAGCCTGCGAGATAAAATATTGAACTTTTACATAACACTATTCAATTTGTATTCTAATTACTACAATATTATTGATGAAAACTATATGATTTTATTTTAGAAAGTCAAGATGACCTTGTACTTTTTATGGAAAAAGCAAATTTTATAAGTAATCATTAAACACATTCAGGATGGTATAGCTCACAGATAAAGTACTGCCTAAAGCATATATCTGATGAACTATACTAGAGGTGAGACATTATAAGCAAAATATTTCAAATAACAAAAAAGAATAAGGTTAATTATAATAATAAAAAGTACTACTGGCAATGAATTTTGAGAAAATAATTACCATAAGGAAAGATTATCAATGCTATTCATAATCTTTTTATCCTTGGTTTTGTAATATCATTTGAATAAAAAGAAAAAGTATAGTGAATTTTAAAACAGTGAATATAAAAAAAGCAGGAAATAAAATTATATATAAACCTGCAATATTACTGGTTCCTGGACTTGGAAAAGCAGGAGGACTAATTGTATCCAAATTATCAGCAACATTGATATTGATATTCAGATTAAATCCATGTGCATTCATATATGTAGGACAAATATTACGATACGTTGTTCCAGATTGTGGAAAGCTACTTGGAGCAAAACCAGGAGTGGTCTCATTAAATAATGGACCGATTGATTGAACCATGTTGATATCCCCTTTCACTGGTTGAAGCCTCTCTTCTGGTAATAACAGATCATCAAAATTTAAATCACCAAGAAGCGTATCATCATTAGCATTTAATTCAGCAAGAGTAGGCCCTTGTATAAGATCTGCCTTATCCACTTGAAATATGTCATCGTCTTCCATTTTAAAAGAAACGTCTAATTGATCACAATCTATCTTGAATGGAGATTCAATGTGATCTGGTCTGGTGGGCCATATTGACGGTATAGTTAATGGGGATGGTGAAAATTGATCATATACACCCCTAGTACTTCTGTGACCTCCTGGTATTGGTACAGATGCTGAAGACGGACCCATCTCTTGATTGGATTCTTGCTTTATCATACTGTCCATTGGACTGCTTTTGATCTCCGAAAAGAACTCAGTGTATCCAGAGTCTCCCATGAACAATCAAATCTTAAAATGAATTGTATTGTAAATTTTCAGTTATTAACATACAAATTAGAAACAACTATTTAAATTATTTAATATGCAACATGAAAAATACTCACTAATTGTCCTTATATAAATGAATCAAATGTCCCGTACAATGATTTGAAATGCCAAAACTTTTTTTTGTAGTAACAGAGTATATGCAACCATATAAACTCGTTAAAACAAACTTAAGCTAATCCAAACGACATAAAAACACGTTGAAAACTGTCTATGCTTATTTAATTTATAGTCGAAATAAAATAAATAGTGACATTTAAAATGACGGTTCATCCGTTTGCATAGTTCGTGTTATTGTAAATTAATGATAAAAGTCATCAATCCACGCGCTTACATAGTACGATCACTACCCGCACATGAAATGACCATGACTTTTGTTAGCAAATATTTTTCCTAGACGACAACATGTCTCACAAAATTTTCTCGATTCAATCTTTGAAGAGTATTCTTCTCGCATACGAAATAGAAGTTACGAGAAAAATCACTTTGTAAACTTCTTTTACACCACCTTTTACTGCTACGCACCAAAAACTCATACGATCCAATCACAAAACACAGTTTGTTATTGTTTTGCCACAAGATTTCGAGACAGTATCATTGATATTAACATAAATAGGGAACGGTCACATGACAAAAGTCGAGTGTCCAGCCAATGAAAACATCGAACCAATCATGGTTAAATTTTCAACTTGTTAGTCATTTATGATTCGTGAATTTCAGATTACACACAATATAATAAAATATTCACACGGTAACGCAAACTTTCAATGATACATATTATATTATATGTATAATATACTGCACATGATTATAAACTTTACGGAAGGAATTATAACGAAATATTAAGAGGATATATATCAATATAAAAATTGAAGCGAGCAAAAAACAAGATAAACAATGAAAACAGAAATTTAAATAATAGAAAAATTATAATCGGAGAACAAGAAAAATTAATTATTTACAACCGCTTCAAAAGTCACGCATATATAGTATCCGACAACTTCGTCTAGATACTTGCAGGCGTACTCATTAAGCAGTAACAAATTTCCACTTACATTCCTGGATAAATGTTTGTCTGGCGTAAAATAAAAAAATATTTACAACGAATATATGTCAATAATTAGTCATTACGGAGAAAGGTCTCTCTCTACCTTTACCTGTATCATGTATTTAGGTCTCAAGACTAAATTGTCGAACAGTAACAGTATTACACATGCAAAGATATTTTATTATGTTGGTAAGCTGTAAGTGAAGTATAGTGGAATTTGTTATTGCTTGCAACTTAAGCTTACTACCGATGGAGAGAGTAATTAAGCGATAACAAATTTTCATTATAGGCTATATAAAAGATGAAGTTTCAGGAAGTATTTTTTTTCTATACAGCCCAAATAAACTATAGTCTTTCTTTTTCATGTCACCCAACATCGACCGTAATGGTCATATAGCCAGGAGTCCTACAGTTTTAGGTTGGTTATGGACCACCATTAAATAGGGATTTGTCACAGCCTAACGAGTACCACCTTCAGGTTGCAAACTTAAATTGTTAAGCAATAGATGTATTAAACTATAGCTTTTCGTTATTAATAATATATTAAATATAAGTATATTATCTCCTTCATGAATTTCTTATGTGTTCGATAAGTTAATTTTACTAGAGACTTTTTTAAATTAGTATATTTTACAATTCACAAAATATTTAAATAGCCGAGCGTATGGAAACAAAATGTCCCGATCGTTCGCTGTTCGCCATAAGCGAAAAAACCTGCTCATAATACCATAAAACTGAAACTTCTTCTTACGTATAGTAAATATTTTCTATGTAATTATCTTCTATTTTTCATGCATTAAAATAGTAACTACTAAAGTAACGAGATATAATCGTAATATTGATAAAAGTGTGAATTTTGCGAAAATGAAAGGTGTTACTTAATTCTCTTCCTAGATGTTACAGGTATAGTTCTTTAAGTATGTTTATGTTTGCAGAGGTACAATGGACACTGTAGGAACAAAACAGCAATGATGTTACTTTTATTTGTGAATTAAATAACGAATACTTAGGAGTGTTAATAAATTAAAAATGCAGCAATAAAAGTAAATCATGTATGTGTAACACAATTTCATAACCAAGTGTACCTTTATAAAAAGACAGAACATTTGCTAGCATATCAAAATGGCTGGTGACAAGGTAGTCGGTGGTTCTTCGTATATGAGTGGAGGAAAAGTACACCATATAGGTGCCTGCAATGTAAACTTAAATTTAGAAGACGATTTCTCGGAATCTGTCGAACACATCCCTTGCCCAGAATTTCAATTTTCGGCAAGTTCATTAAATTTTTATTATGTTGAAATTGTTTATGAATTTAATAACTTATAACTTCGTGGAAAGATGTGTTTGTACATACCTTATTGACAATGTGATAGTAGAATTAATAAATTCTACTTCAAATTATAATAACATTCCTCTTATGTTTGTTAACATGTGCAAAATGTTTGCAAGAAAAAGTAGTGTAACAGCTTTGCCGTTGTACATTCTATCTCATTTAATATTAAAAAAAATGTTCACGTACATAGTAAAATAATAAAAAGTAAAAACGAATTTAATGTTTTCCATTCTGTTTTCTTATTGCTGATTTCTTCGGAAATTGTTATCATTTAATATTGAAAATGTAACAAATCCATTCTTAACATGTATTGTATGTACAGTTACTCACTGATTTGAGCATACGCTAACAAAAAATAGATGAATAGATAATAAATTTCTTTCCGAGGTGCTGGACAATGAGATCTTTTTCATTTTTTAAATAAAATAATACATATATGTTTAAACTTTTGGAGAAGTATATTCAATTTTGATAATATTTATTTAACAGATCTTTTTTATTTAGCATAGTTTAAAAAGTACATCAAAGAGTTGTTTAAGAAAGGATACTAAAGGACATAATTGTGGAATCATAACCACTTTTACACAGATAGTTCATGGATAATTTCAGACATTATCTGGACTATTTACACATTGATGCTTATAAGTCAGAAGTAAAAATCCCTCAGAAAGTACAGAAAAATGTTTGAAATAAATGTTAGTGGAATTGAAATATGTATTCAAAATTATTAACATTTGTTAACAATTGCATAGTAAGTTTAAAAGAAGTTAAAGTCAGATAGTCCAATGTTACCTTGTTTTAGACTCATTTATAAGTGGTTTGAGGACAGATTTGAGTCTCTATGTTGAGTATTTGTCTTGATCGGTGGACACCAAATGATAGTATGACCTTGAGATGACCTTGAACTCAGAAATTTATGATCAAGCAATGACAATATCAAAGTATGCAATTATTTTATTTGAATTAAATTAAATGTTCACAATGGTGTCAATACTTCTGTCCACCACTGTAGGTTTTCTATATCTCATGACTCTCTCTGTATATGTTAAATCTTTCATTAATTTCTCATTGGTTATAATATTTGAAGCAATATACTGTTATAAAGAACAACAATTGACTGATAATACTTATTGGAATTCTTGTCAGCTTTTTCACATGAAAGGGAAGAGCATGATCATTCACCCTAGAACTCAAATAGAAACAATGGAAATATAATAAAAGAATGTATTTCTTAATTAAAGCTTTATTATATTTTACACAATTCAATGAATTCTGGTTTACAAATATGTTCACTGTTTTTAGTAAATACAGTATAAATGTTAGTGTACCATACTTAATAGCTTCAGTGAAAATGATTAAAAAATATTGTAATCAACAAAGCTTTTTAGTTTTAGAATTAGAATTATTTTGAAAAATAACAAAAAAGTAAAAATACTACAAACATGAAATATAAAATGTTACATAAAAATATTAAGTGGAATTTAAACTTTTTATATTGAAATATCATTATTTTTAATTTTGTCTACTTTTAAATATATTATGTGTTTTAAAATGTTTGATATGATAAAAGATAATGCAAAAATTTGTATCTAAGTGTATTTAAATTGTCTAATTAAAATACATATTTATTATTTTAGACAGTAGCTTGCTGTTTCTGTAATGGATATTATGGCCCATGTTTTGGAGAACCTGTTTGTTCAACATGCCATACATTTTTATTTCCTAATGATATTGGTCTTCAACAAGTTCGAATCTTCAGTGAGGTATGTTGTCTGTATTATAATTCTTTGTTACAAGTTAATGCAGTCTAGACTAATTAGCAAAATAATCTTGTATTGTGATGTTACTTTAATCCTACCATTTTTCTCAGTTACATTACACATTTGTACTCCTTCAGGTTATAGTGATTTGATGTGTCTTTGTAAGAATGAAATTAGAGAAGAACAATTGCAAGCACAGTGGCGAACAGAAGGGTAAACATGCAACACTAATTTCACAATGAAATGATGATACTGGAAATTCGTGTAATTCATTAGTAAGGAAAAAATGATTAAAATTACAAAACAAGTATAGTGTACAAAACATAATAGTTTATTTTCGTTTATATTAAAAATATGCAAAGTATTTAAAAAAATAGGTTTGTGATGGAATGTTTGCAGTTTTGTACACGGGCATAAAACAACTAGTATCATACTGAATCCAAAATTGTTTATCATTTAATAAACAGTATGCCTACAAAAATAAAAGCAGTAGCAGACAATAAGGTGAAATGGACAAAGTACTAGCTTATCTTTAATATAACAAACATACAACATAATATAACAATTCGAGTGCAAAACTGTAAACACTGAATCACCCAATACATTTTTCTTTTATATATTTTTTATATTATTACTTAAGAGAAATTAAAGTGATATATTTTGTACAATACATTCATTTTACAGTTACGATTCTTCCGGATTTACATCCGGAAACCGCAGACAATATTAACTGTAACAAACCGAATCCTGAAAGTCTTAAAACTCTAATACATTCATCTTGTAATTTTAGTGATCTCTTCCATTGTGAAATTAAAGACGTGTATTTACACTTCTGTGTAAATATATGATTCTATGTATAGTCATGGAATATTATCAATAAATATAAAAAATATAAAAAAATGTTCAACTCATAAATTTCATTTTGAGTCATATAGACCTGAGGAAAACAGAAGGGTTAATAAACAATTATTTGTATTATAGTAAAATGTGCTTATTATTAACAATGTAAAAAATGTAGGAGGAGTACTAGGAACAGACATCTGAAAGAATTTCACGTTTGTTGCTTTTTATATAAAATTAAATAATGCTGTGTTCAGAGAACAAATTAGTATGTATGGAAAATGCTTGCAATATGTGCTGATACTGTTAAGTGTACCTGGGAAATGCTTACAGTGCTACAGGCTTACACAGTTTAGTCTAACTTATTGTCAGTTATACTAAAATGGAAAAATATTTCTTATCTCTCATGGTATATACACAAATGCTAGACAATAAATGTAAGCTGTACTACTGTACATAATGTTAGTAATATTAATAATATATAATCAATATCTTTAAAATATTTACATAGAAAAAAGATGATGAAGATTCAGGAAATGACGAACCAACTGAACTATATTATAATCATGAAAGAAGAGCCAGCCAGCAACAACAAAACTCTCCACAGAATGCAAATTCAAACGTATCAAACATATCAAATATCTCCAATCTTAATTCCAATGTATCTTCACATATTCACTTGCAAAATGAAAATATTCCAACCCTACAAAATTATCAAAAAGTACAATGCAGTATAAATGCAAATAGTTCTAAAAATGCAACAGTTTTTTCTCAAACTGTACATGCTTTTCATGATACAAGTTGTGATAAAATACAAGATGTAACTAATGGAGATAATAATACTAATCAGAATCATGGGAAAAAAAATTCAAGTGCTAATTTTCAAAATATGGTAGAAGAGGAATTACACAGTGCAGTTTCATTTCCAAATGCACAACAATTAGAAAATCATCACCATTACCAGAGGAATTACAAAGTACACAATGATGTAGGAGAACCATCCAGATTATACAATTTATCTGAACGATTAGAAATCTTAACAAATCATAGGCATGTTGAGCATGAACCTATTAATGAACCAGGCCTTGTGGAAAGGTTACCACCAGAAGTGCTGTTAGTTATTTTTTCGCATTTGGATGATGTTAGTCTTTGGTCAGCTGCAAATGTTTGCCGTCGATGGCGTGGCTTGCTATCAACACACATAACATCACAACAGTGGCAACAGAATGTTAAATTACGATGGCCTTTGTATAAACCTATTGGATGTGTTAAAAATTGGTACAAAGTATACGATTTTTTGGCATCTTCTGCACCTTGCAGAACATGTCTATCACAAACATGTTTAAGATCATGTCTTCCAAGAATAGAAGAAAATTCTTGGAGAAGAAACCGACTACATATTGAACTCAAGAGTTTAAGAATAGATCCTCCTGAAGGTATTGAAGCAACACCCTTAGACCAGATGTGTTGCCATTGGCAAGCAACGATAACTGGACCTGTAGGAAGTCCATATGAAGGAGGCTTGTTTTATCTTTATCTCCAAGTACCATGCAGGTACGTACAAAGTATCCTATTTTAATCATTTCATGCAGAGACCCCAAAGTTACAACATATTTAAGACAATGTTTCAGGTCAGAGTTATTCTAGAATAAGGATAATATATTTAACATAACTTCGTACTAATTAGAGTTGTTTTTGGGATTAGGAGGTTGTCTTTATTTTGCTAAATGGAATTGTACATTTTCCTCATTTAAACTTGATATTTATCTTGCAAATTCAATGAGCTATAATATGTAAATATTATTTTAATCTTTCTTAAACTTCCGCGTTTAGATTTTCATTACAATTTTTTTTTATTTCTTATAGTTTAAGAGTTGTTTGCGAAAGTACAGTGACAGGAAAAGTATTCATATACTGCGGAATTCTGACTTTAATTAACAATTACACTGTTCAACAAATTTTGACTTTTTTCGGATTTTTAATATTGACTGTGCATTTCTTATAGATTTTTGTGCGCTGAATATGAATCTGCAAGCTGTTTGTTTCCATTACCCTTAGTTTTTGAGAAAAAAAAAACAATTCTAGAAAAAAAATAGAAATTTTCAACTTCAAAAATATTTTGTGCTTTAACGGTAATAAATATTCACTTGCTCTTTGCGCGAAATGATTCTTTCGACTCTGCTGAGTGAAACTATATCATATGTTATGTTACTATTATAATAAAAAGACAGAGTTTGTTTGTATGTTCGCAAAGATCTCAGAAACATTAAACATATAGTCACAGGCTATATTTTATTGCGGAGTAAATAATATATCGCGATAAAAAGATAGTGGACTATTTTTTGTCGACGTGCCGGTGATCCACGGGGGCATAGTTCACGCACAGCCGCTAGGTGGCAAAGCTCAGCGCCTACACGCTCGAAAGAGAATTCGTCCGGCTTCATCATATAAGGAAAAAAAAAATAATCCGAATTCTGTACGCAGAAAAATCACGAGTGAAGCCGCGTCCGAGGCATGCCAGTAACATTATAAAAACGTGGTGTAGTTAGATTTCCTCCTAAATAAAAACTTATATATGATAATACCATAAAGTACTACCAATTAATTTATTAAAAGTAAATCATTTGTTTTAAAGATTTATGCTATTGTATAGTTGAATTGTTTTTCTAATTTTTGCAGTTACCCATTACGTCCACCAATAGTAAGATTTCTTACGAAGATACTTCATCCAAATGTTTCTAGACATGGTGATGTTGGTATAGATTCTATACATCATAACTGGTCATTAGCTTTGACGATATCAAAAGTGTTAATCAGTGTCCAAAGCTTGCTTACAGATCCTTATTGTCAGGTAACATTTTCTACTAACCGTAGGAAGTTAATACAATAGAATATTATATTTGAGTTATCAGAGCTTAACATTAGAATTATAAAAATTGATCATATTTGAACATATTACTATCTTATTACTTTATTAAATACATTTTATAATAACAATCGTATGTTGTACGTAGGTTTGCATGGAACCAGAATTGGGTGAAATGTATTTGAACGATCGTGAAAGGTTTGATGAAATTGCTAGAGCATGGACCTGGCGATATGCTATGCACGACGTTATAACACCATTATAAAGAATTCGCTACATAGAATGTCTCACACACACAGACATACGAGTAAATTTAATGACTTCGAAAAACTTGTAACAATAAATTACTTTTCTTACATTATAAGTAAAGTAGAAACAGTCATGAGGATTCTGACTTCCCCCACCATTTACATAAGAAAAGCATGGTCCCCACTCTAACGTTTTACAGATTCAAATGCAAGTGGCTCACATGTACACATTTGGTAGACATAGGCGTGTGGGTGTATCTTGGACGGGGCCTACTGTAGTCTTTGCCAATGTCTGTTTTCCATTTGCCGTACCAGGTGGCGCACAACAACCGTTTTCCTTTTTTCTCTCACCTCAGTTTTACACTAGTTACACCAGGTAACCCTTCAACGTAGCGATACTACACTGCAGACACGGAAGCATCGTGTCTGAATGATTCCTTGCCTTACTCCTCCGGCACTTGATAAGCGGCAGGCACTAAGTCATGTTTCTTATCCTGTTGTCTTTTGTAGACAATACGTGGTAGTTCCCGCACCATGGGATAGCGTGTGCCAAGGAAGAAAAAACAAGGGCCTATCCGGGCAAGATGAGCCCGTGTCTGCTACAAGGCGAGCGCACTCACTGCTCACGAGTAGACCTGTATACTATACACTCTTTGGATTTGAGAATTCGTGGACTATGTGGAAATAAACTATTCATTGTAGGCTTATAAAAGGCAATATATATTTTGAACAATAACAACTGAGTGTAACAATTACATTACTGTCTCTGTAAATATTTATTCAAACACAGCGTGACTACTAGGGCTGTGCGGATCGTACTGAGTCTTGGGAACCCGAGCTTCGAGACGGGTTGGAAAAATTTCTCTCTAATTGCTCGGAATACTGAAAGTTTCGGGATCCCGAGACTCTATTCTGGCTATAAGCATAAGCGGGCAACCTGACTTCGGTTCGGCTCCGCTAAAATCCGACACGATCGGATTGAGAGCCTGAGAACCACCTATTAAAAGGAAACGGAGACGGAAAGGCTTATCATTCACCACTTTTCCATCTCCTGTTGAATCCTAATTTGTACCATATTATTCATTTATACATATATTTTATTGCTACCAAATAGTCTTCTGGGTATGTCCATATACGTACTTAAATATATAAAAAATACGGTCAGAGATGCTTCGAATTATCTAGGTGTTAGACGTTTATTCTTTTACGGTTTTGGGGTGAGTGGTGAGTGGTCGAACACAGTCCTCTTACCAGAGGGCACATTCGCCTTCTCCACTTTGTGGTCAGATCCCTCAGAAACAATGGCTCTATGTTTGAAAGCAATGCAACGTTGGGTTGCTTTCCCTTTTAATATTATTAACTATTCTTTTTACATTTTATATTCAATTCAATGGCTGCATTCGATATTCTTGTATTCCTTGAACACTATCAACAGTACCCCTGTTTATGGAACAAAATATGTTCAAGATTATAAGAATAGACAGAAAAGGGATGACGCCGAATCTGCCTTATTAGTTAGTGGCTTGGACAGTATTTTAAAGACTTAAGGGCTAAAATACAAGCAATAAGAGGGACATATAATAATAAATTGAGGAAAATTAAAAAAAAATTAAATAATTCCATATCAAGTGAAATATATAAACCACAGTTGCACTGGTTTCAATATGTAAACAGTCTTTTATATAAGAACTACGAGGACGAGCTTGATTCAAAATCAAATCTGGTGAGTATAACTATAATAAACTATTATATCTTTTTATTTATTGTATACCTGTTCATACATTCGAAAGTTAATTTGAAAATTTGTAAGTACAAGTAATTCAGACGCATATAATTCTATTTTCTACATTCTCTTCGCGAGCGCAACCACTGTAGACGTTTAGCATGTACGACTTTGGAACTTGTATATATAGGGTGTCGTTGGAATCAAGCGCTTGCGAGAAGAATTAAGGAAATTAAGACACAGTGAGACATCTGGTGACCGATGACAAGACACCAGTTGACGTCACAATCTATAATTTTTTATAAATGTTTACAAGAATTTTATTTTTTAAGAATGATGCCTATAGACAAACAGTTGCGTAAAATGGAAATACATATAAAAATGTGATGTTGAGTTCGCTTAACGCCTGCACTTCCGCTTTCCGGTGAAAATCAGTTTAACCGGAAATGCATGCGTTTTCCTATTGCGCAGAGGAAGTGGCCGTTGCCATACCACTGTGGCCGTAGTCTCGGTTTAAATCTAGTTAAACGGAATAGTGTACGTTTCGTAATTTAATCAATACGTCTTGAGAGAGCTTGATGAAATTACTAATTCGAAACTTGGCATTGACCACTGCACTTTTTATTTTATTTTCTCGCGTTACTCTAAATCACAGCCGACTACTAAAACCAAAGAAAGCGCGGCGTCGGTTTCTTTTTGGTTTTATATCTTTTTGTTCTTAAACTGTATCTAGACTACAGTGTAAACTATATGTAAAATATAGACTCTATTACCGCTTAAGAACTATCAACTTATAATATATTTCTGTTCCTTAGGAACTAAGTAATCTAGGAACTTTGGTTCTATTTATTGCCTCGCGATGGCTATCGTGGGAACGCTCCCCTCCGAGCGGTTTAACTTTTTAAACTTGTGAGTTGAATAGTGCCAAGAAATAAACTTAGAAATTAGTAATATTTTGATATAACACAATATATTTACAAAATCAATCGCTTCTTTTCAAAACAACTGGGAAAACAGAATAATCGCCTAGCAATCAGGGGAATCCAGGGAAGCAATTCAAGCCCATCAAAGCCAGGTGTAGCCAACTACGAAAGCACGCGTGCCACGCCAATAAGTCGCTACACTCGTTCGCGTGGTGTGTACGTACCTTTAAACTTCGCTTCTAATAAACATCGGTGTCACGTGATTTTAGAACCACGTTCATGCGACAGCGTAAAATTCGTAGCAATTTTGAGTAAGAACAGTTGCTATAATGACAAAAATAGATGTATAGAAAGCTTGTATCATATTTAATAGTAACATGAAATGGACAAGAATTGACAAGTGAATAATGAAACATACAGTTGTATGATAAACATGTTGTACAATTTTCAGTGTTAATGAATGATCATAGAGATTATTCACATGAATAAAGTAAACAACAACGTTAGAAAACGTTTTGCAAGCTGCTGTTGTTTTTATAAAGCCGAAGATTCGGTGAAGAGAAAGAGGTTATGTTACCATACAATTTCATAAAAAGAAACGACCGCCTAAAAATAAAAGGGAAGACTGAAGTGAATAATTGTAATAACGATGAGACTTGGGATGATGTTTGATACCCGTGAAATTGGAAAACGAATACGGAGATTAGTTGATGGAAATTACTCGTATCGTAAGATCCTTATACTAATTATCATTTGTGGTGGCATATTTATTTATTTTGGCCCACTTTTTGCACAGTGGCTTTTTTCTTCCAACGGAGAAACAATACAAGGTAAGTAAATTAAACTTTCCAAATATTCCGCCTTTTCCTCTTCTTTTTCCTGTTTTGTATTGTTAACCAAATTTTACATGTTTGTCATATCATCATTTGTAAGATTTTTAGGCACAGTATTATTTGTTAAAAGAAGGACAGTTACTATACAAAATGAGGTGTATAAGAGTGACATGTAAATACTATGTTGATACACATTTTAGATAAATTAATTTTTTGTCATGTCAAAAGAAAGATTATAAATATTTTTTCAATTGTATTATGTATTTTTCTGAAAGTATACTTATATCTTATATTCAAATGAATTCAAAGATTATAATCTCCTTGTGTTAAAAAACATTATTTGTATCTTAAGCTCATAACTTGGATTGCATTCAAAGCACAACTTCATTATAATCCTATCATTTTTACAGTGTTTACCAAATATTATAAATAAGTCTTTGTACATTGCTGTGAGACTTTATAAAAAAAAAGATCTCTATCACTTTTGGAATGAGCAAGTCTAGGCCCTCATTTGTTAATATTTCAAAACGATCCTATGTTCACAAAATGACTCAGCCAAAAAGAAAGAATTTCATTTTTGCATTCTCTATTTTGTCCTTATTAATGTAATTGTAATCAATTTATGAGATTCTGCTGATTAAAATGTAACAGAAATGTCCTGATTATCTGATCTGCAGCTAGGGGTATTAGATTGTAGGATCATTGTCAATATTTTTTAATATCTATGTCATTTTCTTTTTTTCTTGTGTTGGCTCTGGTACATTTGACAACCTATTAATAAGCCACCTACATTTCACCTTTCTATTTCTGTGCAATTATTGAGTCTTGTTCATGTGCTGCACTTTAGTGGACAAGGCAGAGGCTGAGATGCCAGTTTCTGGTATCCGAACTAAAAGATTAAAAAGATTCATTTACAAGGCTAAAAGTAAACTTTCAATGTAATTGATCAAGTTTGCAGCAGAATGTCATTCATTTCACATTGTTTTTGTGATACTCCTCATGGAAATATATGTCAAGAACTGGCAATCATCTAGATATTACAAGTACAAAATGATTTATTTGCAGATATCACAGTAACTGTTAATTTTAGACTCTATTTGGTATAATACTTTTGTATACAGCATTTGATATTTTATCTAAATTTGGCATCCCATTTAAAAAAATGAAGGTAACCTTCATATTTCTATAAACATGTAAGGTAGTAAGAAACAAATTATTGCCTTATATGCTGGTATAAGAAGTATTTGTGTTTCAAGTAGTTTTTTGAGGAGAATCACTACTGTGAAAGCTACATCTAATAAACTTTCTTTAACTGTACAACATTATTTCTTCAATATTAATGATCATTATAGTACATGTGTACTTATTTGACCAAATTGCACCTCACTATCAGACATTGGTGTAAACTGTAAATTGTTACAAATACCTATATGTTACACATATGTATAGTGTACTTACACACTGTATTTCTGTATATAAGCAAAAAGTGTATGAAACAAACGAATTTCGTAATAAATGTTACTTATTTAGAGATTATCAGTTAGGATACCAGCTAATACCAAAATACAAAAAATTAGAGCGACAGTTTTATATGCAGTAATTATAGTAATTATACATTGTTATACATTGTTGGATTCAGAATAAAAAGAAGTCTTTATTTATCTCAAAAAAATAAAAATTTCCAGAAGAGTGGGGTGGGGACAATCAATTTTTATAAAAACCTTACTTTTTTTTAAAAATTTTCCTACAGATCTGTAGATCTTTAGAAACGGTATAACATTTGTTTAAATGTTTCTTTTATATCTTTTGTAATTTACGAGTTATAGGCGCATAAATAAAATGGGCGACTCGGATAAAAGGGGTGGTTTATCCTTTAAAGTACAAAAGTAGCACCAACAAAATACGGCAAAATCCTTAGGTTGGTCTAATAAATAACTGTGCAAAGTTACATCAAAATCAGCGCGTGTCACTTGCCAAACGTTCCTTGTAAGTCTGCCGTCCTCATTGGTATGAAACCAGGTTTCTTATTATCTTGTCCGTTTCTTTTTTGGTGAGCCTTGTTAGGGGCTATTCCACCCTTCAGCAGCTTCATCAGTCATACCTAGGTTTTGCTCCCTGGGCCGGACTCCACCATGCCACACAACTTAAACTAGTCCTGTTTAGTCTTCAACACCCCCTCTACAGCGGTTTCTTTGCCAGCCTGTATCTCAGTTTCTGCTCTTTACGTCACTGATGCCTTCCCCCTCGAACCCAGTTCTCTGCGTTGGTAGCCAGCTACCGTCAGTCCGCTGACATCCCTATTTCCACTATTCCTCTTAATATTGGGTCTGGAGGAGGTCCCGATCCTACAGTACTATTGTTGGCCCTAGGCTCGTTCAATATTCTCCATGCACAGTCGAAATTCGCGGCTGTTATCGGAACATGCGATATTTAGGCCCCAGCCTGACCTTCTATCAACTCTTTCAAATAGGCACCATTCAGTGATGCGATCAATTCACAAAAGAAATCGCTTGCCTGGTCTAATTTTGCGTCGGTCTGATCGAAGCGCTCCTCCTAGAAATAGTCTCGGTAAGCCTTGGTGACTTTCTGCGCCAACTGAAGGTAGAAGCACCGACAACGAACCCAGTTCGCCTGCAGCCTTCCAAGTCGCTTTTCTGCAGTGGGCACGGAGAACTTGGCCTTTCCCAAGTTTTTGTAGTTAGCGAGGGTGCAGCCGATTCCCTGAGTGGTGAATTCTTGCTCTCTCAACAAGTTGTCCTCTCATCTGTTAGAATTTGAATGGCTCGTTGAGCTTGGTGGAGGGCGACCGTTGGGCCCCGTTTGCCTTTTGTTGGTACTGGATTTATCATACTGTGTCCTCCTCTGTTTGGTCGCTGGTCTCCATTCTCAGTAATCCGGCACGAAGGATCAGACATTTGAGATATTTGTTGGGATTAGTTTGGATGTCGGAGGGGAAGGTTTGAGCTTTCAACTCGTTGCTCCGTGATTATCGGCGCTAGTGCCGAAGTCTTTTATTTCGAAATTTTGCACAAGGTGCAGCAAAGCGAGCGCAGGGGCTCGTTAACAAGAAATTGCATAGGGCGTTAACTCCTTCGTAACTTACTTAACAGGGCACAGATTGTTCTAACAACTTTGTGTAACGGACATGTTTATTTTATTATTCTACCCAAAGATTTATATCCCCATAACATGTCATAAATGTTAGAGATGGCATGTGTGGTGTATAATCAACTGTCATGTAATCGTTCATGTACAATTTCTTTAACACATTATACGTCTGCTTACTGCCACTTCCTATGTAGTCGGATCTGACTGCCAAAATAAATAAAGTGATAACAAGTGTCTGTAAATGACGAGAGCAATATTGAGACAGCGATGGAAAAATCCCACCGTTCGACGGAATGGGCGTGCAATCTGTTAAACAGATATGGAATCATCTAGAAAAGAACTTCATGTAATAAAATGCATAAAGTATAAAGACGGATATCTTTTCAGAATTTGAAGAACGCTGTATAAATGAAAGACTGGCTCCGTTTCAAATAGACGCTGAAGAGTATAACGTAAACATCCTCCATAATCCACCAAATGAAAAGGAACATCAATATTTGCCATATGTTGGTAATGGAGTCTTTGGACTTGCTATTGCACAAGACTCTCCGATATACATCAAACGAGGAAGATCATTATCACTGGCATTGCAGTGGCAACCATTAATTTCCCACCCTTTGCCCAAAAGTAACGATCATCGTGAAGCAACGGTTACTGATTTCACAAATGGAATTGTTTATTACTATCAGTGTTCCAGAGAAGGATATTATACAGAGTTTCAGTATTATGCTCATAGAATATTTGATGCAATATTGGTGCAAGACATCAAGATAACTAATACATTTTCATTTCCACAAAATGTTCCATTGAAACCACAGGTGTCTTCACACTGGAGAAATTCTCACACAGAACCAATCAAGTAATTAATTAACTTAATCAGTTTGTGAACCTTTACTTTAATAAATTTGCAATAAAGAAGAGTAATCATAGTTCAGTATAATCAAAATAAAAGGACACTAAAATTGAAGTTTATTGAAGTGATTTGTTGAATGTTTGTTCACACTTGTACATCAAATAAATCTATTAAATGTATAATTTATGTAATGAACATTTCTATTACAAATTTGGTTTTTATATGCTTTTTCTATATAATGCATATTCGTGCAAATGCAATAGAGTTACAACTGTAAATTGTATTTATGTTTTTAGAATTCAAGTAGATGATCTTGCACATGAATATAACTTAATTTCGGGTTTTGTTCCACTATCTGATTCAAATAAAGTCGTGGTGGTCTCAATACTTTATAAAACTCCACGGAGAATGGTACAAATCAAAGCAAGAAGTTCATTAAAATTAAAGTTTTTGACAAGCATACAATATAGTGAACCTATAAATATGGAAGATTACCATATGCATTATGAGACAACAAAACAGAAAGCTATAGAGGTGTGTGCAAATCATAAAATATCAAATCATCATACCTATGTTTTAATTCTGCATAACTTATTGTAGGCAATGAACAAAGCTATCAAAATCCAAAATTTGAAAGATGATCATACTAGTGTTTGGCAAAGTTATTGGCATACAGGCCTTAGGATAAGTGATTCTAAAGCTGATGGTGTTATCAATGGTCATAAAATAAATTCCACAATATACTATGTGTTGTCTCAAGTTTCAAAAGGAGTTCCAGATGTAGAGAAAAATGTAGTCATGAACGAAGGTTGTTATCGTGGACATCATACTTTGTGAGTAACAAAGTATTCTATAAATATATTGTTGCAGAATTTATATCTCATTTTCTCGTTTCAGAGATGCACCACGTTTGTGGAAAGAGACATTTTCTATTGATAGTGTAAATAATGTAGTTGAGGCATGGTTGATAACCTTAGAGAAGCAAGGATGTCATCATTTAATGACTGGAAATCCTTCAGCAGTACAGCAAGCTATTATTTTGAGTCTTGGCAGTTTACGTTTTAGTAATCAGCATCTTGAATTTAACATTGATCCGCAATATCTCCATCGCGATTATTTATTTAGGTAATGTATCAAACTATTTATTGTTACAGAATGTGTAGCAAGCACACTTACAGTTTATGCAATGACATTTTTTAACATAACTAATATTAAATGATTATATTATTATATTTTTCTTCATATTATAGTATGTATAAAGAATTATAATACAACAATAATTGTATAATATGTAGTAATGACATATAATGACAATATTCTGTGGAAAGATATCAGAATGAAATGCTAATTAATTTTTTATGGTCATTTTTATCATAATTTGACAAAAATAAGTTTATAGTAAGCTTGTAAAAATTGCATTAACAAACGTATATGTATTCGTGAGAGGACGGCAAGTGCCCGACTGGATAAGATTTAGATATCCCTGCCTTATACATTTTTTTGTATCTTCACCACATACAGAGATATTTAGGATGGCCGAGAATTTTTGCTTATTTGCCTGTAACTTATGCTTCTGTTTTTCATTTCTTCTAGGAGGATAAGTTATGGTAATGTAACTCATCTAAATATATCAGTCACAGTTGGAGAAGACAACCGTGCGGTCTTGGGCGTGGCTTTAGATAAAAGTGACAGTGTCTATTTTGGTTGTGATGCGGGTTGCTTAGATGCACCTGTTTCCTTGAGTCAGTCATATACAACTTTTCCAGTAAAATTAACAAAACCGTTAACTGCTATATTATACATAACATCTGATTATCAGCACATGCAAGATCTACGGAACGCGTTACATGTTCATGCAGTAGATGATGGTTAGTGTTAAAAACGATATCCTACTAATAAAATATATTACAAATATATTTTCTTGCAGCTCCAGCGCATGATCATCATGTAATGGCTTTGCATAAACATGGACATCAACTTGGAGGATTACCAACACTCTTTTGGGTCAGCATATGCTTTCTCATAATTGTTTTCCATTTATTCCTTTGTAAACTTATTATTAATGAATACTATAGCCACCAAGATAAACAAAAAGTCAGATATAGTAAGTTATGATCATTTTATGCAATTGTTACGCTGTGTATATGTATATACTTTGTATGTAAAATTATGCTTAAGTAAAATTGTGTATCTTTATATGATTGAATGTCATAATAAGAATATTAGGTACTATAATATATATAATATATACATTTTAGTATACTATTAAAATATTGTAATATACATTTTCATATTACACCGTAATTATACAGACAACGTAACTGAAAGTATTATAATTTGAAAATTTGTAATAAATTTTCTTTTTTGATATTTCTGATATTGTCATTTAAAATATAATTACTTTTTTGTGTATGTATCTTGGGTCCAAAAACTTGTAAACATGTAAGGTTCAACTTTCATAGCCATTTAACATTATGTCTATTGTTAGCACAGAAATTTGTTCGAAAAATACATTTCCACACCAAAAATTTAAATTTTAGTGAAAGTCGTTAACAAAATTGATCTTAGATAGTCTTAACTATACGTTTCATAGTTTTTTAAGCATTTTGGCGTCAAAGTGTTTCATACCCACGTGCACTGAGAGTGGGTTTTAAAAAATGATTATTCTTAGCAACAATTTTTAAAATAAATATTAAAAAAAATGTCCATACATTTTGTAAAATACTAGAGTCAGATTCAGCGCTTTCTGTTATCAGTTTCGAATGGTGCTTGCAGCATTGACAAAGCTTCATTCGAGAACTTTTTGTTTAGCAAAGATCGAAAACTATCTATTATTAAATCAGAAAAAATCAATAAATGGTTTAAAACACCTTCGTTTGCGTTGCAGCGAGAATCTTTTCGATTAAAATCTTTTCTATAAATTTTGAAATCTTTGTTTCTGACTTTTTGAGCCTCTTCACTGAGTTGACCAATTGAAAGGTTTGCATACCATTTTATAATTTCGCAGGAATGTATTAATGCATTACGTATACCAGTTGACGTAGGATACCATTGATGGCAGGCGCGTAAGCTATCTACCCGAGGATGAGAACGGGGGTCGAAAGCCCTTCGGGCTCACTCCTCTGGTCGATGGTGGACGCAATGGGGTGACCTGAAAAGGTCACCCAAGTCGTACCCCCACCTCCTCGCGGTGCCTGCTGGGCGGGGACGCTGATGACGGGTTCGCATGGCCATCTGAAAAGGCGACATGCCAACCTGTACCAGTGTCCCTGTACTAACGGGGGGCGGCGCGGTGTGAACGTGTTCGTGAATGGTTACGGATGGACGGATGAGTGGGCCCTGGACAACCTGTAATGGATATTCCCTGTATACTAACCACGTGGTGGAGTAGTAGTCCCCCAACCGGAATCGATCGGAGGAAATTAGTAATCAACCTCTGTCGGTTAAGACGACAGTGCGTAAGTCCTACACGAACGGCGCAGGCCGCCTGGGCGCAGGGAGCATTAGCCTCTCCCCTTTACGGTGGAGATGCATTCTCCGTAGCCAAAAAGCTATGAGGCTAAAATGGCCTGACCCGACATGCTGGCGAACACAGAATTCGGTCGGGTTGAAGTTGCAGCGCTCGGGCGGGGGTATGGAGGATTACCTGGTCATTATGTCTTCATAACTCATTGCTGGGGGGCGGGGAGTTGTCCTAGTCTGAGGTTTGCGTCATTCATCTGGTTGGATCGGATGTCGCACCCTCGATAGGGGTGACGTTAAACCTTTATCATCATTTATGGCGCGGGCCTACCCCGTAACATTTTCATAGAGTTCTTGGTTCCGATAGAGTTGGCCACCTGACAAACTGCTTCTTGGCTTCGGTACCCATAAATAGAATCTACTTCCAGCGGGGATAGATCCTCTACCTCGATAGGGGTGGCATGATGCCCGAAGCGCGTATTCTTTAACTTAACTGCCATCATGAATAATTTTAAAAGCAGAACTTATACGAAGGGAAGATCAGGAAGGGAAGAGCCAACCGGCTTGGGAGAGACACTGGTGTTGGAAGCAGGGATGTCGCAGGTGACAGCGGTCCCGGGACCGTCATATGGGACCCCAAGGACACGCTTACCCATCGGTACAATCGGAGAGGTCGCTCGTGGACGATGTGGACCTGTCCACAGGGCAGAGCGGGTGAGAGTCGGATATATCTTTGGATTCCGCCTCGGCAGGTGGAAAAGGAAAAGGGCTCCCCATGAGTCACCTTGAGAGGGAGAGGAGGGTGTGACGAGGAAACGAAGTGTCGCATAGAAGGGACGGAGGAAGACATCTTGGAGGCGTTGAACAGGATCATCCCGCCTTTCTGCTTCACGAAAGGAATTCTGGAGGAGGCAAAGGTGTCTGAAGTCATAAGATCATGGCCGACCTCAGAGGTGGAGAACTCGAAGGAGACCTTCGTTAAGGTCCTCAAGTGTGCGGCGCAGGCCCCCAAAATCAGTGACGGGCGAGCTGGCAGCAACGACGGCGGACACAAGGGATACCCTATGCTATAATGTCGAATTTACACGAAAAAACCTTTGATGATGATGATATCGTAGTGGAGGAGTGGCAGCTGTCTGGCACGTATAAGTAGATCATGGACGAGGCAGCGGACAAAGTGTCATACTCTCAGTCGTCGCGATGGAGCGATGAAAAGTCGGACGTTCCTGCTGCTTCGGTCGCTGCCGACCATCGCGGAAAGCGGAAGCGGAAAAGGACCCCACACCCGACTGTAGACGAGGCGGACGTAAGGCCGAAGTCCAGCAAGAGGCTGGCTCCCGACTACTTCACTGTGGAGATGGCCAAGCTAAAGGAATTGAACGAGTTAATTCCTCCTAGCTGCTTCAGGAAGGTTGTAATTATTGAGGAAAGGGCAGCTGATCTTACGAGGTCGCTGATTAAACTCAATCGAATGATTAAACTCGAGTGCGATGAGATCGCGAAGATGAGTCACAATAAAATGTACAATAAACAGGATCAAATCTGACAAATGAACACAACAGAAAATTTGTCACAAGTCATTAAAAATCACAGACTTGTCTGTGAAGAACTGTCGAGCACCACTCCACTGTCCACCGGGTGTACCCACACTTTTGATCACTAACGTGCACTGGTGATGTCCGCGGGGGCGGTTGAAAAAACCGTTGAAGCGGTAAATAACAATTCAACGCCCGCACGGTAGACGTTAAATTGTCAACTGATATGAAAATATGCTTGGTAGCTGCTAGCTGACAGGTGTAGTCAAGTGTGACGTCAAAGTGCGCAGCGCGTTGCGCGTCAGCTGAGCGCTGCGCGGGGCCTCACTTGACTTCGGACCGCGCTACCGCTAACATCGTTTGACAGGTGGCGCTTAACCTATCACGTTTTCGCATTTAATCGTCTTCTAAACCATTTCCAATCAATATTCATCGCGTTTAATATTCACTACTGCTCTCGTTTAACATACATTCACTATTGTTTGTTATTAATTAATACTGTTTTAATGTTAATTAATTTGTGTTTTCGCGACTTAACCCAACGGCTTTCGTGACCTTACCCTGTATACGTATACGACTTCTTCGATTATTATACGTGGTCTTTCGGTACATTTAAATAATTTTGGGATTTATTTAAATAATTGTGTGAATTTCGGAATGCAGTCATTCGAAATTGATGGGAGTAACTTATCTTAAGCAGAATTTCATGCCGAACACGCTGGTTTTTGTTAGAATTGCGTATCTCTTTTCGTTTCGCCAAAAACTCAAGAATTGTGGAGGCCTGTGTCAGACTGCGCAGCTATGCCGTACGGAATTCTTCGATTCAGCGAAAAATCATAATATATTACTGTGCCAGATTCGTAATATTTTAACGAATGTATGTGTTAGAAACAATAATATGTAAGATATTCTTGTAAGTATTCGTTACGCTTGAAAATGGGGTATTTGTCTTCATTTGTTTGCTATATGCAATGTATGTGATGCTCATTTCCCGCATTTACTACCTAACCAGTCTCTATCCTCTTGTCAGCTGTAATTCCTGAATCCATCGTTCTAAATTGTAGAGTATGCTAGAAAACCACTGGTTTTTGGTGTCGTCGGTATTTCAAGTCGCGTGACACGAAGTCCCATAAAGTGATTAGTCTATACCATACCTCGCCTGTGCACTCTACGATTTAGAACGTTGACTTCAGGAATTACATCGGGTGAAAGGATAGAGGTTGGCTAGGTAGTAAATGCGGTAACTGAACAGATGAAAGCGAATACCCAATTTTCAAGCGCAAGGAATACTGTTAGTTTTAAACTATTAACTAAAATTTAGTTAATAAATAATCAAAAACTGTCAAAAGATTAATTTGAATGAAAAGTATTTTATTTAACCAAATCGCTACATAAATTGGAGCAGGCTACAATAAACTGTAAATTATAAAATAAACATTTAATATAAAATGTGTCAATAACAATTATTACTTTTCACGACGCGTATGCTTTGCTGATGGAACAAATCCCATTCGTATATACGAATGTATTACTTATCTTTTTAGTCACGCATCTTCAATACAGTGCAGTGATATTATGCAAAGGAAAAATCTTATTTAAAGGAAAGCAAGAAATACAAATAAATTTCATATTTGGTAAAAAGTGAAAGGAATCATCTTATTAGACAAAAAAAGGAACATCCAAGTTTTTTAAGAAAAACTGAAGACAAGAGAGTCAACACATTGTTTGAAGCGGGATTTGTAAATGTACACAAAGGACATAAAATTTTGTACTGATATTTTGCTAGGACATTCACTGCTCGTGTATATACCAGCAATCTGACAAGGTGTATTGATATTGTAAATTATAGGAGGTCCTAGCATTTTGGTGCGAATAATTCAATGAATTCCTTTATTAGCATATACATAATGGCATGCGGGCAGAATACGCATAATTATTATCGTCAATTAAGTAAAATCAAATGCTTTATGAGATTTATCGTGTGTAATTGTCGATAAATAAGTTGCCCGCACAACAAATTTTAATGTAATACATAGAAGCTGTTTCCAAAATATACTTGTCGTATATTGCCAAATATGTTTCGGTGGACATGTTTAAAACAGCAGTGAATATACAATTACGCATACGAAAATAAGAAATGTTTCTGATAAAAGACGAAATCTACAGGACACCAATAACACCACACGCCCAACGATCTCCAGCGTTTCCAGTTGTCAAAGAAAGTGGCGAGCCTCCTTTACCCAAGTCGTCCTCTGCAGAATGAATGACAACTGCGCGGCCGAGAATATTGTTCGGTCCGCTAAGAGAAATTAGAGAATCGGTGATGTCCACCGTTGCTTCTCCTTGATCATTCGCCTGGATGTTGCCCAGGTCACCTACGTGTCTCACTTCATCTTTAGGTGCACCATGATTAACCTGAATATAGAGATGAACGAAATTGAATTGATCAATGCACAAAGTGAAGTGTACATACAAACATATCACATAAAATTATAAGATATAAAATACAAAATAAAAGAACATATTACTGTTACGATAAAGAGACAGAGTTTGTTTGTCTGTTTGCAAAAATCTCGAAAACTACTACACCGATTGGTATGAAATTTTCACGATACTTCCTTTACGTTTGTTGGAGTGTCGCAGGCTATAATTTATCGTGAAATAAACAACATATCAAGATAAGAAGACATGGAACTATTTCTTGGCGACGTGCCGGCGAGCCGTCCACGGGAGCATAGTTCACGCACAGCCGCTAGGTGGCTAAGCTTGGCGCCCGTGCGCTCGAACGAGAATTCGCCCGGCTACAAGATTTTAGGTAAAAAAAAACATTCCGAATTCTATACGCAGAAAAATCGTGGTCGAAGCCGTGTCCAGGGCATGCTACTTAGTTTATATTTTTACGATTATTTCACTCCGCGACTCCTGACCGCTTGAATTACTTAAATTAGTTTATGGACCACTGTTGTACAGCTGGAGCAGATTTAGCAGTAATAACGTTCGACTTATTATGGAATGAAATAAAGTGAAGTAAAAACTGTCTTACACCCTTAGGATTAAAATGTGGTCCAGTAGACGTGCAACCATTTCTCATATCTCCTTTGTCATGTACATGGAATCCGTGAAGTCCTTTCGTCAAGCCATATACTTTGCCAGTGATTGTGACAGGTCCATTCTCCACACTCTGGGTGATGACCAGTTGTCCCGTTACGTTTTTAACGGACACATCATGGGGTACTAAGCGGACGACTGCAGTTTGCGAGGCGCACGAGGACTGCACAAACATTACATGTTCAAATTTGATATGTATTTAAATATAGCTTACAGAACCCCTAACTATTTTCTATATCATAATGTTTATCCTTTTGTCGAGAAGTTTTAAATAATTTTCAGTCTCTTCTGCATATAGTACAATTCCCTTTGCTTATTAAAATAGATAGTCCAGTTTTCATAGATTCTCATGTTATATTTTTCATTCGTAACGAATATTTCTTCACATGTTACGTTAAAAATTGGTGCGTTGATAAGATAAACATAGAGTGGACAGGTATTGATCTGTAATTTTATCTGGCAGAGTAAAAGAAACCCTTTCTAGTCCTGTTATTAATAGCCGAGAACAGACGACATATCGAAGTAATTAATTTTCTACAAACCGATGATTAAGTAAACGAAAATCGAAAATATCAGTGTGAATATCGGTTTTGGTGTTCTTGTGGTTTTTATGATTTGAGAACTGTAACAGTTTCGACATGATCTAACAGAAAAAATACCGACGCCGGTATAGTTTTGGTTTTTAGATTCTGTACCGCACATTACCAGAATCTGTGATATACAAATTAAAAATTTTGCATTATATTTACCTGTGCAATGATAGCAGCCACAACCCCGAGAAATAAGACAAGCATTCGATTCATTGTGAATGTCCTAGAAAATAAGAATTAAATATTACTTAATTATTACGTAGTCTTTAGAAATTCTAACAATTTTGTAAGTAAAAATATTGTGTTCAAGAAAGTTCCTTTTGCAATTTCAAATTTTGTTTTTGAGGAACGGCGGAAAGCATTGAATGGAGCTGATACATGAAAATTATTTTTATTATAGCTCTTTATTCCATGTAGTTATTCCCTTTTTAGTGGCATAGAGCGTACTCAAAAAGTTCGCGAAAACATTATTTTTCCTACTGTGTTTGTACGTTTGTGGAGGTGCACGCTGTTGCGGTACGTGCCCCCTTTTCCTATTTTGTTTTGTACAGCTGACAAAATCCTATGGTTTATTATTTATTTATTATGAATTAGTGGACACTGTCGTCATACATGTCTGAATAGAACTCGTTATGGTGAGTTAGAATCTATTAACCCTAGGACTCCCAAGGAGAGCGTTCCTCGAACCCACAAGTCGAGATACTTTAAAACAAGAGTCTCAAAAATTCTCAAAAAATTATTTATTGTCGTATGCTCCTTTAAAATTGATATTCTAAAATCACCGTTGCTATATGAAGGGTACGGGCGAAGAATAGGGTATGTCCATTTTTATTCTGCAGTGTCCAACTTGAAAGAAAAATTAAAATAATGTAAAACAATTATATTTTCGCTCACTTTTTTTCTGTCGCCTAATTATAGTATAACTTCATGTCATGAACAATAGAGTTAAATTCATTGGACCTTGTTTCTTTACTGATACACTAAAGCATTAAAAATTGATTTTTTCAATGAAGCTGTTTTGTGACATTCCTTGTTTTTTCCCTCTACTTTTGATATGTGAAAAATACTGTGTATAAGAAAAATGAAATAAACGACTACAGAAAGAAGAATTGGTCAAAGGAAAAACCATATATGCACACGGCATTCAATGAACATAGCACTTTGCTATTTATGTTTGACATCAGAAGAATCAGATTCAGACTAGTTTCATGTTCGTACACTATTTTACAATACCATTTTACTCCACAAGTACATTTAAATAAAAATAAATTGTATGCAGAAACATATGCTACCTGCTTCAGAAATTATAAGATACTCAAATGTTATGAATCTTTCTTCTAAAAACAATTTTTGTCATAATGAATGTCTAAGAAGAAGTATGAGTTCGAGGGACCCCCCATGGGCGTCCACGTGAAGGCTCAGGGCTTGGGAGCCCTAGCAGCGGGTGCAATTTTCGAAATGTTAATTTTTACTTACTTTCGAACACTTCTCTTTAAAACAACTTGCGTTACTTAACTAAAATTATCTGTTAAGTTTTCGCCTGATTACATAAAACTGTCGCCAAGATAAATAAAATTCATGTTTACGAGTAGCTGCCAATAATCAGAAGAAAAATGTACAAATGTAGCAACTAATTTGGGAGAGATGTAGTATCACATTTATTTTTGTTCTCTAATCTAAAATAAAAGTTATAAGAATCTCTTTTACGCGTGCGATAAAACCGGATACACCGGGTCAAACTAATTTATACTATAAGAGAGGTATGCGTCAAACGAATGCCATAAAACATTACAGTACCAAAATGTAAATGTCAATAATATATATTCTTACATGATAGCTAGTTAAGGATGTTTATCTTTTAGTTAAACTATCATTTACACATGTTAATTTATAAGATAATTTTTCTACTTCCCGTTGCATATTATTCATTTCGAACAGCTATTCTTTTACTTAAACTGTCATTTACACGTGTTAATTTATAAGATAATTTTTCTATTTCTGTTGAGGATGTTTATATACACCTTGTACGGTTAGAGGTGAGATAAAAATCTTCCGTGTACGTAGTATTTCACAATATTGCGCCGTATACTTGATCGACAAGTATAGAAAGTGAAAGAAACCTACCACACCTGCACGACCACTGGCACTGATCAACTAACTGAAGGCTAAGCGAGGTTTCACTTATATGTGTACCTATTCCATGTATGTATGTCCCCACTCACTGGTCACCCGAAATGATTACGCACAGCTTCATAAATGATCATGCAGCGTCATCATGTACTACTATCACATGAATAATCGTCAAACATAGTGGAAGATTCTGTACATGGATCTCACTCTCGACAGTGCAATCCTTTCACGTGTCTTATTATGAATCGTCCGTTATTAAAGGGGCGTATGTCCATCTTAAATTTTACACAAGGCAATAAAAACTTCCTACTTTTCTCCGAAATAATGTTTATCCGTATTTTTCAATCGGAATAGATGGATGATGTCAAAAGACACTGATGATGTTTTTTCAGGTCTCATGTCTCTAAACAGGGCTAGGCATCTGCAGTTAGAAAAAAGCATAACTTAATTTTCCCCAACATATGGACATACGCTTTTTCTGTAACAAACGATTTGTTTGTTAAAAAGTGTTCACTGCAATTAGATGAGAAACCTGGATGGAACACAAGCTGATACTTGAAGTAAAGATTTGTAAACACTTAACGTATTCGTCAAATTTATTGCACATAAAAATTAAACTATACACTTTGCAACGCATTATAAAATATTGTTGGTTTCTATTGGTTTATTCATAAAAATACAGTTTAAATCATTGCACCTTTTCTGTTATAATTTTAAGTGATTAAAGAATGTTGGAAAAGTATATTAAACAAGCAAAGTAATTGAAACTTGACAGCTTGGGACATATCTTCTAATGTTTCAGATGATATTGTTCAGTGTATATTTTGTGTAAATCACGATGGACGCATATGTAGGGTGTCCTTACTTTTTTCCGCATAACGATGCCAGCATATTCTACGAGCAAAAATCCGAGAAATATGTTATATAAACGTGGGGTTAAAAATGCTTTGTTGGAAAGTTACAGCAAAAATACGAAATAAGAACTGATTGGTTTTCGTTCGATGTAGTATAAGAACAGATTGGCGGTATTTATTTAATATGATTACATAAGATTAGCTGCGGTTACTGCGTGATGTCATTGTGGAGAGTAATGTGGTTCGTATTATCATCGGTAATCACTAGTAACTCGTACGATTTCATATCAATATGCCGTGAGTGTTTTTAGATCTTGAGTGTGCCGATAAGCGTTTTATTTACACTTTTACTAATCGTTACTAACTTTTTAGCAAAGCATTTCTGAGCCTATGTTTACACGACATTTTTCTCTTTTCTTTTGCTCGTAGAATATGCTGTCACCGTTATGTGGAATAAGTAGGGACACCCTGTATGTGTTCAGGAAAATCGTTGACCGCGTGCTACGGGCCACCGTACTGGTCCACGCATAGCTCGTTGCTGTACGTTACAAACATACAGGGGTTGGATAAAATAATGAAAACACCTGGTACGTTAAGACAATTGTTTATTAATATCGTGCAGGGCCACCGTTGGCGTCGAATACAACCTGAATTCTCCTGCGAATGGAATTGTATAAATCGTGAATAATGTTTATCCCTTTGACATACAAATAAAATGAAACTCGATGAGTTCAAAAAATGTTATTTAATATACCTCGACTTAACAGTTATGTGAGCTTTACAATGACATAATAAATAAATGACGTATCCAAGACGTCTTTGTATGTCAAGGGGTTAATCGGATATGTATACAATAACAGTGTGCATATCTTGATGCCTACTAATCTCAACTACACAATACGTGACTTATGAGTGATTCTTTCATTATTTTGTTTAGTCACTGTACGTATCAATGGAATGAGTTATCTCCTTAGCTTATTTGATTAAAATGTAGTAGTGTGTGTGGTCGTTACACAATTTGCGGCTTCAGAGCACTAAAACAACTAATCGATGGACATCATACATATTATTATAATGGAGTATTCAGTTTCACACGTGTTCTACCGAGCAAAATTTCAGCACACGGTGTACGCTTTTTCCAAAAATTTTTAAGGCTCAAAGGGTTAATACATACTGGGTTAAAATATAAAACATACATTTCACTGGAGTAATACGTCAGTTTTTATATTTTGAACCACTCACATATTTAAGTATACTGATGATATAATGATTGTTCAGTGAACGTTAACACTTTGACTGCCACACTCTATCGGTTGAAAACGGCAAACTTTCTAAATTTCTATACAATGGAAATATAATTGCAAGTTAAAATCTTTTCAATCAAAAATATTAGGAATGTTCATAATCTTTTTATTGGTACTATTAAACTTTAGTAAATAAATTTGTGAATACTACAAATGATCAAATAAATAATGATTGAATCTAAGTGTCACACATGTATGATTCACGCTTAACACTAACATATATTTCTTTAAGGTATTCTGACAATAATTGTTATACTAATCTTAACATTGAAAATACTGGAGAAATACGTATAAAGAACAATATTCGCAAGTGCTCCTTAAACATTGAAATCAGCACTGTATTATTTTTAAGCAGTACCAGAAGAAAGTACTTTTACTGCTTTGTGTTCCTTCCTTATTGTTTTTCAAATCAGCGAATTACATTAACCTTTTTATTGTGTTTGGATCTGTACGACTCGGTCACGGTCACGGTCGTAATTGCAAATTTTCAAGTCCACACTATATTATTATTGTAGTATGTTTTAACTAAACTGCAGATGTTTATGGAATTTACTATGTTAGTATTGGTGCATGGCGGATATTTCATAATTTAGCAAAATGAAAGTTATATATTTTGGACATAACAGAGAGCAAATGCAGTCTTGTTGAAGTTTTATTTGTTTAAGTGCTTTAAGTTAGAAAATATAAAAGTCTATAAACGTATATTTGCATAAACATCCGCAGTCTATCTAGTTATAACTGTATTTGCAGAAATATATATTTGTGTAAGTATAGCATATGTATTTTCTGTCCTTAAATCTATATCATTTTAATACGATTAGTTTTTATTAATACAATAGAAGGATGAAATGCCATTAGTATTTTAAATTCAACGTGCATTCATTTTTGTTATGACGATTTCATGTTCAAATAGTACAAGAACACTTCCATGCTAAGTAATCGTAATCTAGACACACATCGTCCCCGATTCCAATGAAACTTTGTAAGCTTGTCGTCTTGAGAGCATAACTGAATAAGTACATAAGTGTGTGTATTTCCGTTCCTCCAAACTACTTAAACTGCGTGTGCTCTTGATACCGAAAGTTTAGAGTCGAGTTTCGTTGAAAGAAAAACGCGGCTCACCCGTAAAGATTTCTGCTATCAGTAAAAACAAAAATGTAACATGCGTAGAATTGTCATTTATATACATATAAATAATATTATTTACAAATAAACAATCGAACGTTTGGTTCTGTAAATTATATCATGCATCGTAAGAAAGGCTCACGTGAAATTTTAAACGCGTTTTGCTCGAAACCACATTTTCAAAATCGGACACCAAAATATCTCAAAAACCGCTGCATCGATTTATTTCAAATTTTGCAGGCTCAGTTTAGATATAAAAATTTAGTCCTTAACCAAGGGATTTTTTCTTCTGATGCCCAGTTTTTTTTTATAGACAGAAAGCGAAGGATTTTTATGCTGAAAATCGATATTTCGACTTTGAGCGGTCACTATTTTGTCGCAAATTAATTTTTCGTCACGGGGAAGTGTTAAAGACTGGATAATTTAATGCACTAACTACATTTTCTAGAATTTTAGTTTTCAGATAAACCGTTCCTAAACGCCTCTGAAATAAATGCTTCTGGGAGACGGGCTGCATCTGCCATAATTATAAATATTTCTGAATACAAAAATTGTATTAGCTTCATCGAAAGATATCTTTCCAAATATAAAACCATTACCACTACTTCCTAGGTAGGCGTGGCCCGTTAAAGAAATACAGAGAGATGAAAGGAAAAAATAGGAACAAATGTATACTGCTTATGCACTGTTTAGAATTCATTAATTAATCACAAATGCTTTTTGGAGTTGCATACGGTAAAAGTAGCATATACGTATTAATTGGAATATCAGATTAGAGGCATTGCTCAACAGGTGTCAAGATTATAGACAGATGTCTCGAAATCATTATGTTTATGATTCTCTATCCGAATACCTCTCACTTTTACGATCTATATTTTTGATCATTCAATGTCATTGATACTCATACGAATTTGACACAAATGAAATGTAATATATGTATTATGAAATTAGAAAGTTTTAACCTCATTATTTAGAAATAAATACTTATAGCTATAAACGTCGATGCAATATAAATTGTACATCATTTCAATGTCTTTATAAATTGAAAGGTATTACTTTAAATAAACAATTTATAATTATACGCTGTATATTCATGCGCATATCATATCTGACTTTTATGAAATTTTAGGAGCACGCAGTCGTTAGCAAGTACACCAAAATAAATCTTTAAACATTTTGAGTTATTGGTATTGAAAGTTCAGTACCAGTTTTTTTAAATTATAAGTCGAAAACTGTTGTAGACATGGCTTTGCAAGAAACGCTGTTTTACTCATTAATTTAATAATGTATCGTTATGTGAAATCTCATACAAATTGCGGATGATGAGTTGCCATGAGAATTTCAACCATTTAGAATCACTAATAATTCTAACGAGTCGCATTAAATGAATTTTTCATTATTACGTCGCAAAGAGCGTTTGAATTGTTATGCACTTGTAGTCGAACGTGCTCATCAACGCTTATTTCTCATTGTGCATTCTGGGTATGTTTTAGAAGAAGCAATGATGCGGTCAATAGATCAAGAGAATATAACGTGAATGGAGTAAACTTGTAAATTGACACTTTGCACTCCAAGCATCTTCTGATACAATAAATCAGCAACTCCAACATAGCTTATGTGATGACGCAACGAATAAGGTTGCGAGTTTACTGCAAGCAAACGTTAATTTTCAGTGATTCATATTCCAAGAAACCTTCATCGAGATAAGATATTTATATTTTACTTAGTTTTACGTATTAACACTTAACCAACCGAATAGGGAGATCTCCCCGCTTTTTCGGTTAGGTGTGGCGCGCGCAGTTAGCCAAGTGTCAAGAAATATTTAATTTTTGACGTGGTATACAAAAATTAGTAGGTAAAATTGACAAACCATCGGAGTGCCTGAGAGGCATACTTGGAGTGCAAAGGGTTAATATAAACAATTGTGAGGGAGGAAAAATTGGGTGGACTAGATCAGAGAATCCAAACCAGGTCCTTGCACTTTCCGAGTGGGAGCTATCCCACTAAGCTGTCCAACCCACTACCAATTCAATCCCCCTAAACTCGACACACTAAACGGCTGCCACCTACACAATATATATTGTTTATAAATATAGAAAAATTCAGAAGTCCAATGTTAATTCGCATTGAATTGCCGGTTTGTGGCCGCACTCCTTGGCGCAACAATATTGTTTTGTAAAATTTTGTAAAGCCTCAAATAAACAAGTTCAGAACGCAAAAAAACGCAAACGTAGGAAACACCGACTCTCGTTTAATCATCGAAGTTAAGCTATTCTGGTCACGGTCAGCTCTAAGATGGGAAACCGTCTTCAGTGCCTCTGTGTTGCTATGGACATACCTAAAATCGTAGGTCTCCCGGCAAAATGACCATAGCAGTCTATACTGGATTACATGCATGCAAAGAGGAAGAAAAATATGAAGCGAAAAATACAGTGAGGAGCAAAATCGATCCAATAAAAGTGCTTTTCTAGAAAATGATAATTTATTTTCATATTTCGATAGGATTTGAGGAAAACTTGTTACATGTATTAGTTTACACTTATTTTACTCTTTTTATAGTAAAAAAAATTCATTTGTTATAATAAAATAAGTGTAAACTAATATATGCAACAAGTTTTTCTCAAATCCTATCGAAATATGTAAATAAATTATCATTTTCGAGGGAAGCACTTTTATTGGTTCAATTTTTCTCCTCACTGTACACGTCAAGAGTACACGATTGCTAGAGTACTCATACAGCGATTAAATCTAACAAGAATTTCATGTAACTTCGTTTATTAACAAATTGTCATAAAACAGATGATTCGTATCGCGTTAAACTTCGTATAACAATTCTAAAATACTCGCAGTTTTTATGAAATATCTTTTTAAAGAAAGATCAATTTTTTGCGATCTGATTTGTCCATGTTACAAAAAACTGCTGTTTGCTTGAAGAAAATTGTTGACTGCAGTATCAATTCTGGTACGATTTGACGTAGAATGGTTCGTACGTGGCACAAGGTGGGGATAATTATGCTTTAAATTGAAGTCTCTTTTGTCTGCTTAAATCTTCCTTGTAACGAAAACCGGAAATTGCATTTGTACAGCTCTGATTGCCCGTTCAACTACGCAATAAAACATTTGTATCGTTATAATTGCTGTTCTAACCACATGTACGTATAAATTAAAAGCTTTATTCTTTGTAATAAAATACACGTGCTTTTGACGCCTCATGGAGTTTGAGTTTATATGCAACTTGTAGTTTTAAATAGTGACAAATTCTTATGAATACTAGCATTGTAACAACAATGGACCAATTTGAAATATTATTTAGTGCAATGAAAACTGGTAAATAATTTATTTTGGTTACTTCAACTAGACTGCTTTATGTACATAGCTCATATTATAAATCATTTTATTTTTATTTTATAAACTGATCATGAAATTCCAGAGTTTATTGATTGGACTTCCGTACCATTTATAAAATTGAAAAACATTGGTTTCTAAAATAGCATAATGTGTTTATAAATTGTTTGAACCAGTTAGTGCTATTTGCAACTACAGTGACCGAAAAAAGTACTCATACACTGTAACCTATTCGACTTTAACCGGGTATTATTTTATAATGGCAAAAGTAAACCAAGATTTGTTTATGTCAAAATGTAAGGAATGATAACAGCTTTTGAATGATATATATTTTATTAAATAATAAAGGAGTATTTACAAAATAACAAGTAAAGTTTGCAGATATTACAAAAGATACTGGGAAAAAAGCACAGTAGAACCTATCTGATCTCAAGTCAACCAAAAATTGGTCATCCTATGTTAACAACGAGTTAAAATTATCATTAATAACAATATGTGCTTAATTTTGCACCATTATATATTGTATTATTCTAAAATAAAATTATCATTTTTATACGGAATCTAGTTACGATGCGGGTTATTCTGTTATTAATTACAGTTCGGATATTTGAGATCCTACTGTATTAGTAAAAGTATATATACACAACACTTTCATGTCCTGTGGAGAACTATCGTGGAGGACCAACTCTGGAAATGTTTATTTATCCGAGACAGTTAAAAAGAACATTGAGAAAATAATTCACTCACAATCAGAAGAAACAGACAGTGACCTAACAATACTTTATTCTTGCATGAAATCGGTGGCCCTTTCTTAAAAATTGAAAATTATGCATTGATCTTACTGATATAATGTAAATCACTTCTTCTTCGAAATGTTTATTTTTTTACTTTGACGTCCATTGAGATTCGCCTCGATTTTCCTTCCTTTAAAATTTTTCGCCAATCGAAGGAATGTACATACGGTTTATCTTGTAGACTTTTCAAAGTTTCAATTTGTATTTCCATGAAATTCTGTACAATTTCTTCGTGTGGATCGATGACGTGCTCCTTTTACATAAAACAGTGGGTATAAATAACAGGATTATAGTTTCAAATGTTTTACTTCATGACTAAATATTTTTAGGGTATTGACACATGAATAAGTCTACATTGCTTAGTAAAATGAATACAAGATATCACATAGACCACCTCATGTAATAACATTCTTTTACGTGGATCAATTCTTCGGAATATTATACAAAAAAAGTATTAGAGTACAATGTTAAAAAAATATGCCGTTTCAATTGCGTGACTCATCCTGTCTAGTGCAAAAACTGACATTTCGAGTATTATCATACATTATTTTGCAATAATATGGCATGCGACAAAGTAAATTTTGTAAGAAAACGAGAAGGTATCACCTCGAAAACTTAAAAAAAGAAAACAAAGACTAACATTGTAACGAAGTCGCAGGTCACCGCCCTGTTGCGACGCGGGTGACAAGTGTCGGCGCAGTGTCGATCATAGTTTCGGCCGCGACCGCCAGAGGGCCACGGCCAAACCGCGGAGCTCGCAAACGAAGTCGCTATACCGCGACGATAAAAGGCGACACGTGGCGACAAAAAATAGTCGCTTATAGTCGACTATATACAAAAAAACGATTTTATGAGCATTTAACTATTTTAATGTTTAAGGGCTCGGGGCACGTTTTCCGGTTATCCAATCAAGCTCAAATTTTTCACAGATTATTTTTTTATTAATTGGAACTATTCTGGGGGTGCCGTACAAAAAACTTTTGCCACCCTAATTTGAGCCACCCTAATAGATCATTCATACAATGTATTTTTGTGTTACACGGATTTGGGGCTCTAGAGCCCCATTGCCATTTTCGTGTCATATCCTACTGTATCGGTTGGCACTGGCTTTACATGACAACGCCATTAGTTCATAACAGATTCATTTTGATGCCAATAATCTATCTTGAGCAGAATTTCATGCCTAACACGCTGGTTTTTGTTAGAGTAGCGTATCTCTTTTTGTTTCGCCAAACAAGGTCAGTGAATTCGTCTTGAGAAGCACTATTAAATGACCCGAAGATAAATATGTACTTCCATTTAAAAAAACGAACTTAACCTTCATGTCTCTTAAAATAATAATGTAAAAAACAAATTTGTCTTCGCCAAAAGCCCCCTCGTACCATACGAATTCCATATAAAGCATTTTTTGTATCTTCAATAAGTTAGAAAATATGACCTTGTAACAGATAAGGTGGGACACTTTGTATATATGTGAAGCGGTGCTCCAGATCGCGAGGGCGATTCTACCGCAGTGTGTTTATGTAACACACGTAAAAGACCCAAGGTGAAATTCATATCTCGATATAAAAGTAGGATAACTGAAAGTGATTACTATACTTTACGCCTCCTTCATACGATTTTCTGTTTACTTAACACATGTTTTCACACGACAAACAGTTTACGAGAAATGTAATGTGGTCATGTTAGATGATTCATCCTATATACGTAGCAAGCATGTTATCATAAAGCGTTCCATGTTCAAAGAATTAAATTCAGCAAGTGTAAATGATTCTCATTATTTCACTCACTTGGACTTCCTGTTGTAATATAGCATCTGTCATTGTTGCCACATCGCTAGCTACGTCTTTCCATGGACGATGCACTGTACGACTCCGAGAAATTCGTTTGGATTCTCGGTAACGTTTGGGAAAAAACAGACTCACTGCGTGTTCAAAAATTTTGTATTGCATTTGTAATTTATTCTGCAACTTTTCTTGCTTCCTTCTTACAGCCTGTCGCATTTTCAGTATCGGTGCATGCTGTTTCTCAAGGTCGTCCTTTCTTAAGCCCTTCTTTTCTAAAATAACCTGCTGCATACGCTTCAGTTCCATTGACTTCCACCTTTCTCGCGCTTCTTCAATAAATTCCCGTGATTTCTGCATATATAGAACGCTTTTAAACATTATTACGTATTTTTAAATCCTTTTTTTAATTTCTAGTTTTGAGAAGCATATTTAGCAGCAAAGTGATTGCCTTTATAAACACTTGTAGAAATGAAGGGTTTCGAAACCGTTCATTTGCCACGAACTCATAGTTTCTGGAGTCCACATGCATTTTTAATACATTATTTCTCAGTGCTCAACAGTAAAAAAATATCTTTTTGTAACAACACTGCTTGTTTTATCCATTTACAAAGTTTCAAAACAACAATTTATCAACGTTACATACCAAGCTCTGTCCCTTGGATTCAGTAGCAGGTAATTCCGTTTCCGTCATTCTACCTGTGTCCTTTTCCTTTTCTTCTAATTCTATCTGTTCTGCCACATCTTTTGCTAATTTTTGCATTTCTTCGATGTTGTCATAATTTTTCTCGTTCCATGCTTGCTGCCAGTCGTTAAATTTCCCTATCTACTGGTAAATACAAATACGCTAACTTAGAAAGTATACGGGATAGTATACTCAAATACGTTTGGTGTTGCTTTAACAATACAAAAATTGTGACAATTCAGAAATTATGTGAATTACAAATAATCAATTAAATGAGAATGATGCCTTTAAAATCATTTACTGGAAGTATTATATAGATGCTTTTTAAACTTTTACGGCGAAGAAATTTCGTATATTGTAAGTGAAACGGCACATACCCTTTCAGTCTGCCTCTGTATAAAATTTTCCATCCATTGTATATTGGCTGTGTCATACTGTAAAAATGCAACCGGAGATAGAAACATTCTTAAAGTACCGTTAAAGTCACAAAATCCTATACATTGAGGGTCCAAATATAATTCGTGCGTATATATTCCTGTAATTATTCGTCCAGACAAACTCTGCACAACGCATGGTTCTCCGCTTTTTATAGTGAAATCCCAAATTTCAACGCTTCCATCAATTCGTGCCAAGATGAAAACCGTAGGACGAAAACTACCCCAGGCACAAGCCGAGTATCTGCATTTAATAAATATCGATTATCCAGTAACAATAGTGATACTACGTAGTGTTAAAAAGTGATATAATTATACCTTAATTATATTTAGAGAACTTTATTTATTTGTAAATAATATTTAATATGTTTAACACGGGCGCAGATGTTGTAGTTAGAATAAATTGTATCACATTTGTTAAAAACTCCCAAAGGTGATTAATGACTCTACCATAAAATTAGGTACAATATTGTACGATGTCGGTAACAAAAATGTATCTTTTTCTTTACAACATAATGAATGTGGGAAAAATGTATCAACTGATAAACTTTCGTAAAAACAATATTAGCAAATTTTAAATGTAAGCTTTTATGAATCTTGTTATACGCACCCAACGTTAGATTTCTTCCACGTTAGAGGTGTACCGAAATCATCTCTCCAAATGGCAAATATTTTTCCACCTACTGTGGCAACGATATTGTTGTAATATTTAGATCTAACTGAATGAACCACAGGACCGTCGTGTACTTTTTTATACCAGGACCATTCACATATTTCGGTATTAATAATTACATCTGTAGTGAACTCATATCCTTTCCATGTAATGCAACCAAGGTCTCCTGTGAATTATATGTTCAGACGCTTAATAATATTTGCGCTGTTCACAACTGTGACGTGTATAATATAACCAAAGCTATCAATTAAAATTTTGATATACAGGGTGTTTACTACTGCTGGTAAATATTTTAAGGGTGATTCTACAAGCCAAAATAAGTCGAAAATCAAGAATAATGAAATTGCAGTAGAAGCTTCATTTGTTAGTTATCGATGTTTAAAAATTGGGCTCTGAACGCCTGTCGCACGGCAACTGGACCTACATACTGCAGGTCAGGCGGGGCTCGTTCAGTGGTGGTCAACGCACGACAAATTCATTCTGTAGAATGCATACTTACCGACATAACGGAAACGATGACCTACGATACTATGCGATACGACACTACGCTTTTGCGACAATTTTTTAAAAAGTACACACTTGTAAAAATCCACAAAGGCATATTAAAACCCGCCTGACGGGATTCTCAAGTAGAGAGGATGCATGCTACTTTCAGTACACCATGTTGTCCTAAAAAATCACACAAACGCCGCGCACAAGTACTCAGTACCTTCGACAGTTCCAACAAGTATTTTTGGTTCCATTACATAATCAGGTTTCTTGATTATAGGCTTATAAAACTTCCGGACAGTAATATCCGTCGTCAGCGGAGCACTGTCTGTGCGTTCCTTCTGAAATTTTGGCGTATAAATACTGAGTGTAGTGATTACGTGTTTTCGACTTTCATTTGGATGTTGGACCACCAATATATAGTGCGGTTTGAATATACGGTCAAGGTCTTTAAACGGAGAGATGGACTCCGTTAACTGTTGAGGTCGTTCTGTTCGTGTCTTTTTCTTGGAAATATGGCGGCTTCCTTTGTATAGTATGTGTCGTTTTATACTAAATAAAATTATAATAAACTATAATAAGTATAATTGATACTATAATCAATTATAGTAAGTATAATTAACAGCTCTACCCGTTATAGAAAATAATGCGTCAAAATACAAACGTCATTTAAACTACGACGAAATCGACAAAATATCGTGGCTACCTCGCCAAGAAAATATCAAATTTAAAATAAGGAACAGCAGTGCTAGCTGAATTTGTATAAAAATGTAAAAAGTAATCTACTTACTTCAAATCCCAAAAGGCGATTGTGCCATCAACACTCGCAGTTACAAATTGCGTAGATAAATTTTCTGGCGTTTCATCTTCAGGTAACGTTTTAATCCTACCATTTTCATCAATTTTGTCATACGGCGAAATCCATGATATTTGCGTTATCTCTGCTTTTTGACTGTATTTTAACGAGGACATTGCGGTTGGTTTAACTACAGATGTCCTAGATATTTCTTGCATCCACGTTATCAGATTCCTTATAGCGATCTTATACTTTAATTGTGCGGAAGTATGCACAATGACTGCTTCCACTAGATCAAATTTTCCTGGAATATGCCACAATACAACCTATAATTTGAGGACATTTATAATTTACTCATTTAGTTTGTGAAGCAGAGATTTAGTTGTGAGTCTATTCGGTAAGACTACTGAATTTAAGTCATAATAGTTCTGATCACAATGTCCGATGTAAAAATATAGAACTAATTGTAACGTATATATTATTTTTTAATAATTTCTGGCAATATTTTGTTCTGTTCCACATTACAAATGGCCCCACAAATCAGACATTGCTTTTGGTCAGATTTGTCCTATTTTTTTATACAGTTCATCCCATATTACATCAATAGGGTTCAAGTCAGACTATTGGCGTAGTATACATAGTCAGTTTTGTATGATTAAAATAAAGAGATTGAAGATATTATATTGATATTTATTTTGTAAGTAGTAAATACTTAACTGGCCATTTGCACAGCCTCCAATAATTAAGTTTCCATCTAATGGATTAGCTGCCACTGATGTAACTTCCCGTGGACATTCCAAAATTAACTTCGGCGTTAGACTGTCAGTAAAGGACCATACGAGAACGTAGTTGTCATCGCAAGATTTAAGTACCTGCAGTAAAAAATGGAGCAACTGAACACACAAATTAATACTTAAATTAAACACAAACGTTGCAGAATATACTGAAATATCATTTTATACACCACACTATTGTTAAAATTCTTCATGAAGAGCTAAATAGTAAACAAAACAATAGGATTCTTTTAGAGTGGCGATATATTTTCCAGAATTTATAAAAAAGTGTCTTAGTTAGACTTCAAACCGATAAATAAAATTTCAAAATGTAACCGAATAAATCAACAACTGCTCACTAGAGTATCAAACTCAGTCAGTTCGTTCAATTTTCCAATTAAGAGGATTCGTTAAGGCCCACAGCCCAATCAGTGAGCACAGACTTAAGTCTGATATAAAGGTGTTTCACTACAGGTGGTAAATATGTTAAGGGGTGATTCTGCGAGCCAAAATAAGTCAAACACCAAGAATGACGAGACTGTCGTGCAGGTTCCATTTTTTAGTTATTTATGTTTAAAAAATTGGCAGTGTCCTATCGCATGGTATCGTAGGTCATACTTTCCGTTACGTCGGTAAGTATGCGTTCTACATAGTAAATCTGCCGTGAGTTGACCACCACTGAACGTACCATGGCTAACCTGTCTCATGCACGGCGGATTGCCGTGCTACAGGCGCTCCAGAGCCGAAATCTTAAACAGCAATGACTGAAAAATGAAGCCTCGACCGCAATTTCGTCATTTTGGTGATTAAAATTACCTCATCAGGTGATTTAGGTCCACTGAGAGTATTACTTTTTGAGTACTGTGTGTAAGCAGCAAATACAATTCCAGTCCATAGTGGATGCCACGCAAGGTCGTTGATAACTTTATCCAAGGTGCGTTTCGCATTATGAAAACTTAGACACTCTTTATAGCTTACTGGAATAGACCACTGTGTATCTGTTATATTTCGTATTAAATTTTCATAATCATTCGTATATATATCCCAAGTAGCATTTAACAGTACCTGTAAACAGGTGTATTTATATACATGGCGAGATACAACGTTAGAGTAGATACGAAGTGAATCATCGTTAAAAACTAAATCAGAATGGCACTACAAGTTTTTTCGTATAATACGTCGTTTTTCTTAAAAAACCTTCGAGATGCCACCAAAAACATAATATGTAACAGCCTAGAAGCAAAAGAACCGTTACCGAGTGCATACCATGAAACTACCTTTCAGTGTAACTCAACATGGTATCTCTCAGTGCTGGCATCATTTCATAGTCTTCCAGAGGACTTCGAGGAAGCAGTGTTTATAAGTCCTAGCTGAGTTTTAATCATATTTGGTTCATGGCAGCATTTTAATATAAATGGTACTACAAAGTACCGTTTGGGCATGAAGGGTTAAGTCGAACTACTTTACTCCTGATCGAATTATTGTTTTTTGTATTCAGGAAATAATCAACCAATGAGGATTCAAAACAAACAGCGTCTGATTGCTTTGTCACTGAATGGCACATAAATATTTTTTGGCACTCATACACACAATTGGCACAATATTGCTCAGCAGCAAGTGACTACAATTTTGTTAGTAGCTAACAAGTTAAAGAATATATCAGCTTGGAAACTCACTTGATCACACATTTCATTGGTAAAACGATAGAGAAAATTCTTCAACAATTCAACTTGCTCTTCACTGAAAGCGGAGACATCTGGAGACTGATATTCATATCTAGATTGAACCCAACAGTTTGTAGGCATTGAAAGAAAGGTTTGCGCTGCTGTTTCTCGTACTGTTGCGGTTACTTGGGTTGCATTGTACAACAGCTTGCGGGATATATTTTCGAAAGATTGACGATAACAAAGCAGTTCAATATATCCGTCTCTTTGGTCATCAACTTTTCTGTCCAGCAATTTCAACGGCGTGTTGAGCAGATCAGCTGTAGATACCACCTAATGTTTATGAAACAAGACCATTGTGAGGAATATACATACAACACATATAAAATTATAAGAAACTTCTATGTCTAGTGTGACGTATATTGTTTATAAAATTTATGTAATCTATGAAGAATAAATTGCTCCCGCCAGAGGCCACCACAAGTACGGCCTCCATGGGCGAGGAATTGAGGTACACTCAAGTATAGGACGCTGTACGAGAACTACCAATCCGACCCCAGGTACTGGCCTGAAAATCGAGCCATGGTTGAGGCGACTCCTTTCTAAAGCTTTAGCAGCTCTGCAGGCTAGTAGCCAAGCAGAGATCACTGTCCACGTCGAGCCACAAGCGACTCCAACCCGCGATACGGGCTGCCCATATACCACCATGAGTCCAACCTCAAGTGGTTGCCACGGAGGAGTCCAAGTCCCATCCGTGGAGCTGCCAACCCCCATGGTACCAGTCTCGAAGTCACACTGGTTACTCTTTCGCAAGCAAGCCTGCTACCCGATAAGGTGCTAGCACACCTTCTTTAGGTCGACACAGGTGCGTTGGCATACTGGGCTACAGCTCAGTTGGGGGGCTGTCGCTACTCACCCAGGGTGACCCGGCACCTGCCCTACCCTGCCTGAGCACGTCGGGTCTATGGGAAGTGAGATTATTATGCACTAATTATAAGTCCAGTGTCGCCCTGTTAAAGTCGATTTTGTTGCCGCAGTTGGAGCTGTGCGCCGCATTACTATTGACCCAATTAGTCAGTAAGCTCAGGTCCACACTAAGTTAATCCGTTCTTAAATAGTATCTTTGGACAGATTCAACTAATACACTAGTGTGGTTACAAAGTGCACGAGAAATATGCACTTCTGTCGACTTCAATGCAAAAATGACAGAATTTGAATTATTTTGATTTTCACTGCCTTTGGTTACAAGACATTTAAATGTCGTCGTTAGTAGTAAATTTTATAAATTCTATAAAATTTAGAACTTACTACTATGCAACATAATATAGTAAAGCAAATATTCTATTTATATTTCAGCATAAATAAGATTAACTGCTAAGTTTTTTGAGTTGTTTCCTCTTTACCTCGATTTGCAAAAGTGGCCTTGTATTTTTGACGATAGTAGTCTGGAGTTCTGCACTAGATCCTAATTCTTCCCATGTTCGTAATGGCTTATAAACTGCGGTTCTAACACGATTTTCATGCTCTTCCCTTTGCTTTTGAATATGTTTCACAACAGCATCTCGGCCCTTCTCGGTTAAACAAATGTAAAACTGACCTTCTTCGGTCAATGAAGGAACATAGCCAATAAGTATTTTTGCATTTGGAAACATGCGTATTTCATCCTTTATTGGTAAAAAGTCACTGCTATCTTCATGAAGGTCTATATTATCTTCGATAACTTCCTTTCTTACATAAATCCAAGGATATTCAGTACTGACATTTTCTCCTATCACACATCCAACAACTTTTTGTGTCAAAGGTGACAAATTGATTCTTGCTATACCTGAGACACCCTGTAAAGGGAAGAAGTGATATTTATCGCTGCTTTAACTGATGGAAAATAAAAAATGGAGGCAGATTTCTTTAATAAGTAATGAGTCGTATTTTATCTCTCAAGTTGAGACGTATTATTACTTTTTTGTATATACAAGGTTTATATGATTTTGAGTCCAAACAATGGAATTTGATTTACAGTAATTTAATGTGCGGAAATTTCTATATAATTGTATTAATATAATTTATTAGCAGCTTACCATTGAAACGGAATATCGAATTTGTTTTTGCTGTTCAACTGTAACATCCGGTGAACTTAGTTTTAAAATGTCATTCACTGATGGGCCAGAAGAGGCATACGAATCAAGCTCGAAAATAGTTCTTCGTCTCTCTACTGCTCCTTCGATTTCTGGGTATTCTAATTTTTTCGTATCTTTTTTCCCATGGATTGTTTCGCTACTGGGTACTACCAAAAATGTGATTTACTATAAAATGCACACACTCTAAACATATTACATTTTACGCAATTCAACTAGCAACTCAGCAATCTTAATCAATTTACAATCTTTACGATCACCTTACTTTAATCACTTATATTAAAAGTGTATCCATGGGTATGCTCTAGTTATAAGTATAGGACAAGAGTTCTTTGGATTTCCAAAAAAGAAAATTCGTAAAACGATTCGGTGGAGTTTACTAATTTTGGTCCCTATACATTCACGTATCTGGACCACATTATTGTAGTTGAAGAAACGTTTGAAGTACACCTCTATTGTCTACGGCAAATATGCAAAATTTTTAAGTAAACACCCCTCCAAAGAAAAGTGAATTTTGTGTTGCCAGCTAGGGCCGTGAGCAAGGCGTGAGGCCGGCGAAGGGGTATTTTACAAATGAATATGGTTTATCAATTTGTTAGTGTGATACACGGACGAATCTGACCCGAAATCAGGGAGCCTCTAAGTATGAAGAAATAGGCCTCTAAGTAGAAAGTCTCTAGGATGAATTTTCAGACGAAGTCGACGTGTAATCGAGGAGCTGGAGAAATTACGTAAGTATAATTATGATTTTACTTGAATTAAAGTGTTGTAGTAATTATAAACAGCACTTTGTATATTGAGAATACAATATTAATTACGATTTAATTGGAATTATTCACTAGTTTGAAATTATACTTCTGTAAGAAATATTAATTTGTCACCATTTATCTATTTCATCCATAGCCATCATGTTTTAACTTGGAAATATAACTAACGTTTCTCGTCTAACGCATCCCATTCCTTTTTATCTTCTGGTATATATTCGTAATCTTCACACTCGGAGAATACATCGTCAGAATGAACATTCTCCATGAAATCCATCTCTACACTTTTATGGTCAACTTGTACAGATTTCATCTCTTCGTTTTCTTTTGCATATTTGTTATGATCCTCGGAGTCATTAGACATTATAGTTTCGTCAATATCACAAGTAACTCAGAAATTACATAAACAGTACAGAGAAAATATGGTTAATACTTAAACGTAATGTGTGCGAGTATAGTTATGTATTTTATGTGTCTCATGTAAGATTTTAATAGACAATCGATACTTCAATTCATGGCCCTCCGTAATGTAACTCACATTGTACTTTTAAGACATTGCATCAAGTACATAAAGTGCAGTATATATTGCAATATGTCTGAATGTAGATTCAAATAAACACTGGATCAGTGACGGAATATGGGTACATAAATCGTACTATAGAATATTCATGTAAATGCCTGAGTATCACCTTAATTTCTGAATCTTTGTTGGTTACTGATTTTATTGAAAGAAAAATTCAAATTGCCCTCCAAGTTATGTACATGCGCGTGCGTGCGTGGAAAATAGTGCGCATGCGCGTAGCGTGTGCGGAAAAGTGCGCGCATGCGCGAGAAGAAGATGCGTCCATGGCGTGAGTGCGAAGACGTTGGTGCCCTTTTCACGTGCAGTGTGTGTTATTAATATGTATTTTATTCTTTTACATTCTAGCGTCCAATTTATGTTGCACACCCTACCACAGACCTCGAACTTCAACAGGTTATAGGCACAGGTGCTTAACAAATAAAACAGTGCTGCATATAACCTAGAAATAGTATAAAGAAAAACGTCGCACAATGGCTGCGGTGTGTCTGCAACAAATACAGAAACTCGATGAGAGAAAGTACGAGTCATGGAAGCTGCAGTTGAGAAGTGTATTGATTTGCAAAGAATTAGGGTTATACACTAGTGATGTCACACCAGATAGATGAGAATGCTATTGAATGCACAATGAATGATGATAAAGCTCTTGCACTCATTTCACTGAGTCTGAAACAAAGTCAATTAACACATGTAAAGAGAGCTGCCTCATCAAAAGAAGCATGGAACGATGTACGATGAGCACATGAATCCGAAGGTCCAATAAGGAAGGCAGCTTTGTACGAACAATTGTATAGACTGAAAAAGAAATCAGATGAGTCCATGACTCGATATGCAAATCAGTTTAAACGTAAAGCTGAGCAGTTCGCAGAAACAGGTATTTAAATTCCAAAAGAGTTGCTATCAAACATGTTGCTGAATTCATTTCCTAATGAATGTGAAAACTATTGTATTGCTATTAAGTCTCCTGATAATTCACCAGATACAGAAGTATTGAAAATAAAATTAATATAAGAAGAAGCTGGAAGAGATGTTGATGGTTCATGTAAAGGCAATGCTTTAGCAGCCAAAGAAAGGAAGGAAAACATACACTAAAAAAATAAATTACATAAAAGGGGCATGCGTGAAGCAGGAACCCAGTAAATTTCTAGGAAATTGCCATCTTTACAAGAAATATGGACACTATGCAGCAGAATGTATGAATGCAATGACTGCAATGGCATTTAATGTACAATCAGAAGCAGGTACTTGGTATCTGGGTAGTTGCAGAATGATGCATATATATTTGATGTAATGAAATTTCATGGATCACATGGAGGTTTTGAACGAAAAAGGACCCATGATCAAATGATGGCATGTGGCTGAAGTGTGTGTGCATGTAAAGATGTGGGGGACTCACAGCCAGTGACTTCGTCACAGTGTTATGATGGAAGTTATGTATATTTTTTATAAACCATTCATGGTCTTTTATTATTTTACAGCAAATTCTTCATAATATCTACATTTCGGTGTATATACAATATATATATATAGAATATAACAAGGAAAATTATATTTCTTGCCTACATAATGAAAATACTTCTATGGGACGACATTCCACTGGCACTTCAAATCTGGATCTTTAATCTGTAACATAAAATTTATTCATATTCACTCATAAGTAAAAATATTTATGTACTGTCGGGAAAGGAAATATAGTGAAATCATATATTTAGCGATTTGAAACATCAACATATGCTATGAGTGATGGAACAAGCAGAGACAAGAGAGGGAAGGAGTACTGTACACCGCTGGAAAGTTGGCGTGTGGAAGGAATACGAGTCTGATTGGTTATAACATAATAGTCCCACCTAGTCGGTCACAATCATAAAAACAGAGCACACGTATTTTCTTTATTGGCTGAAGCTCTCTTTGTCACATAGTGCATCATATAGCACTCTGTTACAAAGAGAGCGAACGGGACACATCGAGACTGAGTGGGATAGTTCAATCCGATGAACTTTAAAGTAATACCGTAGGCACCTCAAGTGTGTATCCACAGCAGCCCTTAAAACGTATGACAGCAGATATGGGAGTACTATGACTATGTCAGCGAGTGCTGTGTGCCATGAAAAAAAGCAAGTAAAAAAATAAACTGACCCTGATTGTGAGATCGTCAACACATGCTAGTCTAATACGAGCTGCAGTAGCAGGTGCATCAAATCTAAAGTAACCAGTGAGTCCAAAGTCTTGGCGCGCTGATTTAACAGCTTCCCTTATTGCATAGAAAACAGATGACGCGAGGAATAATGGCGGTTCTCCAACAGCCTGAAAGTAAAGAATGTACGATATTATGATGATATTCACGATATCATTCACAGAAGATATCTGAAATGATCCAATACTATAATACTATAAAAATCTCTAATGCATTTGCTACATTACCTTGGAAGAATAAACGGCTCTGGGATTTGAAGCACCTTTTAGTAAAGACACATTAAATACTTCAGGAATATCTGTGAAACCAGGCAATTTATATGCACCTGGTCCCCTGCTACAAAGAGCTCCATTCCTTAAATATACTAATTCCTCAAGAGTAAACAGACCGTATCCTTGAATAAAGCCTCCTTCTATTTGTCCTATATCAATCGCAGGATTAAGACTTTCACCTAGATCCATTACAATGTCAGTCTGTAGTACCTGTATGGAAAATATTAGTGTGAAAGTATTCATGAATGCACCAAAAGATAATAATATGTAAATCCTATACAAGTTGAATGTAAGTTCATATACTGTATGTTATCAATAATGTTAACAATACACTAAGAAATCTGATATGTAAATCATGTTACTGTTAATGAAGGTCAAATTTTCAGTACAAATTTTAACGATTTATGTGATAGGTCACGCTATTCTTACTTGATGATCACCAGTTAAGCAGTCAATTTCTACTTCTGAACATGCGACACCGTACGTAAAATAGTTAAAGGGATCTCCAGAATTAGTTTCAAATGAGTATCCTATTCCAGGAGTTTTGTAAAAACCAGTTGCAGAAAGGCTAATTCTTTCCATATAAGCAGTTGTCACCCACTCTTCCCAGGTTCCTTTTGGATTTTTCTCTATTACTGGTTTCAGTCGCTCCATAATTTCGTTACAAGCAATCTGAAATATTTTTAGGAATATTAATAATTTTTCCATAAATTTTATATAATATTTCTTACATAAAGAAGACGTACTTTAAAAAAAGAAAATCAGAAACACTCCCTAAAAACTAAAGTTTTTCTTGTTACTGCGGTGTTGATCGACTTGACCAACATTACGTTTATGTTATGATAAAGATGATGGGATACTCATGGGGGTACGGAATGACTTTCCTGAGTGTAATTGTCCATCACGTTCTGTGCACGCCAATGTTATTAAAACATTTCATGAAACTGGTAGCGTTGGCGTAAACAAACGGGTGAAAGCTAAAACTATTGCAGACGAAACGAATGTAAGAAATGTCGTGACAATAGTTCATTAAAATCCTGGTGTTAGTATGAGACAGCTTGAGCGTGAAACTGGTATCAGTAAGTGGAGCATAATATGATGCTTTGTGTAGTTTATTATATAAATGTATTGTTTATCGATGGATTATCTTTTACAAATCATGGTCTACTATTTGACTGATGCACAGTGCTAACTACGCAATGAGTGTAAAATACGTTTGAGAATAAATGTACCTACCATAACTGCCATACCATTTAGGTCTGAACCCGCACTAGCTGCTGTAGCAGACGTATTTGGCACTTTGTCCGTTGCAGTTTCCATTATGTGTATTTTCTCCGGATTTACTTTTAACGATCTACTTGCTACCTAAATGACAAAATAAAGAGTATACAATCGTATAATGCACATCGTTATCAAAATCATACATGACGTAAACAAAAAAATTCTATGGTCAGCACATGAAGTAGTAGAATTATTGATCAATTTGAAGAAACGCAACTGTCCTAGAAACCTGTACAGGATAGTGCAAAGCTACCTGTCAGAGAGGACAGCTTGCATCAGCAACAACAACAACAACAGCAGCAGCTCACAGATCAAGAAAATTGTCAACAGAGGATGTTGACAAGGATCAATACTTGGTCCGTACTTCGGGAATCTTGTTATGGATGACGCCATCAACACCATAGAGTCTCATGGTCATGAAGCAATCGTGTACGCCGACGATCTAGTAGTTTTACTCAGTTCAGCGATCGCTTGAATTCCACAGAGTCAAATATTTACACTGCATCGGGGATGATGATAGCGACATATGATACTGCAGTTATTACAAAAGAAAGCGTGCGCCACGTGCAGAAATGAATGGGAATACGTCTTCGTGCATTGAAAAATAACTATATATCTGGAAAGAAATAGCATGTTCACAGGCAGATTGATCGACAAGTTGTAGACTTATTACGATCTATCTATCAGGAGACACAGCAGTTCCGTTGAAGAAATGAGGGGAGTTATCTGGAAAACTTTTTGTCAAAATTTCAAATGATAACAAACCGCAGCATCATTACCGTCTAGCAACAACTTAGAGGAATACAGGCATAATCCTGCTCTTCCTCAACCTGGACAAGACGCTATTCATCCTGCCTACGAGGATTTATGTAGGAACAATTTGTTTGCAAGGTGTGTTGGTTGTTCCACTCAGAATTCAAATGAGTGTGTGAATGCTCTCCTGTAGTATGTCGCTCTAGAGAAGATGTATAGCGACTCCATAATCGTTGAAATCACCGTATACATTGCGACAGTGATGTTAAACAAAGGTCACATGTCACTTCTGAACATTTTAAGGACCTGAAATATCACCGTTGACAATGTAGCGTACAACATGCGCCAGGAGGCCGATGTGCAGCATGTCTCGACGGGCGAACTACAAGCGCAGGAAGCGACAAGGAAGAGAAGAATTCGTCGTACCAGTAGAAAAACAGACCTATGTTCATATGAACTCTTTTCATTTTTAAATACTGTGAGATCGGGACCTCCAGACCCACAATAAGAGGAATCGTGGAAGTAAGGATGTCAGAGAACTGACGGTGGCCTAGTGGATAAGGTGATGGCTACCAACACAGAGACCTGGGTTTCAGTCCCGGTGCCGCGGTTCCTATTTTTCACGATATGGGGCAGTGTTGAGTAGGTGCCGTCGGACCTGAGGGCCTTCTCAAAACCCGATGGGGAGGTACCACGATGGGAGGGATGGAACTAGACGGCTGTAAAGCCCGGGGAAGGCAGTAAGGTTGAGAAGGCCCAGTGATGGTCCGCCCTGACGAGTAGGTCAAGAACGTTTCATGTGGGCCAGCCCAATCCAAAAGTCTCGAACCTGGCTGAAAGCAAGAGAGAACTCATTGGCCTGTTATGACGTAATGCCAGCATAAGCGTGTCGTGGTAACCCTCATTGGGCGACACTCTCCGTACCACCGGGGAGGTCAAGATGATGATGGGTAGGTGCCGGTCCGCCTATGGGTGAATAGCGACACCCCCCATCCGAGCTATATCCCGGTAAACTGACCCACCCGTGTCGGTTTGAAGATGTGATAACATCTTGAGCGGGCAGCTTAGCTTTGGTAAGTGGTCCGCGAAAGTGCGACCAGTTATACTTGAGGCCCAAGGCCCGAAAACTGGTACCACGGGGGTCGGTGTGCCCACGGACAGGGCTTTGCCCCGTGCTGTACCGACCATTGGTGTTGGATTCGTATTGGTATGTGGTGACCCCATATCGCGGGGGAGAGTAGCCCGTGCCACTCGACGGGTGAGCAGTGGTCTCTGCTCGAGTACCAGCCTGCAGAGCTGGTAGAGGTTTAAAAAGGCCTTGCCCCGACCATGGGTCGACTCCTGGGCTGTCATCCGGGGTCGAATTGGTAGTTCTTGTATAGGCCCTATACTCAAACGCGCTGATCGAGCGTATCTCAATCCCTCTCCCATAGGGGCCGTGCGGCTAGACCCTAAGGGTGCACACCGCACGTAAAACCCGACACGTAGTACTACTTCAAAATAAATTTTGCTTTCTATTATGCGTCTTACATATGATGCCACGGCCTGTTCACAGCAAAATCGTTTTGAAAAACTTACTTGTATCATTTTTGTGTGCAATCCTTGTCCCATTTCAACACCACCGTGATTAACCAGTACGGAACCATCCGTGTAGACATGCACAAGTGCACCCGATTGATTCAAGAAAAGTGCCGTGAAAGAAATGCCAAATTTTGTTGGTACTACTGCTAATCCTCTCTTCTTGTATCTGTTTTCCCTGTTAAAATATAATATTAATGCCGAAGAAGAAATTTTACTTGATTAACATTTCTCGTAAATATTGTGATTCATGGGATAGCATGCAAAAAATATAGCCGGCTTGTCCACAACGAAAAACTATTAATACTAAAAAGTCGAAATATTGGAATATACCTGTTGTATTTTTTGACTTTCGCAAGTCTTTCAGTGTAATTTGAAGATGCAAGACACTCTTCCCAGCAACGATGGATTGTACAATTAAGCAGCTTTTGATTATAGTGTGTTGCGTCTCCTTCTTTATATAAATTTAATTCTGAAATCTATTTAAATTATATGTCAACTATTATTTCAATACATATTATCTTTGGAAAATATTTTCATATTTATGACTGCCATATAAAGTCTTAGTTTATTAATGCTCTAATTAGGAATAAGAGTCTAATAATCTACTATGTAATTTGAATTGTTTGTTTTATTTTAGTATGTAATATTTATTTATCTTATGCATTTTAATGTTCTGAACAAACTTCATACCTTAACAACATCCATATTTAAATATTCAGCAATGTGCCTTATCATAGTTTCAGCTACAAACATTCCTTGTGGTCCTCCAAAGCCACGAAATGCCGTATTTGATGGTAGATTAGTTTTGCACGCGAAACCGTACACATCAGATACTGGTACCTTATAAGAATTCTCGAAATGGAACATAGCACGTTCTACAACCTAACAAATAATAATTTTAGAGCCTGTATAAAACATAATATATTAAAAGAGTAAAGAAGTATATGCATTTCCGCTACACAAGTTTTTTCTACATTGTAAAGCTCTATGAACATCCTAATGTGCAAGGAACATTATTTTACGTGACATTTTACACGATGTCTTGGTCTGAGCGAACACACACAGAATACCAGTAGACACAGTCGGGTTTTGGATCCTACTGGAACAGTATTCCAACGTTCCACTAGCATTGCATTTGACTTCATGAAGGTTTGAGAATGCACATACACAGTCAACTATAGTACATACTCAGCCGTTGATGAAATTAACTTCGAGACTAGTGTAACACCGAAATACTCTTTCAATCGAACGTGGCCAAAACACAGAAACGCCTAATAGTATTAATTGTATGGATCCGGGCCATGAATTTTGAAAAGTTTTAAACCACCCCCTTGTGTTTAGACAACAAGAATTTATTAAACGCTTATAAAAAATATAAATTACTCAATTATTTAGAACTGTATTAAATGTATATTTGCTTAACCAAATGATGCTTGAAAAGAATGGGATTAATTAAAAACTGCAGACTCACCGATAAAGATAAATCGCGAGAGTAGCCGGCGTTACTGTAAATGTAAACCTTAACAACTTTAATTAAACCACTATTATTAAATCCAACTTTGTACTTGAAGAGGAACGGATGCCGAGTGCCGGTTAACATCATGTCCTCATCTCTGTCTAACATACAACGTACCGGCTTTCTTAATCTAGAAAAAAATAAGTAATTAAACTTTGGGATCTGTATTATCTTCCATTAATTGTAAAAATAAATGACATTTAATCACTTATAGTTATTATGCATATAGGGTGTCCGGTTATGAAATGTTATTCGTTTAACCACGTATTCTGTAGGTGATTCTATGTAAATATGTATGTTCTGATAAATATACATCAGGCGAACGGTTTTCGAATTATGCACATTTATAAATTACTAGCACACTCTGGATTTGAAATATTATGTTTTGTTTTTTTACATCTTGTAGCCGGGCGAATTCTCTTTCGAGCGCGCGGGCACCGAGTTTTGCCACCTAGCGGCTGTGCGCGAACTATGTTCCCGTGGACGGCTCGCCAGCACGCCGACAAAAAGTAGATCACTGTTATTTAACTTGTTATATTATTTACTTCGCGATAATATATAGCCTTTGAAACTCCGGAAAATGTAAAGAAGCTATTGTGATAATTTCATAACAATCGATTTAGTATTTTTTAAAATTTTTGCATACGTACAAACAAACTGTGTCTCTTTATTATAATAGTAAGATGTATCATAATCACAACAATACCTGTGGGCAGCAAGAGCAACTGGAAGGGCAACTACTGCGGTCCGAGATTCTTTTCCTCCAAAACCACCACCTAATCTTTTTACTTTCACTACAATTTTATTAGCATGAGTATTCAAAGCATGCGCTACAACTTTCTGAATTTCCGATGGATGCTGAGTTGAGCAAACTAATTCTAATTCGTCTTCTCTTGGAATCGCTATAGTAGCTTGCGTCTCAAGATAAAAATGCTCCTGCCCTCCTATTCTAATTTCTCCTTCAAGTATATGCGACGATTCAGCAAAAGCTTCTTCCACGTTTCCCTTTGTTATACGTTTAGGAACTTCGGTAAAGAAGGAGCGATGTTTAATAGCATCCTGAAACAAATGAAAGTATTGTCTGCTGATATTTCGGTGGAATATCAAAGGAATATACAGGATGTTCCGCCTATCTCGAGCAGTTGAAATATCTCTGTTGCTTTTCATGATACCGAAAAAGTGTTCAGAGAGAAAATGAATGGTCCAAACAGGCAAATATTTGGATTGACAGACCTTTTTTTTTACTTAATTTTTTTACGAGATTTCAAGGTCACCGACGTTGTCTTAAATGGATCGATATATTTTCATTACCGTACTATTGTAGCTCATAAAAAAACGAATTCAATGATATGTAATATGTTGACCTGCACATGACCTTGAACGAGAAAAATCATGGTTGTTTGGGACTAATTTCAATACTTGTATGAAAACAGTAAACGAATGAATTTCAATTTCACTGGGACAAAGGTCTCTTTCGATCTTTTGATGGACATTTACAATCGATAATAGTAGCAGACGATTCATCGTCGGTATTAGAAGTTTATCAGAAGCTCATCAGTATGTACAGTCAAGCAGAGAAAGTTTAAAAACATAAATTTGCATAAACATCCGCAGTTTAGTTATCACATAGCCCCTGGAAGAATCACATTACTCATTGGATAGCCTAATGGTAATCTCATACACGTACAGAAGATAACGCTGAAGTAACAAATTATGCTACTCAGCCAAAGCTTTATGTTTTGATAGCATATACAATATAAACATAAAACTCATGTATCATACCTCGATAGAAATTATGACTGGTTCCAAGTTTTCATATTTTACTTCAACCATTTTGGCTGCTTTCTGTGCTATAATCTGATTAACTGCCACAATTGCTCCAATTACTTGTCCATGACTAGTTACCTGCAAGAATAATACAATTGTTGATTATTTGCATGCATAGACTGTCCTATTTTAATTTATAAATATGTATATTCTGGAGGGAGGGCATCAGAACATGCGAATGTAAATTTGTTGTTTGAAAGAGTTAACACGTTGAATGGCGTTGGGGTCACCGATGACCGGCACCTGAAATTATTTTGTGAATAAAATAGTATCATATGTTATAATATTTTAAAGACTTAAACATGTTTAAACAATGATCAAAGTGAAAAGGACACCGAAAATGCACCAATTTTGACAGATATTTTTCAATTTATTCGAAAAACTAAGAGTCTTGGAGGAAATTTATACAAATTCTGTTTTGTTTCCAATACAGAAGCGAAATAGTTTATCAAAACATGCCATCCGCTGCCCGAAGATTAATGCAAATAAATACTGCAATGAATTTTTAAAAGTCTATATGAAATCAGCAAAAAAGGCCCAGTTCTTTGGCACGAAAACGCATGACCACACGCGTCATATATTCATTTGCATTACTATAAACAAATTGAACGACCTGGGATTTGAGACTCTATTGCATTCGACCTATTTCCAGTGCCTTTGACCAACAGATTGACATTTGGCCATTTAAAAATCTTAACAATTTCTTCCTAGGGGAAGATATTATAAAATAAATGTAATGTTGAATAGGCTTTTTTGGATTTTGTTGCATCTGGATCTCCCAGGTTTTGCAACTGGTATGCATAAGTTTGTAAAACGTTGGCGAAGTGTATAGCATTTAATGGTACAATTTACACATCAAAATGTGACAGAACTTTCTAAAGTACTGAATATTACCTCTGCTTTACTTCTTTCATATAATGGATTCAGAGAATTTTCTACTGCACAGGTTTAGAACTGTGTTACTTGACAGTAATGATGTAATAAACTTGTCAATATATTATGAACCTTAATATTGCAATGTGCTGAAGAAGGAATGCCCTCCTTCAAAATAGATTTCATTAATTCCCTTCTTGCGAAACAAATGAACTAAAACTGTGTTTCCATGGTATGGAATAAGTTATTTCACAACAGAATCCTTACCTTCTCTGATATAAAGATTTCTTCATCGTGAAATACTGGACCATGCCATCTTTGTTTCTCAGGTAAATCTTTTGCGCTGTAAAAAGCGACTACACCTTCCAGAGACAACGCTTTCGTTGCATCAATGTCTAAAATGTTTGCATGGGCCCTGGTAGATAAAACTAGAGCTAGATAAAGTTCCTCAGAAAATTTTGGCAGGTCATCACAATAGAGTGCTTCTCCAGTCGCTTGTTTAAATGCACTAGCGTGAACAATAGTCCTCCCAACTAAGTCAGTCTTTTCCTGGCTCTTCGGAACCTAATACATTAATACAGAAAAATATTTTGTAATTAGAATCGCCAACCAATACAAGACTGTTACTCACATTTACACACAGAGGGAGATTCGTACATATGTTCCTATTATTACAAAGGAAAATTTATTCGAAAAAAAGGTCAAGGACTTTCTTCAGACATTACTCTTCTTGCTGTCCAGGAATATGTACGTAGTTCTCTACAGTAATAGTTATCTTGATGAAGGCGTCTCTAAATCATGTTATTCGAGGAGAAAAATTTCAATAGGTCCAGTAACAACAGAATAATTTAAGATGGTCGCGTTAGGTGGTCCAGCTTCTATACTCAAATGCTTTGACCGACAATAAATAGCTTGTTTACAAATAAAAGGCTCGCCTAAACCGAAATTCTTGGGTGTGGCTCTTCGACGTCGTAACGAATACAGGAATTACAAAATGAATTAACCGGCTCTCAGAGAAAACAAATTTACAGTACATTATTTTCTGTACAAAGAGCTACTGGCTGATCAAGTTTTCTTTGAAAGAATTCAAATTATAATGCACAGAATGTCCAAATTGTCACGTATTTTCACATTACTAAAGCGATCCTTGGTACTGCAAGACTATCCACCGTCAAAAGTAGCGTGGTGGGGTTGCATATTCATTATGTAAACAAAGAAAATAATTATCGACTGAAGTAAAAAGTGATACGTACCACTTGGAAATATTGTGCACTTTTCGGTTCTGTATAATGAAAGCCATTCATTGCACTCTCTTTGTCTTTCAAAAACTGCTGACAATCTGACAATGTCTGCAGGTTTTTTGCTATACGTAGAAATCCTTTGAAGAACAAGCTGTAAGATTAAATGGAAAATATTAGAATAGAACCCATTTTTAATATTCTGCTACACAAACACGAACGGTTAATGAAGTTACACAAGATGGGGCGAAATTCAGAGTACAGCCGAAAACGTATCGAAGCCACGGTTCAAATTCAATCAAATTCATAGAATACATTCTTTGTATTTCAGTTAAAAAATCAACTGATAGTTAATCTTAACAATAAATAAGGCATAATGCCGCATCGTGTACAGGCAAAACGCAATAGAGATATAGAACAAAATTCACTGTGCTGAGTTTCAGCCATATTAGGTTTGGACAGTGAATATTTCCTGATCTGAAATAAGAACACAGGTGTATTTTTACTTTGGGCCAACAAAAACTGACATTTTTCGAAGGACACGTATACAGGACCAGAACAGACGTACGAATCCATACTAAGCAGCTCTTTTCCTAGATCGACAAAACAAATACAAAGAAATCTGTCTTCCTCCTTTATCGACCCCCTTCAGACATCTTTCTATCCGAAAGTCACCATTTTGAACGTGTAATTTGATCCAAATAAAATAATTTTCCACGATAACACTTCCCTTGACTGACCTCACATTTCTAAATTCAAGGTGAACCTCAAAGACCTAGTATAGTAGGTCGTTGGACTTGTCTTGACATCTGCCAGAACACTATGAAGTCAAGAATACGTGGTGCCATTTAAAAAAGACAAGGTGACCTTGACTCTGTCATGTACCATCCTTCTTATAGGATTGCCGGGGAAACATTTTCAATTTTTAATCACATGGAAAGTTGTTCTAAGCTTATATTACACCATGAAATTGAAAAGGTTACATGCAAAGGCAACACATAGGTGTACGTACCTTAAAGTTAACGATTTACGATATTTCACCATTCCCCCTGGAACGTTATCCGGAAGGGGCAGCTCGTCCAACAACGAAGTATAAACAGTTTCTAAAAGAGATTCGTTCCATTGTCTAAAACAAATTTGTTATGTCATTAATGTAACACACTAGAATGACATCTGAGATTTACACAGTCCAACACTTATTTTGTTGCTGCACCATCCTTATCTTTCGATGTAGATAATTCAACAGAATGCATATTCTGAGCACTTATACTAACGTCATGCCGAAAATACAAGAATTATACAATTTTTATGTACAAAATTGGATTTTGAGGACTGCCTTGAATGCTATGACATTAAATGTTGTGAGAATACGAATACTTAAACGTCCTACATGCAATGAGACTTGTCTCGCGGCCAGGTAACACGCTAGGCGGTGTCAGGCTCATGCTGCCTACTCTCATACTTGACACTATATCAGTAACACCTGGCTTCGAGGCAAGTATCGTGATGTGAAGGGCGTTTTAAACATGTATGAACAATCACCAAATTTGACAATACACTTATCACGCCAATTTTTCCGTATATTTTTGACATGCACTCGATAGAAGTAAGGAACCCTCAGTTTTTGCAGTAAATTAAAGAGTGTCAGGAAAAATAGGCCTGCGCTGTCTGATCGACTTCGATGATTATTTAAACATGTTTAAAACCGTGTCCATATGTCAATTACGTGGGCTTCTAGCCTCTAGCAAACTGCAATACTTCAAACGTTTGAAAATCTATCCTACTGGGCAAGATCTTCGCCCTCAAGCCGCAAACAGGATTAAATGTGACAGACTGGACCATGAAAGTCTCAAAAATACTAAACAATTACATAATCATATAACGTACCTTCCAACCATAATTTCACAGGTTCTCCTAGCTAAAACTGTCGTTGGAGCCATTCCCCCAAAAGCCAAATATGCATTACGAACAATATTGGTTCCAGGTTCAAAAAATACGTTTAATGCCATGTTAACAATAGCAATATCGTCATCTCTCCTTTTTGCTTGTTTAAAAGCAACAAAATATTGATTCTGAAAAATAAAAAAGAATATAGACCTGTAGAACTTTTCTCCACAATAATTGTGAATCTCTGAAAATATACTTTTCGGGTACTTGTAAATTATTCATTTATATTTATTAGTGACGAACAACAAGTTTTTGTTTTCGAAAAACTCAACCTTGAGGCCTAAAGGTGAGATTCATTAGACGGTGACAAATCCCTTCTTTTTCTGTTCGTCGCGTTCTCTTCATTAAGAGGAGCATTAGTCTCTCTCGAGATCTCTAAAATGCCCTACACACAATGAGACTTGCCTCGCAGCATGCCTCATGCGTGGCGGCGTTAGGCTCATGTTGCCTACTCTCACACTTGATACTGTATCAGTAGCACCTGGCCTCGAGGCAAGTATCACCGTGTGTAGTGTGTTTGAAACCTGGCCTCAAGGCATGCCGTGAGACAAGTCTCATCGTGTGTAGGGTGTTTGAGACCTGGCCTAGAGGCATGCCGTGAGACAAGTCTCATCGTGTGTAGGGTGTTTGAGACCTGGCCTAGAGGCATGCCGTGAGATAAGTCTCATCGTGTGTAGGGCGTTTAAGAGAAAAATTCACTTCAGCAGGATTAATAGTAAGAGGTTGTTCAAATCTATTCTTTCATCGGTCCAGTAGTAACTGACAGAAGTCGACTATTTGCATTTTTATTTTCGTTTAATTATTGGAAGTGTGTGCATAAGAAGCCAAATTCAATCAAACTAATCTGACAAGATCCTCTTTTGATAGTTGTAATAAACTAGATAGCATTATATTTCTGACATAGAAGTGTTGTCCTTTTCAAAGTTCTCTTTATCATTCAGTACGCTAACAGTGTTTTCTTACCTCTTTGGAGAAAGGTATCTGAATTGAAAGTAAAACTTCTCCTGGTGCAACAACGTTTTTCCGATAACCACTAAAGAAGTTATGATCCATTGGTATAAGCCTACTTCCATTCATCAAGCTGGAAACACACAACTTCACTCCTGCTGCCATAAAGATAGGATTCAGGTCCGATATGGGACTTCCTGTCATTATATTTCCGCCAACAGCCTGCCAAAAAATTCTAAGTCAATGCACTGACGAAATGCGTTATAGGAATATTCATACAGCCTGTGTTAAAAAACAAAACACCAAAACAGTTACTTTATTTGAAACACTTGTGGCGGTGCGCTGCGCAGGGAATTGCGAAAAGGGAGGAAGGAGGAAAGAGGATAGAGCGTTTAGTGGACTTCTTAGTGGATTCATCAGTAAGGCTACCCAGCAAGCCTTAACGTGAGATACCGAGGGTCAGGTCGTAGGTGTACATATACAAATCGCAGGATGGTCGAGGACTTGCGGGAAAGTCGTGCGCTGCTGATCCCTCTGGTGGCGAGTTAAGGAAGTGCCGTCACACATTAATCAGTACGTGACGGCGATAAAGTCTTGGTCTATCACTTTACGGATATATTAAAGGCACACGAATCGTAAGCAATTACAAATTAATTTGTCTTTTCGATTTAATAATTAATTTCTGTAGTGAGATATTAGAGATAAAAATATTATAGACAAGCACGTAGACTTACAGCAACATTCCTGATTTGCTTCCCAGCAAACCAATGAAGCATACTGATTATTTCTTTGAAGATTCTCGTTTCATGTTCTGCAATGATCAAGTATCAAGTAATTAGAATAAAAAGTAGGAAAACATGAATAAAACGTACTAACAAATAATTTTAATACATTCAACCTTACCAGGTTTCTCGCCAATTTCATCATTCAAGGATTTTTCCAACTCAGAAAGTGTAACGCTGGCGCCCACATTCATTACATCATCATACTTGTCAATACAACGCATTTCTTTAATCAAAGTAGGCTGTATAAGTACCGGGTATGATAGGTTCTTGAATTTAACTTCGACTCCTAGAAATAAATATAACAAATATTAGATGTTTTCTGTGATTGCTCGTATGGTTGCTAAATATAAAAATTAACATTACTTATTCATAAACAATATTTACAGGTAATAAATGTTCAAATGTACAATTCTTTTTATATGCAGGCTTAAATTTGTCATTGCATGGAAAAGTTCTGTAAAAACATATTAACACGTTGACTGCCATGGTGGTCATCCATTACCATCACCTGTTTTCTCAGTGGAACCATGGTGGTCATCGATGACCAGCTTATAATAATGGAAATTCTACTGTGGCCCCCACGGTAAAACATACAAAATTCGTGTTAAATTAAAAGCACAGCTATATTCAATTATTTTAATTCTTTGCAATCGAGTGGCATATTTATGGTGCCGTAATATTTACATTTCAAAGAACCTATTTTGTATAAATGGCGAAAGACGATACTTAACATAAATTCTACGATGTATCCTTCTTATATCAATTAAAGTACTAATACAACTGTGTTCAAAATAAAACAAACAGTCTTGAAAACTCACAAGGAACATCACCTAATTGACACATGCCGATTTTTACGAAACTTTGCACATAGGTAAAGCATTCGAAAACATTTGTCACGTATTTTTTTATTGGCGAGTATTCATTTTTGGGGGCTGAAACTTCTCCGTAAAAAAAAGTATTAAGATACGTGTATCGAAAATTGATCAATGTAAAATATATTCTGTATTCAACTTCTGTTGTTGATAAATCTGCATTTTATAGCCAATTCAACTCCTGTTGCGTTTGTAATCGTTTCGTTGCTATTACACTCGCAGTTGCAATCGTCTGCCGAAATACGAGTCTTCCGTGACGAAGTCCGGTCAACAGCTAAAACCTTCGCATAATAAACTGAGCTAGCAAAATCGACATTCTATCAATCGGACAAGCCGGCAGAAACCGAATATGTTTCCTGTAATGGAGTCCGGTCAACAACCAGTAACTCCGTACAGTAAATCGAAGGAACCAGATAATACCGCGTAGCTCTAACGGTGGGATAGTCAGTAGGAAAATAATTGGATATCAGACAGCACGCTTGCTTTGGCAAGGTATCATGTGTTCCTGGTCGACATCCAGTTATCCGTGACGATCTCTCGGATGTGCAGTCTTCTTTGAAATCGCCTGCGCAGATCGTATTTAACCCGCTGCGCAATTATTGGTCATGCGAGCTAGGTATCGGGGCCCTGCGAGCTAGGTATCGGGGCCCTGCGAGCTAGATATCGGGGCCCTGCGCCGTGTAGCGGAAAGGCCAGGTATCGTATCCACACCAAACATTCGGGCATAGACGAGGTATAGAATAAACCATTCAGCCAATGTATTTTTGTGTCACACGGATTTGGGACTCCAGGGCCCCATTACCATTTTCCTGTCACGTTCTACTGTATCGGTTGGGACTAACTTTACATGACAGCGCCATTAGTTCGTAACAGGTTCATCTAGATATCAATAATCTATCTTAAGCAGAATTTCATGCCGAACACGCTGGTTTTTGTTAGAATGGCGTATCTCTTTTCGATTCGCCAAAAACTCAGAAACTGTGAAGGGCCACGTTCCTTCAACTATGATGTAATTAATAATTAAGTAATAAAAACATTCATTATAGGAAAATTTTACCTATTTCCGTATTTCCTGTGATAATTTTTGCATTTGGATGTGTTTCTTTTAATGCAAGTAATTCAGATAGCGTTGTGGGCCTGTACCAAGTGACATTTTTCCCTTTGATTATTAAGTATTCTTCATCTAAGTGGGAGGAAATCTGAAAATATATTTCTTAGAATTTATTTTGAGACATGTGGAAATGTGGAAAAATCAATTCACATATTTTTATTCAAAATTCATGCAAAGGAGTAACTTGTAAAAATGGAGGAACGGGTTTTTTATGTACCACAGAAACACAATTTGGTGGCTTTAACAAATAATATGACTTACCTGTAACTTGGGTGGAAATATAATTTCTTGGGAAGGATCGTATGGACAAAATTCGTTGGAATTGAAAACTTCGCTCGGCGGAGATATTGGTAGCTTTTTGCAACAACTTTCTCCCATGGGACATGATCCTGCTTCTACAGGTTTTTCGTGGTGGTTTGACATTAATCGTAAATTTTCCCATTCTTCGGTGAATGTTTTGTAGGCTTCTATGATCGGTCGATATCCGGTACATCTACATAAGTTTCCTACAAGTAAATTGTTAGTTGCAATAGTAATAGCCCTATAAAGGTGAAATAATTAAGAGTAACATTACACAATATTTAAATACCTTTTTACTAAGAAATGGACGTAAATTTGTAGAACATTCACACATACTTGATGCTTTGTCACGTTTTTATAAATTTCTAATAAAATATATTCATATTACAGTCAAGAGGAGCAGAGGGGTAAAAGTTCAAGGTTTAAGATAATTACGTATAAGTACATATTTTACTATTATAATAAAGAGACAAAGTTTGTTTGTATGTTCACAAAAATCTCGAAAACTACTAAACCGATTGTTATGAAATTTTCACAATAGCTTCTTTACATTTCCCGAAGTGTCACAGACTATATTTTCTCGTGAAATGAATCACATATCGAAATAAAAAGACATGGGACTATTTTTGATCGGCGTACCGGTAAACCGTCAACGGGGTATAGTTCACGCACGGCCGCCAGATGGCGAAGCTCGGCGCCCGGGCGCTCGAACGAGAATTCGACCGGCTACGAGATATAAGGAAAAAGAACATTTCGAATTCTGTACGCAGAAAAATAGTGGGCGGAGCCGTGTCAGGGCTTGCTAGTTAGTTATTTATAATTACACTCTGCGACTACTGACCGCTTAAATTACTTAAATTATTTTATGGATGAATTTGTACAGCTGGAGCAGATTCTGTCATGCTCAGAACCATTCAGACTAATGTCAAGACTGCAATATTACTTTTTTTGCAACAGTTAGAATCAAGATATCACACGTGTGAGGCCGGGGCCTCCAAAATAGTGTAAATAAGGATGTCAGTCCGCTGACTCGAAAACTTTTATTCGCCATTATATGCACAGGACGAATGACTGATTTTTACTAATTCGATGTAACTATTAAACACGTTTGTGCTTAACAATATCAATATTGATGACTCAATTCAGTGATGGACACCGGAGCTGTGGTCTTCCCCCACTCTAGGTCCATTCCCCTCATATAGACTGTGATCTAGGACCACATTGGCCCGAGGGGGGGCGAAGACTGAACTGGAGAAGTGAAATGAGGGGAATGGACCTAGAGTGAGGGAAGGCCGCAGCTCTGGTGGCTATCACTGACTTAATTTCTGTACTATTACCTTGGAATGCGATTTCAAGGTCCTTTATAGTTGGTTTTGGCGTGTTACGGAGCAATGCGTACATAGACATTACAATTCCAGGCGTACAAAAACCACATTGTGATCCGTGGGCTTTTGCTATACGTTCCTGTACAGGATGAAGTTTTGTTCTGACGCTTCCAATCCCCTCTACTGTTGTAACTGCTAAGCCATGCATAGCACATACTGGTGTCAAGCAAGCATTCGCTGCTATGTGTCTGTAAAGTTGTTCAGGTAAACGATCAAGGAAAATAATGATTCTAATGTAGAATTCAGAAACAAAATGAATGTTAGCTCAGGATAAGATTGGGTTACGTTTGGAGCCTAAAAATATAAATTCAGAGCAAGCGATTTGATCAAAATTATACACTCTTACATTCAAGTCATCATCGTTTTGTTCAATAATATTAATGTTTAACTAGAATCATTTCTTTTCGATTATAGCATGTTACAGTCGACAACAAGTCGAACTTAACAGAGTGTAACACTTTATGTATTTTAGGTCCATGTATTTAAGTCATTGCCAGTTTATATCGTTACCAAATTACACTCATTTTTCTATAAGCAACACATATTACAGAATACGTATTTTTTATGAAAGAAAATTAAGTTTCTTTAGTAATGTAAAAATATTCAACTTTATCAATGTAAAATTATGTATGTCCAATGATCGATAGTTTTTTAAACTGGTCTTTAGTATAAAATTATTAACATACATATAACGATATCTCCTTTACTGTGCTAATTTCTTTAGGCAAATTTATCTCTTATTTCTGTATCTTTAGGAATACTAAAGGTGCTAATTATTATTAGTCCACTCACAATTAGTCTAACTGCCATTTAATTCCTAAAAACACACATGATGAATTAACATATTCTTCGAATTTTTATATAAACTACTAACCATTTTTCAGTGATAAAAAGTAAGTAATTAATTAAATTTGTATTATGAAAGGATACGTAATAACTCCTGTTGTTCGGTCCAACTTCGAAACCATTACAGTACAGGCTCCACAACCACCTTCCGCGCAACCGAGTTTCGTACCAGTTAAGTGTACTAAATCATTTCAGTTAAGGAGTTTAATTTTAAATACATTTACCAAAATTAGGGTGGCTGGTGTTGTCCGTAAAATGTACATAATATTCGCGATAATATTCGATACATTTACAATATCAATTACTAAACAATACGTGAGTAAATAAATCGGCGCTTAAATCTTTACTGGAAGTACTGAACATAACACATGGTTTCGTTATAAAAAACCTAAGCTCGTCTAAAAGGAAACAAAAACTTTATTAATTAATGTCATTGCTATTATACTACATGTATCTCCGAATATTATGCATGGATGCTTAGTTTTTGTATCTAAATGTATGTAATTTTGTAAATTACACTGAAAAGGATACACTTATTTCGTAAATACCATAATAAAGTCCATTCTGGTTCCACGTTGTCTTCTTTTACCTAAAATTGTACACACTATTTTTACGGAAAAATAACACTGCTTCATAGCATAAAAATATTTAAACATAAGGAAAATATAAAAGAATTCAAACTGTAAGAGATTATCCTACTTATCATATCATGCACCAATGGATTCGGAAAAAAATTGCTGCTGTTTTTTGTCATCATGTAAATTGTGATAACTTTTAAAATAATGTTACAATAAATTTTATTGTTATAAACAAATTCTTTTTTACAAAATTTGTGAACGTTTTCTGGTACGCAACAGATCATGAAACTTTTTCTTAAGAAGTTTTCTTGTATCTGTGATAGTTTTTGAGATAACATTTTCCAGCTGCAAGTTTAACACGTTGAACGCCACAGTGAAAATGGCCATACCTAATCAGACACGATATAATTTACTATTTTTTATATCAGTCGTAAAGAAAAAAAAAAGATTTGAGTATTCAACCGTATTCTTCTGTTCCTGCATTATTGTTTCATTGTCAGTATGAAGTTTGCTCAGAATTTTGCCACAATCAATAATTATCTATTAAAATTAAATTTGAGGAGTCGGTCACCGGTGATCGCCACGGCGTTCAACGTGTTAAGGGGTGAAATTTAACCCTTGAAGTAGCAGCTCAGCAGATAAAAAAATACGTGTCCCTTATTTTCACCCGCTTAATAAGTCTACGAAGTTTCATCAAAATTGAAGGCGGAGACTTCAGGATGTTCCCTTGTTAGTTCACTATAGTGCAGGACCAAACTTAATACTACTGCATGTTACGTCCGCTGCTCTATGGCAGATAATGTGACTGATTAACCTTCAGGTAAACGCTTATGTTCTCCGTGACAAGTTTCCAAAGCTAGTAGACTCAATTATTCAATCACTAATATACATCAAGCTAGATAGTTTGTGGATACTCGATTGGGAATCTGGGGGATAGCAAATCTCACGCCCAATGTGCATTAATTATGTTATTAATAGTCAACCTGTAATCTCCTAAATAATGCAGGATGTCCCTACAAAAGGGCACTACTATAACGTTCTCATAAAGACAAATTTTTATATTTTAGAAAATAAAATGTTCAGGTTTCCCTTCGCATGGTTATTTCAACCTTCAGATAAGTAAGACACGGTTATAAAGTTTGCCTACTTATGTCTGTTACAGTCTCCATGTAACTGATAATTTCTCATGTATTTACACATGATACAAATACAGGTATACATGTACAAAAATAATGTGTACGTACCTCCTTTCCATTAACATAGAAAACTAAGGTTCGTGATTGTTTGGAATGCTTTAAATTGTTAGACATCGCAAGCTCAGTTCGGGGGACAACTTCCACTTTTAGACACTTCTGCTAAACTGGTCTAATCCAGGACTTGAGTTACAAAATCTATAAAAGCAAAAATATCAAAAACTAGTTATTCACTTACATAATGGACTTACATCATTATATGTAAATATACATAGTGCTAGAGTTGATATGCATACAGAATCAAAATTGTGTAACAGTTTCCATTCTGTTACTATACATGTTTTTCTCAACACAGAACACTTTACAGCACTGAAAAGTCGAGTATACTGGCAACTGGTTACATTCGTTGTTATGCATCCAACATTTTTGCTTATTTTTATAATCACTTTGATGCCAATTCTACATAATTTGTAAATCTAAAAATAGCAGTAAGACAAATAAACGAATAACAAATAAACTGCACATGTGAATAAGAATTATCAGATGTACATAATGTTTACAAATAATAAAAATGTTCGCGCATTAATTAGAGAAAAAATTTCTGCTATTTGTTTCTAAAAATGATGAGAAGATAGATTTTCATTGCTACTACGCAAAAATGAGTCTCCGTTGGCTGAATGTACGATATCGAATTCTATAACACTCTCTTTCGTTATTATAAGTTACTACTTCAGGGTCAGATAGGTCGATCATGATCATTGAGCAATTGTCCCAGTTACTGACTCTTCTTCCGTTATACGCAAGTACCAAAACAAAGAACTTATGACGCCTGCATGGCAGTATTTACCAAGAATATGAAATACATATTGCGTGTTGCTGATTCGCAACTGGTGAAATAAAATATTTATTATACACGGAGGCCTGGAAACCTAACAATCGAAAACTGTGTACAACTCAACACAGAAGAAAACCGAAAAGTTCTGTACCTTTTTGCAATCTGAACCACTGTTACTTTGCCGTAACAATTACATCTGCTAATAAATTAGATATAGCACCGTGATTCCAGCCCTTAAACATGAGTATCTACGGATAAACAAGCATGTGTCCCTCATTTTTAGTTATTCTGCAAACGAGCAAAGTTTCATCACACTCGAGACGGGACGATTCAATTGACAGTTCCCTGCCAATGTTTGACAGGTACTCTTTCGAATTTCGCAATGAAGTTTTGAGTGCTCCATTCACCAAACTGAAAGCTACCTTCATATCTCGATAACAGAGCAGGGTAGAAAGAAGCAGATTACTGTGCCGTACAACTGAAACCATGCGACTTTTGTTTAAAACATTTTATTTATACAGCAACCAGTTTATAAGTAATCTAAGATGATCGAGTTAAGTGACTGATCATCCTTTATATTCTGTAGCATTTATACTTCTTTAACGAAGATGTCACTGGACAGCAAGGAAGTTGAATCTATTAACCCTTTGAGCCCTGAAAGTTTCGGGAAAAATCGTGCACCGTGTGCTGAAATTTTCCATGGTGGAACATGTGTTTAATTTAATAATTGATTATAATTATATGTTTGATGTCGATTGCTCGGTTGTTTTAGTCCTTTGAAATTGTAAAATATGTAATGAGGCATATATACTTTAATGAAATAAGCAAAGATGATAATTCGTCTAAACACATAGGTTTAAAGGGTACAGTAAACGCATGTGCATAAGCCAGTGCTGTGACCCGTAGCACACGGTGAACGATCTTTTTCAACGCATATATGCGCCCATCGTCCACAAAGGATTAATGGAACTGCATGACGATGCAAGATGCAAGATGCATGGAAACGTGCTCATATTTCCAAAGGTTTATTATAACCTTCCTATCATATTTCGATTAAATATTAGGTCATCCTGAAAGCTTCCGCGGTTTCTGCTGCATTTGACTTCAATGCCACATATCTGAGGTGTTATACCATTGCACCATTATATTCGACATAATTCACACTTCTTCCGTTCAATCTGGCGGCTAGCAGATTTTGTTTTGTTCAATACATTGGGTTGGCCAATAAGTAATGTCGGATTTTTACGTAAGAGATCGTTGCTGCTGTTTTTAAAACAGAAGACTATTTGCAATCTACAAAACGTATGTGTAATCTGTCAGCTGAGATTTCAACGTGTAATTTAAAGAAAAGTTCCTTATATTTGGTTAAATTTTTGTAGTGTTTATTTTGATTTGAGGATGAACAACGAGAACAAGTATTTTCGTGCAAGTATGCTATTTTATTTTCGCAAAGGTAAAAATGCGGTACAAACAGCAACAAAGATTTCTGATGTGCATTGTGATGGTGCTGTGAATGAAAAAATGGTACAAACATGGTTCAGAACGTTTCGTGATGGAGATTTTAGTCTTACCGATGATAAACATTCTAGCAGGCCTATCGAGACTGATAACGATAAAGTCTCCAGTCTAATTAAATGTAATCCACGTTATACCACACGAGAGATTGCTGAAGTGTTAGGAATATCGAAATCCAGCATTCAGGGCCATTTGCATCAACCTGGTATGGTTTTTTACCGAAAAATCCGACACTACTTATTGACCAACTGAATATTTCAAACGCCAAACGTGAAAATGAAACGGCGCGATGTTAGACTTTTGGCTCTTTACGAATTTGAACTCGGGCATCGTGCGACAGAAGCAGTTTGCAATATACAGTCAGCTTTTGGCGACGATGCACCAAAGGATTGAACAGTACAAGAATGGTTTGCTAAGTTCAAAACCGGAAATTTAAAACAAATTTTTAGTTTTTAAATTTCCTTCTGTTTTGTATCCGTTGGCAAAAATGTATCGAACATCACGGAAATTGTTTTAGAACAAATTTTTCAAAGCGATCTTTCAAGATGACCAATACTTAGAATTATCTTTTCGGATTCATTAGAGCGCCGATGCATCGTGTAAAAATTGTTTGTTTATTGTCAATATGGGGACCCTTATACCTCGACACTCATTAACAGCCAGATCCATGTTGATACATCTGAAACTTTAAATTAGATCTAGGATTCACTGGTCAGTTACTTGTATTTTCTTCCGGACCACCCTGCATACTACGATTTAACCTTTCAATTGCTGAAAATGGTTAACCTCGATGCGCAGACTATACTGGCTGAACCATGAATGCTTCGTCACAATTTATTTCAGATTCCAACCAAAGAATTCCGTTACATCGTCTATATTAATTGTAAACTTAAAATTGGGGCAAGATGAGGACACTTCCGTAAATGATAATTTTTAGGCAAAATGATTTGTGAATTCTTGCCTTCAAGAAGTTAGCAATTCATCATTTTCAGAGTCTGCAGCAAACCAAAATGATGCAGCTCCTGGTTGCTCGTTTTCAGTTTCAACGATGCCAAATGTATCTTTTGTGACCACTTGTTCTCCGAATGAACAGGAGGGTGGGTTCAGTGTTCAGAATGTGAAGGTTCGGCTCACTGTGCCTGTACTGGGGAAGAAGACGAAAACAGAGATATTGTGTACATGTGTGACATGTACAAATAGATGTATCCCAACTTGCCCCGTGTGTGGTCACTATATTTGAAAATTATTTTTTGTACTTTTCGTGTTAAGTTTTGCAAGTGTATTTTAATATATATCGATAAACAGATGTGGATACTATATGTAATATTTCTTGTAGATACAGCATCACTAAGTATAGTATTCTAGAGCAATTTTCTCTTAGCCTTTCCATCTGGCCCCACTTTACCCTACTGTATTTGTTTTGTCTCTACGTGTGCACATATAACACCTGGGACGCTTTTCAGACGGAGCGGGTTCTTCATTCTTTTTTATAAATTTCCTTCCGGGTTTTTCGATTGCATTCCTGGCGTGCCTGTGGAGTGCAACCTCCTTATTCTCAAACGCTACTATGAGAATGTTACTGTACTCCATGAATTGCAGTCCAGCAGTAGCCAGCGTACGAAGCGGTCGTGTTCCTTTTGTTCTGTTTGTTATATACACCCCCGTCCATAAGTCATGGGACACCTTGCCATTTCTGAATAAACCTCGATTACGATATAGTAGACTCGGTTTCTTATATCGACATGAACGATTCTTTTAAAAACATTTATGTTTACACAATATATTTTTAATGGTATGGTTAGTATTCTGTTATAATTAATATAAAAAAAAAACTGAAATAATTGTAGTACGGTTCGAGACCAGTTTTCCAATCTGTCAAATTTGGGCGACATTTGTTTCGATTTTGTGACCTGCAGACACATTTGCTGCGATTCTGGACAGAAATCCAAGAAAAAACAAAAAAAAATGACCGCAAGACTGCCAAGAATATTTCGAGTTATCATCTCGAGGGAGCATACATTAATGAGCAAATTTTAAACTTGATACATATAATTTTCAATATATTTTAACATTTAGAGATTGTATTCAATGTAAATAATCTGTAAGTAATTGTTTGATTCAATGTAGTGGGTGTTTAATAATTTTAATTTAAACGTAAAGCTGAGATTTGTAAGTGTCCCATGACTTATGGACGGGAGTGTACGTTCCACTGTACATTATATTCTACTTTTTCTCCACGTAATGAAATATTTTTATTTTATCATCATAAATTAATTCCTACGTCATTTACAGATATTTTTTAATCCGTATAACCGTACTTTTAACTGAAATGTATTCAAAATGCTTGCATATCATTAGCTCTTCAGACATAACAGATAAATCACATTTATCAATGTTGAATTATTGCGAAGTTCCTTAATGCGGATAAAATCGACTGGAACATGCTTTATTTTCGATTAGATCTTGATGTAACGATATCACCGATTTTGTTTGATTTGCTATTCAAATTTTACCCTGTGCAGGGTGATGCACACAGTTGGAAGGGGCTGTAGCTCTTTTTAGTTGATGACAGAAAGAAATGATACACGAAAAAGTTGTGTGGTGCAATAATATGCAATCATCTGTGAACCTACCTTTCTCATAGGTGCAACGATGCACCTGAAAATGCAAATGCATTGTTTTTTTACATAGAAATGCATATTTTTTTTACGTGGATCGATTCTTCGGGATATTCTGCACAAAGGAGTTTCAGTATACCCTATTAAGAAAGTCACTATTTCGAGAGATATTTCAAGTTTTTCTAATGTAAAGTATGCCTTATTGCAGGAGAATGTTCAAATGCTTCACCTTGATGCAACAAGCATTTAACGGATCGTTTCTTTACGTTTATCATTAGAGAATCAAGGTGGTCGCTAGTTAAATTCGAACAATTTGTTATAATCTTTTGTTTTAAGTATTCCAGTTGATTTACTGTCAACTTAAACTCAACCTCTACTTCAAATGCTTGCGCCTTGAGTGATGAGGATGACAACGTTTGAACTTCTCCTATAAGGCATACTTTGGAATTGTTAATCTAGTTCACGAAAATGTTCTTAAAAAAAACAATAAGCCGTAATCATGAATTCGATTTCAATTACGTGTGAGCATACTAATTATTGCTGGAAGTACCACGCCTGATTAACAACGAGTGAGCTTGATACGAGTCTATAAACAAAGCGAGTGAAAGGACGGAAAACTTCATCTTTGTCTGTTGCAACACATCTCCTCTTTTGCGACCTTCCACTGATTCCAGGTCACGTGAAACTACCATTTTGAATTCGCCTTTTTTTCGCCCTTTCATTATATTGGAACAAAAGTATGGTGTTCCTTTTAAAAAATACAAAGCGACCTTCAAATGACCTTGAAAATTTTGAATGCAAAATGATTGCTTCGCATTATCATATTTTATATAAAAAACGATAAAAAAACGTTGTCACATTTTTTTTCGTATCATCTACCGTTTAGCGGCTATTTTAAATGCCAGAAATTTGTAGACGCCCTGTACATTTGTGTGCACTCTACATACACGCCGCAATTCATTTTGTCAACATACACTTGGCTAAACTAAAGCAATTTTCTTATCAAAGGAATGTTCCTTTTATCGAAGAAAAGAAAAGTCGAAGATAGTTTAATGAGTTTCATCTGTGTGTGATTCTTGATGGGAGGTACACACACATGCGCGTGAAATGTTCATCTATAGTCCATAGCATAGCTGTTTACAGTCACACAACTGTTATCTAATAGAAATGAAGATAGATATAACCTGTTTATGTCTTCTATGGAACAGTATGTACACAATTGAAAGAAACGGATAAAACTAAGGAACTAATATTGCAATGGCACAAGGAAGTGGTAATGAAAAGTAATAACAAAATTCAAATGTATTCACGAAACTTCTTAAATCGAAAAGATTTGATCGACAAGATCGATTGATAACTGCAATATAACAACATTATAGATGTTATAATTTAAATATATACTATGTTAAATGGAATATTACTGTACTCAAATATAAATATGTAACAATTGGTGTATGTGCAACAATATTATAGTATACTTTTACATTCAGAACTTTCATGATGGAAACCATTGAATCATAAAGAATTCTAAAGGAACATAAAAATGTATCTACTGAACGAAAGCACCGAATGACTATAATAAACAACATAGAGTAAAGAACTTTAATTTTTACTCTAATGTCACTTTTAAAGTAACAAAATCATATTTCTGAATAAAACTTTGTTATCTTCCCATTTCGTATATCTGTATCTGGTAAAGCAAAATACCGAGCGTGTTAACAATAAATAAATGATAATATATTTTTAAAAAATTGCATGAATTCTTTATCGTATTTTGTGAATGTCCATAACTTATCAAATAGACATGGCGCGCGTACGTGTAAATGATATGAAATTGTTATGTTAGTTTGTAAAAACTGAAATTACGTAAAAAATGATGTATAGTATTTAAACTCTTACCTCCTTCGAATTGAAACTTCGATAGGAAGCGCTGACATACAACTCACTCTAGCAGCAACGAGCGACTGGCCAGCAGGTTATCGAGTAAGATATGTAGTTTCGTCAGTGAGTTTTTTTTCAACAAACATTAGCTCACATACGCTGCATACGTATTCCTACCACTTGTCGTACTTTAAATGTGTTTACACTTATGTTCCACGCATGTACATGTCTATTACATGCCCGTAAAGCTGCTCCTTTATTTCGTTTAATCCGCTCTTTTAATTTCCCGTAATAAGCATTATTGCAGACTGTGTGTACGACGCTATGTAAAATGTGTGAATGTAATTACATTAATGCGAAGAAGAAACCTGCGACTCTCTAAAGCTAATTTGTTTTTAGGTTATGTGTTATACTTTTATGTATTATTTGTTATTACTTTTTAATTGGAATATATACGCCTAGGATAAATACGTACAGAGTTTTGGAAAATTGATCAAAGAACATGTTTAGTGTTTTTAGAGATTATTGAATATCGTAGTTCAAAGGAAATCTAATGCCCTATCCATAGAAAAGAGTGTTTAATAACAAGGTGCACAATCATAACTTTAATAGGATTTAAGAATACATAGGACTAATGAATTTATTTGAAAATTTAAGTGTGTTTGACATTTATTTGTTAAGTTCAAGCTGTGTATATTCTTTACATGTACTTTGAAATTTGCTTTAAATTATTATAACATTACATTGGACTATAAATTAATTATACTAAGTATACAATAAGAATAAAATCTCTTATAAAATGTAACAATTGTATAAGGTATTGTGTAGGCATTTTAAGTCACATTTAGTGCATAAATGTTTTGTTCCATGAGAACTGGAAGTGAATTTCTGTTTCTCTTCATCTTTATATTACATGTAATGCAGATAAGCATGTAAGTTGTTTGTGTTTTTAAAATTAGAGGTCAAATCTAATGCTGTTGGATGCTTGATGTAGAATGTGGATTCTATGAATACGTTTTTGGAAGGATGCGGCTCCTAGATGACTCTAGCTGATGCATCACAACAGATTCTGCCTTGTGTTTTGAATGGTTTTTGAGATAATAGCAAGCAAGATACATGTTATAAAGTTATCTACAATAACCAATAAATGTTTTATAGAATACACAGGTGAAAGTCTTATGGTTTGCAATTTTGCAAATTCTCCAACACGTATCAGCAGATTTTTATTGTCATATTAACCAAACAATATTGTATGTAAGTTTGTAGCTGTACAGTATCTAAATATGATATGTTAGAAAAATAAAGCTAGTAATATTGCCAAGAGAAGAAATGTAATAAGTAAGATTATAGTCTAAAAGTAGAACCCGAAAAAGTAAAAGTGAACACATGTGCATACAAAGAAAAGAAAAAATATAGACATGTAACTTATAAATTATTTTTATGCATACAGCAATTTGTTAATTATAGCATGAAGATGTAATAATAAATTGATTCAAAAGTGAGTGTGTTAGTAAGTCCTAGCTATACTTGTACTTTATGTTGCTGATATGTAATGTAACAAATGAGAATTGTAATATTATATTTGAACAATTCCATACTGATTGTAAGTGATCATGGTGTATATACATATGCACAATCTCCCATATCATACAAATTTTGTGGGCAAATTGTTGAAACTTTTAATCATAAGTTGAAAACCATTACAGATATCAATATACAATAAATGCAGTTTTACAATTAAAGACAGGATTGAAGCACTTCCACAAAGCAGTCGGCCAAGAATACTTAATGACAGCGAGATGCAAAAAATTGTACAAAAAATAAAAGAAAATCCTCGATTAGGTGCTCCGACATTAGCTGCTCAATTTCGAGAAGAAAATATAAAAAATATAAGCTCACAGACAAGTCGACGTGCCCTTAATCAAAATTGTTATATGAAACCGTATATGAACGAAGCAAATAGGAAAAAACGTTTAATGTTTGCAAAAGATTTCATTTCTAAAGAAGAATCGTGGTGGAGTGATGTAATTTTCTTAGATCACTGCAGAATTTAATATTTTTGGTTTAGATGGGAGAGGTATGGTGTGACGTGAGCCAAATTCTGAATTAAATACGAAAAACTTGCAAGTAGGTAGTATTATTGTTTTTATTGATGGCATAGTGGACAAAAACAAATATTTAAGCACTTTGAAGGAAAATTTAATGTAAAATGCAATTAAGATGGGTGTTCAATGAACATTTAAATTTTACCAGCATAACGATCCGAAACATAAAGCACAGATCGTACCGCAATACTTGCAACAGGGTAATGATGACCACAACTATGGCGGTATTCTGTTGCAACTTAAAATGGACACCTTAGAAAACAGAAGAATTATTTCTGATTTGCTTTTTGTTGAAAAAGACTTTAAAGACAACATTAAGCTTAGTTCTCTAAAGCTCCTTCTAGAAGAGGCAGACAATTTTTTTTCAAACCTCGTTTCTATTGTATTTATCTTCCAAATTTACAACAAAGATATTCAGGTCCTCTTACTAGGTTCTCCAAACTTGCTAATTTACATTACGATAAATAAATAAATAGTACATGCTTGGTTCTGTGATAAGATTTACAAGTCGTACTTTCTTGTGTTACTGCAACATCAGACTTGTAAACAGAAGTTAATTTGTATTATCAGAGATATCAAATGGATACCTCGTAATCAGTATCACTGAATTGTGCAAACAGTCCGTAACGTATATTTGCTTTGTACAAACGAAATTATCAAGTTTAAAAGCTCTATCGAGGAACACATACTGGCACGATGCAACATCTACGTATTTTTGAAAGTTAGAAATCAATCTAAGTCCGTTTTATATATTTTAATTTTCTGTGAAATACGCTTTAGAGCTTGGCAACGAAGTTCAAAATATAAACTATTACCAATACTTCTCAACGTGAGTTGAAAAGAACTCGGTAGATTCTGGCGGCAGGCAATAGAATTGAAATATGGATGGTCTTTTTACAATACATCAGCTTTGTGGAGACAAAATTAGCACTTATAATTATATTAATCCGTAAGATACGTTAATAACGCAAAATAACTGACACAGTACAAATATTTAAAATGTTAAGTAACTCGTGAATGTTACATTAATATGAGACCTGTTTTGCGGTCAACTTGTAACTAAATCTTGTATAAGGATTAAATTGATTTACTGGGTCACTGGGTTTGACAGTGTCAAGCTGTTAGTAATCAGATCGATTACGATATCAAAGAATGGTACCTACAGTCTGTAACTCAAGACCGTGTATGTCATATCTACCAAAAAAACAAGCTAATGTACATAATTTGACACTATATTTGAAATACCATTATACTAAGAGCATTATCTACTATTACATTCTTACTTAATAATGAATGCAATCTTCCCTGCTGGCGATTATAGCTCCGCAACGTCTTGGCATGCTTTACATCTTTTCTGCATATGAAGCAGATAAGGATCGCCATAAGCAGATATACTATTCAATTCAACGACCCTGAATTACCTTTAACCATAGGTCATTGTACGCGCCTTAAAACGCTCTATAAGAAGGTAACTAAAAAACATACAATTCCATTAAAAAAACAAATAAAGTTGACTTCGTATGTCACCTGTGCATCCATCTACAAAAAAAAAACTATTAAGAACAAACTATGTCCCCCTCGAAACCATGAAAGATTGGTCTTACATATTTTTCGCTATCGTAAAAATCAAGCGAGTTATCCAGTGCCCTGTTTTAGATGCTTCACCCTGTATACATCATACTGCTGGTAAATATTGTAAGGGGTGACTCTAGAAGCCCAAATAAGCCGAAAATCAAGAATGACGAAATTGCGTAGGAGCCTTCATTTGTTAGTTATCGATATATAAAAATTAGTCTCCAAACGCCTGTCGCCCGGCAACTGGACCTACATGTTGCAGGTAAAGCAGGGCCCGTTCAGTGGTGGTCAACGCACGACCATCGACAAACTTCTGTAGTTCGTCGATGATCTCTGCGTAGCTCAATTCGTTCAACGGTATTTCGAAACATACTGTAGCATTTGGGGAGTTATGTTATCTGCAGCATCTCGTACACGTTCACTTAAACCGCCCAGGGTCGCAATCCTTGTTCTCTAGACTTGTGAATTGATATATCCTCAAGCGAAAGAATCTAAAGGAGTTAGATCAGGTGATTTTGCTGACCACGGTTTGTTATTTCTGTTAGAATTAGATTGAAATTTAGCGGTATGAGTGGCGCTAGCATGCGTTATCGGTGTGTGTTTTCGGGTATGAGTCCGTGATGTTGTTTGTTGTATGTCAGAAATAGTATACATTACTCATATACAGAATTGGTCGTTAAAATTTATGGGTGATAATCAGGAAAGTCTACATGGCCAACTGGGATAATTTGAAATCAGAACGTATTTCGGTATTTACAAAAAAAAATGTGGCTTGATATTACGGCAAAGTTGAAGAAAGTATTCCAATTCTTTCAACAGTATTGGAACCATTGGTGGGAAGCGTATTCAAATCATAAAATCAGAAATGAGTTCTTTATTGACATTTTCTGCAATAACAATGTTTAACCAATTTTTTTTACTGTTTCTCGTCATCCAATACGTGTTCCTCGCAGATTCTATGCGCTAAATTCAAATCTGCAAACAGCTATTCTTTATCACCCTCCGCTTTCGAAAAATTGAATTAAAAAATCATATTTTCAGCTTTTAAACAAATTTTGTATCTCAACTACAAAAGTTATCAAATGCGCTTAATTTTGACATGTTTAAACAATCATAGAAGTTAACGATACTTTGCGAATTTTCGCAAGAACTACGGGTCTGGTATAAAATCCAACTAACACAGCACGCGATAGAGTGGTGTACAGAACAGATGGGTATGGAAAGGTACAGAAGAGATTTTGTTTCTAATTGAAGCTGGGACCACAGCCGACTTAGAGTCGGCTGTGCTGGGACCACACGAGCGTCGATAATTGACAGAACGGCCACCGTGTGGCGCTGTGGTCCGCGGCATAGAACCTCGCTTCATAAATGGGAATGATGGCGTCTTTCATAGAGTCTCTTAGGAAGCTGGCATGGGATTGACAATATTGTGTTCAACGGTGGAAAACGCATTGTGCTATTATAGCGAGTGAACGCCATGTTTGACGTTGACGTTTTTAGCAGCAGGTAAGAATATTTTCTGCAATAATAATGAAAATGTATTTATTGTATTAATAAGTAACATTTGTTTAATCATTCACTGTCATAATTCTTGCAAGTGACTCGTATCACTCGTTAATGTATTTGTTCCGCATTCCGGTATGTATGATTGCGAAAATAGTTCCTGATTGTTGTGAAGCTCCGTTTAAGAACCTAAAAAATAAATATTTGCAGGTGAGTTCTAGTTTAATAATTTAAAAAAATGAAAATGTTTTAATGGGTTATGATAATTATATATTTCACTTTAATCTAAATACACTTATATTTGTCTATTCACACTCTTAATTGTTGCAATGTGTTTTCTAACAAACTCGCAGTATCATTGTGTAGTACCTTTTAACAACAGGAGAAGAGGGAAGTGATTATCGTGCACGTACCATGTATATATATATCATCTTTCACATAAAAACTTATTTCTGCTCCATTCTTACCACCATCAAGAAAGCATTATATTACTACAGAAAATATTTGCATAGTTTCTTCACTTGGCTTTTGTGTAAAGTAGGATGTAAAAATGAAAGGGTTGAATGCTAACCACTTGAATAAGTTTTTGTATCTGCCTCGTCAGTTTCAGAAAATTGTATTATGGCACGTTGAATCGTTAATTTTAGTTGGCGTTGTTGTTCTCGTGATTTTAAATTTCTCAGTTCAGCTGCCACGAAGTCTCCAAAAATTTGAAACTCATCTGCTGGTTTATACATTATGTGTACCGCTTTGTTTAATAAATCATCTTGTTTTGTTTCATTACATTTCCTTCTACTTTTCCTTTTCGTCTTTTTCTCTTGATCTATTGATTCATTGACTTCTGAATCTTCAGCTTCAATTTCTACTTCCTTGTCTTTTTCCTGAAATTACAAACATTAATAGTTTCTAATGCCATCATACACTAATATCTTGAGTAAAAAATTGATGAAGTTTTAGGTAAATATTCATTGCTTAATAAAATGATTATTGCACTAACAATGGATATATATTGCAGAACTATGCACACAAATGTATCTCTTACAAAGCTCGGCTACAGATAGACAGAAAACAGAAATCTAAAAAATATTCAGTGGCCAAATTATTACAAATTAAATATTATTATTATGTTTCAGACGCTATTTGAAGAACTTTAGAATTCTCCACATTGTGTGGGAGCTCTAGATGGGTAACACATGTCTATACATGCACCCTTTACAAGTGACTGTTATTACTTTAAGTACAAAAGATTCCATACTATCGTACTAACAGCAATAGCTGATGCACATAGAAATTTTTATATAGCGATATAGGATGTAATCAATCAGCATCAGACAGGGGAGTTTTCAATAACTGTGCTTCGTCATCTGCTTTATAGAATAGTTACTTAACTTTCCTTTTGCAGAACATCCACCAGGATGCGAGAAACCAGTGCCTTACATGATAGTAGATAATGATGCGTTTGCGAAACAAGAGTAGTGGAGTGAGTTATGCAATTGGAATGGTTTAATTCAAGTTTGGGTTGAGATAAGAGAAAGTTCAGTGGTATAAGAATGTCTACTTTTCTATAAGCATAGTTTTTTTTTATAATCACAACAATGAGCCAAAAAAATACAAATGCATATTTTCTTTCATGTGGATCAATTCTTTGGCACATTCTGCATAAAAATGTATTAAGTTTATACTGTTTATAAACCATGATGATTCATGTTGTCATCAACATTTATGCTATCAGGAACTTTCATTCAGTTGATAGCAGTTATCGTAATGACTAGTTATAACTGTTTATGTGCTTTGCAATAAACATATCCAGAGTATAGATAGCCAACACAAACATACTTATACAAAGTTGAGTGTAAGTTCAGAGAACATGCTTCTTTTTTAAAACCTAAACCAGTTGTGGAAACGCCAGTAATACAAAATAACGATGTTAAAATGTATGTGCTTGCTTATGTTCAGTTTAACCCGCAAGCTTCAACACAAGAAATAGCTAGAGAATGTAATGTAAGCCAAGGTTCCAACAGACGAATTTTAAAATCTCAAAACTTTCATGCATATCGTTTTTCCATTGGGCATTCTTTATATGCAGGAGGTGAATTTACTATTCATGCGGTTCTCTCAATTTTCCTTACAGCGGATTGAAAATGATCTAAATTTCCCTGGTAAAATTGTATGGACGGATGAATGCCCATTTACAAATAACGCACCTTAGAAGAAATACAAAGAATCAAATCAGATTCAGTGTTAATGTCTGGTGTGGTATTCCAGATAACAGTATTATCGGCCCGCACCTTTTCGTGGAGAACGTAATAAATGGTGACAGATCTCGACACTACCTACAATTTTTATTACCATATCTCCTTGAAGATGTTCCCCTGCAAGCGCGAATGCATTTAAAATATTTTCAACAGGATGGTGCTTCGGCACATCACGCACGCGTTGCAACTAATTACCTGAGGCAAACTTACGTCGAAAAATGGTTTGGTACACGCAGTCCAACACCTTTGCCATCGCGTTCACCTGACTCGGATCCTTTTGATTTTCTCTCATGGGATTATCTTAAAGATAGATATACTCGCATCCTTTTGTTTCAGCGGAAGACTCGAAACAATAAATTGTAACAAATTGTTCGAATTTAAGTATCGACCACCTTGACTCTTGAATCAAAAACATGAAAAAATGATTCGTTAAATGCTTGTTATATCAAATAAAAAAACTTGAAATATCTCTCGGAATATTTACTTTTTTAACATTGTGCACTAATATTTTTTTATGCAGAATATTTCGAAGAATCGGTCCACGCGAAAGAAAAATGCATTTCCATTTAAAAAAATAATGTATTTGCATTTTTTACGCGCATCGTTGTACTTATAGAAAAATAGACATTCTTATGCCATTCAACTTTTCCTTCTGCAACTGTTTTTTTATCTCGAACCAAACTCGAGTTATAAATCGTTCCAATTGCATGACTCACCCAGTATTTAAGAGACTACTAATTAATCGTTTTGTACGTGTTAATATGATAATATGAATATTTGTTATAATTATTTGTAAATACGAAGCAAAATAAACTGTACAAGTTATATTTTTTGTATTTTCAACACCAACGTCCAATTCTGTGAATTAATACAAAATAAAAAGATTACTCACCGAGTCAGAAGAAATGAACTTCATCTCATCAAAATACTGCCATGAGCTTTGGTAGTCAAAATCGCCGCTTTTTTTTGCTTTGATCCGCCTCGTTTCCTGGTGAAACTGCGTCCGCATATTGTGTAACTTCCGATTTATTTCAAATTCGTTCGTATTAAACGCGGTGGCTAAGTCTCGCAATGCATTCTGTTTTTTAGCTTTGCTCCGATAATATTCATCGTTCGCATTCCAAAGTTCGGGATACAATTTCCATTTCGAAATTAACGAAAACACCTCATCTTTCGACCAAGACTTTTTTTCTGACATCGTACACTTATAGGCGCCTGGTTGATTTCCCCTTAAATATGTTGCAAAATAAAAGAAAACTATTGTAGGAATTGTTTTAATAAAATTCCTCGTGTTGCCGATGAATGTTGGTAAACAATTTCTTTAATGAACTCTAACGATGAAGTTCACAGGAAAATAGAAACTCACAATGCTGGCTATCTGACGGTCTCTGCAAAACTCTCTCACAGACTGATTTCTCGCACCCCAAAAACATTCGTTTTATCTTGTCGCATACACTCTCTTTCTCAATCTCCCACCCACCCTATCTCACTGTCTCTCTCTCTTCACCGGAGGAGAGATATGCATTCTCAGAAACGCTCTCGCAACCATTCCATAAGCCTTGTGAACACTAGCAAACGAGTTGCGACATTTATTGCGCAATAAACTTGCACGAGTGTTTACACTACGGCAATTTCTGTCCAGAAATTATTGCCTGCAAATAGTTGCGAGAGAAATCTCATTTTATTCTTGCACAAAATATGTCAAGTGTGTCTACACTGCTGTGCTCTGAGAGTTGGCACTAAGTAAGACGAGAAACATCTAGTACGAAAATACAGCCGTTCAAAGTCCAAAGTCCACCAACAGTTCTCAGAGTCCACAACAATTCTGATATATTTTTCGAATGGACTCCTGATGACCCCGACTTACGATCGTAGCCTACGTGGGCGGTAATGTAATTAATGAATCAGTGGCCGTACCTGTCCCATTACCGCGGAGACCTGCAAAACTGTAAAAATCCAAGTGGAACAAAGGAAATTAAGACAAATCATGGAGATAGGAATAGGAACGGAGAGCATATCGTTGCGAAGAGAAGCCTTTGCGGAGCGAGGCGACAAGGTAACACGAGCATAGTTTTCATTGGCTAGCAGTGGTACTCAACGCTGGTGGTCTCCTCCGCTGCCGCTCACAGCGTTTTCAGCATAAGGACACACCGAAGATACATGGAACATGGAGGACACATCCGTAGTGCCACATAAAATGTTACTATAAATGCGACGTATACGCGTACATCGAAGATACATGCAACATGGAAGACGCATCTGCATCGCTGCATAGAACGCTATTACGAATGCGGTGTATGCAGGCTCACTGGACTCGTGCAGCGTTTGTAGCCATGTCGTCGACAGAGGAAGATAATTTTTTAATACAGCAATTAGTAACAGATATAAAGAAACGTCGTTACTCTGTCCACTCTTAAGCCCCGTCTACACTATCAAACAACTAGCGTCATTCATTGTGAAATTTTAAATAAATTTCTTTAGTAACGCGTTGAATGCCACAGTGTAAACTGCCATACCTAGCCAGACACAATATAAGGTGTCCCACGCAACTGGGACAAGCTATATCTTTCAAACGGTTAGAGATGGATAAAAATGCTATAAGTCAAAGTTAGATGTTATCCAATGATGCATAATCTGGAAATAATTGTATGCATCTTTATGCATCGATGCACCTGGAAAATGCAATTGCATATTTTTTTTTAAACAGAATCCTATAGTTTTGACTGGACTATTCGATGCAGCTCTTTAATCTCTACAAAAAAGTACCAAGGTACCTATGCCCTGAACCTGTTAGTTCAAAAGTTATTACAGTTAAAAGTTTGCTAAATTGCATTTCTTCTTATCAGCACACTTTCGCTGAGATGTTCTGGTGTACTGTTACGCATTACAGTGTTTGTAAACATGAATCCACCGCTAATATCAACCAGTGTATAATCGAATTTGGAGATATCGTATTCGACACGCAAAATAAATGTTTTCATAATCGGATCGAGGTAATCTTTGGTTAATATTGTAAGACGTCACATGCTGCGCCTAACGTAGCCTAAGCAACGCGACCAAGGTCAGAGACGAATCATGTTCCAGACGAATGCATCTGGAGTTTGTCTCTTGACACCACTTCTCCAGGCCCTTCAAAAACTCAACCCTGGGCCTAAGGATCATACGAGCAAAGTCGAGGGAAGCGGTTTAGGAAGAGTCAAGAGACATTCTACTCCGAACCGCTGGATTGAACGGACCTCGAATATATATCCTATTAAAACTCTCCTTGCGTCTTTATTTTATATAGTCTTACATTATTGTGGAATAAAGCGTTTGCGCTTCGTTTATGAAGACATTCTATAATATAACGAAGTCAAGCGTCGACCCCTCCCCTGACACGCGTGATTCGTGACGTCGCGCTCCCGACCGCCAGAGGGCTACGCGCGACTCGCGTGTCTCGTAAGTGAGGTCGCGATACTTCGTGGATACAAGGCGCGACGCGAACACCCGCCATCAGCTGTCGACTCGCTAGCAGCTTTTGAGAACGGATTAGCCTTATGTCGGTCAATACTCCTCTTCCTGTTGCGTTATATCTGTAGGAAAAGAGGCAATTCCCTTATTGAAGACGTCATGTTTAAAAGATATACAGTAGCGTCCGCCGCTATCCCCACCAATTCTTGGAAATGAAGTCTCGGGTCTCGTCGTGAGCTTTAAACGTAACACCTGTCATAACAATGTAACTTTTAACGCCGATCCGCCTTCGGCGAGTATCGCTATCTCACTCACACTCAATCTTTCCCTCTCTCTCAGTCGAATTCTCGGAATACACCTTATCTACTGTAGTGGGTGACTGGGTAACCTTGTTCACGCGGTGCACCCCGTGGCAGATCCTCCTTGAAGTTTGAATTCTCTGAATTTCTATCAATAGACGTTGTCTAGGTATATGTGGTACGTCTATTCTGTGTATTTCTGCGTGGGTTTCTAAACAATGCGGTTCTTATGCTACAGAATCTACACCTTTCTTTACTGACAGAAGTCATGCAGGAATTATGGGGGTAGTTTGCACGAAAATGGCCCAGTCTGCCGCATCCGAAGCATTTAGGTTGATTATTCGACACGTTTGGGGTTAATGTTACGAATCTCGGACTGCGACTCGTGTCCCAGACGGGACGCAATTTCTATTGCGGTTTCTAGATCGGATAATTGGTCTTTGGTGATCAGCTTTCGAGACAACCGATCGTGCAACCCTCTCGTAAATCCCTTTATCGCAGCGTGGTTAAGCAAAACCTCAATGCCGACCAGTTGTTGGGAATGAAATTTTTCATTTGCTGCCTCGATACCCCGATTTAAGATTTAACTAACCACTAACCCGTGGTGCACCGTAAACTTCGACGGGCTCGTTATCCCCTGGCCGAATTTCTTTTAATTCGTCATGGATGCGATCATCCGTCATTGACTGTCGATGGTCTCTGCGGTCAGGATGCACAGCTAGAAGCCACACGAGGACTTCTGCCGATGAGCTAGGATAAGGGCAATAAGACACTGTACCCGTGTAATTTTATTATTTCATCCATTTTGAAAATCTTCTCTGGCTTTTTATAATGTTCTACAAGTTCAAGTAACTCGTATTTTTTCATAGTTTCTGTGTGCGGAACATTATTCTCTCTTAGCCAATCTATCATGTCCTTATTCTTAGCATATTTTGCCGGTGGTTTGTTCAGAATACGATTAAAATTTGTTTTTATAAAATATAATATGTATCATTATCATAAAGATAATTGTGACATGATCACCATTAAGTTTGAATGTTTGTGCCGGTGATTATGAAAGTGGCCTGAGCCATAAATCTAGAAAAATTAAATTTTTCACTTACTTTTTGTTATATCGATCGAAAACTCCGAAATATCTCAAAAGGAAAAATAGTGACTTAGACCACTTTCATAAGCACCGGCACATTTCTTTATTTTTCTCCGTTTACAAAGAACTCAAAGACAATTATAGTATTTATCACACAAATAAACCGAAACTGTATACATAAAATAAAAATCAAATGATTTAATAATTTTAATCATCCAAATAATAAAACCCTCCAGTTTCTGATGCTACATCTGCCAATGCCTTATTTGTCGTTGATCCAGGAATAAATGCAGAGATTACTCTCCACCAACACGGAATATCATCAGACACTAATTTATTATCTCTTGATGCAGATGCTTCATTCTCACGATTACCATCATCAGATGGATCAGGATTAGATGAACCAGGCTTAGATGCAGATCCTAAAACAATATAATGGAATAATTTAAAAAATAGATAAAACTACGGATGAAATTTATACCAAATAAATGGCGTCAATCATTGAATTTTTAAAATTAACAGACGTTTCTTCAATAAATATTCATAATAAAATGATATCATTTGTTTCTACGAATTTAAAAATGATGCACTTTGCATGGTGTATAACAGTGACGTTACATTAATTGCATCTTGTATTCTTACCGCTTTTGTTCGGCATTGTTGCCCGTTTGCTGCTGCTGTTTCGTTGACTTTTCTCCCTTTCCTTATTCCCACCCGCGTGTTATCTTCTTAGTGCTCTGTCTTTCGGGCGGTTCTACTTGATAAGGCTGGTCCTGTGTAAAATTAAAGTTATTCATTAGATTTTCTTTTCGTAATTTTTTATACTGATGTGTGATTACGCTTGCTATTTTTGAACTGCTGTCACCGTTACTTATTATTAGTGCTCTGAATTATCTTTTCCTTCTATTCTTACCAGGTTGACTGTCAATTTCCCTTTAGTTACTTGGTAGGCGCGTTATCAAAGCAAGTCAGCGAGATTGTGACCACTTCGTTGCAAATTACGAATTCTCCGGTTCCTTGCATTCCTCCACTTTTTACCTTCTATATCTGTTGCGCATGCATACCCGATATCATCCACTGCGCCTGCGCTCATCCTTTCCTTTAATCCCGTCATGGCCATCCGGAGCGCAGCCCTGCTCCAGCCTTCCCCCACTCTAGGTCCATTGTCTTCGTTTCAGTTCCCTCCAGTTCCCCCTCGGACCATCGTCGTCACAGATCATAGCCTGTATGAGGAGAATGGACGCAGAGTGGGGGTAGGCCGAAGCGGAGTTGCGCTCCGGATGGCCATGACGGCTTTAATCCTTCTTCTAGTTATCATCTGTAAAAGACTTTGCACTTAACAGAGATAATTTCTAATTTTTCTTTTATTATGTTCGGTGTTTTATTTCGTATCATTTGTTGACGCCCGCTAAAGCCGCGTCAATGGCCTGCGCCCTTAAGTTTAAATCTTTAATTATCAGTCAAAACCTACGCGACACATCTGGTGAGCATGCCGCTAGTATTCGAGGATATTTACGAATCGGCCCTCCGACAATAGCCTGGAAAGTCCTACGATGGACAAAGGAGACCGTCTCACCGTCCAGGAGGAGTCGGCCAGGAGACAACGCAGGTATCAGCGCCGCGACGCCCCCTTCCTAGGGCCCTGTGCACCCTCCTCCTTGAACATCAACGCATGCCACCAGCCAATCAAAATAGATTTATATTTGAATCTTAGACTTTCCGCCACCTACGAAGGTGACGACTAATTTGTACGTATCGACGAAAGTCAGTTACGTCCGAACCACCAAACAGCAACGTTCAAATAGCATTATACAACTAGTCACTCACCACTTTCCAATGAATCAGTTTTTCCATATTCTAAACATAACTCTTTTGCCTACGTGACTCGTTTCAAAGCGGCTGTAACACATTAAGTTGTGTTGGAGATAGTACGACCGTATTACAAACTCGAGTACTACGGGAGTGCCCAGGCATATATCCTGCGATTCAGGAACGGCGCTCAACATCATTGTTACTTGTTCTTTTTCATTTTTATGTCCCTCGTCTATCAGTCTTGTATATAATTATTCAGCGTTTCTTTTTCAAATTTATGCGTATTCTCGCCGTTCCCGATTGTATTTTCTCTGCTGCGCCTGCATTTGCCTGTCCTTTAGTATTTCTGTAGTTATGTTCTCTTGGTGTAGAAGACGAAGAAATTTTGCGAGATCAGAAGTCAAAAATTCAAACGAGTCGATGACTCACAGAACAGCCACTGACAAGGAACACTGTTCAATTGATGATAAAATCGCACAAATTTGTTTGTAATTATTGTCTATCATTAATTTATTATCATTCATTTATTATAATTTATTTTTATATCATAAAGATAGGTAATTTTGAACAGACGGTTTTGTCATTCTCTTTCCCTCGCTTTCCTTCTTTCTTTCCGCTCGCCTTTGTTGATCTCTCAAGGTCAGACCAGCTTCTGGTAGCATTTTGAGTTTACATTTTTGTGACCTTTGTGACATATACTTTCGAATTACATAAAAAAATCTGTGCGATTTTATCACGAATTGAATAGTGTTCCTTGTGAACGTAGGATATTGCAAGTGGCGCCATCTCTGCCAGAACCCCGCAAGTAACTGTCGTCCTCGAAACGGCGCCATCTCTGACAAAAGGCCGGAACTAAGTAGCGAAATTCCAAGTGGCGCCATCTCTGCCAGAACCCCGCAATTAACTATCGTCCTCGAAACGGTGCCATCTCTGACAAACGGCCGGAACTAAGTAGCGAAATTCCAAGTGGCGCCATCTAGCGAAAGAGACACGATTATTTACAGAAAATTCCGCCAGGGGCGCCTCAAACGCCACCTCGTTGTTCAGTTCCAAATTCTGGCAGAAGATGGCGCTGATGACTTCATACTGGCGATGCATTTACGAACTGAATTAGGGCGATTCCCTGCACTCGCGTCAGAGAGACAGGTGGCGGAACTCATTTTCACAAGTTCACACCTGATTTCCTATCGCTATATGTATAACTTCCAAAATATCTATAACTATCCGGCGTCTAAGGCACGGGTCTGTTAGTGTAATCTTATTGATGAGTCCAATTAACAGATTCAGGACGAAAGCGTATCTTTCTCTATCCTTTCCCTATCTAATCTTCTCCTTTAACCTAATGCCACAGAATCAGGCATTACTCGCGCCATCTTCTGTCAGGATCTGGAACTAAACAACGACGTGACGTTTGGGGCGCACCTGGCGGATTTTTCTGTAAATAATCGGATCCCTTTCGCTAGATGGCGCCACTTGGAATTTCGATATTTAGTTCCGGGTTTCTGTCAGAGATGGAGTGAGCTGAAACGCCGACCGTTAATTCCTGAGTCCTTTCAGAGATGGCGCCAGTTGCGATATCCTTGTGGTCTGCGCCACAGAACCTCGAATCATAGATGGGTATTCTGAATAACGGTGTACAATGATAATTCTAACAATTTTGTCTATCAAACGGAAATCACACATCTAACTGGCATTACAAGTCTATAATTATGGAGTGTAACACATTTTTTTCAAACTTAGGAATTATAAAATAGAAGTTTCATACTTTTAACATTAGATCTTTATTTTACAGATCGTTCAAAGCATCTACAGCCTATCACAGATGGTTGTTAATTAACTAATAAATATTAGTTAAAGACAAAATGAAATTAAGATGTATTTCGTTTCAAAATTCCTTTGGATAAATAAAATTTGTAGAAAAATATTTGCAAAATCTGATGAATTTAGTAGGTTTCTGTTTCACAGATGTCTCTGGAAGTTGCGTGCACGTTGTTTGTAGTTTATCACATACTTTGTTTTTGTAATCTATGGTAGTCATTCAGTATTGCATTAGTTGTGCAAGAGTTGCGCGTTGTAATTTTTCAGTGTAATTGTTGAATATTTTCTGACGTTTGTTTAAAATGATTTTTGCCCTCAAGAAAATTAATAGCATCCTTGTAGTTTTAAGTAGTGAAATCTCAAACGATAATGTTTCAGATTTGATTACAGAAATAAAGAAAAACCTTATAGAAACCGCGCAATTGACAGTTGTATCGGTTCAGGAATTTGAAAAATGTAAGTATTTACGTACGTGGGTGGATTTATGATCAAGTAGATACACGGGTTGGTTTTTTAGTCAATTTTTTACTAGTGATAACAAGACCTGTGAGAACTGTCATTAATATTTAAAAAGTACAATCCGAATTATATGTAAGAAAACAGTTGATACTTATTTGATGTATTTGTTACAGGTACTAAAGTATCTGACTACGATGTGATTATATCTGTTTTTAAGCAATCGTGTCTGAATTATAAATCATTTTTACAAAAATGTCTGCAGATATTAAAACCAGCAGGTGTGCTCATTATTTATGAGTCACTTGAGCATGGAAAAAATGCAGTTGTACATGATGAAAAATTGTCAAGTTTAAAAGTTGCTGGTTTTAAACTGAAAGTCTATGATGACTTAGATATAAAGTTGAAGAATCTTTTGCTCCGTGCGTACGGTGATATAAAGAATGTTTCAGAAATAATAGCGGAGAAACCATCATTTGAGGTATGTTATATGACTATTTTTAAACATTTTATTGTAATTAATGACGATTTTTGACATGTCTCAATATCGTCTAGATTGGTTCTAGTGTGACACTTAATTTTGCAAAAGAAAAATCTAATGTATGGAAATTAGATGATGCTATCGATGAAGACTTAATTAATGAAGATGAACTCCTAGATGAAACCGATGTTATAAAACCTGAAATCTCTAGTTTAAAGGGTAAGTCAAATATTTTAATTTACAGATAAACTACTAGTTAAAAACATTAACACTTTCTTAAGTTTTATATTTAATGCAAATTTTATGAAGAAAATTATAATAATTTCTTCAGAAGACAAATATTTAAACATTAGAAAGAATGTAATAATAAGTAATGAATAAAGAAATTCAGTAATTCTGTATATTTTTGATACATTGGATGTGGGTCATCAAAAATTTTATGTTTGACAATCTATATATTGTCATTAGATAATGAAATATCTCATTTTTCTACTTTTACATACCAATGGTTTGATAAATTCAAACTAATTCACATTGATTATAATACTGTCATGGTAATAGACATTTATGACAACCTATATACATATAATTTTTTGCAATTTTGAATATTTAACCTTGTTGAGACAAAATATGAGTTTTTTTAAAATAACAAGATTGACTTAGTTTTTGAAGTTCTGTTTCTAGAATATATTATTATTTTTTACCTTCATAAAACGTTTGACATTAATAATTAAAATGGTAATGTAATTATTTCAGCACCTACAATAATGAACACAAATTTTTAAGTTCACAGACATTTATTTTTTGTTACTATTATATTAATTTGGAATATTAAAGATCCAAAAATATTTCAGCCATATAAAATCTTTGATTCTGTTATATCTTTGTGTGTACACATATTGAGTGTCTTTTATCAGTGTTCTCAAGATAATAGACCACTTCTCCTGATCACATATTTCACAGCTCATGTGCTTTTTTGTAATTTGTAACATATCTCTTTACTTACTTTATTCATTTAATATAAGTGTAATATACATGTCCGCTTGTATGGATAGGAGTTTGTTATCATTGTATTTCCAAAGTTATGTAAAATTTTTAATTAGTTACAGATATGTGAACATTAATATATGTATATGTTCAAATTCAGTTTCATTGAAAATCATGGATACTATTATAATTGAAATAGATATCTTTATCTGTATATTTGAGTATACACTAATGCCCGGTTAGTAGACACAGGTTTTGCCCACTTATTGTTAAGCTGGAGCCACACGAGCGTTTTTGTAACGTCCGTTGTAGCATCATATTGTTCTTTATCTTAGTGTCTTACTATTTTAAGAAAGAAACAGCGTTTGTTTGTATCTTTGCAAAAATCTCAAAAGCTACTAAATCGATTGTTATGAAATTTTCACAATAGCTTCTTTACATGTGCTGGAGTATCGTAGGCTATATTTGATCGCAAAATAAATAATATATCAAGGTAAAAAAATATGGGACTGTTTTTTGTCGGCGTGCCGTCCATGGGGGCATAGTTCGCGCTCAGCCGCTAGGTGGCAAAGCTTGGCGCCCGCGCGCTCAACAGAGAATTCGCACGGCTAAAAAAACAATATTTTAAATTCTATGCGTAGAAAAATCGCGGGCGAAGCCACGACCAGGACATACGAATTTTTTATGCTACGACGGACGTTTCAGCATTAAATTGAAGGAAGCGTGGCTGTTCACATGATCACACATCGTCGTCCGTTTTATAGCCTGGTGGAGAACACAAATCTCTCAAGGGTTTTTCCTTGGGTTCTCCATCTGGTGACCGAGGGTCATTTAGTATTCTTTATTCATTGCTTCCGCTAGGTAGAAGCATAAATAAAATTACGCATCTTTTGCAAAGTCATAGGCGTCCACAGACAATACGTGCACCCCCTCAAAATAATGCTTGTTCTGATAGAGATTCAGCTATGTCATTACCCTCATTATACTTTTCTGAATTCTTGCAGCAAGAAGTAATATCAAACGACTGCAGAACGTCTCAAGGCTTTTGATACAAAACTTTGTAATAGTCTAAACTTGTTTACTATTATTTGCATTATTTCACTGTTCTTGTTACGTTTTTTCCTAACTTATGATCATATCTTATAAGTCGGGTAAGAGAATGCTACGATCTCATTCGCATCTATACTTTCTCCAATTCCTCTTGGTAAACTAATGTAGAAAAACCGACGCACGTGTGTTCACTACAAAAGTGTCCAGTCGTGGAGTCATACCCATCAGCTCCTGGAACTGGTCGAGCATTCCATTGGAGCTATTTAAAAAATAGCATTTCATTCTATCTCACTTGCTCTCAGTGTGTCTCACTGACGTCCTCGTCGCACCCAAAGGCGGACGAATCGGAAGAAAAATCCTCTCAATGAAATATTTTTAAAATATTTTTAATAAAAAAATGTATAAAGAAGGCCAGACAATTCCCGGAACACATATCTGTCTCGATATTTGTCACGATCAGAGGCCTGCGACCGCTAACTGGGCATTACTGTTCATAGAATTGATAAATAGCATTAATATTATAAATACTATAAAATATATAAATGTACCTATTATTTGTTGCAATATTAATATATGTAATCTTATTTTAGTTTGCAGTACAACAGGCAAACGGAAAGCATGCAAGGATTGTAGCTGTGGGTTAGCTGAGGAACTAAGCGGTAAAACTGTACAAGAAGGAAACGCAAAGTCTTCATGTGGAAATGTATGTAACACAAAATCTATGTTATTTATTAATACATCAAATTTCGTAAAAGTTTTTTCTTATATGAAACATATAATTTGCATTCATATTAGAATGTTAGTAATTTTTAATTGTATAGTAGAACCTCGATTATCCGAACACTGGTCATTTGAAAATTAGTCACCTTATATGAGTTGTAAGCTAACATTCTCATTAATGACACTGTGTTCTTCATTCTCTACCATTACGTATTTCACATAAAATAAAATCATTATTTTTGTGTGAAACATAATTACAATGTGATCTATTTTGTTACTAATTACAGTTCGGATAATCGAGGACCTACTGTGCTTATTGAATTTCATTTACATTGTTCAAATTTAAGTGAAACTCGTATCATTCCCAATAATACACACATCCAAGTGTAAGCTGTTGTTTTTTAAACTTGAATTTCTTCGAATAACTCACAAAGTAACACAAAATCAAGCAGAAAAAGAATATTACATAAAAAATACAGTTCACAACCGTGTAAGACTTAAACCTCGATTTTCCAGCCTGTAGTCGTGTACACTTAATCTAAGGTCATTGCAGTTCTTATGAAAGCACTTGCAATCTTATACAGATTAGAATAACTTTAATGTTTACAATTATTTTTTATAATAATGACAGAATGTTAGCATTTAATCCGCAATAGGGTTTGTTTATATTGTTATACGTATGTGAAAGACATGATCACTCAGAAAATATAGATGTTACTTGATTGTGTATAAAATAGTAAAACTGTTAAAGATTAACATTAAATTGTTCATATTTTGCAGTGTTACCTTGGTGATGCATTCCGATGCGCTAGTTGCCCTTACCTAGGCATGCCGGCATTTAAACCGGGTGAGAAAGTACTTTTACCTGAAACCCAATTGAAGGCAGACTAGTAAAAAATTATTTATGCTTACATGCATACTCTTTCTGCTAATTTTTGCGTGTAGTTACTTTAATGGTATTTTTATTATGAATAATATACACGATTTTGGGTCTTATGAGATCTGTTTATTATTATAAAAACATTTATTTATCCTTAGCGCGACAAAAAATGGGGGTAGTTTACGTATCAAAATTTAAGTAATATGCTTCAAAAGTTGTACAATAAATATTTGAAAACGAAGTACTAGTGTCTAATTAATTTTATTTCACATTTATTTGTATACAATAGTGATCAACATGTTTATTATAATAGAATGATACAAAATATTCAAAGTATTCTGTCATGATACATCAACGAAGTATATTTTATGATTGAAACAATAAAATAATTTAAGTATTGTGAAGTTGGCGTTAATGCATTAACTATAGATACAAAATATAAGGGAAAAACGACACTTGGCATTTTATTATCAGGGAACTATGAATCAACGCTTTGCTATGGAGGAATATAAACCTTTCACAAAAAATCCACTATCCCATCTCTATGGATGAGTGTCCGAGAAAAGTTTACATTCCAAATATAATATTCAATATGTATCCTACGTGTTATTCTATATTAACATACTTCAGAAGTTAACGAATTATACAAACATTTTATATAAAACTATGTACTAAATTCTAAAAGCAAAGATTCCGACATTGCAAAGATCAATAAATTTTTAAATAATTCGCGTCGTATACAGGAACAAAATAAATCGTCATGCACATCACTTGATTTGCCTGTGAGACACAACAGGAACGTTATTGCGCAGTGTAAAGTCTAACATACATTATTTCAATCACCAACTTGTTCCTTTCCTTGACGAAGTAATGAATTGTTTGTACTCTGATAAAAACGGTGTTTTTGTACATGTAAAATTTCATAATTTTAGTCCGCAAAGTTATTCCGAAATGATGTTTAGAAATCAATACTTATACTATAATTAATATTGATATTACATATGGCTTTGGTATAAATTTAGGTTTGTGTTTCAAATAACTATATGTTGTCAAAGCTAGTTACATGTTGCCAGTTAACAAATTGTCTAGTTCAGGCATGAAGAGAGCGGCAGAAAGTATTGTTTGATACTTGATCATTGGAAGCAGTAAAGGAAAATATACAACATGACTGTTCGAAAATCCAGTTTTCTAGTTGTTTTTATCATATTTTTTATATTACTCTTACATTAATGTGTAATGGTTTGTACTGTATCTCGAAAATTAAGAGATTACGGAAAGTCCGCCTGTCCACCACAAATTTTGCTACATTTATAATATTGTTCATAAGTATATACCTCCGTCATTTATACTTAATAACTTCACTATAATTTGCAAATTTAAGTATCTGTTTCACGAAGCTTTACAACTTAAAGATAAGTACTGTAATTTCCAATGCACAAGCGCGAGTCTGTACAAATGTATAAAATGGTACTGTACAGTATTTATACAAATAGCTGCAGTGATTTACTAAAGACAATAACTCATACGAATTTAAAGGAACATTCATTTGTTTAAGTTCGCTTACAATATATATTTTTCAAATATACTGTGGCTAAAAAAATTATTTAATATTCTACATATTTTCCTGAAATTACTGTATTCTCCTTTCAGGAAAGTATGATACATGCAGGTATATACAATTTTTTTCAATGAAAACTTTTCTTTGATACGCGTGTACGTGTAAAGTCACATGCGTCCCATAAAGAAAGATAATGAAAAATTGTATGACTATGATGACAATGCAACATTTTATCATGTGCTGCATGAATTCTTAAGCTCGATGCAGACCTTAAGTACACACATCTGATTCCTTTTATAAACGTAATGACAACTATAGTGTAACCTTGTAATCTAAAATCTTTTAGGAATGTACTCAATCGTACGTTGAGCAATTATTACAAGTCTAGCAATTAAGGCAACTTCCATATACCCTTCAATTGCAATTGAGATTAATTTTTGGTGGTATTTATTTCAAAATATGTTTTACTGCTACGAAATCTTTTAAAAGAAGTTAACAGAAATGAAAGAACAAAATTAAGGAACTAACAATATATGTTACACGCATATACACAAGGCGTCCCAAAAAGGTTGTACAAGATACTCCATGTCGAAACAAACTGAAATGTACTTTAATCTTGCAAAATGGTAAAGTACTTTTCGATTTGGCGTTGTATGAATAATCTACGGTTTTCGGATTGTACAACCTTTTTTTGAACATCCTGTATAATGCTCATCTTTGTTTACTAAGCATTACAAAAATGCCATATAATTGAACATTTCCTGTTCTCTTGTGAAGGATAGAACTGTATATCCCCAAAAAATTATTCATAACTCTCTAGAAGTTATCTGAAATAAATGTTTCTATAAACACAGCCCTACATGATGTAATAAAAATTGAGAACCTTTAAGAAGACCTTTGGCTTTCTTGTATGAAAGGGGCGTTCATACCATCGCTATGGCGTGTCTGCACGTTTTGCGAGTATGACTACTAAATGTACCATTAATACTACAGCATTCTGTGTTTTGCACAGGCGTGTAGTTCTGCGAAACTAAACGTTCGATCGACTTTAAATGAAATCCATAAGATTCGCCAATTCGGACGTCGAAATATTAGTTTATGCTAGCATGAATTTCCTTCCATATTGTCAAGCAAAAAATTCTTCTCTTCTTTCTTTGCCCGGTTACTATTTGGCGGCGGGGTACGTAATTTTGGTTCAAAACAGGGCTGTAAAAAACAAACATTTCAGTGATAAGAATACAATTACATTAATGTTATAATTCTGGGCGGTGTGAAGCATGATGATATGAATTATATTAAATACTGAATACCTGAAAAACTTATTATTTTTCATCAACAATACAGCGAGCTATAAATCAGACGAGTGATTTCTCTTTCTCGTATTCGTCAAAGCAAATAAAATTCTAAGAATCGTTTTTTTTTATTAATAGTATTGTTGTGCCATCACAGAGGAGTACGTTATTAACCGTTCAAGTGTCACGGGTCATTGTAAAAATTCGATCGAAAAGTGCCAAACCGCGCGATCACACTTTTTTCATTTCATCTCGATCATTTTTCTTTTTATAGCGGTTTTTGCAGTTCTGCCGATTAGGGTACATTGAGCATTCCTACCGTTAGGGATTTGTGAAACTACTTGTGTTTCACAATTTAACATGTTCCCTGCCACGTGTACCGTTTTCGGTACACGCATCAATTTTAATTTGATCAAATTACTACCAACCCTTATGGAATTTTGAGTAACATTCATATTAAAATGATAGTAGAAATAGAAAGTGTAATATCAAATAGATAAATGTTTGTACAATTAACCACGTGTACTAATAAATAGCCATTTTCGCGTGTCTGTCTAGTTACGGAATTTTCTACTGTGGCCGGAAACGTGTTAAAACCATGATTAATCCTTTGAACTCCTAATTTTTTTTAAATTTCTTTTCAATAACTCCCTATTATTTTAAGTGTTTTATTTGAAATGTACTTCAAAAGACAGTTGGTTGGCTGTATTTAAGTGTCTCCCATATGTGGGTGACATGGCAGTCAAAGTGTTATAGTGTGTCTGACTAGGTATGGCAGTTTTCACTGTGCCCTCCAACGTGTTAAATAGCTCGAAAGAGATGCTCTGGTGGGGATGACACCGCGACCACGCGAACCGAGCAAAATCTGCGACCACTAACCGGGCACTACCGTATATTAACTTTCAGTGTTAATTTATCTAATTATTTTTCATCTATGTGCTATTTGAAGGTACAACGGCTTCAAAAAGAAAATTAACTAACATGACCAATGAAATAGAACAATTAAATTGTGGAAGCAATGACAGTGATAATTTAGATCCAGTTATCAAAAGAAACAAAATAAATGTTTTTGACGATTTTGATATTGATGATTCTCAAGTCTATGGTTTCAATCATACTTCAGTCTATTACAGAATTACGGAAAATGAGGTATATTAGCAACATGATTTGTTTAATTTTGCTGAAAACTTGGACCACAATGCTCTTTCCCTCGTGAAACTAAATCTTTTTTTTTAATTTCCTCCTTTGGATATTGATGGTTGAAAAAGTCAATAGATATGCTGAGGAATTGTTGCAATTACTTCAAGTAAGCATGCGATTTAGAATGAAAACGTAAAAACCGGTAACTAGATTGGAAATGAAGGCATTATTTTCTGGCAGTTTTTATTCGAAATGAGCATAAGTAGAAGACCAATAATTTTATATTGGACTGAAAATTTGCAACATACACCGCGGTTTAAACAAATATTCCACTGAACAGATTTCAACTTATTTTTAACATGCTTCTATTTACTGAACAGGGAATATTATGCACCGGGTCACAAAAAAATATTGACCATGCCAATTATATTTAAATTATATTACACGTCGCACAAACAATTATTAATTGATGAATCCTCTGTTATTCAAGGATCCTTGTTAACAAGAATCCTTTGTTATTCAGGATAGGAACCCTTTGTTATTCAAGTATTACAGAACATTTACAAAATAAGAAACAGAATCAGTGGAGAAGTACATAATAGTAACTAAGAAGCGCAAACTGTATTTTTGCAATGCAAAAAATGGTATTCATTCATTGTGCTTTGCTGAACACGTATGTAATAAAAGTAATTTAATAGTTACTGAAGTAAAAAATTGTTGTTTCATATGTTAAACTCAAATACTTGTAATTCTTACATACAATCTATGTAATGCTTGTTTTTTAAATTATAAAAAATACTCTGTACATTTTGATGTGATTTCTATATTTTATTCTGCACTTTTTCAATGAATACGATTATTTGCAAATAATACTAAATCAAGGCAAAATTGATTACGTGCACGGCTTGTGTTCAATTTTTTTGAAAATAATTGCTGTGAAGGTTACGAGAGCAAAAGCTTTAATAACGTTAATGACGTGCTATGGTAGAATCCAAGCGCACTCGTTAATTGCACATCCTAGCCCGATGGGGCGGCACTTTTCGACACAGGAAAATTCCCTGCGTGGCACTCAAACAGTTAAAATAACGAACATGAATTACTGAAATTATTGTACAGTTAAACATTTATAAATAAAAATATTAGATTTGAATAAATCACTTTATAACTTTATTGTACGAGAATGTTCTACAAAACATATTGCACATGTTTTATGTCATGATCTAATCCGTATGTCTCCTAATAACATCGTAAGAATATATTCATGCACAAACGATATTGAAACAATAATCAATGTGTAAGTATCATGTGCTGTAACTAACTAAATGACAACTAACTTAAATATTACTAAATGACGAATGAATTCTGCTTAATAATGGTATTACTTAATCTAATTAAGTAAGCAATACTTTTGATTAAAAAAATAGATGACAGTAATAATACTTCTTTGTTCATATTCACAATACTGAAAAGTATGACTGATATTTGATGAGATTCTTTGAAAGGGGAAACAATCCGTGACACGGTTTTCTGAACTCGAATTCGGTCCTGCATGAGTATAGTGGCCACACAAGTGCTTTTGGAATGGAATTTGATTAAAAATATAAGGAGTAAATAAATTCTAGAAGACTATGGATTCTAGTAAAATATGTTCATATAAAATAGGTTGAAATATATAGACTACGTTCATACTGCCTTAACTATGCTAGAATGTCTGAGCCACAGGTCAAGGGCGCTGGATTAAAATTTAGGAGACCAGGATTTGAATTCCAGAAGAAACGTTCCTTTTTCTTGTATATTTTTCGCTTAAAAAAATGAATATAGTCATTTTTACTGGAATTTTTTTACACCGACTGCATCAGATTTACTACATGAATTTTAATTTTGTGTGCTGAAGTAGAAAGGCAGCCTAAGAAAAGGAAACTTCTCGGTTGGAATTTGAATAGTGGTCTTCTAAATCATAATCTTGAAACTTTAATCTATGGCTGTGGCATTTATGGGAATTGATTTACATTTAACAGCAACCGAACCGAAGTTTATGGAAACCATTTCATGGAAGTTCCTCTTGTTGTTAAGTACATGATTATCTTCAAGCTGTTAATCTCAAACTCGATAATTCATTTTATTTCTCCCTTGTCATGATGTATACTTAAAAAAATATAGTTTATCTGAGATTGTTGTATAGCTTTGTGTACTCAATGCAACCTGTCTCTTAAGCTATGTTTTTCCGATAAAGCACTTATACAGTGTGCCTGGCTTACACGTATACATTTCTTTGTTTCTTAAAGTACTGCAGATACAAAAATGTTGTTTATATAAAAATAACTTGGTTCTACATATCTTCATTATAGCTATTTGATTGTGCGTAACAAGGCGAATGCAATGGACTTAATAACATCTACTTTTTATGAATTAATTCTGAGATATTGCGATTACAGATTTACTCATTTAGCGCAACAAGGTGGCGGACCTAACGGAAGAAATATTAAGCCTTAAGTAGCACATGTTAAACATTGCCTGTTAAGATATATACAAAGGACCAAATTTCCCTAAGTGCGCTACCTTGTTGCAATAAGTATTTGAATTTGTAATCGTAATATTGTAGAACTGGTTCATAATATGTGAATATGGTTCCCATATCTCTTAAAATTGTAATCTGAAAAAACTATCTCTATCATCACATGTGCCCCTTTGAATCAAACAACTTTCATAAGAACAACTTCTTTGAATCTCCAATAGTATAAGAATTAACAAAGCATTTAAACAAACCAGACACACTGCATAGCTTGTGATCATTCCTTATCAGGTTTTCCATTCATTGAACAACCAGTTAATCAAATTATGTTCTCCAGGTTGCCAATGAAGTCCTTTTCCCTAGATTTAATACATACAGGTAACTGCCATCTACATTTTAAATCTTTTACACGCTATCACTAGTTACATGTCACACAGAATTAACATGCACGCAAATAATTTTCAAATTTTAGGTGTTGGTTCACTCACAGTTTCACAAATATTCATGTTGCAGCAGTTCTCTATGGTTATTTCACATTGATTGTCTGGTAATTGTGGCCTAGAAGTGAGTGGTGTTACACCACCTTTACTAACAACGAAACGCTTTTTTATACGTGGACGTCTTCGTAATTTATTTACATAGTAACTGAGTACAGTTACCAATAGAATAAGTACAACAATTATTCCACTAAAAATTGGTAACAACGTTTTGTACTCGACACTTTCACGAAATGTCATACTTTGTGCAGTCGATGGATTTGATTCGGCACACCTGTTCACAGAAAACATTACATGTTCATTATTATCTGTTTTCCTTTAGTATTGTAATAGTTACTGATTTTCATACTCCAAAAATAGTTTTATAATTCAAAAGTTTTTTTTCGCGATGCATAACTCATGAGTTTAGCCCAAAGTAAAAAGCTAGTCTATTTATTACTTTTAATTGGCATCTTTCATTGAATTTGAAAGAAAAATTGTGTGCTCCAAAATATTTTCGTTTCTCTGTTTTCATGTTACAGAAGAAATTTTCAAATTGAAAGCAAATCACATGTGTTAAATATAAATAAAAAACTATCACATAGTACTGTACCTGCAGTTAGTAGCGATGTCGGTAGGAACTGATTCAGTAGTTGTACAAAATGTCTCACAAATTTGAGTAATATTCAAATTCTCGCAACGTGGTCCCTCTGTATGTTTACATTGACAAACTGGTTTTCCATTTTGGATAGAACACTGACCACCATGTAAACAATAATCTTTGCACACATCTGTTTCACATCTGGCACCAACAAATGTACCACTGCACTTACATGTGGGATATCCATAGGTGGTTACACTGCATTTGCCCCGAAAACAGTAATTGCGACACAGATCTGTTTCGCAATGTGTTCCAATGAACCTAAAAAAATCAGTTATTAAACATTATGGTTTGTATTACAGAAAAAGTATTGTAATCTCTTTGTTTAAGTGAACTGACTGGAAGAGTCATGTGTATGTGATGAAATCTAAGCACAAGTGCATGTAAATTACTCTGATTTCAGCTAACTTTAAACATACCCATCTGAAGTTCTGACAGCTTATATTCCAAATTCTACGTGAAAACTCACCCAAGTTTACAGCGGCACGTGCCATCCTTCCCATCTGCACGTCCATTCAGGCAGTATCTGGATGTCTCAGTGGTTGACTTTGATTCTTCTGTGGTGGCAGCTAAATCATTGTACGGTTCTGCAGTCGATTGCACAGGTGTCGAGTGGATCAGATTCATCAGTGGTGTTGTTTTTGGGATCACAGAACAAACAGTGTTTCCCGTATTATCACGTGCTAGTATTGCAGCTGGACTGGTGCCTGATGTTTTATACTCTTTAAATATTGTCGGCTCGTTATTTACACTATTCTTAGGCACCGTCCAGATAGTCTTAGACACCACGTCGGACCAGTATATCGAATCATGGTCCACTGCTAGGTAAGTTGGTTCTTGGTGTGTAGCATAAACCACGTTATTGCGTTCAGAACCGTCAAGATTGCTGCGTTCGATTGTCATGCGAATACCCTCAATGTCGTCGATCCAGTAAAGCTTCTGTTCCGCGTGATCTATGGCCACGGCGATCGGCAGGTACATGTTATCTTTGTGAACGGTAATGTGGTTGGTTCCATCTAGATTCGAGCGGTCGATGGTCGCATTTGTACTATTACTATTTACCCAGTATATGTGACTGGAAACAACGTATAATTATCAGACATCCGCGTATTTCTCTCCTTTCGCGTTAAATATTTTGTTTTTTTTTTTCTCTCTCTCATTCGGCAAGACTTCCCTACTCGACGCGAACTTCTAAATGGAATTAAAGCTGGCCGAGATCGTTGCCGAGAATTTCTGTCACATCGGTCTACGTAGACATAAATGGCACACCTGTTACACATGTCCAGAGCAATGCCACGCGGAATCCTGTTAGGTAAATTATGTAGTACAATGGGCTTTTCCGGTGGTCCGTCCAACGGCACGTGCATTTTCTTAATTACGTTTTTCTCGGCGTCGCTCCAGATGAGGTTGCGGTTCTTCGTATCGAAAGCGAGTCCTAAGATGCAATTTCGGCTCTCCCCTGAACATAATGAACGATGCTTTACGGGTATGCACTTTACAGGATGTTCGATGGGAAGAAAGCTAAAAGTCAGAGTTATAGTTACAGTCGAATTACTATGAAAGTATGCAGTAATGATACGAGGATAAACCTTTTGTGCATGAGGTCGAACGAACGTGTAATTTGTCAAGATTCATTCGTTAATATTCTGCAACTGTACGGCTGAACAGCCGTATGCATCGTCTCTTGTATTCTTCGGTACTAAGATAAAATACTTCAAACAAAACTACTAAATTCAAGCATATACGTGGGAAATGTGCCTGTTTTACTAACTTATGCAGATATTTAATGTTTTCGGTTAAGATGCGAGCTAAAAAATTATGGAGAACATCGAATCTTTTAGTTACTACATGCTACGTACACTTTTCATTAAGAACAATTTTTTTTGTAACTGTAGTATTAGAAATATTGTATTTTTACAGTTTTTCACACGAATTGTATGATTTTGAATAGGATTTATCATAAAATATTTTCTGGAGTAAAGCTGAGGCATTAAGGTCCTTTTCTTTACATTTTTCGGCTTCTGATATGCGAAAGCTGATTTCAAGATTCAAATAAATTCTGTATTTTTATGTAAAGTCACCAACATGATTGAAGCTCCTTTTTATGCGACAATTTTGTAATGTTTCAATCTAATATAAATTAATATTTGATTTATGGTTAGCCATTTTATGCAGTATATAGAATTATTAACATTATTGTCAGTTGAAACGATTTGAAACGTTTTAAATTGTTAGTTTAGTTTTAAATTATTTATACGCTACATGTATTAACATTTATCATTTGCGACATGCCAGAATACAGACGATTATCGTAATGTGCGGTGAAGTATATAATTTGCCTAATCAAAACAAAGAGGTAAATCTTGCAAAGTTTTTAGATGTATTGGAGCCGATAGCAAACACTTTTTTCAACTACGTTAATAATAAGATGATTTCTTGAGAAAATTTGAATTGTGGCATTCTCAAAATTATTACCAAAAATTATGTTTTATTTTCAAACCTTCACAATATTATTTTTAAAATACGAAATATTCGTTTTGATACTTTTGTCTTTTTACTAATGATATTGTTTATCCTTTTAAATACTCGGAATTGAAAGAAACATTTACAATAAATATTCTCACAATCAGATTTCAGGAAAGTTAGCCGAAGAAACAAGAAATTATATATTTCTACATTTTTCACCCTTACGAAATCGATATCATACGTAGGCAATTATGCCTTTGAGAATATTAACCCTTTGGCGGCGAAAGACATGTACAGAGGGTGTCTGCGCAAAAATTATATAGTTTGTTATTTCCTAATGTACTGGAAATACCAAAAAGTTGTATGGTACAAGGGGGCACGTTTATTAGTGAAGACAAATTCTTTTTTACATCATTATTTAAATCTGTTAGTTGTGTAGCCCTATTTTAAAAGTGTGTACCTACGTTGTGTCGCAAAAATGAAGAGATGACGAGTATACTCGTCAATACACAGAGTTTTTACAGCTGCTGTAAAATTGAATTAAATTATAAATAAATGACAGTTGGTTTTTTTGAAAAATGAATAATTTATTGCTCAAATTCATTGATATTATTAACAGAACTTAAACATTCATCATTAAAAAAAAGAAGGAAAATTAAATACATGGAAAAAAATGCTAAAAAAATTCTAAAATCTCTGAAATTTACGAATATGTTTTAGTTTTCACTAAAATTTTAATTTAAATAGCAAATGGTAACTACTGTTTCCGTATGACGAGTATACCCGTCATACACAGGTAACAGGTTAAGAGATATGAAGGGTAAGTTCGCTTTTTTAAATGGAACTAAATATTTTTTTTAGATCATTTAAAAGTGCGTTTCAAGACGAATTCAGTATTTCCAGAATTAAGTCTTTCGAGATACTGCGTTTACAAATTGACTGGTCTCCAGGAAAAGAAACCCGCTCGAATAGGAAGTATAGTACCTGGAGCAGGTATAGCGGGGTCGTAACTTGCACCCCCCAGGTGGCGGAAGTAATTGATACTGTCGGACCCAGGTCTGTGTACGAAGCACAACTGTAGGGTTTCGATCAGTAAAACAACCAATTCATTTGTCTAAAATACCATATAGGTTGCCATACACGCCACTTGTACTCATAACCCTCTAAAAGTTTGTTGGAGGGAGATTTAACTTGTTTCAGTATAACGAGGAATGTGAAGAAGGAACAAAATCATAGTTGAGATACTTCACACAGCCTTGACCGAGGTCTGGAAACCCTACCTTCCAAAAAAGTACCCAACCTTTTGTATCGAAACCGCAAAACTGTAAACTGTAGGTCTCCTACAATTTTTTAAGACCTGTCTATATCTCTTCCAGGTACTATATCGATGGTGCCCAACCTGTGGGTCTGCCGTTCCTGGCGCAGGTCCTTCGTATCTGTTTTAAGAGGCAGTGTCTAACACGTGCCACTTCAGGTGCGAACAAGACCACCTTTAGTTCACTGGAGAACATCCTAGGCGACCGCCTGTTCAGAAGCGGCGTAGGAGAGGGCGCCTCCCACCCTCGTGTTCGGTCTCGAGAATTTGGCGCGAAGTTGTAAGAAACAAGGGGAAGTCAGTCGAGTGGTGGGAGGCTCCCTCTCCTCTACCGCTTCTGAACAGTAGGTCACCTAGGACAGTGATTTTCAACCGTTTTACACCTGCAGACCGGTGAAAATAGGAAAATATTTCGTGGACCGCTAAGGCAGAAATAAACACCCTTATTTATAATAATATTTTGTGTATTAGTTTTTAAATCTAATATTATAGAATGAAAATTCTATAGTTGTTTAACCCTTTGCACTCCAAGCATTTTTTTATACGATCGACCAGCAACTCCAACATACTTTTGTAGCGTTGATTTGAAAAGGAAAAACGATAAATGTTCATAAATTTATTTACTCTGATTTTGATAGGATTGTTAAGTACCTTTGGAAGCAATTTCCAATGTGCATTCCTGACATGCTGGGCTGTGATGCAAATTACGAATGTCCCTATAGCAGAGCCAATAGAGTTATGGAATATATTATGAGTGTCCCCATAGCGGAGCTAACGGAGTGCAAAGGGTTAAATTTATAATGACCAGAAACCGAAAAGGAAACAAAAATGTTAATAATAGAACGCCTTGAACTTTTGAGAAAGCAATATTTAATTCCAATAATGTTAGCGCGAGATCTGTGTTAAGCGCAATAACTTTTTCGCGGACCACCAACAAATTTCTGCAGTCCGGCGGTTGAGAACCACTGGCATAGGATGTTCCCTAGTGTACTTCCTGTTGCGGCAGATTTTTCCGCTCAAAATCTGTGAGTGGAATATCTCGAAAACCTCGAAAAAAAGAATCATGTGAAAAAAATATGTAGTTCCATTTAAAAAAGCGAACTTGACCTTCATATTTGTTTAACACGTTGAATGCCACAGTGGAAACTAACATAGCAAGTCAGACACATCATAATTTACTGTTTTAAGTATAAATCGAGGAGGAAACAAATATTTTATTATTTGAACGTATAGTACTTACTTTGTATTATTATTGTAATAATAATGATGTTGAAAATTGTATAAGAATTACTAGTTAATGGAATAAGGTTTGATGCGACGGTCACCGGTGACCCTCACGGCAGTCAACCTGTTAAATAATAATCTAAAAGAAATTCGTCTTTGCTAATAAATTTCTCCCCTCGTTTCATACCATCCACTTTCACATAAACAATTTCTTTGTATCTCCAATACATTAGGAAATAACGGACTGTAACACTTTAGCACAGACACTCTGTAGACAAGCTCTTATACGCGAACAGCCACTATAATGGCTTCAAGAATTGTCAGTTCCGAATATTGTAAGAAAATTCCAAGCACAGTTAGAATACAAAAGAAAACAATAAACGATAAAAATATATAATAAATTAAGTGTGTACCAAAACAAAAGAACAAAGAGTAATAAAAGAAATGAATACAAGAAATAAACTAAAATATTATTATCCAGCATGCAGCCAACGGTTTTCATTGAAATGAGCCGCAGTCGGATGATTGAAATGAAGAAAATATCTTATTATACGCGTTTTTGTTTAATCCTAAATTACTTTAATGACTAATAACTAATTTTCTGTATTAATTTCGCGAAAGTATGAAACGGATATTGGGTTATCGCTGCTCAGTATTACTATAAATTTGTTACTATTATTATCACTAATTTGCATATGCGTTAGTGCGTCCAATATGCTTTTCTATAATACTGTTCTTTCATGTAGGGATATGAATTGTCTATTCATGAATGTTATGTAACATAATAAATTGCATTACATATCAATTATACGATTGTTCAGGTTATAATCTGTTCATGAAAGATTTCTTTCTGAGAGGCCCATTGATGAGACGACTTGTAAGGCGTTAAGTAAGGGACTGTATATTCCTTCGCCTCCACAATTTTATTCTAATCACACTTATTTTTGTGTGACAAGTGAGAAGTGACAATGCCCTGAGTAATTAAGAGTTCGCTTAATTCTGTCCGAAATTCTCCGGGTGGCTACCTTTATCATTTACGGTATTTCCCTCTCCTAGACCTTGAATACTTCGTGAGGATGGAGAATGCGTCAATTCTCGAAACTCATTGGTTTTTACATTTTGACCCTCCACCCTCTCGAGGTGTCTAGGAAAGGGCAATGCAAGACGTCCTGGAGGGTCCGGGGACCACCAAGGTTCGAAGTGCGTGTCAGGGCTGAGATGGAACGCGCGTTGAAATTTGAGATTTCGAGACATCCGGGCATCGGGAAGTAATAAATAACTATATACAACTTAGTTTCCCGACGCTCAGGATGCCTGGCGTCGACCCATGTCGCCCAGCCACAGATGGCCCTCAGACCCTTCCTGAGAGGCCTTACTGTTTGGAAATCCAAACACCCATACTCCGGTAATTTGATATGATCAATGAAAAACGGTATTATAATAAATTATATTCAAGATATAGGAATGATCACTCTGACCAGTTAATAGATATTATGTGGAGAAAAATTCTCGCAAGATTTTAAGTTTTATAAAAGAACCATAATCCTGCGCCAACCTAAAATACGAAAATATATCTAAATGCGTGCGGACCAGCTGTATCAGAACAACTTACAATTATAATAAAGAGACAGAATTTGTTTGTGCAATTTGAATGTCCGCAAAAATGTCAAAAACTACTAAACTGGTTGTTATACGATTTTTGCAATAGCTTCTTCACATTTTCTGAGATGTCACAGGCTATATTTTATCGCAAAATAAATAATGTATCGAGCTAAAAAGACAAGGGACAATTTTTTGCAGGCGTGCTGCCCACGAGGGCATAGTTCACGCACAGCCGCTAGGTGGCAAAGCTTGGCGCTCACGCGCTCGAAAGAGAATTCGCGCAGCTACAAGATATAAGGAAAAAAAAAACATTCCGACTTCTACACGCAGAAAAATTGCGGGCAAAGTCGTGTCCAGCGTATGCTAGCCGAATATATTCGAAAACCGCAACGAGTTAACCTCTACAACCCCATGTGACTTGGAAGTTACGTACCTACATATCTATACATTTCTTTAAGTCTTCTTCCGTTTATTTATCACGGTTGACAATCATGTATATATATTCTACGACTATACTGTCACCAAGGAGTCTGTTCAGTTATTATTATGTTTATATCCCGCGATACGAACTCTATCACTTATCTTTATCATTTACCTGCTGTATCATTTTCGTCATACGCAAGAAACTTCCGGTTATAGAGGGTTAATGAGGAACATTTTCCCTGCATTATATGTAAATGCCACATTTCTCGAACATTCTTCATGTCGTCAAATTATACACGTCCAGCGGAATGTGATTTACACGATGAATGAAAGACAGATAAAGAAGAAGGAATAATTAATATCTTTGTGTACTTACCACTTAATAGTGGCTTCATTATCAAATTTTCCGTCGCGTCGCCACTGAATATAGCGACCTCGCCTCTATCGCTTACATACATCGTATCAGTAACATCATCGTAGGCTGCAGCTGATAAACTTACAGCTTCTTCAACCTCAGCTACTTCTTTGGACGTTTTATTGCGCATAAGAAATTCAATTTGATATTTCGACACTACCGCTAAATCTGCAAAGAACACAAAGAGAACTTAAGGCGATTCGCGTGGGAATTTCAGTTCATTAGCATGATTAAATCGTAACCGAAGCCGGATTTTAGTATCTAGCATCGATGAGACTCATGTTCATATTTCAGTATGCATTATGGAGTATTATATTATTCGATTATTCATTACGCATTAAATTATGCAGATGAATTTTCAGTCTACGGTATTTTATAGTTTACGTTCATATTTATTTATTAGAATTATCGTCGAACTGCTAACATTTGTAACACAGAAGATAAATAACATTCTATTCAACTCCCTTTGAACATATTTCTTTCTTTAATATTCTGATGAGAATGAGACTGTTATACAAATCATCGTTCTTTATAGTTGAACCATAAATAAGGAAATCTGAAATGCCTGGGAAAATATTCCATTAGACTGAAAGTTCTTGTCATTATGTCAACAAATCGGATCGAAAGTCGAAGATTATCTAATCTTGCTTTTTAACCGATTGACCTGCACATGAAAACGTAAATGCGCAATCAACGATCAAACATACAGGAATAAATTGTTTATGTTTTTCGCGTCACAAGCATATTGAGTAACGTACGCATGTATCAAGATACCAGTGAGTTGAAGGTTGATAATAAAATACATCAATGGACAAAGATCTCGTTCATAGTATAGAAAATACGTACGCGATCATACAACTCTCACGTGTTATTCTACCCTTTTTCTTCTGTGGAAAAACTAACGTTCAATTGGTTTCTTCCCAATGATTTACCAATCAGCGCTTCAGAAGCAAAACTTAAGAGTATTAACAAACTAGACGGTTTCTTATTTCAAGATTTGCAGAAATCTGCGGAAACCTACGTCACGTCGACCGTTTTTGCTTCATGCGAACACAGTAACCGAATGAATTACCATCGTAAGCGAAGCAAAGAGAGCAACAAATGACAATTAAATTTAAAAAGTAATGGTATGCAATGCCGATTCATCCTCCGCTTTCATATTCGTAGTTTTTCGCGGGATCTGTATACATTTCCGTCATCTCACCTTATTCGCTGGGCGCATTAAATTTCGCGCCACAGCCGCGATAAGAGAGCGATACTCAAAGAACTATGAACACGGATCGCTATCGTCGTCCCTGTTTAAAACATCCACGTAAAATCGGAGCGAAGCGCCCTTAAAACTAAAAAAGAAAAGGACAAATCAAGAATTTCGTTTCAAGAGGCGTACAACCGTTAATGTTTGACCGAATCAGCGTATTCGGGGCCTGATCCAATAAAAAAAGAAGTAGGCTCGTTTCGATGGAGTTCGAGCGATTTACAGTTATGTAATGTCTATAAATTTGCATGCTGATTTGCTTCGCGAGCTAGACGAGCCCTCCTCAATTTCGTATTCAAAGAAAACGCGAGGGAGTATTGCAACTTCGCGTAAGTGCTCGTTACGTAATCGACTTTTTGCACCTATTCGAGCGAATAATTGAAATGTGTCGCGCAAAATCAGTATACAGTTAAGCGATGCAGAAGCGGGCAGAGCGAAACGCTTCTTGCGATCATGCTTCAAGTGCATTCGCAACGCTTGCACGCGACGCGAAAAAAAAAGAGAGGATTCCGTCTAATTCATCCGACACGGCTTTCAAGATCGACTTCGCGAACTTCGTGACGAAGTAATTCGCCGTATGGTTCGCGCGACAGAGAGAAACAGTCGATATGAAGGTCAATGCACGAAGAGCAATCTGTGTGTATAATAAGGAATATCGTTCGTTTGTGATTGATCCGTAAAGGCGCCGGGTCATTTGGTTCATGACTTAAACCCTCGCCGGCACACGATAAATCATTACGTTTCGAAGCGCTCCTGAAACGGACGATTAAGATCTCTTACGGCCAATGGAGAACGTGTCCGATCAAATAATTACCGATCGTTTCTCATTAATGCACCACTCGGTCCACATACCCGGCCGCGATCGCCAGCTTTGACATTCATTACGTAAACAGGTATAAGGACAAATGACTTTTTTTTCACACCGTCACCGTGCGTACACTTTTCCTGACAGAGCCACGGTGAAGTGGCATCCGATTAGACGATCGGTTTCATTCACCTTTGAACGGTGTTTCGTCTTCGTGCATGGTGAAACAGGCGAGAAGTGGCGTACGTGACGAGCGGGGCCGCGTGAATGGAGTAGGTGCTCGCACGGGCCGCAACGCGGTAATATTGATACGACCTCGTGCACGTCGTTCTATCGTTGTTACTACGCTAGCACACGCTTTCTCATCACATACAGTCCTTCCAGCGATGATCGGTTTACTTACCCCACGATCCGGCGTGCACGTTCACGGCGAGGATCCCGAGGATTATCGTTAAAGTTAAAGCGATGCAGTCACGGGGTGACATGGTGTGCGCTCATCAGTTGGGTACCGGATAAGTTCGGATGTAGATTCCTCGAGACACTGTCGGTGAACGGAAATGATATATTTGGTACACACAAATCCGACTTCTCTCACGCTCGTACGTAACGAACGATCATCACAGCACCTCACGCCGCCGCGGCTCTGCGCACACTACCGAAACCGACTTACTCGTGACTTCAATACGGCAGCGCAGGCAACGACACCCAGCGGCGTAGCCACCTCTTTCCCGCTCGGATTTTCCTACCCCGATTCTTGCCGCCAGAGCCGGATCTAGGGCCTTGGACACCTGAGGCTATAGCCCAAATTTGCCACCCCCATTTGGTAAATGTTCTTCTTATGACTGGGCAAATAAAACAATACAGAAAGGATGATTTCATATGGCCAGTTCATGAGTCCGTCGAGAGTTCTCCTAATGATTACAGTGGAACCTCGATTATCCGAACCGCGATCATATCCGACGATTGGTCGTCATATGTCAGTTGCAAACTACAGTTATCATTAGTAATACTGTGCATTCAATTTTACACCACAGCGTATTTTATATTCTAAAAGAAAATTATCATATTTATATGAAGCATATGTAAAATGTGAATAATTTTGTTACTAACTTCTGTTCGGATAATCGAGGTTCTAATGTGTATACCTTTCTGATTCTTCTCACCTTTCCGTTTCTTTCCTCGTATAGTGTCATGGTTGGGTTTCAGAGCAGCGCGTAGCGCTGACGCCGTTTACACACCTCATCTTATTAAATAATATATAATTAATAAATAAATTAATATATAATTCTGAAACATAATTAAAAAAAGAAATAAATAAATAAAGAAATATATATATATATATATATATATATATATATATATATATATTTCTTTATTTATTTATACATATATATATATACATATACTTTTTTATTTCTTTTTTTTTTAAGTATGTTCTCTGTATTCCATGTAATCTACTAAAGTTATGTGTAATAAAGACGAATAATAATAATAATAATATTACATTTATTAAGGGGTCTCCCTAGTGTGACGGTCGAAAAACGAGGCGACCTTTGGGAATTTTATTGAAGAAAAGTAACAAACGTATGAATGTAACAGTTTGCTGCTGTATCAAACAATGTTTGAAGAATACGTAATAATTATTTAGCGCAGAAATAATGATTCTGTCCAAAGCAACAGGGATTCTCCCACTGCACCTAAAAACAATTTGTCTTCGTGGCTCCCATAAAATCTGCCCTCAGAATTATCAGAATGAAAAAAAAGAAAAGGATTCTTAATCTGTATGAGTGTGACTGTAGCCGGTACTAGAATAAATGAAAAATAACGAAAAATTAAAAAATGTCAACGTCTGAAAGGAAAAGTTTCGATTTTTGTACAAAAAATGGCTAGTTTTTTAAGTCGCAAAATTTGAATTTTGCAAATATTGACTTAGTTCTAGTACCGGCGAGAATGAGATATCTGCTGAAGATGCCTGCCAAGTTTCACGTAAATCGGATGATCGGATTTTGAGATATTGTAGCAGTCAGTTGAAAAAATATCGTTATCGAAAAAACGCGTTCAAAGTTTCGCGTGGCGTTCAAAATTATACGAAAGGTTCCGTTTCAAAGCCTGTAGCATTGTCAATGTTTGTAATACGTCTATAATACTTTGGGAGTTTGTTCTTAAGATGTAAAACTATAAGAAAATCTCAAAAAAAAATTCGATGTCTGAAACCGTCACAATAGGGACACCCTTTAAACTTAAAAAAACAACATTGATTTCCTAATTTTAAATTCTAATATGTCCAATATTTAAAATTGCACTTTTCTTGCTTTCAGTGAAGCAAATTCATCAATCACTGTATCGTAATTGATAGTTGTAGACAAAGCTTGAGCAATTGACATTATTTCCATATTTGTTATGTTTTATTGTCCCAACGTTGAATGTAAATAATTTTTGATGATCTTAAGTCTGCTGAAACTCTTTCTCCATATGCGACAGACACAGGAATTGTTAGAAACAATCTTAATCTCATCTCCAAATTTGGATAGGACTCTACTAATCCATATTCATAAAGTATTTTCAAAAGAACCTCACTAGAAGCTGTAGTATCATTTAGCAATATTGGCATAGCATGCATCTTGAAACTCGCTATTTCTTCCAAAATTTCAACAGAGTTTAAGTCATCTTCATATTTCAAAGCTAAGTGAACCGCGGATTTTTGTAATTCGAGAATGAGAATTTGAGATTTTCGCGCCCCCTCGTACTTTGAACTTGAGGCAAAGGCCACGTTCGCCTCGCCCTTAATTCGGCTCTGGTTGCTGCTGTTTAACCATTTTTGTTTTTTAACCCTTAACGGTCGACAATTTTTTTTATAATACTCGTCTATAAAACGACAGAATATTGGCTGAAAATATTGATAAAAATGAAAACGGAAGTAACACTTATAGAACTGGTTTATTCGCATGAAAATACAAAAGATTTGATTGATGTATATTTCTATGCATAAATTTAATTTTTATAGTTCTTGAGGGTGTGATATTTTTTAAAGCAGCTGCCAATGTGTAGCGATGGATTCCCGGTACGTGTTGAACAATATGTAGAGGTTTGTTTACGCCCGCCTTTAATTTTTCTATTAGAACATACTCGACAATCTTTTTTATTTAGAGCGAAGGATATAAAGAAATATTCACAGTTTGTAACTTTCAAATTCTAAAACTACACTAGAACAATTAATATCAATGTGATGAAAGTAAACTGCAAATGCATGATAATTGCGTCTTAAACACTTATGTAAATGTTGATATTTCTTCTCAGTGCACGATTATATTACGACTTAATATAATAAGACGCAGAATAATTATCCTAAACTATAGCAATGATAAAGAAACAGAAAGGAAAATGAAATTCATTACATGTCTCCGTAGCGGAGCCTTTCGTTTTCTATGGTGCCCATAGCAGAGCCCTTCGACCGTTAAGGGTTAATTATGTTGATACCATAATTGCTACAGTGAAAAGTGTCACTGACAATACGAACATGATGTATTTCCAATGCACGTATTATAGGACGATGCGATTCGTGTGCAAATGTTATTGTTACCTGTGTGCGAATTACGACATACGAGAACACTGGTTTCATTTTTAGAAGTCATTAAAAAATTGTTTTCTTTAGAATTGTATTACTGTTTTAGAATAATAAGGCCGTGTTAACACTTTGAAGCTGTTCGAGTTTTATGTATTGTGAAGTTTAGCATAATTTAATTCACTTCATTATCTTATTTATTACATTTAGTAAACTATTGTGTTTCAGAACGTATAGCGTTGGTGTTGGATGAGAAATACAAACTTTTCTAAGAAGTTTTGAGCATAGAATGCTGAGTAAGAATGTAAAACAATCTCTGTGTGGCTGTCCACATGATACCCTGCGCGTCGCAGACAGTATAAGCAGAGCTTAGGTTTGCCAAATAATCAGCAAGTCTTTGAATTTTCAAATCTACAGTCATAGAATTTTTGAAGAAAATGAATTGTTTCTTCATAATTCGTTATTAGGAAAAAGTTATCGTTTAATTTATGTTTTGTCTTTGAAAGTTAAGCAAAATAACTCTTGTTCTGAGTCTCGTAAACATTCACCCCTGGTACAGGGTAAGATGAATTAATTTTTAACTTTACGTTCATGAGTATTCAACAAAATAAAGAGAAAAGTGTTAGTAAACATGAATGAAGAAACTATAGTTTCCAAGTTATAATGACACACTTTATTACATCGTACACTAATTTCTTTTTTATATCTGGGAAATTATCGATTTTTCGATCTATATCACCGGTTGCTTATTTTATTCAATACTATACCTACCGAAAGATAAGATTATCATTTTCAAACATCTTTTATATAGTATTGCATAAATATTCAGTTTTATACAACTAGCAAAATTAATATTAACAATATTTTTTCTGTGTTTCAATTCACAACATTTTTCAGTTTAATAAATCGGTCTAATACACGTTTATATACATTAGTGTAATTTAAAATCGTATTGTTTTATCTGTCATTATCTTGTTTTATCATTTGAGTGATACTTATTGCATAACGTCCAGCATAACATTATTCTTTTAAAGATTTCATACCTAAGATCTTACTATTATACAATTTTATACTACTAAGGAAAAATGTAAGTGTTACTCAATTAGATAGTGTATTGATATCAGTAAGATAAGAGATATCAGTATTTATATATTGGTATCAGTAAGGGAAGTATGTGTAGATGATTGTGTAATATTAGTATTGAATTATGTCTATACATGAGAGTATTTCATTATGAAGTACACTTTTATGATTTAAAACGATAAAATGTGAATATTCATTTTTCGCGGGCTACGCAACAGCGCTATCTATGAATTCGGGAGCACAACTATACACACATATATATATACACTACGTACCCCTACTTTATTCATTTCCTATCTATGGTGCACCACTTTCGCCGGGACATTTGTTTTTTTCGCGTTATAATCGGGAAAAATTAAAACGTATAATTTTCTACTTTAATATGTGTAAAATGCAATTTTTCTCGTTAGAAATATTACAATATATCACACTAAATATAGAACTACACTTTTGTTCACGCATGAACAGAATAATTGTAGAACATTCTTTAGTTTGTATCAGAGATTCCTTTGGATAGTTTAGATTTTATCTTTCATTCATAACTGTCCTTATTTTAATATTACTGGTGAAATTATTTTTAAAACTTTAGTCAAAAATAATTTAAAAAGTTTAAAAACACAAAGAATAACACTATACGTATATCGTTCAATAACTACATAAAACAATTCTATCTTACACGTATCATGAAACCAGCACCTTTTAACCGTGTCAATGACATTCAAAATTATTAACAATTTAAAACGTCTTGCCGCCATATAAATGTACTACAAAAAAAATTAAACAACATATCCCACCGAGCGTTCTAAATATTTATGTAACACACTTTACACTACCCTGCATGCGTTATTCTCCATCCTTCCCAAATTATGACGCAAAATAAATTCATCACGCGTACGTGCAAGCATAGGAGGCATGCGGGTAGAAAACGGTCCCGATAAAGCAACACTAACGCCACGAAATTTCACGAAGGAAACCGAAAGGGTTAATCCAAATGTTTAATCGAGCCGATAGATGAGAGAATGTGATCGTAACATAGACGCATGTGTCCCCGTGTGGAAGCTGTATTATCCTAGGACGAGCTGTCGGGTGCAAATGGCAGGGAGCCGCGGAGGGTGATAAGAAAATCGGTGGCGGAAAAGCGCGCGCGAAGTGGGAAATGTTCTCTGTGGCTCCGAAGCGACGACGCCACGTACTAGACGGTGTATTATTGATCAATAAGAGAGGCTAACATGGGTGACCCGTGCCGGCACAGGCAGCTGTTACTTCCTTCGTATTTTTACGGGACGCGACTTCACTGGAAAAAATACATCTTGGAACCACGTTCCGGCGATCTCGGAGTTTTCTCGACCGTCTGCGGCTACGTGGAACCGTGTCCCGCCACGAGAAGAGTACCGACCGTACGTGAAACGCGCCAATCTCGCACTTCCGTCGGCCCGTGAAAATACACGAATCGAGGGAGACAGAGGGAGTAACAGAAGTGTAACAGCAGGACAGTAAGAGCGCGACACAGGTCGTGCGGGGTGATCGGAGAGAGAGAGAGAGAGATAGCGAGCGGGTGAAAGGGAGGGCGCGAGGGCGAGAAAGGGAAGGAAAAACGGCAGAAGGGGAATCGTAGAAATACAGGGCGAAAAGACGTGTGAGCGACATGTGTCTGTGTTGAGAATTCTATCCACGATAGTGCGGTGGCCGAGGGTGCGCCGAGAGAGAAGATCGGTAATTTTTTTCCTCTCCTATATCCGATACTCTCTCGTCGCCTACACGGGACTATCGATGCAGACCTTACGGAAGAGAAACAGTCCGTGCAAGTGTGAGTAAAAACCACCCCTACGAATTGCACAATTTTTATGGATACGTCAAAATGCGTTCTGCCAACAGCGCCCTGTGTTTTAGTGGCACGTTGTGACTCGAATCGGTGAATCTGTGCTGCGATCGGAGCTTTTCTATAGTTTTTTAATGGTCTTTGCTTTTCTCGGTCCGCCGACGTTGCGACGTCACCCTCGAGATCGGTTAAAGGGAGCTTCGAAATATGGCTTCCCACCCTTAACAAATAGAAAGAGAAAGTCGATTCGAGTCCAGCGGAACTATCCGATAGGCGGTTAAAGTAATTACGTATCAGTATATCGTACGAACGTACGAGTTATAAAGATCAAGAAAGTTTAAACAATGGTTTTGTTGAGAACAACGTCGCGTTAGTTTGTCATGTTTTGCGCGAGCTGTTAGTATTGTTTGACATTACCGACTGCAACGGTGCAGTATGTTGTGTATGCGTTTGTGCATGCTCCGTTCCACCGCTAGGTGGAAGCACTGACACCTTTATCGTACACAAATTCGTGTGTAACAATCGGAGTGTAGTACAACCCAAATTCGTAGTTTTGTTGTAGTTAATTTTATTTCCTCAAGCACATTCTCTATCTTAAAAAGATCTAGAAACTTCTTTGTATAATTTTGATTAGATTATTTATCTGGGAAATTCATTATATTTCAAAGTATGTAATAGAAGCAGACGTTTTCGCTTGCTAACACTTTTATAGGACTTTAAAATAGTAATATTAATAACATACAAGTCTCTACGAGTGATACATATGACTATAGCAAGTGTCATTGTACCAACCATGGCTTAGTAGGTTTCATTTGATGAAATACTGTCATTGATGAGCGATTGATTACTCGTGTGTTTACTAACGGACACGAAACTTATAGGGCTGATTATAAAAGGTTATGAAGAAATTTATAAGCCAAATACATAGAAGCATAGAAAAAACATGTACGAAATTGCATTGGTTTAATTTGATTTCGTTGTTACTTGTTGGAGCATAAGTATTCAGAAATTAAAAGCATACACTAATTGGAATGTTCACCGTCATTTCGATTTTGAAATGTTGAATTTTGAAGTTACTGGACATCGAAAATTGACTTCCATGTCTACGTGTACAACAATGAAATTGTACAAGAGTAACTTTTGTTTGAAACGTTTTTCAAAATCATGCAATATCTTATACTAAATTTTATAATGGTAAAATAAAGTAAATATAATTTTATAAGTAAAATAAATAAAATTATATCAAAAGTTATAATGGTGTGAATTGTTTGTACTAGGATTGTAATTTTTTTAATTATTAAAAAATTCGTTTCTAAATAAAATAACGAGAAAACTATTCATTCATTTATTTTTGAAAAGAAAGTACTTCAAAAAAAATTGTACTGAAGTTTACGGTGACTGTTTTGATTGAATATATGTGAATTTTGCATTTTTTATTCCTCTTTGCACTGCACAAATTTAGAAATAACGTTTCAATATACATACTTATCTTGTAATGACGTTAGCACGTGGACTGCCATGAGGGTGACCGGCGCCTCAAATTTGATTTAATTAAATAACTATTGATTTTTACTATATTCTAATGAAATTTAACATTGCAACACTAGTATAGGCGCGCACACATAATACTGAATACTTAAACATTTTGTTTCTTCACGTTTTATATAGAAAAGAGAAATATATATTGCGTCTGACCTGCGTTGACTGTTTTCACTGCGGCCCTCAACGTTTTAATACGTTGAGTTCCGCAGTGGAAAATCCCGCAACTAGTCAGACATGTGAAAACAGTTTTTTATTCTCACATATCGTTGAATGTATAAATATTTATCTATTTGATAATATTCTTATTATTTTACACTGTCATTGTAACGTGAATGTGAGTCAAAATTTCGTAGGGGTAATCAGTTATTAATTTTAAATTAAAATGATACGTGTGTCACCGTCGTGGTAAATCAGCTGGTCATTTTATGAAGAAATTAGTTAAAAACCACACATGTTCATTAATAATATATCAGTAGACTCTTTACTGGATCTGCTAATATTTGTCACCAGCAAGTGTCGTATAATGCCTCAATTAATCCATTATTCATGTCCCAAATAATTTGCCATTCCCATACATTTTCATGCAAATCAATGATTTAGGGTGCACGAGGTTCTCTTGTTAGTGAGGCAGCTGGAGTATACGGAATTCTGAAAGATGCAATTAAATTTTGTATAGACCAGCATATCCGAACAAAAAAATTTCAATGGACAAAATTGTTTTATTTTTCGCAAATTTTGAGAAGCTATTAAAAATATTAAACTTCAAACTGTTTATTAACAACGCTAGTATTTTATTGTTCAATCACTGCCATATTGTGGTCCAATAACTATTGCATTGGCGTTCGATCATTGTAATTTATCTTTTTTTATATTAATTTCAAGTAAAAAATAATTAGAGTGTATTTTAATACAGTTTGGGGTTAAGTATATGTTTCCAACCTCCCTTAATACAATTACGTGAATTGTATTGAACAACAAATGTCATAAGCTACGATTGTACCGTCAATAAAAATAATTCACCCTTAAGTGTTTAATAATGAGTTTTTAATCGAATAATTTTTATTTGGACATTTATTTGTTATTTATAATATCTATTACCGTATTTAGTAATTAGAACGTACTGTTTACGAAAATATTGTTTCTTTTGAATAAACATATATCAAATATGATTTTTACGTTTTATTACCTAACGGATTTTAAATTGGCTTTTGCATTTAATTTTTTTCAAGTGCAACTGAAAATTATCAACAGCAATTCGCATTATTATTTGTATAATCTTGGAACAATTATTCGGATAAATTATTTATATAATTAGTGACGAACTATTCGTGTAAATAGGTAGAATAAATTGTTATGAATAACGAATAATTGTTATACAGACGAATATAAAGAATTCATTTAGATAATTATCTTAAATAAATATAATTCAAATAATGTCCAACTGTGAAAGTAAAATTTTACTGTCAGATAGGCACACACAAATGCATGTATATTTCGTGTCACATATTCTTTGTCCTAAAATTGACGAATTAAAAATTATTTTAAATAAAATACTATTTTTCCTTACACATTCGATATTGTATGTGCTCGTGTATTTTTGCGGATCATTCGAGACGCTGTTTGTTGCTGACCCATTGTTTTATGTAGCTCGACGTAGGAGTCATTGTTATGGCAATGCAAGGGTAGTGTAAATCGCATGTGAAGCGAGATATACGTAGAAAGAAGTATGCAAAGAAGCTCGTGTAAAGGTGACTAACAAGAGGAATAAGAGGAGCCAAAGGGGAAGGGGAATTAGTTATCCGGATAGAGTCTGAAGCATCGACAGTTGGCGTTCTCCACTCGAAGTACACGAGTACGTTCAAACAAATGTGCCGGCGTGGCCGTGACTACTAAAGTCGTAAGGGGTTGTCAAAAGAATGTATAAAAAGCCCCTGTAGTAGAAGATTTAAGCAAATTGTCTGTAGAAAGACAAAGGGCGCAGTTCGTAATATCTGGTAGTGTAACTAGAAAAAGTTAGCAGTAAGCTGTCCGATGGCCAACGTGAAGTGGAGCCTCATTGCAGTACTAGTTTGATCTGCATTGTTTTAACAAGAAACGTTACTTAATGAACTTTGTAATGTCGATTCTTGCGCAAATAGAAACCATAATAGAGAAATCACATGCTTTGCTTGACCACTAACACGATAGAATTTTTATTCTACACGTCCATTGGACGAACCGATGGCAGGGCCGATCATGTTGGTTCAAGAGGTTTAATAGCATCAGCATCAGATCATTTGAACCCCTGCAGTTTGAAATTCGATAACTCGATACCTTCGCGTTGAACGATTCTATTTTATACGAGGCTGAATAAGACCACATGCGGAGGCATTAAAACGAGTGCCCACCGCGACAGATTTCACATTTCTTTATTAATCGCCGCACACTTCACTCATCCTAGAGTATGCAGGCTTCAGGGGGAGGGGTTTATGACACGTTCTGATAACAACGAGCATGGTTACGCGCTTTGTAAAGTTTCTGCTTTTGATTCTGCGAACTATGAATTTCCCTGATTTGTCTATGCTTTCACAATTTTTAAATACTAACAGCTATCGTTTTGGAGTGTTAACTCGCTGAGTTAATGAAATCATTTTACCAGCATATTTCAGAACAGTAAGATGATATTAACGAAAATTCATTGCTGATTGTTTTACAAATTATTTATACTGCCCTGCTTAGTTAAAATGTCCTATCTACCATTTTTTTTTATTTTTTATGGTTTTTTGAAGTATTTGGAGTTCGATATGTTTTTTATCTTTTAAGCAAAGTTGGGATGTCCTACGTGCTTTGTTCTGACTGCTTTTCGTATGGTTTTACTAGTTTATAATGTCCTATCTATTATCTGCTAAGAATAAGTTATGATAAAAATCCATTTCAACCGTATCCTGTATTAAAGTGTCCTATCTCACTTTTTTTACAAAGTTCAAATGTCTTTTCTGAAGCATTCAATTAATTGCTACGTTAACAATACATTTGCTATCCATACACATATTCCAAAAAATTGTACAGGTTATTACGAAATAGTGACTAAATTTTTAAAATTTAATAAAGAAAAATAAGGACGGTATAAAGAAAATGATAAAACCTCATTTTTCTTGGATGTTTGGAAATTTTAGTTAAGACAATTGAGCTAAGGAAGGCAGTACATTACTAATTACGCTTTACATCAGAAATTAACATGCTGAGTGCCACAGTGGAAATAGCCATTCCTAGTCAGACATAATATAAATCATTGTTTTTATTATAAATTACAGAGGACAAAAGTGTTGATGTATTCAACCGTGTATATGCTTCTGTATGTTAGTGTTGCAATGTAAAATTCGCTCAAAATGTTGACAAAATGAGTAATTCTTTAATTAAATATATTTTAACACGTTGAACGCCACAGTGGAAACGGCCATACCTAATCAGACAAGATATAATTTACTATTTTTTATATAAATCGTAAAGAAAAAAAAGATTTGGGTACTCAGTCGTGTTCTTCTGTTCCTACATTATTATTACAGAGTGAAGTTTGCTCAGAATTTTGTGACACACAATAATTATTTAAGTAAACTAAATTTCAGATGTCGTTAAACTTGTTAAGATCACTAACGATACTGTCTTGTCCCTACAAAACGTTTTAATTAAAACAGAACCGTATCATGTATCTACTTTCTTGGTCGTTTGAATTTGTTTTTTGTTAATTCCATTCTATTTAACAAATTCATTGTATTTTGTCACTTTTCTAGTCAAGAACGAACCAACCCGATTTCTTGGGGAGGGTGTATCGTTCAAAGCAAAGCTGATCGGCATTTTGGAAGTATCGGAGGCACGCGGCGATCGGATGTGTCAGGCAGCTTTGGCGGATCTGAAGATGGCGATTCGAGCTGCTGGTGAACATAAACAACGAATCGCGGTCCAGGTCAGCATCGAAGGACTGCGCTTGCGGGATGAAAAGTCAGGGGTAAAAATTACTACCGTCTTCTTTAAATTAATGTAACTCTTTATCTTTTTATGTTTTTGAGAAAGTAGCATGCCCTGGATACAGCTTTGCCCGTAATTTCCCTGCCTATTGAATTTAAAATATTATGTTTTTTTCCTTATTTATTGTAGCCGGGCGAATTCTCTTTCGAGCGCGCGGGCGCCGAGCTTTGCCACCTAGCGGCCGTATGTGAACTATGCCCCTGCGGACGGCTCGCCGGCATGCCGACAAAAAATAGTCCCACGTCCTTTTATTTCGATATATTATTTATTTCACGATAAAATATAGCCTATGACACTCCGGAAAATGTAGAGAAGCTATTTTGAAAATTTTATAACAATCGGTTTAGTAGTTTTTGAGATTTCTGTGAACATACAAAGAAACTCTGTCTCTTTATTATAATAGTAAGATATTTTTGACAGAATAGTAAATATCAGTGATTCCTTTCGATGTAAATGTTTTTCTAAAAATATTTATTTTTTACTAGCAACATAACATTTGGTTACACCACTTTTTTAATTTCTCTTTTCAGGACTGCCTGTATCATCATCCTGTACACAAGATATCGTTCATCGCTCAGGACATGAGTGATTCGAGAGCGTTTGGATATATTTTTGGATCACCCGACACTGGCCATCGGTTTTTTGGTATCAAGACGGATAAAGCAGCAAGCCAAGTAAGACTTACGCAGCATATATTTATTCAGCAGTTAATATATTTAAGTAGAACACTGATTGTTCAGTATATGTTTATTCTTATGCCCCCTTCGAAGTCGTTCAACATTCTTTTCTAATGTTTTTAAATATCATTAATAGTTTCAAAGACATTCGCATGGAAATATTGAAATGGGACACCCTGTATGTAAAGGATATCCGCGCTATTAGTACTCAGCGTTTTTCTTGTAACTGACAGATTTATGCAAGAAATGGACGGAGGAAATTGGTAAGAAATACAGAAACATAAACTTGTTTTCGAAATTTGCAATGAATTTGACAGTGTGAAGGTAAGCAAATATTTTTTAAGGGAATGCTGTACAGTGAAACTCTCGTATCCGACTGCTTTCTGAAAAAATTACATAGAAAATTCTAAAAATACACTAAACATACACTAAACATACACAATTTATACTTAAACAAATATTGTGTGTAGTTCTGAGCAGTAGTGGTAATTGTAAATGAGGGGAACTTCTCTGTGTTCCGAGTAACATGATGCAATCTCATGTTATGATCAGGAGATTCACATATTTTTGATTATTATAATTGTTGGGACAAATAATGTTATGAGCTCGACGATATAAATTAGTCCTAAAATAAAAATAGATAATGTAATGTGACGCGATTTTCAAATTGTTTCACTTTTGACCTGGTACAGCCTTGAACGTTATGGTATCTATTATGTATCGCTGAAGTCGTTTCGACAGTTTCGCATAATATTAAAAAGTATGGAATTCCAGTAAAAAAAATCATTCGAAAATTGATATCAGCTTCCTTATTCCTTTCAAAAAATAATGAAACATTTACATCCCTCATTTTGTCATACACTTGTCATTTATGAGAGAAACGCTGAGTACTAACATGCTGCATATGAGCCATTTAATGCAAACGTGGTGTAAGTAAATTTTTTGCCTAATTGGTTTAACCTTGATTTTTGGGGGAAAACGATATTGTTATCTTAAGGTATAACTTTACAGTGGCTGCTTTGATATTATTGCATTTTACAGAACTTGTACTCCATCCCTGATTATCCAGTAATCAACTTTGTTGACTTACACCACTTTTGCATTAAACGGCTCACACGATCTGTTGATTTTCACATAATATTCATAAATGGTTGTAGACTGTAGTAGAGTAAATACCATATAATATTCAAATACTTTGAATTCTTACTATTTTTTACCCAAATTCGTATTACTCTATTTTTAATCTCTTAAAATTTTTATATACGTTTTATAGTTTAGCCCTGAAGACTCGCAGGAAAATTCCCAACAGAAATCGATGTCGTTCATGTAGCTCTGCGCGTATGTAAAATTTCAAAAGATTTCGTCAATTTTGTATACACCCCTTCCTGTTTAAGTCAATAGGGAATTCGTTCGTGCGCGAGTATGATTCTTAAACGTGGTTAAGCGTGCCAGTTATTGAGAACGATTCGCTTTGGTGAAGTAAGGGAGTCTAAAATGATATTTGTCCAATCTAGGGAAGCAATATCGACCTCCGTAGCTCAGTAATTCCGGAGGGGTATGTAAATAATTGCATTATACGATTCGGTCTGCCACCCCATCGATACACCGCGGGAGATTGTTGTTCCATCATACCATGGTTCCCTTCGTGAAAAAGAGGGGTAGTTTTCACTTTCTTCGAGTTCGAATGAATTTTTGAAATCTGATTTCTGCGACCGACAACTTCTTCTGAAAAACTAATCCCTGGTAACAGAAAAGCTAATACTTTGCAGCCTGAAGAATATAACCCTGTTATTCCGCACTAGACGCTGTAGTCTGACTACGTTTGAGCGTAAGAGATTTGGCGATTAATTTGCAATTTAATAGAAGCTTCTTTAGAAAATCAAGAAATAATAATGTTATTCTTATTTTTTGTTCATATTCTTTAGCATTGCGTTTACCAGTTTTACTAAGTACACTGAATAAATATTTATTTATTTTAATATTTAATTCGACGAAATGAAATTTCCTATCCAGTTCTGACTATCAATAATTCGTAATTATTTAGGTTACATTACAACAAATTTCGCTATTGCGTACAATTTCTATAATATTCTCCAGGTGGTGATAGCGATACGAGATTTGTTTCAAGTGGTATTTGAGTTGAAAAAGAAGGAAATCGAGCTGACGAAACAACATTTGGAACAGAACACAATTAACGTTATTAAATTCCATACCAGCGGCATCTTCGTCGAACCTACTCCTGATACCAAAGTAATTCACTGTAATACCTCATAATAATTTGTATTATTTTTGACGGTTTAGCAGTTTGTTCAGTACCTTTGAATTGCATTAAACATTTGACATGAAACGTTTTTAATTGACAGGGTGCAGCCGGATCTGAATCGTCACTTCCACGAGTGAGGAACACGAATGCGGAAACAGATAAGCAGACTGATAAACGTAATGAATCTCAAAGCAGTGTAATAGCGGATTTATTAGACTTACAATTTGAACTGAATTCTTTGCAACAAGGAATTCATCATATGGATAAAATTACCCCCGAAAATCCACCACCCGCCACCGATGAACTTTTTGACACCGATCCATTTGGCGATTCGTTTGTAAACATGATAGTACGTATTATTTAATACATGCTTTAAATTTCTTCTTCGTCTTTATCAAATCAGTTTGAATGTGACCTTCACACGATATGTGAACATTGTAATTACAGCTCGAAGAAACTGTGCAGCCGATTCTGCCACCGCCTCCGTCATCGACGAAAAGAGGACACTTGGAACGACAACAGACGGTTCCAAGCTCACAGACATCAGTCACGTCGAGCCCAGCGACCACCCTGACGAGCAAAACGCCTCCACTTCAGGGCACGATTCAGTGGTTTGATAAGGAAACTGAAAACCTTTTCAGTGACAGCGATCTTACAGGTTCGTCCAAGAATACGCCAGTCAAGAAGGAATTGGAAGAGGTAAATACATGCTACGCATTAATTTCAAAGAAATTGGAGACAATAGATGCATTTTAATTGTTCTTATTTCTATTCTTCCTGTTTGTTGTCCTTATTTGTTATAACTTTTCCAGAATCAAGCGAAAAGTCCGCAGGTAGACGTTTTCACGGAGTTGGATCCATTGGGGACTGGACTGATAAAGCCGTACGTGGATAAAAAGGACTTTTTCCAACATTTGAAGAACCCACCGAAAAAAGTACTGAAAGATTTAGTGTCTACCAGCTCGGCAGACACGTTTCCAACGAATTTCAATGTCACCTCAGAACCCTCCGAATCAGCGACGGCGCGAAACGACGTGGCATCGAAAGACAATCAGTTTGAAGAAAGTAACTTCGCAAATTTCGACCGATTCGACGAGAATGAAGCAGTCCAAGCGGTGTTCACACGTACCGATTCATCTCGAAGACAAGATATCACACCCAGATCGTCCCATCATCAGCCACTCTCTGTGTCCCTGCCACCAGAAGATTCGCCTAACTCGAAATGTTCCACCGGTGCCGGTGGAGCTCCGCTGCTCGATCGGATGGACAAAGACTCCACGGAATCCATGAACACGTTAGTTAAACTTTCGAGCCTCCTGAAGTCAACGCGTAAAAAAGATTTTGATACTGATTCATCGAATAATAAAGGACAGTCCATGGATAAGCCGTTTCCAGTAGATTTTTCAATGACTAGCGAGTCACCCGCGTCTCCGCTGAAATCTTGTTCCTCCGACGCGAATTCGCGTCTTTCCAGCTCGTCCGCGGAATTAGATCTTGTACCTGAACCTCCTCCGCGAGGAGTTACCAACATATTAATCAATCCACCCCCTTTGCCTCCGAAGAAGCAAGGAGTCAGAGGTATAGTGAAACCTCCGCCGAGGCCGCCGCATACGGAAGGATACTTTCAGTACGATTTTCCTGAACGTGAGCACACGTCACCTGTTATAGCGAAAGATAGGAGCAGAAGTCCGTCGAAAGATGTGAAGGGTCATTTCGACGACAATTTCAGTCCACCTGTTCCGTTATCGAATAAGTCGGATTTAATTAGTTCGATCACCACATCAACGTTTGAAGATTCGTTTAGTTCGATGGTACCAACGACGAATTTGTCCACGTTTTTTACCTCTACGAATACTTCAGGCGGAGCAAAGAAGGCCAAACCCTCGTTGGATATTACTCTAAGTCAATTGACGTCCTCAAATTTAGACGATTTGGCTAACAGCCTCGGAATGACGATACAGGAGCTAACAAGCCTAACGCTTCAGCAGTTGACAGAGTGTTTAGCTACTTTGTCTGCTAAAGAATCCGCTGCGAGCGATACGGAGGATGTAGTCTCTGCGAATAAAGAAGAGAGTATAAGCACGGAGGAACATTCTGAATCATTGAATATTGTGCAGTCGCAGCCATTCACCGATCCTCAACTTTTTGCTGGGTCAACTGCCGATCAGGAACCCAAGCAAAATGTTACCTACGATAAATATGCAGTGTTTCGGGAATTGTTAGAGTTAGAACAGATGGAAAAGAATGACGAGAATAATATGAAAGATATGGCTGACGAGGAAACGTCTTCCACGAGCAAGGAAGACTTTGAGTCTGTTGGACTACAGGAGGAACAGTGTGATGAAAGTAAATTAGAAACATTAGCATCTCTAGTCAATTTAACAGTGAAACTTCCACCGAGTAACGAGGATTTAACGAAGGAAGAATCATCTGACATAAAAGACAATGGAACGACTGACCCCTCTTTCACCGTGTCAAAGGAGAAAAACGAATCCATCGAATCCGACAGCAACATAAAGGAAACCGCTGCAGAAGAAGAAGGAAATTTCCTGACAAAACAAGCTACTGTTGAAACTGAAGAGGAGTCTGAAAGGTCAAAATCCGTGGTAGACGTCGAGGAAAAAATCGAAGAAATGGAGCATTTTGAGAAGGATGACGATATTAACGAAGATCCTGACAGGCTTGCCCTAGAACATAACGCAGAAGAGACGAATGGTTCCCTGGTAGCAGACAAGGCAGAGGTGAATTCATCCATATCAACCTCCAATGATAAATATGCCGCCTTACGTGAAATTATAGGCGAACCGAAACCATTGCCCAACCAAACGGAAGATGAATTATCGAATTCCGCTCGAGCGTCCCCTGTGATTCCATCATCGACTCATTCAAAGGGTTTAGCGGAAGTAGAGCTGCTGAATCTATTTTCTGACACACCGCCTTCGTCGTCTAGCCCGAAGAAACAGGCAAGAAAGGAAGAGGATACGAAGGCAGGGGGGATGGATATCTTCGAGGAAATAAAAATGTTGAGCAGTGGTGTACACAGTACCAAAGGAAGCAAAGCATTAATGACAGAGGACATCTTCTGCCCCTTTACTGAACTGAAGCAGGAGAGAGACGAGAGCAAAGATGACGGGAACTGGGCAAAATTCGACACGGGTTTGTTCGTTTCGGACAGACCATCCTGCGAAGGCTCCCATTCGATACGAGGCACTTCGCCATGGTCCCCGGATGGCAAAGAATTTCACAAGGATTCGTCGTTCAAAGGTGGCGCGTATCGACAATCCGGTGACAGTGACAACGAATGGAAGGACGAAGAGGAGAGCGAGGAAAGCAATGGAAAGATACGAGGCGACAGTAAATTCTGGTGGTGTCGTCACCTGCGAATCGACGTGCCGGCTTTCGATGACAGATCATTTTACGAGGAAACGGGCGCTGCGTCTGCCGATAAAAGAGACAGAGCCTTCCGAGACAGAATGATGAAAAAATGCCGCGGAGCGGGTTGGATGAAGAATCCTAGTCACAGGTCGCGAGATCCTTCTTCGTGGCACGAGGACAGTCAATGGGAGGAGGAATCCAGGCGATATCCGCATCGAAAGATGCCGTACAAGGACGAAGAGGACCAGTATGAGGCGCATTGGAAGTACAGACAGAAGCCTCAACGTTGTAACTGGTCACACGAACACGCTCCCTTCTATGACGACGAAAGGAAACGGAAATTAATGCTGTGGAACGAAGAGGACAGATTTGGAAGTCAGGAGAGCATGGGCTACGACGAAGAGGACAGGTGGTCGAGAAGAAAGTACGAAAGGAGAAGGTGGGAGGAAGACTCTAGATTTTGGAGCAGACGATCGGGGGGTCCACCGGAGTCTGATTATCCCTCGAGGGACAGCTACTACTATTTTCGAGAGAACAGAGACAGGCCGCACGACTATCCACCCGCCTGGGACGAAGAATACGGTTCTGATCGACCTGGAGATGATTCACCTAGATACAACCTTTCCGGTAGAAAGAGGCATTGGCCGAAAAGACCAAACAGTGCAAACGAGGGTCGCAACGCGGACGTTGTTTACCCTGAATCGCGGGGCAAGTTCGGTACTTCCAGGTCCGAGTGCAGCGATAACGATTTAGACCCCTATCTGAGACCGTCGCAGCGCTCTAGAAGTCGCGAGAGCTATTGGGGTAGCGACCAGGAGTACGATAGCTGGGTGGAGAGACCCCACTGGTCGGAGGGACCTGACACGAAGAGCGAGAGCCTTCATCGTAAGAGAATACCGAGGCACAAACCACGTCAACCTCATGCGAAGACTCAGAGCCCCTTCGAAGATGATTTTTCACAGAGCGTGGAGCACGCGGATCCATCCACTGAATCCCTGGCCGCGGTTGAGCCGCGAATTCGTTCAGACATCAGTGATCAGAAACAACCACCGTCGAGTCCTTCGTCGAGCAAAAGGTACCCCAAGGATCTGTCTAGGAAAGACATGCAGAGGGAGTATAGTAAGAGGTCGAGTTACTTCGAGGACGATCTCACGCCTACAGCAAGCGCATCCAGCGATGCCTCTGACCGACAGAGGCTACCCTCTGACTTGAAAGCTACACCGGAGGAACTGCCTTGCGACAGCAAGGATGCCCATCAAACGGCTGATGGTTTCGTCTCTGAGGACAGCGGTAGAGATTCCTTCTTCAACGGCGATCTGAGATACGACGATGATGCGTTTGCATTTAAATCAGAGCTAGAGGACAACGTACCCGATCATCGTGCCACGACGTTACCTTTGAAGAACAGTCGACAAGGAAAGTACAGTGTCGGGAACAGCAACAATAATAAATCCAGGAACGATCAGTACATCAGGAAATCCGAGTCGGTTAACATATTCGTCAGAGAGAATGATCCCTTCGACGACGACGACTTCTTCAACTGATGCGTCGCTCCGCGGGTGTGTGAGTCGCACGGTGCTGGACATTGTGACATCAGTGAGTCAAGACACGTGTAGATTTTCAATCATCTCCGTCATCCTTTGCGTTCTTCTTGCAATTGAGTAACGAGCATGTCCGTTTGCTTCTCTCTGCGGTGAAACGTATCTTTTCGCGTCCATGAACGTCTAGGCTTCGATGCTCGCTAGCTCCCAATGAGCTGGGTGTCTCCTTCAGTAAATCCTGAAGTTAGGTTTATGAATTTTCACTGGATAATGGACGATTGCGTACTATCAGCTCTATTTAGTTTCGAATTATGACAATTGTATCATTTATTTATGGAAAGCATTGTACTGCGAGTACACACTGTAACGAGAAACGAATCGGGATGAACTTCACAACGTAACTTCTTGTACTGAATAATGTTGCGTTTCAGGCTGAGAGGATCAGCATCGCGTACGTGTTATGATACAAGAGAATCACTGTCCAAAATATCAGTCACGATATAGCGAAATCGTGTCAGGCGATCGTATGGAAGCTAGTCATTGTTTTAATAAATTTGTACATAATGTTATCGATGTTAGCATAAAATTAATTCGGTGATAGACGTATGTATATGTGCGTGTTTGTATGATACTTGTTTATCGTAATGTCAACACGTATTTTTAATTTCTAATCATGTTTTCAGTGAATATGATTATCACGTTTTTGCTTTGTTCGTCTCATGCGACAACGCTAGTCGTACCAAGAACTGTTAGGATATTCATGCAAATGCGGGTACGATTTATAGGGCAGCTATTGTTTCCAGAATCGAAGAGTTCAAGTATGATTTTTGCACGGTTTGAGGTGGAAGTATGTTTGGTCGTATCGAGCTGTACCGCGTTATCAACGACGTAGATTGAATTATTGATTTTTTTTGGACCTGCCTCGCGCTTATAAACAAACCAAAAATGATCAGACAATTGTGTTAGGAAGAAGTCCAACAATTCAATGCCTACGAAGTCTGTTTTATTGCGAAGACTGGAATGATGACACCACTTTTCTTGATTTTCAAGCTTTTAGTTTGTATTATTCATACGTAGCATCGCCTTGATATTTTGTAATGAATGTAATTTAATGCTGTAATAACGAATTATTTATTATTGTTATTTATATAGCGACCATATTGTGTTATAAATTAGTCGAAATTGTATGGACAATAATTACACGTTCAATACAAATACAAGTACCGATATCGAAGCAATGAATTTCTGTTTAATCACTTATCAGCTCGAATTGATGTTGTTGCGTGTATGGTCAAAGATTTACAAACTGAATGGAAGCTTCTTTGACTTTCTCAGACAAGATGATGCGTTTCTATCAGAACCTCGGACAGGCTTTATTTCGAAATTCTGCGAATTTCACATGTGAAAGTGTAGTGAGCTACAATTAGTGCATCGCTTAAATTTGACATGAATAAAACATAAAAGCGGTATAACAGGTAGCGATATCATGCTTGCATCGTTTGTTGGGAGGAGGATAAATAGCATGGCTTTAAAAACTCGGTTATGTTGAGTACACTCTGTTGAACCCTTTGACAAAGCCGCTCACCGTGTGCTGTGAACGCCTATGGGCGTTCGGTGCAATGGCTCCTTGCGTGCAACGGCAGCTCGGCCGCACGCAGCGTTCGCCTAATCTCCGAGTAGGCCAAAGTCAAAGGGATAACTGACGCGTGTATCAAAAAATGTGCAAAAAATCTGTTATTTTATTCCACATGCAACGTCGATGAAGTGCACATGCGAGTGATGACTGCGTTCGAAAAAAAAAAGAATGCAATGTTATTGTATCTCTAAGTGCGAATACACTTGTTTGAAGCGGTAACCAAAATTTTTGGGGTGAGATAAAAATAATAGAAACACGATGCACAGGATGTACGTGTATTCTGTGTGTTTAGGCGAAAAAATGGTTCTTCCACTAATTGTGTTTAAGATCACACACCAACGACATAGGTGATCGATTTTCGAGTTGAAATTCCGAGGCTCCTTATGCTGATGAACATTCATTGATCTATGGATACGAGGGACTAGCTATTCGGATGATCGTTCATGTTGCTGGAAACGTTTGTTTGGAAACTGTAAATTTAAGCTTGAACGTATAAGATGATAACAAGTTGACAAAGAATCAATACACGAAAATAAAATGAATATATAACAGTAAACTGAAATTCACACGATTTCAACCGTTCCTAATAATCAATAAAACGTTATCGTCATTAAGCACCGTTTCGTGAGGAGTTGATCAATGTTAGTGATAACTACGCATTTATGGCCACGTCAGAAAAGGTTTGCAAGGATACTTAATAATAAAGTGCAACACGTCGATGTAATAAAAGAAGATGAAAATAAAATAAAGGAATTCACAGACGCGCTTAGTACGGCTGCGGCAGATTGCAAATACAAATTAATAAATTGTACTCACATGCTTGGATTTACCATAAGTAAGGGCGAATGTTGAGACTCACTGCAATCGATGTTTAACCTAACCACATTTTTATCTTGGTATAAGACATGATTAGCGACAATTAAACACCCTGGTTACGATAAAAAACATGAAGCACAGGTAATCAATAAACTCATGAACAGTATAATAAAATTTGCAACGTTTACAAATACTTTGCATTGATGTTATTAAAGTGTCCTCAACTTAACACATTCACGACACAACTGCATTATACTTGTGAGAGCAGTAATTTTCACTATGTCTATGTTAATCTTCCAGTGAAGAAGAGTGGCAGTATAAATAGATTTTCGCTTTAAAATATTGGAATAAAATAAACTTTTTTTTAGATGAAGTATTTTTTTATGCAATGATAGAATCGATGTGTCGAGCTAAATAATAATGGATAAGGGTAGTTCCTCGCATCATGCATATATAGGTAGGTACATTTGCAATCCGGCTTTTTACAAATATTTTTCTTTTTATATTATCATTTATTCGAAAAAGTAACCGTGAATAATGCTCCAAAATAAATATCCATTTTATGTTTAACCACTTTTTTATAGAAATTTATAAGTATTTTCTTTTTCAGTTGTTATGTTGAAAATTAACCCTTTGTCTTAGGACTTTTGCCATTTCTATCTGCACTGAAGTTTATTATTGAAGTGTTTGAAGGGCGAAATTTAGGAAGAATGTTTTTTAACATGTATAATTTGCTTTAGATAATCTTCTAAATTTTCAAAAATCGATATTCGAGTGAAACTAATATTTATAACATATAAACTATAATCTGCATCACGAATGTAACTCGTTATTAAACGAAGGGTTTAAATTTAATTTTTTATAGGTATTTACTTTTAAGGTTTGTAACTAATTTTTATTCCGCAATTTTAAGTAACAATGTTATTTTTATATACCAAACAATATTTTCGGTAGTGTTACTGTCATTTAGCTTAAAAATTTGTTTGTTTCGTACATTTTCTTCCTGCCACTTTAAGGGTTGTTTTCCTAATTATTCTCAGTGAAAGGAAATTAAAGTATCATTGGTTGCATCTAAAGTGGCACCACAAACAAACAAAAAATAAAAGAAGAAATTTGATTGCAACTTTCAATAATACTGTACTATATGTTCGATGATTAACATCCATCATGATGTAGATTAAACATAGTTTTCTGAACTTATATACTCGTTAGTGAAAAAAACTGCGTTCAACCAGAACAATTTTTTATTGTAATGTTCCTGCTTGCGTTGCCTTGAAACGTTAAACTTGCAAAATACAAAATTAGAATAAACATTAAAAATCCCAATAATACTTTGCCTTTCGGTACAATGCATTGCTAAGACTATTGTTTTAAAGAAACAGCAGAAATGTAATAGCAACAAAAGATGTTCAGTTTAATATATTTTTGTGCAAAACTATTTTACTAGATATTGAAAATACTTGCTCATTCTTTATAATTTATTCATTATTCCTCCCACAAATATTTAATAATGTATATAATCACAACTAATATTACAATTTTCCTTATTTTGCATAATATAATCTATTATTTGTATGCCACCACAGAGTAACATCCGTCTTAATATTTACGATTGCCTTAACGCATAATTTTATTGAAAAACGTAACCACGGAAGTGTATATAGGTCACGAGGATGGTTCAGTGAACCAGAATACAGAGCACAATCTATATCTTTCCTCTTTCTAATTTCAAACAAAATACCTATTATTATTTCAGGTAACCGAGTCGATATGACCCTCTGTTAAACCCTAAATTGTATCCCGTAATGATTCATTGATCGCATACAACCTACGATCAATACACACCTCTTCCACGGGCGAGGAAGAGGGCAAACATTTATATAGTTTAACCAGATTGACTGCTCGGATGATTTCGATGATTGATCTGCTGAATTAGCGAAACGCTGTAAAAATAGGAATCGCGAAGACGCGAGCTGCCATAGTCTTTGTTGCGATCAGTGGCAGCGGAAGCACCTCACCCTATCGTATCGAAGCGGGTAGATCCCTCGGTTAGTGTGTTCCCCGTTCCTTGATTTGGCCGAGCACAATGCACAATAAAAGAGCATTAGATCGTCGGCTTTGTCGAGCGGTTGCACGACTTCTCGTAACAATGGCGTGGCCCCCACTCGGCCGAAGTACTCGAAACACCTGGCAAACAAGGAAACAATGCGCACGAGCCGCACTTCGACGGGATTTCGCGCATTTGGGGTGCGCGCATGCTAACAAATTATCACCCCCTCTGTCGCTTTCCTCTCGTTTTCTCATTCCGTCTGCCTCCTCTCTATTCGTGCTCGTAAACCAGCTAAATACTTTTTTTTTCTGCCTTCGCGATAACGCGGAAACCTCGTGTCAGCCAAGTTTAATGACCGCTTCTCACAATTTCCACCCCTGCGCCCTTGCACACGACAGGCAAACGTGATCGCGACACCTCGGAGGGACGTGATTTCCAGCGACGAGCGATGAAGGGATGCGGCGGTAGCCTGGAATAAAAATGGTCCGCTGGTCTGTGCTTGCAGTAGGATTTTTGAAATTTATCACTCGCGACGAGGGAGTCGGAAGAGCGATTCATCATAATCGATCGACATACTCTGTGCAGCAGAGGTTGATCCAGCTCTGTGTAACATTGTGCCGTAGGTGACGCAGCGAGAGCGAGAAAAAGGGGGAGAAAGAAGAAAATCAACCCGCATGTGCTCGGACGCACTTGAAAACGAAAAGTACTTTTGGACGAAGAGCGATATGGAGGCGGTGTACGTCGGAGAACGAAAAGAGTGTTCCGAGGGTGCGTGAACTATGAAATGCACCGACTATACACGTTCCCTCTTTCAACGAATATAGCTCTGAAAAGCCACGAGAAATGTTTATAATTGGGATCGTTGGCCCGTTCTGCTCTCTTTTCTTGACGTGCACGTGTACGCGCGGCCGTGTGTGTGCGACAACGCACACACACAGCGCTCCGTTACGTGAACGTATTATGTCGGTACATGCACGTTTCCGGAAAGTTTTATTTCCGAAGAGTTTGACCCAGCTACAACGTGTAAAGGGAAAAAACATTAAAGACAATAGTCCGTGTTTCGGGATCGAAAAACATGATGTAAAAGAAACGTATGGAAGACAAGAATCCTTGTCATTGAGGTGAAAAAAGTTACAGAACAATTAGGAGAGGTATTAAGTTATTTACAGGAGGGATGTTTCCAAAGTTTTGGGAATCGTGCTCTAAATTTGTTATTTTAATCATTTTTGTCTATGGTACGATATTGTTTTTTTAATATAAGTAACATTTAATTGTATACACTTGTCTCGGAGCGAAACTAGTTCTTTTAGACCTTCTTTGAATAACTTTTGGGGTGACTCTTTTATTCATTGGTTTACAGCAGTGTTTGGTCGCTAAATCGATCAACCCAACAATAAACAGTACTTTTAGATTCCACAGAGTTGTCAACTATTTCAGATGGCTTTATGCCCTCTTTCCATAGAAAGAAAATGATCATGACTCTTTGAGAATTCACAGCGTCTCCCATAGTCGCAGGGTTAACACCTCAGAAACACACCTGTACTCGCCTAGTGGTCGAACAGTACTGACCGCCATTGACTGTGCATGATAGCATCAGTCATTAAGCCTGCATTCCTGCGCTGGTTCTGAACTCCCAGAACCTTGAAAACATCCCTCGTAATTAGTGTTGCTGATTGTTACTTATTTTTATAAACCTGCCAAAAGGGGAGTCTTAATAAGCTGCCTGTTTTGGCATTCTATCTGACATGTTTCGTCGTGCGGAAAAAGTAATAGAACAATTGAGGACCTTGCAGCAAGAAGGATGCAGCTCCATTTTTTACATTTTGTTAGTTATGACGTTTAATATATGTAAAAAAAATTCTACATCGCTTGGTGCTCGTTTGATGCAAATCCGATAACAAATGAGCGATTTGTTGCAAATTTTGGACCTTGCACTGTTTTGTGCAATACGAAATAAAACAAAAAGAAAAAACATATTTTTATATTTTTTTTCCAACATATTTTTTCCATGTTCGATTAATAAAGCAACAATAAATCAATAAATTGTGTTCTTTATTGTGCATAGTTAACAAAAAGCAACCGTTTTTTGTACACTTTGGTGCAAGTCAGGGGCAGCTTCAGATTTGAAAAATTCGCCAAAAATAGAAATAAAAACTTATCAACTCGATAACTACTAGTTATTGTGTGAAAATATATATTTTTCAATTAGTGATCTCTTTTAATGTTAAGTCAAAGCAATAATATTATGAACACTTTCTTCTAAATTTACTCGAAGTTGGTAAAAACGGAGCTGCATCCCTTTAGCTGCAAGGTCCTCAATGGAGAGAGGTATTAAGTTATTTATAATTAGTGTTGCTGATTGTTACTTATTTTTATAAACCTGCCAAAAGAAGACTCTTAATTAGCTGCCTGTTTTGACATTCTATCTGACATGTTTCGTCGTGCGAAAAAGTAATAGGATAATTGAGAGAGGTATTAAATTTTTCATAATTAGTGTTGCTGATTGTTACTTATTTTTATAAACCTGCCAAAAGAAGACTCTTAAGAAGCTGCCTGTTTTGAGATTCTATGTCACATATTTCGTCGTGCGAAAAAGTAATGAACCAATCGAGAGAGGTATTAACACAATTTCTACCAAAGGTGTCTAAAGACACCCTTTAAAATTTTAACTCAAAATTATTTTCTAAGGTAATCATTTTTCCTCTATTGACTTTTTGACTTCTCCTATAATGATTGTTCTATAATGATTATAGGAAAAGTGAAAAAGTCAATTGAGGAAAAATGATTACCATAGAAAATAATTTTGAGTTAAAATTTTAAAAGGTGTCTTTTCACACCTTTCGTAGAAACAGTGTTAAGTTATTTATTATTAGTATTACTGATTCTCACTTATTTTTATAAACCTGCGAAAAGAGGAGTCTTAATAAGCTGCCTGTTTTGACATTCTGTCTGACATGTTTCGTCGTGCCGCTTTTATACTCCAGCGATGACATCGTTAACGTCGTCATCATGAAACTCCTGTACATATGTATGCACGTCAATGGAAGTCTATCAATATTTCATAAGCCTGATAAAAAGAGACGAGTGTTTACAGCACGCTAAGCGACGAATCCTCGATCTTGTTCGCCGGTTAGCCGTAAGTGTCTTCCCCGTCGGGGAATTTGCATCGAATTGAATTTCAAATTCGTCGGTCCTCTCATGACCGAGGTCTTGAGCACCCCGGCGCTCTCGCTTTTCACCCGCGCAAAATGAAATTATTATTAATATAGTAGTACGATATTACCAAGTTTTCCGAAATCTGGCAATGTGTCTCGTTTGCAAACTTAAAAAGTTAATACTGACGAACATTTGGGTCTTCTTTATTATATAATTTCTATGAAAGATATAGCTACTAGAATTTTAGGGTAATTCAGGGAGAGATGGATCACGTTTTTAAAAGTGAGTAATTCGAATTTTTATAGATACTAAATATTATATTCAAAGCTAACATGTAAACACAAAATCTTTATAACTAGCCGTGGAAAGAAGAAAATTAAATTTTGAGCTGTGGTCCGTCTCTCCCTCACTACTAGGGGTGAGATGGACCACTTTCAAAAAAGTTATATTGTTTCATTAACACGTTGACTGTCACATTGTATAGGCTGAAGACACACCTTTCTAGACTTTGATACAACATAAGAGCAATCTCAAATTATGCAATTTTTAATCAATGATGTTAGTAACTCTTTACAGTTTAGTGGTACTGTTAGACCTTTTGAAACATTTTTAGTAATACTATTCGTAGTCAGATAAATAACAACGTTATTTAACCGTCATCCACATATGGGTGGCATGGCAGTCAAAATGTTAAATTGATATGTAATAATTATTGACAACATTTTTTTATTGAGCAGAAAAAGCTGTTGTTATTCTTATTATAATTTCTGAGCATTTATTTGTTTTTTTCAGCATTAATCAAGTCCCTTTTTTGGCATTCATCTCGATCGAAAGACCCATTTTCTTATGTACAATGACTCTCGAAATTGTTCAAATATTTTCATAATTACTTTTCTGTCTCAATTCTAGTGCAACCACCCAACTACAAATTTTTCAAGCGTGTTTAAAATGTTATGTATTAGAGATGCCATATCCTTGTTTCAAAAAACACTGCCTCAAGAAAGTGTTAAATAGAGGAATAATTAAGTAACATAATGATGTGAACAAATTGGTGAGTTACTGTGTCGAGTCGACATTTCTCCAAAAAGAGTATAAAGACACTATGGATGAGATGGACCAGCCACTGCCGAGTACATGTGGTCCATCTAACCCACATGATTCAGAATAGATAAACAATTTATCAGAGCCACTGCAGTTGTCTTTAACATCGCTGTTCTAGATTAAAATTATACCTACCTGTTATTAAACCTTAGTTTATGAGAATGGCGCAATCATCTGCTCAAACAACACAGCAGTCTCCCCCTGAATTACTCTAACAGGAAGATAGTTTTATATCGGAGTCGATCTATATTCTGTAGATAACATCTCCTCATATTAGAGCAAATTTTCGTCGAATTTGTTTTTCCAAACAGCAGTGTTCTCCAAAGAACTTTCCACGGCATATTTTTGTTCGTCCGCGTCAAAGGCGGTTGCGGAATATGGCCGATTACGCGCACGTATCAGAGAGATGGAAAATCCGCGGTTCTTTTTTCAAAGGAAGCTTCAGTTTGCCGTCTCTGAATCGCGTAGGTAAATGGCTGTTCTCTTTAACCGCATACGAGAAGCTCGCCGAGAAGGGAGAGGGAAAGAAAGAACGAAGGAGGCTTGTCGCGGGAGAGAGAGGATCAGAAGCTTGGAGGAGAGAGAGTTCTCTCGAGTAGGTGAGGACGGCGTGGTAGAAAGAATGGGGAAAAAGTGGAGTTACTGGCGGGAAACACGGTGTCTTGGAAAAGGTGCAAAGCCGACAGTATTCTTTGTAGCGGGAATATTCGCCTTGCGCCGAAGACCTCTCGCACTTCTTTACCTTTTCACGTCTCCCTCCGCGTCTCTGTCTTCCTCTTTCTCCCTCGACGATTTCCACTTCCTTGCACGCCATCTCCTTCACCTTCACGACAACGATTACAGCGCAACTACTGTAGCGTCGAAAGCTGGCAGTAGTAGTGCCAGCTTACTTCTCCACCCATGCTGGATCCCTTACTCGACAGGCTCTTCTGCCACGAGATATTTACCAACATCCAAGATGGCGGCATAATCTTCCCAGCTTTTCGTCGAAAGTCGACGAGTCATCTACGCAGCCAGTCCCTTTTTTGCCCATAAACACTTTCATCGTTCTCGTTTTACTGACTCCGCCCTTTTCCCTTTCTTCTTCCTTCCTTCCTTTTTCGACGTCATGACGCCCGTCTTTCGCCGGGTCCTTTGAGCCTTTCAGCTTTTTCACTTGGACTAGCACAAGCCGGTGTGGACGACAGATTCTTTACCTTAGGATCGATTACGTGACGTCGCCAGTGTTGTGGCTTCTCGAAAACATTCGCGTCACGTAACTTCGCGGCAGTTTGCAGAAATTCGTTAACGCTATCAGTACGTCACTCGTATTTGGGTGACACGAAAACTCAATCATTATTTATTTGATCATGTATAGTGTTAATGCATATATCGAATAAGATTTAGTAGTAGCAGTAAAGAAATTATGAAAGTTATGTATATTATTGGTTAAAGAAGGTACAATTTATAGTTGTATTAATTTTGTATAAAAATTTAGACGGTTTGTCATTTTCAGCTGGTCTTGTGTCATTTTCAGCATGTATAGAATTAATGAATATACTAAATACGGTTTAATAGTAGCAGTAAAAGGATTATGAAAATTGTTTATATTATTGATTAAAGAAGGCACAATTTATACTTATATTCATTTTGTATACAAATTTAGGAAGTTTTTCATTTTCAGCTAGTGTTGTGTCATTTCAGCGTGTATAGTATTGATGAATATTTTGAATAACGTTTAATAGTAGCAGTAAAGAAATTATAAAAGTTATTGATATTATTGATTAAAAAAGGTACAATTTATAATTATATTAATTTTGTATAAAAATTTAGAAAGTTTGTCATTTCAGATAGTGTACAGTGGCACCCAAAGTGTTAAGGAGAAACTGTTTCTTCTGAGCTGTAAGGTAATATCGTTTCTGTCAACATTTTTTACAGTTTCAAGGCGCTGTGCATATTAATTTGTACCATGGTAGTGTACAAAAATTATGGTAGACTAAGATTTTGTCCTTTAACATTGTATTTCTTTTTGAACATTTTGAGTGCCAACCCAAATTTGGGTGACACATAGATTCAACCATTATTTATTCGATCGTGTATAGTACTAATAAATATACTTAATAAGATTGAATAGAAACAGTAAAAATATATTGAAAATTGCTCATATTATTGATTACAGAAGCTAGAATTTATGGTTATATTTATTTCGTATAAAAATTTCGAAAGTTTGTCATTTCCAGCTAATGTAGCGCGGCGCTCAAAGTGGTAAAGTCGGAGTCGATATTGATAGTATGTACATCTTGAAGGCATATACCTTTAATTGTTTATACCTTTAAAATTATCAAGTGTCTACACCTAATATTTCACATATATCATTAGGAACCTGTGTACCATCATCTCACAAAAAATACTATGGTAGGGGGCTCTTTTATGACCCACCTAAGCTTTGTCTGTTTTTTAATCAGTACAAAATGTTTTTCTAAGAAATAATTAATCTACTGGATAGGGGAGTTACTTGGGCAATTAAGAAAAAATATCTGGTTCTTCTGACTGACATATAAAACATGTAAGAAGCTCAAAATTGAAGAATGACATGTGGGCCATATTGGGAGCTAGGTGTACCCTATATGGCCCACTTTGTAAATTATGGAAAAATTGCAAAGAATCCCCTGGAAGTGACAATAAATCACAAAAAATCTATGTTACTCAAACTAACGCACACATGAGTTGCAAAATTAAATTTAAATCAGTATGTAGAAATTTTAATTCAAAATAATACAATAACCACTCAAGGGTATATTTTTTTCTTCAATAACGTTTTTATATTTTTTTAATGCAATCGTTTTCAATGTTTCGAATATATCTTTCTTGAAATCAGTGTCCAGGTTTCGACATTCTCATTTGTTTCCTTTAATTTCTTTTGGAATCATCTGGCCATATTGCACACTCCTGATTTTTTTTTAAATAATTAGATATGATAAGAACACTGATTGTATCTTAAAATAGATTAATAGGGCTATAATATCCTGTTGTGCATCAGATTAAATATGACTAAGAGATAATGATACGAAATATTATTTACTTTGAAAAAATTCTTTTATGAAAATCTCACTATAACTGCTTATACTGTCGCATATGCAACTCAAAATCAAGTTTCCTGTACACGCTAGCTCACTATTGATATGAGGGTCTAATTTATGGTGTTATTTGATGGGTTTTACGGCAAGTGACGAAGATATAACTGGACCATAATGGGTCCTACTTTGCTTGCAGTTGACATGATTTTTAACTAACTGTCTCATTCCTATGAAACATACATCACAAAGAAACCATCAGCTTACGAACTTGTGACAAAATGTTAATTTTGCATAGGTGTAACTTTTGGGTTATACTCTGATCATAATACATACATATGTACATAAGTAAAGTACCTAAATTATTATTGTAGTACATCTATTCTACAGAAAAGGTCTATCGAATTTCCAAGTAAACATATAACAGGCATAGGGGCCCTAACTTACTTCATAAACTAACAATAAGTGATTCAAACTAAATTATCACATAGCTCTAAAGAAGTTTTGTATTACTACTGTTTTGTATTGCATTTTTCTCGAAATTAGGTAATAAGAACTAAGAAACTTGTCTATTATACTAAACTGAACGATACTAAATGTTTTGATTCCGCGCAATTATACTCGGAGTCCACTGAGGGTTGGATATCATGTTAACTTCGTCAGAATGCGGTGATACGGCGAATGAAGACGAAGAAGTTACCCATATTCATCCCCCCTGCAAGCCATAATAAGCTAAGCCTCATCTAACTCCACCAACAAGACGAGACCTTGCAAATGACTTAATTACACCATGCAGTAATTTGAATATAAAATACTGTATTTTTAATTTTTATCCTTGCCGACAACAGTAAGGATCATCCAAAGACTACTTCGTTAAAATTTCATTGGTTCAATGCTAAAAACCATTATTTTATTTCAAGCGAATCTTTAAAGACCCCATCATACCCTGGCTTCCCTACATACATTTGCAAGGGAGAAAAGTCAGAGACAAGAGTGTAATAAGTCCAAGTCTACCGAGGGTGCTTCTTCAGATTTATTCGAAGGAGATCGAGAAGGAAGAAATCAGGAGTGGTAAATACGTGTCGTGAAAGTCCAGGATAAGAAGCAATCGAATCGAATAGTGGAACTCGTGGAATCCGCAATCCGTCGCGAAGTGAATGGCGAACGTCTAAGGGTTCTATAGCAGAGTATACCACGGTCTATTCCTCCCTTTGGCGACCTAACCTAACCTAGCTGAAACTTGAGATTAAGGTAGTAATCGCTGAATCAGCAAAAGACAGGGAGACGAAGGTGAAAATGGAAGAAGCCTGTGGACCTTCCGTCGTTCTTCATACGTTCTGTGCTGATGGAAGTCAGAGTCAAGGAACTTCATTAACATCTAATAACAAGGGTACCCACAATAAACTAATTTGGTTCAGAAAAACCAATTTGTAAGGTAAGTTATAAAAACATTTCTTGCGTCAGATACATTTTTCCAGCTTCTGCATTGCTTGCAATAAAGTTTAAGAACAGAAAATTTAAAAAGAGGGCACCGAGTGCTGGAATTGTCCGCGATAGAACGCGCGTTAAACTGAATATTTCATTATAATAATGTGTATGAAGATAATTGTTCAGTTGTTTCAGTGTTCTAGAACTGAGAAACATGTATATTTTAATAAAACTGATAATTAATTCGAATACGTACTTTTGTAGCGTACACTAGACAGCTGGACAGCAGGAGCCAGTGCGGTGGTCTGTAGCATACAATGAACGATTTTTCGGAACGTATGCATAGGTTCATTGTCCTCAGAGGGTTAAATCGTTTGAACAATTGTTATGCTGATCTTTTTCTAACAGAATTTTCTCCACAAACGCTACAAATGCGTCTGGCTCCGTTTGCAGCTGTACTTCCAAGTTTAAGTTCATACAGTAAGGAAGCACGAATTTTTAACTTAACCATTTCTTCCCAACGTTGCGTTATGCAATGTCTAAGAAAATATTTTTTTTCCACTAAGTTTGTTCACTAATAGAAATTATTCTCACAGTCTTATTAGAAAAGGTATCGTACTATACTTCAATATTTTTTTCGCTATATTTCCATTCTTGCTATTTGTTTTATCATTTTTTAACATTCCTCAAATATTTTCTTAGATCTTGCGTATATGCAACGTTGGGAAGAAATGGGTTAACCTTATATAGACGAAGAAATATGGAAACAAAGGATATAGAGTATTCCACGGTTGGCTAGAAGAGCATTCGGGACCGAGAAGTTCCAGCCAACCGAGGTAGGCCAAGTTGTCATCGTCTTCTTGGCTGGAACTTCTCCGTCCCGAATGCTCTTCCAGCCAACCATAAAGCACTGTATATCAACTAAACAGATGAAACCTTCCGCTGATACCAACCCTGTGCACTAGATTTTCGAATAGCTACAAGAAATTCGGTTTGACTTTGTCACTGCCAAAAAACCGCAGAAACTTCTTTCAGTATCTAATAACAATATTCCACCTGGCATGTCAAATAAAAAATATTCTCCACCTAATACTGTAAATACTGTGTTTAAACCTTTAACTGCTATCAACCCCTACAGACACTTGACAAAACCACCCACCGCGTTCTGTCGACGCCCATCGGCGTTCGCCGCAATGGCTCACTACATACTACCGCAGCTGGGCCGCACGCAGCGTTCGCCTCGTTTCCAAGTACCCCACAGTGAAAGGGTTAACGATTCAATAATTAAACAAATAAGATGCAAACGCATTTAAATCAGCGACTAGAGGGCACAACGAAACGTATCCTACTTTCTTCGTTGAAACCGTTTCGAACACAAATCATCGTAACTCGTGTTCGTATCGTCAAGGAAAAAGTAGCAATAACAGGATGTTTTGTGTAAATAAATATAACGGGAAGGGAGGAAAGAAGAGTGAAGCACGTTGGTAGTCACAGAAGAGCTCCGCTAGTACGCGGAGTAAGTGCAATAATACCAGATTATTTGCATCGCAAAGCTGTGCGTATGGGTAAACACAATATTCGCTCTCTGCTCGGCTCTGTGAACCGATAGTGCGCTCAGGTAGATACGCAACCGTCTATATCACTCCTCCGTTCTCTCTCTCTCTCTCTCCCTCTCTCTTTCGCCAATATATCTATCGTTCTCTCTTTTGTTCACTTTCTATTATCTTTCTCTCTTTCTCACCTTTATTGTATTCTGTCTATCATTATATCTCCTGTTTCCTCTCTCCCACTCCTTTCTCTCTCTCTCACTCTGTCTCTCTCTCTTCTCTCTCTCTCTCTCTCTCTCGCACGCTCCCTCTCGCTCTCTCTCCTTCTATGTACTGCCACGGCGTAATACAGATTCTATTTGAGCTGCCTGAGGGAAGTTAACTCGTGATGCGTGCAGCTCGGCTCGCTCTGTTGGCGATACTACGGATCCCATCGTTCTCCATTTCCAAGCTGAAAATCCAAGGACCTAGGACCTAGCAGCACGTTCGTAAATATCTGATTTAGATGTTTACTATTCCTTATGGATTTCGCTCGCGAAAGCACGGGAACGTAAGCGGCAGTCCATAAAGCGGCTGAGTAATGAAATTTATGCGCCACCACGATTTTCGTTATACCTCGGTTCTTCTTTTTTTTTAATTTCTTCGCTGCTGCGAATAAGACAGTGGATACTTCTGCGTTACTCTTTATAGAATCGACTGTTTTTAACAAGCTGTTGTATTTAGAGCAGATTTGTATAAGTTGTGAAGTGCGTAGATCTATAATGATTATAGATGACTGCGGATTTTTATGCAATTTAGCGTATCCAAATGTTTGGAAAACTGTGAAAAAATAAAAAGTACGTTGTTTAAACATTCATAGGACAAAATACAGTTTTATCACAGTTGCATTTCTGTAACAACAATAATATAAAGAATGTAGAAGTTTAAAAATGTATATTTGCATAAATATCCGCAGACTAATAATGACATTTTCTTTGTTGTCATAATTGTTTATGGTTTATGTCGGTGATTATAAAGTGAAGATAAAGATGAAACATTAACCCTTTGAAATCTGAAAATTTTGGGAAAATGCGTGCAGCGTGTGCTGAAATTTTCTACGATGGAACACGTGATAATCTGAATATTTCATTATAACAGTGTGTATGATGTTGATTGTGCAGTTGTTTTGGTGCTCTATAATTCTAAAATATGTCACGAAATATGTATAGTTTAATAAAAGAAGATGAGGTGATAATTCATCCGAATGCATAGGATTATTGCATACAATAAACTGCTGTGCCTAGACCAGCACGGTGACTCGTAGCACATGGAGATCGATTTTTAATGGAGTTAGATTCACTAACATGTGGCTTTTAATTAACTAACGATTTTCAATTAAAATGAACATTTAGTTTCCAATTCCTGTTCAATAAAAGCATTCAACATATTATGAGTATTCTTTCCATTATATTTGTAACAATTACGCAGAAATGAACAGACTTGCTTATATTTTATGATGGCAGAAAATGTTTCACACATTATATAAATAGTTTAAAAGGACGTCAAAGGTGTAATGAACAATCTTCTTTCTCACGATATGCTTTTCTAATTTTTAGGAACAATATAAAATATTGAATTTTTCAAATGAAAAGTACACATTTTTTCTTTTATATCTTATAGAAAGGAATCTTGCATTGTTTTGTATCATAAAACATAAAATCGTCAAACTTTTCCTATGTACAGACTAATGTGTTAAAAAACACGATACATACAAATATTATGAGTGTACAATCACCTACACAGGAATACATCCATGACAATAATATAGAGCATGTTTCCCAATATGTGAAAAGGTTTTTAGTGGTGAATTCAGGGCACAGAAGTAACAAACAGAGTTCATACAAATACATGTCCGATATGATCTCGTTTTAGAATTATAACTCGTGTTTGATTCAACTGATTGATCATTTGTAAAACAAGAAAAGCTCGAATTCTTCTTTAATTGTGATAAATAAATAAATAATGATGTATTATAGCTGCTACAATTCGTGCCAAAGTAAACTATTTATAAGTTGGATCTATTAACACGAAATTCTATATTCAAGATGAAAATTACAGATAATTCATAATGAAAAAAATTATCGAAGGGTAAGGGGAACAAACATGCACTGATATAAAACAGATTTATCGAAAAAATAAATTTTTAATACTTTAGTCCACCAGTAAAGAGACTAGGTTCAAGTAATCGAATTGTATTGTTTATAACATGAGGTTATACTCTAATTAAGCAGCAGGAGAAAAATAAACATGGAAATAATTGTTTTCCTTACCCTCCAATTATTTGTAGAATCCAAAAACCATTCGTCGAGATTTTCTTGTACATCGTTTGAAGATAGATAAAGATTTGTTAAAATACAAAAGAGATTCTGCTTAAAAGTCACATCGAACGTTTGTACGAACCTTTGTTACTTCTGTACTCTGAATCCACTACTAAATTACCTTCCACACATTGGGAAACATCAACTCCATTTTGCGTTCAGCGTACGGTTATTCCTATAAAATTCCATTCAAAATACACGTCAGAACCACAATATTGTAACGTTACAATCGACAATTAGTATCGATACAGCCTCTGTACAGCCTCATACATTCTATTAGTATGTAACGCCTGGTCCCTTTACCGCCCCGCTCAAAGCAAAGCAGCCCCCGGAGTGTTACAATTTCGCCCTCTCTAACTAGTCTGCCTCGAGTCCCTTTATCTATCCCGCTATTTTCCTAACTCCGACGTCCCCTCCGGAGTTTCTCCTCGTTGGTGGTGACGACAACGATTCCTCTTCTCCTGAAGGAGGATGGAGGGAGCTGTGGATACCAGGCAATGGTGGGGGTTCCCCGCCACCCCTTTAGTAGGGGTTGAAATGCCCGCCCATTGGTCCGCCCATATAGGACCAAAGCAGTCACTTCGAATCAATTCGACCCACGATTTCGCCTTGTAGACGGTCCTCTACGGTGGTGGCACACTCGCAATCGTGCTTCATAAGCTTCGACCGCATTTCATACACCTAACATCGTCAAACGGCTCGCGTAATCGAAACCAACGTTACCGTGCAACGTTGGACCAGACATACCTCGCAGTGATTAACTTCCACCTGCCTTGGGAGGATAATGAAACGAAAGGACAGCCTGTCGGTCATCGTACTCGTTGTGCTTCTCTTCGTTCTGTCGCGACAACAGTGAGGAAGATAGCCACGGAGATCCTTGGAAGGAGATCGAACGCAAGGATTTAAAGACGAAACCTTCGACTTTGGCCCATTACGATCTTGGAGTTTCACATTCGTTAAATCGAAAGGTGTTCTCTCATCGAGGAACCAGAAATCTGAACGACACTCTGCAACGTGACAGGAAGCAATCGAATTGCCAGCAGGCTGGCTCGTTCCTCAGACATTCCCAAACTCTGTGAACGCGTGATCGATGAACAAGCATGAATGGGAGTCAGGATGACTTTTAACGAGTTCGAGAATGTCTAACGATAACACGGAGTACGTGATTGCAAGTGATCGCAGGTAACATCCTTGACGGTGTCGCAGGCCGAGATACAGCGTTGATGCTCGCGAGTGAGTACACGGCAGAGAGCAACTAACGAAAAAAAAGCCCTCGTTATCGTTGTGGAAACAAACTATTAACGTAAGATAGCATTTCGTCGGAGCTCGTGAGTGACAGTTGCTTCGTTAAAATATGTCGAAACAGGAACGTTCGTGTTATTTTCCAACCATCCAGTGACTCGCCTGCGCTTGTATTTCAATGACGTACTAGAACTATTATTCTCTAAATTCGACGCATACCCTTTATCCAGCTGAGCGATTTCAGAAACAACTTCCCGTGCAGAGAAGCACGCGCACGCGCGCATTTATTTACACACGCACACAGAGACACGGATCGGTATATTAGACGCAACGAAATAAACAAAAAAAGAAAAAACGAAAATACTGAGCAATTTCTAAACATGAAGAGAAGTGGTGGTTTCGAAGTGGTCTTCGACGACCTTGACGATTAAAGCGTTCGAAAATCGACGGTGGATGTGCCCATGAAGCGATCACGATGGAACCGCGTGGGATGATGATGTCGAATTTGTCGTGTGACGGTTGCGCGGACAGCGATCGGGATTCCGACAGCAGCAGCATGATCGTGGATCCGGTGAGTCTCGACAAGAACGATTTATCGCCATCACAGTCGTCATCGAGTCCGATAATACCGAGTTCTCCAGTACCGGGCACAGCTTCTTCCAGAAACCGTGGCGGCAATCGTAGCAAGAAGAGCACCTACTCGATGATGTCAGCAACCGGCCAGCAGAAGAATAGTTCGTCCGGTCAGGCCTCGTCCGGCTATGGAAACGATAAAATGTCCTCGTCGCTGATAAAACCGCCATACTCTTACATAGCTCTGATAACGATGGCGATACTGCAGTCACCCCAAAAGAAGCTCACCCTGAGCGGAATCTGTGAATTCATAATGTCTCGATTTCCGTATTACCACGACAAGTTTCCAGCTTGGCAGAACTCCATCAGACACAACCTGTCGTTGAACGACTGTTTTATCAAAATACCTCGCGAGCCTGGCAATCCTGGCAAGGGAAACTACTGGACGCTGGATCCGTTGGCTGAGGACATGTTCGACAACGGCAGTTTCCTGCGGCGTCGGAAGAGGTACAAGAGGCCTCCGCCGCATTACGTGCTGCGCGACAGGGCGATCATGGCAACATTTGCCATATGCGGTGATCGAGGACCTTGTCCCGGTGGCGGTGGCGGTCATCCGGGTGCCTTGACTTACCCTGGCGCCGCGTATTTGTCTTCTCCGCCTGGTTTACCGTTGCTCGATTTTTCACCTTCGACTCTGGAGGCTCTGAAGCTGGGTGGCTTCCTCGAGCCGCCGCCTCCGTTGTACAAACCGGTGCCGATCACCGTTCCACCGATCAGACAGCTGGATCCGACGCCGACGAGGACCACGACGATACCAACCAGCCATGCTCCGGTTGAGAAGAAGAGAAATTTTAGTATCGACGCTCTGATTGGTAAACAGGCGGCCAACGATCAGAACTGCGGAGGTCTGCTCGACCTGAGCCCGTCGGAACATCGGGAGATCAGGAGTCAGGCATCCGCCTTCTCTCCTCTGGTTTAAAGGTGTTGCCCGAGTTGCTCGTGACGTGCCACGTCGCTGTATAGTTGATGTTTACAGAATTGGACAGACTTTGTTAAAAGCGATTCGATCCGATGAATCTGAATGGTCGAATCGCGATTCTTTCAGCTGAAGCTTGAAAGCTTCGAACTATTTTTTCACGGTCGGGGAACCATGTGCACTGCGATAATACGTTTCTGTTAGGTGACTGAAATATGTACGAACTTCTCTCAACAAATTAACCGGTACTTTCACTTTCGGATACGGTTGATTACGTTTAATTACTCTTCACAAGCAAGTACACAAATATCCATTGAAAAGCAAACTGTCTGGGAGCAGAGAACGATGAGAATTCAACGTCTCTGCGTGAGACAAATTTTTAAATATACTTGTTGTACCTTTTTCGCTTTATTTTCGAGATTGACAGAAAAACATGAACACTCGGAACAAGTAAAGTGTATCGCGCAACGCTGCGGTGGAGAAGCAGAAAAGTACACGTTCGTGCTTTTTCGAAAAGCAGAGGCTCCGACTCGAAGACCATTAAAGATTTGAAACAGGTTGGAAACATGTAGCAGGGTGTAACTGTTAGTTAGATTTGCGGTGTAAAATATCGCTCGTTGTGGCTCGAACCTACCTCTTCCTATTTCCACGCGCTTGAAGGTCATTAACAATTCGTTCGAACGTTCATTTTCACGATTAGGAGTACACCGCGATCAGTGATAAGGCGGAGAAGTGTGAACTGCGCAGGAACGGTATCGTGTACCGCAGATTCTAATTGAACGGCCAACAAATTCGTGTAAAAAGAAGTGAATAGAATTAAAGATCGAGTAATTGTAAAAAAAAAAGTGTAGTGCAATAGTGTAGTGCTTTGTTTATTATACCGAAAGGGCCCCCCCTGCTCGCTGATTGTCGAATGATTCTTAACCGTTAGTGATTAAACCGCTCTCATTCAAAGTCGATTCCTCGCGAGCCGAGGGCGATATTCATTTTTTGAAATTTTCAGTTCGAGAAATGGCTTTTGATCGTTTGCGAGCGATCGATTAATATCGGCATTGTAAATACACACACCCGGGCAAATCTTTGCTCAGCTTTCTATTGTTTGAGAGGGAGAGAGCGTGTGCGAGAGAAAATGAGAAGAGAGAATGGTAGAAAGTGACGGGGGGGGGGGGGGGGGGGGGGGGAGTTCTCTTCGTCGGATTTAATGTAAAGCTCGATTGGCCGTCTTCGGTCAAGTAGACGTTTAGTGTACATAGCACTATGAAATAAGAAGCGTACATGTGTTATATAACGAGTATTTGCGATGGCAGTCTGCGTTAATTATCGAACTCTCTTCAGTGCAATCTTTCGAATCTTATTTGTTAGAACAGTACTCATCCACCATTCATCTTTTAAACACACATCGTTCGTTCCTTTTATACCACAATTATCGTACGAATATGATGATCCAGTCTCGTTTTATTTATTTTATTAAGAAATTTTGTGTTCTCAGACCTCGTTGTGCGAGAAAGCTTGAGTTCAATCTGCTACTACTGTAATCCATGGAGCAATTCAGTTAATATAATATTGTTATAATAGACGAATCTTTAAATTTCTTCCCTCCTCGAATATTAAAGAACGAGTATATAAAAAAGAAAAGCATTTAAAAAGGGCGATATTGAAAGTTTGATGAAACATAGGGAGTAACAAATAATAATTTACGAGTCAATCGATAAAGATCGTTAAATATTATTTTTGCCATGCGATTGTCCAAATACGCGATGTTCATTTCTCCTCATTCCGTTTTTGTACTCGATCGAAAAAGTAATGCGACCGAAGGGAGGTTTCTGCGGTCGCAAGAATCCGTACATTCCGACGTGTTCGCGTGTAAAAAAGGGAAACAGTAGTGCGATAGCGCGACGGAGCCCGTCGACGATTTTTATTGTAGAAAACACGACGCGACGTGCGTTTTGGATCGTGAACACAAGCATAGAGAAATCCATGAGAAAGGAGAATGGAATAATTTACAATTAATCCCTTAGAGATACGCATCTACGACGTGTACGTGCGTATTAACCTATATGTACACATACAAGCTACGTAAACGTTAGTCGAGCTAACGTGAGTTTTCCTGAAAAAGGTAAGCCTTGATATGAGTAAGATGACAATTCCGAGATAAGCTGTGACGTGAGCGTGCAATATTCCGCTAGTGAAATGAATTTGGTCGAACTTGTGTTTTCTGACTGGAAAATAAACGAAAGTCTTTAATTGCCTGTTTCGAAATTGTTGTCCAATCAATTAAATTGATGAAATCGATGGAAGGAAATGAATAATGGATCACTAGACTGCGGATGTTTACGCAAATATACATTTTGAGACTTAAATATTATTTATTTTAATACAGTCACCGAAATGAGACTACGATAAAACTGTATTTTTCGCTTTAAATGTTGCAAAGTTTAGTTTTTAATTTACTTACTGTGCAGAATATGCACCCCTCATGTAAATATGTTAAATCGCATAAAGATCCACAGTCTATCAAGAATGAACTCAGCGAAAGTAAATATGTTATGATTGTTTTTAATATGCGATAAAAATGCGGCTGTACCAGTCAGTGTGAATAATTTACAAGAGCGAATTCTATGTTGATGATGAGACATTATTCCGCATTATTTAGCATTTCTAAGAGATCATTCGACACGCTGAACGATCATCGTGCTGGAGGTCGTATTTCAGCGATTCATCATTTTTCACAGCTCTGCGAAACAAGTAGAATTTCGAGTTGTTTTCGTTCTCGTCAACATTTATGTAAACCGGATTAAACTGCGAACTTGTGTTTGAGACACGGATGACGTTTGACGTGATAACGGAAATTATTATCCTAATAATAGAATGTGCTTCGTTGAGAGGCGAATAAGAGTATCTTGCATATCAGGTGTAACGGATACGCGAATGACAGGATTATCCGAATAATTTTTCAGCGGAATTATACTGTGCGCGATGGAAAACCCTCAGCGGATGAAACTTGTTTCGTATTTTGTGACTGTATAAATACATTTCCCAATTCTACTGATTTCGTTCAGAGAAACGATGATTCGAAAGTGCGTCTGTTGCATTTGAATACAGGATAATTTGTTTAATGCTCTTTTATACTTGAATCGAAATAAATAAAAAATTCACGTCTGGATAATATAATACCTACTCAGTTAGTGTGTTATATAAATATTGCGCATGTTTTCTCGCAAGGAAAGGAGAATGGAAATAAAATTCACGGGTGACGTCACGTTCGAGATAATTCAGAATTATTTTTAATGTTCTACATTTTACAATGTGTCATCGGTTTCCAACTGACATATTAAGATGCTGTGACGAAAATGAAATGCTACGTCTGTTTGTTCCTTTACCACATAAGTACCAACGCCATATTGTATGTTTAGTTATAGGTTATCTTTAAACTTGTCTCTGTAGATTTAGTAAGTATTATACGTGTCAAGACGATAGATTTATAATAACGTGTAATAATGTCTACAATAAAGTATTGTTAAGTATATGAAGTGCAATCATTTCGCTTTTGATATTAGTGCGGAGTATTGCAAATGCATTCCTTAAAGTTTTATCGTAAATAACCGAAAATGGACACCTAAAAGCCGTTTCTCTATTATTTCGATCCATTAAAACATAACCGAGGCGAAATTCCACTTGGAATATCTTGTCATTTTGAAAATTGGATCGAAAATGAAAGATAAAGAGCAGTTCTTTACAATAAAAGCGAGAAATGACATAGAAATGCCCAGTTTTGGTGGCTTTGCGACAGCATCGACGCGTCACATGGCAGCAAATATCTACTCATGTTAAATAACAAGCTAGTACATTACAAAACTCTTTTTGTTTATTTATCTCGTAATTATTTAGTTGAAAAACATAACTAATAATTATTACAGTGTTGATAATATTGTATCTTTCGCTGGTTTATTAACGTTCTATGAAAACCAATTTACATATTAATTTTATAGAACAGAAGAAATAGAATTTATTAAGAAAATATGTGCTGGTAATTATGAAAGTAGCCTAAGCCATTATTTTTCCTTTTGAGATATTTCGATGTTTTCGATTGCTATAACACAAAGTAGGTCAAAAATTGAATTTTTCTAGATGTAAGTGTTAGACCACTTTCATAATTACTGCCACAATTATATGATGGAAAAAATTAAAAACAACAATTACATTGTATAAAAAATAGTTTAGAAAACTAGAAAACTTGATAAACGAATAGTAAACATAAATCTAAAAATGCACTGTTTATTGGCAATAAAATATTTTGTCTTTGTGAATAAACTCATTATCACTCTACATAGGAGGTGTCGTATGTGTTTATCACTGATCTAACAATAAGTGCATAAATCTAACAAATATAACTTTACTGTATCCTGATAATTAGATTCATGCATTCCTATTCTTCTGAGACAACCATGCGTAAGAATGACTGATAACTAATGATAGCAAGCTAATAAAAGAATCGTATAACTCGAAAATAATCCCCAGAAACAAAAAATAAATGTATTCGAGGCATCCTACCTTAAAAAATTCCAAAATACGAGGACTGACCCGTGTAATTTGAGAGAAACATAAAAATAAAGATTCACAAGGAGCAGCCGACATACTAATCTACTGCAATACCAGTCCAAGTGCAAACATATCACGCAGATAATCAATATGTACTTCTTGTTAAGCGTGGAACTTGAAAAAGGACCAACGAAGGCTATGAAAAGGACATCAGCAGATATAAAGGCAATAACTCGTTTATCCGTGTCAATGTAGACGACTCTGCGCAGAGAGGAATGAAGGAAGATAAAGGGAGTAGAAAATGAGTGGATTTTCATTGCAGTTTAATCCAGACCTACATCCCCCTCGCGGTATTCTAAACGGCGATACTCTTGAAGGCAACTCTTGTCGCTTAGGGTGACGATATTGCATTCCTCGATCATGACGAAAACACCCAGGGTAAGGCAACTTTGTGAGCCGATTCAATGCTTTCAGCATGCGTTGTTTAATTTCTCTTTAAGAAAACCAAGCATATTTTTAGAATATTATATTTCTATTGTAATCTACTGCTTGGTTTCTTTATTTACAACACTGTGTTCTCTCTTCCAGTGCTTTCATTCTCATTCGTTTAACGCTTAAAAGCTATCATACAAAAAATCACGTTAACTTTAAACGCTATCAGGGTGAAATTTCACCCCTGACAGCCTTTAAGGGCTAATTCAGTTCCTCTGTTTCTTTCACTGCCTTCTTAAGTATCACACGTTCTGAAACATCGAGAAAATTTACAAAGTCGTTGCACACGTCACGTCGTCGACAATGTAGTTCGTAAGCGATATTGAAAAGCTAACTATTGTTGCAATATCTCGAGCGTATTGCACTCAAGTAAACGAGGAACGATAAAGTGTCGCGAGTGATGCGATAGCGGTTGAATTCAGGGTCGAGATGAGGTGGTATTTTAATGACGCTCCACGTGTCACTGCGTGTGACATTATCGAGCAACATTTCCGCTAATAAAAATATGGAAGCGCGATAACCTAGCTATAAAAAGATTTAACAGTGAACATAATCGTTTTTCTTCCTCTTCTTTCTCTATAATCCAAGCAATAACTGTTGTGGCGATTTAGCTGAGGGAGTATACACAGTTCTAGGTGTATTTCAAATCACTATGGTGTCATGCTGGAGTCATTTAGCTGAGGAATCTGTACACAATTCTAGGTGTATTTCAAATCACTATGGTGTCATGCTACAGTCATTTAGCTGAGGGATGTGCACACAGTTCTAGGTGTGTTTCGAACCACCATAGTGTCATGCTACAGTCATTTAGCTGAGGGATCTACACACAGTTCTAGGTGTGTTTCGAACCACCATGGTGTCATGCTACAGTCATTTAGCTGAGGGATCTACACACAGTTCTATGTGTGTTTCGAACCATCATGGTGTCAACAGCAACACGAAAGGACTGAAAAATAGCCAGTCAATGTCCATGGTTAGCCTAACGTAACTTGGACAATCAGACGTGGCAACGTCGTTAACAACATAATCTTGAAAATGATGCTGGAGGTCCCAACGGGTCTAATCTGTGACATGCAACATTAGGATACTCTAGACCGTACCGTGGAACGTCTTCAAGGTCCTTACCCCTCATAAATGAATGCCAGGACTCTACTCTGCAACGCAGAGTTTGCAAACGTACATTTCCACTTCCTAAAAAAGGGACCTCCTCCATCTTCCAACGGATCAATAGAAACCTTGTTAAAAGACAACGAGAAAACCGCTTTCCTTCGCCAAAATCAGAACTAGTCCGGACCTCCTAGCATAAACTTCCATTTCTATCCGTTTAGCTTTGCAAGAACTCTAGAGTGAGGGTCAAACTTCTACATAGTTTAATAAATAAATTAAAGTTTCTGTAAAAACCAAGTTTAATCCCCAATCTGGACTCCAACAACCAGATATTCCTAACAGAAGATGAAGCAGAATGCTGATAATTAGATCCCCGTAAGAGAAGATGAAGCAGAATCCACGTTTTCTCGCAGTTGACACCAGGTAGGAGCTTGCGCTCGATCGATTCGCTATTAGTCCCTGATGTGTAATGAATCTCTTTCCCATCGTCCTAATTGTCAACTGGCGGCACGTTATTTACTCGAACGAGCGTGGAATTATGAAAGGGACGCGCGTCCCTTCGAGATACTGCACACCTTCGAAATACGACCACGTATCCGTGGCGACAATACAAACCGAAACAAACACTTGGCGGCACGTGAGCGGCACGTGCCGGCCAGGATATATTACATTCCGAATGCACACACACTTGACGAACGATTAAAGGGGTGTACACGGGCGAAGAGCCACGATCGTGACAACGATGATCACGGGCGAATAGGCAGGCTAGAATTGCGGCCTTGCGACCGAGGCCTTTCTTTATACTTTATCAGCCACTTTCGATCGACCGACCGCCAGCCTGAGAACTCGACGCTTTGCCAACCAGTCAATCGACTTTCATGCAACACATTCAACTATTTTCCACTGTGTACTGTCAAGGATACGAGAAGAAAACGAATTAACGTTATAATAAACTTGTTTATTAACACTTTGACTGCCATGTCATCCATGTATGGGTGACACTTAGCCCGCATCCGCCCCTCGTGTCAATTTGACACACTGTGCTCGCAGAAATGTGATAAATGTGAAAAAACAGTATGTCTTGCAGATCCCGTTATTATTACTTCTAAACCATGTGAACAATCTTATGTTTGAACGTACTGAATGTACAGAAATTTCAGTTTTTTTATTTTTAATAGAGGAATTTGAAAATTTAACTGTTCATCTTTTCATTAAAGTGACTTTTTTATTGTCATGTGAATTTGACAGCAAGGGACAAATTAAGTTAGGAAGATGGGGGATGGATCTGGATTTAATTCAGTTCTTATTTAACCCTTGAACTGTAAACGTGGGTGTTTCATGACCGGGCTAATTCGAACGGTTTTGGTTTCTCGCAAGCTAGTAGGTAGAAAACCTTTTTTACCCCGTCTGAAAACAGTTAACCTTTAAGATGACCTTAATTTCGAATGTTTGAAGATGTTACATGAATTTTTGTAGATTTTTTTATAAACTATTACCCATTGAAAGCCGCACCAGACATGAAACACCCACGTTTACAGCTTGAGGGTAGCGTAAAAACGTTTACAGTTTAAGTGTTAACTGACGACCAATAGCATTAATTTAAATAGTTGAAAAGAGTAACAGTGCCTGTAAAGACCTATAAAGAATTACCGACGCTACTGATTACAAAGAATATAATTTGAGATTAATTTCATGTTGCATCAAAGTCTTAAAAGTAGTGTTGTTCTTAGCCTATGCAGCGTGGCAGTCAGCGTGTTAAACTGACAATGAGATTTAGAGCAGAGATGGCCATCCGGAGCGACGCTTGGCTACGTCATACCCCCTCTCTGCGTCCATTCCCCTCACGTAATAAGAAAGTAGAGATGTACTCGAAGACCGAAAGAGTTGTAAATTCTGATAATGTCTGAGGAATTCTACGTTAGGTTAGGAGTTAACGTTGTGTATGGAAATATAAAAAACACCAAAGCAGATAAAAGACCCGTTGCGGCAAACCTCGCCTCAGGGAATACGGTAGGCTTCAGCAGCATGAATCATGCTCGAGTTCTTCACGATTGAAAAGTTCTACATTACACCAAAGTTTTATCAAAATCCGCGGGTGTCACTTGCAAGACTGATCCAAAAAGCATGTATGATCAAATTGTTTCGTGCGTAACAGTATGTTGGGAAAGTTGTGGTAGAGTTTCGGTTTTACCCCCTTGCCATACGATTTTATTAATTGTCAAGTGCGCTATGGTTAATTGTACTAAACCTTCAAGTGCTTTGATAGATGAAGAACATCAGCAAAATGTACAATTTGCCTTTAATTATCCTTTGACAGGCAAAAAGACTCTCTTTGCCCTAGTTTTTATAAATCAATACAAATCTGCGTCGTGTCTCTTTAACACGTTCGCTAGCAGCGTCACATATGTGTGACGCGTCGATTCTGTTTTGAGAGCTCGACGTTACACATATGTGACAGAGATAATTGATAAAAATAAAGTGTGGTCTGTGGTGGACGTTTTTCTCGAATCGACCATGGTAGCGAACGCGTTAATGAGAGTTCTGACATTTTATTGACGTAGCGTGTAACAAAATCGAATACAGAAACGTACACTAGGTTTTGATCGATTTGCAAATACACTGGAATGTTTAGTAGTCGAACGTCCACCATCTGAGTACTCTAATACCTGATCATTCTGTTATGTGAATATTGTATGATCCACGCGCATCTGTAAAGTCATATCGTGTCTCATAGCGAACCTATAAAAATATTCACGGCTTTGTTTGTAATATACATGATTTACAGGTATCATTTACTGCTGAATTATATGTGCAATCTTTATGAGAGGGCTGAGCTCTTTAATGCTTTGACCCCCACGCTGTATTAGCTAAAAATTGAAAACTGTCTACTTTTTTATAATAAAAAATTAATATACCTCCAAATAATAAGGTTTTTAATCAAGAATGTTATTAGTAGAGTTCATAATTTTTCTAATGGCTCTACTAGACCTGATAGATATGTTTATTAATGCTACGCATGATTAAGTAATTATTTAGTCAAAGTGTCACCTATATATGGGTGACGTGGCAGTCAAAGTGTTAAAAAGAACAAAAATGTCTTCTTGTTAGTTCGTGTATGTCTGGAAATTAATCGGTTTCGGATTATTGAATTTTATTTGATTTTATTTCGAAGTTAGTAACTCATGATTAGACTCATTATTAGAAATATACAGTTTTAGATTTCAATTTTTTTTTGTTCTTGTAGTTGGAGAAAATAAAACATCGAATAAATTGTATTTGATTCTACGAATGTTTAAAAAGTGTGCTCTTTATTTTTGTTACCGTATTAAATGTTTTTGTTACGTTGTTAATTTGCATAAACAACTGCAATCTACACATGACTGACAGAAGAAGTATATAAAATAAAATATCTTTAAGGAAGTGTGTTTGCATTTGCACGAAACTGCTTACGTAATTAAAAATGGTTAAAAAGTGCAGACACGTGGAAATGCACGTATAATAGTGAGTTCGGTGTTCATAACGCAGTTTTCTAAAAATTATATTCTTAAAGAAGATAATTCATCGCATACAAGGCAACAGGAATTGCATGAGATAAAAGGAACTTTTATAGGAGCATAAGTGCCTCTGTGTACGCATTTTATGATACAAATTAATTTATCAGTAATATACTTTTAATGTAATTAAACTTCATAAAGAGTTAACGTTTTTTCTACTAACTTTAATCTGGTTATACGATTTTTTTGTTAGTTATCGACAATTTTCTAACAGAATTTATATTGTGGCTACCATTTTAGTTGCTCGTATAAATTAACTACTCATAGCTAATTTTAATTGCAAATTTTAGTTATTGAAATTTTTATTACACAGTTTTAGGAAAAGAGGAAAGACACAACTAAGTTGTCGCAAAAATGTAGACTGAGCCTGTTTAAATGTAAAATTATCCAATAATATACCCCATTTATTTTAACGATAATAAATTAAGCAAGTTTAAATCTGTAAAAACAGTTCTCAATTTGTTTAAATAAATTGTTAAACTTGAAAATATTATCCGACGTACTTAAAAAATACAGTTTGTTTATCAAAGATCAGTTTCTTACACAAACTTCCATATTGCAAATGTTTACCAAACAATTCAAAATACTGGAAGAATTATAAAACGTATTTAGTAACCATGAAAAAGCACTATGAAATTTGTATTCTTCGTAGAAGACCACACTTCCAGCATCTTTTTTAATATACAGGGTGTTTTCTAACAAGTGGAAGCTAACATCGTACTGTATTTTAGACACAAAACTAAAAAATAAATAATATCAAAGTATGTTCCATATTGTTTCCAATTTTCAACTTGGTGTACTATTTATATACACAAGTAAAAATAGCATAATTGAACAATGGTTCGCTGTTCAATAACATGGTTCGTAGGCCTTGAGGCCTTGGCAATCATTGATAAATAAATGCATAAATAATTACGTGTTATTTGCATTATAAATAGAACACGTATATCTTTTTCAGTCAGGTTAAGATATATGTATTCTACATTGCTATTATTATATACTATAGCCCAACTAAAACTAAAAATTATTGTGAGGTGTTTAAAAACTGACTAACAAAAATTTTTAGCGTATCTTTTACATATAGATAAAGACTGGTTGAAACACAAAGCACCCTTTACCTCAGAAACAAGGTCACATCGAACCCAAGTTCCTATGAATTTTTTTGTTAATTTTATGTTTCAAATCCAAAACTGTCCTGTATAAAAAAGCGCTTGTATCTGATGGAAGCAATGTTGATAAACCTAACACATTCACGAATGCATTCCAAAAATCTGGCCGGTTATCCCAAAGTCCCCCAGAAGTGGAGGATCGTCGCCGACGTGCAATAACGCGAGTTTAATTGCAACTGTTTTACTTGCGGGGGGTGGTTGATCACCGTTTGTCTACAGTACCCTGCCACTCCATTATCTGCACCCAATATTTTCGACGAAATTCAACTTTAGGAGCTTATTTATACCTTTCTCTTGTATAAAATAGATATGGTTGTCAATAAAAATCCCGAAATTCCTGCTTTCCAATTTCATTACAGCAACACAGCAATCTTTAATATTTTGTGCGACCTCCGCTATCGATAGTGGCCTCAGTTCTTGAGGACATACTTGAAATGCAGCGATCTGTGCACTCCTTTATTTCCCGTGCACCATGCCTCACTTCCTGAATATTTTGCTTAAGGACATCCTTAGTGGGATTGGATCTTTGTTAAAAAGTTGAACGCCACGGTGGTCACCGGTGACCGACACCTCAAATTTAATTTAATTGAATAATTATTGATTCTCGCACAATGCTGAGCAAACTTCATACTGAAACAATAATAGAGGAACGGAAGAACACGACTGAGAACTCAAATCTTTTTGTTCTTTGCGATTTATATAAAAGAAATCAATTATATAGTGTCTGATTTGGTACGGCCGTTTTCACTGTGGCGTTCAACGTGGTAACCTAAGCGTCTTAGAATGAACCATACGTTTTCGGGGTTAAATCAGGACCATCACCGGTCCAGGATAAAACAGCGATTCGTTTAGCACACAGAATTAACAATTAAATGATTTCACGTACACGAAACTCACTTCGTGTCGTTAGCAACATTCCACACAACCTAACGGTGCAAGACTTATACTTTCCAAACTTGCCATAACCCGAATATATTGCTGAGGATGCAGCAAGCGTTTAACCCTTTGAACTCTTAATATTCTTTTTAATATTCTTTCCAATAACTCTCTATTACTTTAAGTGTTTTATTGAAATGTAATTCGGAAGGCAGTCGGTTGACAGGAACCAATTAGGTACAAACAATCATGTACCTGAACGCTTCAAGGACTTTTTTTGTTACAAAAAAGGGCCACATTTGTAGATGCAATATTGCTTATCTAGGTAAAAAAAAATTCTACGAAATATAATACATATTTAATACATTGAATACCATGTCACATATATGGATGACACTTCGATTGAGTCATTACTTATTTGATCATGTATAACATTAATAAATATATCAGAGCAGGTCTGATGGACCCAATGGAAAAATTATGAAGTGTACTAATATTATTGATTAAAAAGCGCATTATTTAAGCGCATATTCATTCTGTATAAAAATGTAGAAAGTTTGCAATGTCCAGCAAACACGGCGTGTTAACACTTAACGGACGGACCACGTAGATTTCTGTTTCTGCACTTATTTTGATTGCACAGCATTGTTTTTCCATTCTTACGCGCGCATGGTATTTTTTAATTCTATTAATAGTTTTCTATATCTGTCTGTTACATGTACTGTACAAATTTAATAAATGCCTTCTAAAATGTTTACTAATAATGACGTTAATTTAATAAAACTACAGCTATTTCAATTCTTGCATGCGTTTTTATTTCATTCCCTCAAAAATGCCCGGAAACGGAGAAAGAAAGAGAAAAAACAATCCGTCCGTTAAGTGTTAATGTGGCAATTTAAAAATGTCGAGTTTGACTCAACATAGGAGAACCTGTGAATAAAATCGATGTCGAGTCACACTCGACAAAGCAGTTCAAATGTTTCAAATTAAGGGCGTCCATAATGGGGTGGCAGGATACCACCCTGTACGCAGTATATCTGGCTTGCAAAATAAGCTACTCGATAATACAGTCAGAAATGGGGCAGAGGGACGTACATGCGAAACGTTTCGCAAATTTCTCGGCGAAAATGAACTCGAACGATAAAATCGGGTGTACCCGACGTGTCGCGTGTGAAAGATTCCGGTTGAAGCAGCTACTTCGCCTCATCCAGCGGAACAAGCAATGACCAATATTATGATTATTCCAACCCCCTCGCGTTTTATCTTACCACCTCGACAGCCTCCCTCTCTGCTCGTCCTTTGGCAACATCAAGGTGCACGAGTCGCGAATATGGGCAGCCATATTTGAAGGTGCGGGCGTGGCTTTCCGGTTGCCCGGGGTAACCGGCACCGGCGTTATCCCGATATCGACCTGGGAGCAACGAGAAGGGTGGCTAGGCTTCTGTCCGGGAGGGAAAATGTTATCACTGCTTTGTGGTGGCTAAGATAGCAACCCACTTTCCCTCTAACCCTTCTTCGTCCCTCTACGAATCCTCATCACCTCCCACACCCGCCCCCAGCCCTCCTCCGTCGTCTCGTTCCTCCTCAGTTTATGCTACCAACATCTTCTGAACGCGTAAAATTCCTGGATATCGTATTACGAATCGTAACGATTTCCTTCGCTGTTATTATCCCCGCCGTTTTTTGCCGTTCCACTTCTGCCTTTGATCATTATCCGTTTAGCTTCGCGTTTCACGCGCCCCCCCCCCCCCCCCCCCCCCCCCCCCCGCTACAGGTAACTCTTGAAATTCGCGTCGAACATGTTTATAGTTTTGCACCTTTGGGCCAACGACGCATTCCGCTGACGCGCGGTGCTGTTTGAAGCATGATTGTCTTGGTGGTGCAGTGGTATTGAAAGCAGCGAATATCTCGGATGAAAATCCGTTTAATGCGTTAGGATATTACCTACCCATTTTCACACTGAGCATGGAAATAAATTGGAAGGATACAATGTAACAATTGTATAGCTTTTAGTAAAATGCGGTGAAAAGTGCAGAATATACAGAGTGTCCCTGTCTTTTCTGGCGATACTTTGTCAGTATACTCTATGGGTGTACATAAGAAAAAAATACTGTATAATGATAGGTCGATCGAAGCTTTATTAGAAAGGTATGAGAAAAAGGCGAAATACGACGGGAAGGGTAAAGAGCTTGCGGTTACTATTATACAGAGTGGGAATAGATGAGCGATATTTACATCCGTTCATGCTCTGAGGTTGGTGAAGACATCATGATACCACTAGCTCTTCTAAAAGCACCTAATACTCTACTTCATATAATAGTAATCGCACATTTACATATTTTTAAAAGTTTAATAAAGCTATTTTTGTGTTATCTTTTTAATAAAGCTTCAAACGACCTACCATTATATAATGTTTTTGTTTTACTTATATCTATAGAATATACTATCTTTATATAATGCTTTTGTTTTGTTTATACCTATAGAATATACTGACAAAGTTTGACCGGGAAAAACTGGCACACCCTGTATGTTTTTTCCGCCAAAAACTTCTTTCGAGTGCCAGTGTTGCAAAAATGCAATGAATCTCGATTTTATTTCTATAACATTGTATACTCAACCTTTTTTCAGTTTGCTATGTCTAAAAACACATTCTTGAAATGTGAATAACGCGAAAGAACTTTTATAGATAAATTGGTCAACGTACATGAAGTGTAAACCTTTTTCAAAAGAAAAGAATGTACAGAGAGAAAACACTTAATAGTTACAAATTTGTCCTTCGAATTTTTTGTGCGATTTGTAGCTCATAGCGCATTCCTTTATCGCATAATATACGTACACGTACAAAATGTTCGGTACATATTTCCACCACAGTTTTTCCGTGGAATGTGTTTGGGTCACGACATATTTGTAGTAGACATGTGAATTTGGATTCTGAAAGCAATCCTTATTTCTTCACGCCTTGGTATTTTTATGTTATTTTAATGTAGGAATACGTACAATGTTTTACTTTCTCATATTTGAAATATTTTTTCTATTTTCGGAGTTATAAAAACATTTTTGGTCTTTTTTTACACTACATTCTTCACATTCTACACTAGATTCTTCTTCACTCTACACAACTATTAATAATAAAGTCATTCTTTAGGAAAGAATAATATTTTTCCTTTTGAAGGATTATGTAGAATGACTCTAAAACCAGTTTTTAATAATAATCTTAAGCACTATTGTCTATAACAGAAGATTCAAGTGTCTAAATATTATGTATTTTAACATAAACATACTCGCATTGCCCAAACCAAAGTAATTACAGTAATATATTGCGTAAATAAAAAATACGTCCATTGCTCCAATTCCTCAAAGAAACAAAACTATTTACAACTGTAGTATAATTAAATATTGTCGTCACTAATAAACATTATAGTTCATGCGATGTTAAGAGAGAAGAAAAAAAGCGCCGCAATGAAAGACATGAAAACATTTTTTATTAATATTTTATAACGAAACAAATGTATCATTTATGCACTCGTTTCAAACAGTAGCATAAGTTTATGTATTCATAATTTATATTTCGATTTGACACTCACAATTTTATTTCCAATATATCGCAGAGTATCTTCTGTACAAACATAGTGAAGGCTAACCGCAACTGAATTACATAAGCGTAAACAATTTTACTATTACACTATCATTTGTTATCACTAGACTGCGGATGTTTATGCGATTTAATGTATCCAAACTGGTGAATGATGGACATTTAATAAATTATCAAAATAAAAATAGCATACCTTGAACATTTTAAGGAGTAAATGCAGTCTCATTGGAGTTTTCTAATTTAACTACATTAACATAAAAAATATGAAGATATAGAAATGTATATTTGCATAAACGCCCGCAGTCTAGTTATCACAATTATACATATAATACTGTCTGTTGGATTACAAAACAAAAAAAATATTCATAGCTGCATTTATTGTTATTAGTCATAATATTTAATGTACGTTTTTAAACAAGGAAACACTACTTTTTACACTTTGCATTGAAAGTTTGCTTTAAATGTTATCGAAGTTAGGTAATTATAAACTTCCTCAAGGATACTGACACGTATGTGTACGTTTATTTTGTTTCTCTAATTCAATAGTTATAGACAAAAATATGACACCTAATACCCATGTGTGTGTATATTATTTTTTTTACAGATCTTTAAATTTTGTTAATCCATTATTCCTCATTTTGTAAATGGGAATTTATATTGAGTAAATATTACTTGTCCTAGCTTCAACAAACAAGAAATTTTTGTTAATTCTTTATTCCTTATTTTGTAAATATGAACTTATATTGAGTAAATATTACTTCTCCTAGCTTCAACAAAGAAGAAATATTTGTTACTTCTTTATTCCTTATTTTGTAAATATGAATTTATATTGAGTAAATATTACTTGTCCTAGCTTCAACAAAGAAGAAATTTTTGTTAATTCTTTATTCCTTATTTTGTAAATATGAATTTATATTGACTAAATATTACTTTTCCTAGCTTCAACAAAGAAGAAATTTTTATTAATTCTTTATTCCTTATTTTGTAAATATGAATTTATACTGAGTAAATATTACTTGTCCTAGCTTCAACAAAGAAGAAATTTTTGTTACTTCTTTATTCCTTATTTTGTAAATAGGAATTTATACTGAGTAAATATTACTTGTCCTAGCTTCAACAAAGAAGAAATTTTTGTTACTTCTTTATTCCTTATTTTGTAAATGGGAATTCATATTGAGTAAATATTACTTGTCCTAGCTTCAACAAAGAAGAAATTTTTGTTACTTCTTTATTCCTTATTTTGTAAATAGGAATTCATATTGAGTAAATATTACTTTTCCTAGCCTCAGCAAAGATGAAATTGATTAGTGATGTCGTGCACATACGATCTAGATGGAAGTCCTCGGCGTGTCGTAGCGTGCGGAGGAATTTTGAGAATGTGTGCGAACCAAGGATGATATTAGATTCTTGGACAAAGTTTTCGCATGGTCGAGGTCTCGAGAGCTGTTCCGGAGGCTACTCGTCCGTGAGGAAGAGAACGCGTGTTAGCTAGCCTCCGGCATTGATTTCTTCTTAGTGCTTTTGTCTTTCCCCGTAACGATAGAATACCGTGCGCGTTAAATTAAAGATCTAATCTTTTGACTTCGCGATTAAACATGACCATAATAAAATCATTACGTCACGAATACATCCTACGTGTACTCCGTTTTATATTAACCCTTGAACCCCTTGCCTTATAATAAAGAGTCACACTCGTGATGCAGAGTATGATCTATGTGTTATAAACATGAGGTACACTCGAATATGAATTCTTAAAAATTTTCTTTTACAGCAACCTTGACCTGCAGAGGATTATCTGAAGCAAATTGTAATTGTTGATAAATATTCTTCCTGTGTTGCGCTTTTAGAACAGTTGAGTAATACAGTTCAGTGCAGACTGGTATTAGAAAAATTATAAGGCAAGGGGTTAATGCATACTGTTGCAGAAATACAACATTGCGAATTGGCCTCGTATTTATTGTATCACAATCATTGAAAAGACTAAATGCATACTGAGACATACCTGCAACACTGCTCTTTCACTCCTATACATGCTAGGCCGATTTTTGATTATGAAAACTAGTATGAAAACTAAAGGACCAACTCAGCATGTTTCTCCCAGAAATCTGAGACTGGATCAACTAGGGCACTGGATGATTTGGACAACAAGAAATAGGTGTGAGTTTCCAAATTGTACTGGATATTCACAAACATACTATGAAAAATGTAGATTGAACTTGTGTTTCAATAAGAGAAACAATTATTTCAAAAAGATCTACAACACCACATTTTTGACAATTTTGACAATCACAGATTTGAGAAAATACTTTCTGTCGTTCTGCTTGTAAACTTTTTATTCTCTGGCGTTTTTATACTAGATAAACTTTAAATTTAATTTCTCATTTACGAAAAGTAAGCTTTGTCCCTCAACTATATTGTCATATTGTACACTCAAACGTAGAGAAGAATATATTTTTGTATCTCCGGCGAGAGGTGGGAAACGCGTAATGGATAAGAAAGTACGACATTTATAATGTATGGGTTTCTTGGGAAGGTTCAGGCATGTGCCTTAAAACTTTTGTCTGCTTTTGCGTCGGTGCTGGAGTGGTTTCGAAAGAAAGAAATAAGTGTATAAGAATACATACATATGTACGTATATAGGCACTCGTACGAAATATAGGTAAAACGTGGTGCATTATCGGGTAGCTTTCAATACAGCTCTTCTGCATACCTTGAATTATTGCACGATAATAATATTTTACAAGCAAACGATAAACAGATAGAAACTTCGAATACTATTTTTATATCATCAAAATTAATTAACCCTTTGGGAATAATTAACACGTTCCCTATCAGCGTCACTTCTGAGGGTTTCGATTCTCTTCTGAGGGCCCGTCATCACACATACATACGTGACAGCAATAATTTTTTATATGTACTCTACTTTCTCTGTCGTACGGAAAATATATGTTCATTTGTACGCAAGAAAAGGTGCCTTTAAAACAGCAAAAAAGTACCTAATTTTCACTACGCATCGCGTAATAGATTAAAAAATAAATTTAACTCTGTAGCTGTCAACGTGCTTAATCCTTTTCTTAACTTCGGTAACAATTATTTATATTATAACCACATGAACAAATGAAGTCTGCTCTGAAAAAATACAAAAAAGAAAGCATGGTCTGTGGTAGACTTTTTGTAGTAGACTGAAAAATCGTTCACCGTGTGCTACAGGTCACTATACTGGTCAAGGCAGAGATGTTCATACTACGCTATAAACCTGTGTACATATTCGGTTGAATTATCACCTCAGCTTACCTTATTAAAATGTATAGGAGGTGGACAAAATAATGTAAATACTTCATACAGTAAGAAAATTCTTTATTAATATCGTGTAGGATCACCATTGGCATCTAATACAGCCTGAATTCTCCTAGAAATGGAATCATATAAATCCTGAATAATGTACAATGAGATATTATACCATTCTTCAAATACAATCGCAAGGTGTACAACTTCGTGGCTACTAATCTCAATTACACAATCTATGACTTATAAACAATGTTTTCATTATTTTATCCAACCCTTGTACATGTTTCGTTACATATTTTACAGTTTTAGAACATTAAAACAAGTGGATAATCGACTACATATATATTATAGTACTGAAATATTCAGTTTAATATGTATTTGATGGCGCAAAATTTCAGAACAAGGTGCACGCGTTTTCTCGAAATTTTCAGGACTGAAATGGTTAACTTGGAAATTAGTAACGCTGCACACTATCTGGGATTAATGAACTTTTTAATTCCAAACTAATTGTGTTTACATTACTGCTTCGCCCTCCTTGAACTTTAATATAAAGAGTTAACGTCTTCATAATTATTACAGTGTTTGTTAAAATATTATTGGAAACTGATTTTGGATTACGATTTGTTTCACTTATTACAATAATATATTTTCTTAGAATTACAGAAATATGAAAATCATAAATACTCGTGCAACCATTCACACTCAAATAATTATCCGAATAATTTTTTAGTCGCTTATTTTATCCGGATAAAAACTATACTTTATTCGTAACAAATTATTCTCTCTATTTATACGAATAATTCATCATTATTTATTCGAATAATTTATTCGAATAACGATTGCAAAATTATTCGAATAATTTATTCGAATAACGATTGTTAAATCATACGAGTAATAACACGAACAATTGTTGACTATTTTCGTCTTCACTTTGTCTGCTGGTGATATTGTTACTTTTTGACCATGTCGTTCTGTATCATAACAAAAGAAAAGAAAAAAGAAAAAAATTTGTATCCGAATAAATTCTTATGCGAATCAGTTCTTATTCGGTTAAATTCTTATTGGAACAAATTATTATTCTGATAAATTTTTATTCGAATAAATTCTTATTCGTCATTGTCTAATAAAATTTTACTCGTTACCCTTAACCATTATCTATTATCCGAATAAAATTTCGCCCAACACAGGTCTAGTAAACTACAGAAGTCACGTTGCTGCAACGTGATTCCACGTGCATTTCCTTTAAACAATAAAATATGTGAATAACTACGAAAAGAGCATACAGAAATTGCAACGATTTACTTCTCGACGGTAAGAAACGAGGTAAACGGCGAACCCGGGACCACCGACGAGTTTTTCAGCTTCCGCTGGCGTTAATGTACCTATTAAAATTCCTCGAATCTGCGAACTAAGACGCTTTGCTCGCGGACAGGAGCAAAAAGGACGACGAAGGCAGGATAAGGAAGATGGAATTAAACGCGAACGGAAAAGCCCGGTCGCCGCAGGCTGTGCAACTTGGTCGAATTATTATGAAGGACGAAGTTTAAATCGTCCTAGGGACAGGCTAGCTCCCTGCGGGCCATGCCCACGAACCGTCAAATTTAAATCTCGCTAAGCTCGGCCATTAGTACGAAGTGCAAACAGCAAACAGTGCATTAAACTGCGCTTCCAGCGTATACGTGCACGCGTACATTGAGACGTCCATGGGGTCCCGTTCTTAAACGTAAAGCCAAGTGTCTGTTCCCACGGGGATTTACCCGAGCAATGGTACGCTTCTATTTACTCGTTTGCACTCTGTTTACGTGTGTTTTGCGTTAATGTCCAGAATGTCCAGCAGTGTTCCTTCAACGCCTCACCACATTCACAATTTCTTCGATATGATATTGGAAGTATAGTACAGTTGATCACAAAAGTACTTGGTCACCTTAGGCAAGGGAGGATTACCCAAATGGTACCACTTAACACACTGGCGACCGCAGATATTCTGCGGAAATTTGTCATCTCGGGCATTTTTGCAGGCTTCAGTCAAATAACAAAACATTCTACGTTATTCCTTTTATATCGATCAGTTCACAGTTTTAACTTTATACATGATTAATTATTTATTTTCACTCAATGATAGGTACCTTGTTTATTTGTTTCACACACTTATTATTCGAATCAGTAAAATCTCATATGTGTGACAGTGGCTGTGGAAGTGTGAGGATATTTTACGTTACATTTCCTATTTGGCACTAATTTGTTTACAAGTTAATATTGGATATTGTAGCTTGATGTTTAATACACCTACTATTAACATAGTTGACGTTTTTACAAAAATAAACTGATTTGTTATATGCCTTTCTATAACACCATGTAAAAGGTACGATTTAACCCTTAAGTGGATTATTGGGGTCGTAGCGACCCTGTGCAACTTCAAACTAATAATTGCTAACTCTTTGGATGAAAACGCACCGTAGAAACATCAGGGAAGTCTTTTAACACTTTCAGTGCCACGCTTCATTAGCTGAAAACGGCAAACTTCCTCAATTTTTATACAAAACGAATACAACCATGAATTCTACCTTCTTCAGTCAATAATTCACAGTGACTTCTATTAGAGCTGATTAGGTATATTTTTAATATTTTACATAATCAAAGTGTTAGCAAAACATGACACCCTGTAACCAATTTGATAAACACTCCGTTCATATTAAATTTTCATTTTCCTAGATTGGAGGGTTAAAAAATGACATAAGTGCGCAACAGAATATTATCCAGCGCATCGAACAAATTTTTCTTTTCCCCTGGCACAATAATGACGTTTTTATTACATGCATGGAGCACGATAGATTTTGACTGCCTTTAATTTAATTAAATCCCCGTTACATTTTACAAAATATTCTACCAGGGAATTATTCGCACACTTGTTTCGCGCGCGAGTCATAACCGGAGTACTGCAAAATTGAATATTAATCGGCCGTAATTGACAATCGGATTTTTATGGTCGTGATTTTGAAAGCCGTGCGCACACGTCCGCGTGCGGAAATATTTTCGTTGAATCGGTGTTGAGTTTAGCGCGCGTAACACGCTTTCGATTTTCGAACGCGTCAGCTCGGTCCATTCCGCGACCGCAGTGTAATGCGTCGGTGTAAAACATTATAATTATTATTGCACGTTTGATAAAGTCCACATATGAGCTTAGCACATACCAAGTGAATTATGCTTTTCGTAAAAGCTCCGCGCGTGTGTTTATGATCCGCGTGGCCGTCCGTGTTCACTTGACAAATTTGCAACTCAATAACGTGTCAAATATTTAGTATGATTAATAATCCTTCGTGCCCGTGTGTACTCGTCTTTCTACACGGAAGTTATTATATTTCACTGAGTGTCATTGGCAACGATCAAACATTACTATTCAACGCTGCACTTGGCAACGCGTACAAATATTAACAAACCTTATTACACACGAACTAAACATTTGTTTTTAATCTCCATCAACTAAACTAAAATATATTTGTATAGTTTACTGTAGTTTAAGTTGTTACCTATTTACAACTCGTATGCTTTTAGGGGGTACACTAGTGTACCTGCCTGTTTTTCAACGCTACTTTCGGGAATTTATTTAACAAAAACTGTAAGTTTATGCCGTATGGTGTTTCACCTGCATATTAAGGTATGTTTGAAGTAAAACTCAGAATTTTTTTAAGCGTTTCAAATGCATATATGTATAGATATACTCGCTGGATAGCTGAGGTTATTACCCATTTACAACTCGTATGCTTTAAGCTGTTAAACTATAATATAATATACAGAAAATTATGTTAAAGCAGATAACAATTTTAAAGAAAATTGAAGCACCAAATGAATCGTTTATTATTGAAAGGGTGTATGTACCTATTTTGGGGGAAATTAAGTTATTTGTTTAACACTTTGAGTACCACGCTCTATTAGCTGAAAATAGCAGACTTCCTGAATTTTTATACAAAATGAATGGAACCATGAATTCTATCTTTTTTAATCAATTATCTCAATAACAACCGTCATTCTTTTACTGCTTCTATTAGAGCTGATTAAGTATATGTTTAATACGTCACAGGATCAAATAAATAGGGACTGGATCTATCTGTCACCCAGATATGAGTGACGCGGCACTCAAAGTGTTAAGCTGTTGTAGATTACCCAAATTTCGGGTTATGGAACCCAAAAAAAATATCAGAAGTGCGTTTTGATATCTCCTATCGATTCTTATTGAAAAAACCGAATAGGAATTGTTTCGAGGAAAATGAAGTAATAAGTGTGGTTGCAATGATTAGAAATAACCATCGTGTACCAACGACGAAAAAACTTACAGTTTAATTGACATATTAAAAAAATGCCAAGGTCAGATATCTAATTATTATTTGTTGTCATTATGGTCATTAAATGTATGTAAATCAGAGAAAAATAATGAATAACTATTGTTCTAAATAATTCTGAGTATTATTTTCTTTTATTACAACCTATAAATAAATGAGGTTTTCAAAATATTTTTTAAAGAGGCAGTTGGAGAAAATTCTTTTTGCGTATCACTAAATGTCATTTACTGTATAGTGGGAACAATAGTTGTATAATTGCCACTTTGGAACAAAAGCGTAGAATTTTAGTAATTAGTTTATGTGTGCCGTGAAATAAAACAGGTTAAAAATCGTTGGTCTAAGGTATCAAACTCCATAATGATTCCTAAAGATTTTAGTAATTAACTAATAATATATCAGGATCACTTAATTTTTCGTAAATGTCCTAATACTTATGGACAAGAGTGTACATCTCATGAAGATACTACTGCATCAACGACAGTAAAAGTGTTAATCAACTAAAAATTAGTTTCATTAAATAATTATTGAGTATCGAAAAATTCTGAGCAAACTTCATACCGAAACAACAATGTAGGAACACAAAAACACGACTGGATACTCAAATCTTTTTCTTCTTTACGATTTGTGCAAAAAATAGTATATCGTATCATGTCTGACTAGGTATGGCTGTTTTCACTGTGCCGTTCAACGCGTTAGAGGCTCCCGGGAGGTTGAAGCGTTAATTGCAAATTTTTTAATTAACCACTGGCTTGTACATATGGGTCGTCTACGGTTTGAAAACTCGGAGAGAAGCAGTGAAAGCGAGAAGCCAGTGATACGGTAATCGAAAGTATTACGGTCAAAGCCGTTCGAATTAGCGCAGAGAGGGTGAGGAGCAATAGAATAATCATGCGAGACGTTAACCTGTTAGAGCATTAGTGGCGCATGATAGGCGCTGCGGGTGGCGTCACAATGAAATGAGAGTAGCTGCGGGGATACGGATGAAATAGATTGAGAGAGGACGGCCGGGCTACGGGAGTAAAACAATTAGGGCTGCGTCGACGTACACTCGACCGAGCACCCCTCATCGTGCTCAGCAGCCCCCACATTAGGGGTGTCCTTCGGTCTTTGCCGACGCGTTCGTATTTCTGCCACGTTACTACGCCCAATATCTAGCCGAGAACTTCTAACCTCCGCAAAAATTGCGACAGCTACCGTTGCTGATGCTTTTTAATTATTCAAATAATTTTCATGGAACCGTTCAGGATTTTCTCAACGTATCTTTGTTCTTATACTGTAAAAATGTTTTGTATTTGGACAAGAAGAGAATAAGTTATACACGAAATTAGATGTTAAACGTTTGAGTGCTAGAAAGCTGGATTGCATCTCTCATAAGTAGACTGTCAATTTTTATGCAATTTAACATACTCTTACACTCGAAACATGTTCATTCAATAACACAAGAGAGCTATAAAGTACATTTTTTAAGCTTACAAAACACAGTATATAATTATGTTAAAATTCAATTTCTTTGACTCTGTTAATATAAAAATTGTTGCGCTTTAAAAATATATATTTGCATGAATATACGCAGTCTACCTGTGAGTTCACCTGATACATTGCAGTTTGTTCTTGTACAGGAGGTGGATGGGTTTTAATTGTAGGTTATTCAGGTGAACATTTGCTGTTTCTGTTGAAAATACGATATTTTATTAGAATTGCTGCAAATGTCTGCAGAAATTATTCAGAACAGTCACAGGTAAATACTGGAATAAAAATCATACACTCTTTCTTCCAGTACCCTAATTTGAACCCAGTGGGGAAATACGACATGGAATGAACTTAAAAATATAAGAAACTTGCATTGGGTTGCATTGCATTGGATAGTCAACGTGTTAATTAATTAATTATTGATTTTGACAATATTCTCAGCGAATTTTATCTTGCAAGATTAACGTAGACAGGCATGTATACGATTGAGTACTTAAATATTTTCTTTCTCTGCGATTTACAATTAAAAGTGGAATGTATGTCGTGTCTGATTAGGAATGGCTGTTTCCACTGTGGCAGCCATCCTGTTAATCCATTTCGTGCCAAAGTGGAAAATTCTGTAAATAGCCAGACGTGCAAAAGTAGCTTCTTATTAAACGTTGACAGCCACAGTGAAAACAACCGTCACTAGTCAGACACAATACAAATTTCTCTTTTCTATATAAATCATGAAGGAAAAAAATGTTCAAATATTCAGTATTGGATACGTGTACCTACATATATTACTGTTGCAATGTTAGAGTTGCACAAAATATAGTAAAAATCAACAGTTATTTAATTGAATAAAATTTGAAGCGTCGGTCACCAGTGACCCATGGCAGTCAAAGTATTAATATCTGGTTAAACACATACATGAATAGAGAGAGAAGAATTACATCGGATGATCAGTCTCCGAACACCTAGGTCTCTTCGCTTGCAAACCAGCGCTTTAATCATTAAAGCCATCGGACCAATTAGTGATTATGCGTTGATCATCAGTGTGCCATTTCAATTTAAACATAGTGTCATAATTTGAATTAAATTGTACGTCAAAAGATTAAATCGTAATATTAAGTTGCTAGTCTTTGCCGATTCTACACCCGGCCATCCTGCAGATCGTGGATGTCCTTGACCACTCTCAAACTCTCTCGCCTTCTCAAGTTCGTCGCTAAAGCTCGAGGGGTACACCCATCTGCCTCACAGATTTGTCGTCTTCGACAAAACATGCACGGTAGCCCTTGTATCCCACTTCTGACACCAAATTGTAGGGAGAGAAAAATTAGACCTGAGTATCGGGAACAGTGCTGCAGAAAGAAGTCCCTACTGAAGAGACAAGGTCAGATCAAATAAAAGTGGTTTCAAAATTAAACAATTGTAAATTAAAATTATTTTTATTCCTTAACAGTTTGTAAATTTTTATGGCGAGAGAAACATAGTAGAATAGTCATATATTTGTCTATTTGAGTTTTGGTATTCATTCATTGCACGACTGCAACAAGTGATTTTTCAAAGTATAAAACGAACTCAATAAATTGTCCTTAATCACTATATTGAGATGAAACATACATTCGTCTCGTTTTTTCATTTTTCGCTAACAAGTCCCAGGAATTCTACAAGAGAGGAATCCTTCAGCTATCAGAAACAGGAAAGAGGATCATAGATCAAAATGGCAAATACATAATATTGTTTAAACAACCAAATAAAATCAATAAATTGTCCTTAATCACTATATTGAGTTGGAACATACATTCGTCTCCTTTTTCCTTTTTCGCTAACAAGTCCCAGGCATTCTACAAGAGAAGAATACTTCAGCTATCAGAAATACGAAAGAGGATCATAGATCAAAATGGCAAATACATAATATTGTTTAAACAACCAAATAAAATCAATAAATTGTCCTTAATCACTATATTGAGTTGGAACATACATTCGTCTCGTTTTTTCATTTTTCGCTAACAAGTCCCAGGAATTCTACAGGAGAGGAATCCTTCAGCTACCAGAAAGACGAAAGATCATCGATCAAAAGGGCAGAGACATAATTGAATAAACTTATTTCTAAATTAATAAATAAACGATTTAAAAACACTACAAAAACATGTCGAATACATGTTACAACGCAATAGTATCACGTGGAGTACCAGAAGTAAGATTGAAAGAAATGCACCGCATATATGGTCCATATAAATCTCAACGCGGGGACAACCTGCGCAAATTAAGCGAAAAAAGCCCTACAGCGGGACTTTGTCCCTACATCTGGCATCACTTGATCGGAAATCGAACCAGGGCCTCTCAGCGTGCGAGCGACCGCTCAAACCACTGAGCCACCGGCCCAATTGCCGATTCCTATCGATTTCTCCCTTAACACTTTGAGTGCCATGTCATGTATATATTGGTGACACTTATTGTTAGATTCAGTTAATACTTATCTGATCATATATAGTGTACATTAACACGTTGAATACCGTGGGGGTCACCGGTGACCGGCGCCATAAATTTTAATTAATTGAACAACTATTTCCTTTTACTATATTTTAAGCAAATTTAACATTGCAACGCTAGTATAGGCATGTCAGTGCAATACTGAATATTTAAACATTTTTTTCCTTCACGATTTGTATAGAAAACAAAATTTCTATGGTGTCTGGCCAGCGATGGCTGTTTTCACTGTGGCAGTCAACGCGTCACCCTGTATATTTCCATGGACGAATTTCTGGAATAATAAAATGTATTAGATTGTTCAAAAGGTTCGTTTTATTTTCTTATTAGATTTTGACACGTTCAGTACCACAGTGAAAACAGCCATACCTGGTCAGACATGATACAATTTACTATTTTTCATATAAATCGTAAGGAAGAAAACGATTTAAGTACTCAGTCGTGTTCTTCTGTTCCTATATTATTATTTCAGTATGAAGGTTGCTCAGAATTTTGTGAGAATCAATAATTATTTAATTAAATTAAATATGTGGAGCCGGTCACCGGTGACCCCCACGGCATTCAACGTGTCAAGTGTACAAAATTTCATTAACGGTACAATATGATCATCTTCCTCCATCTCTCCTGAAGCCTCATGATGCCGTTTTTCCAAAATTCCTTTGACTTACTGGCAAAATACGGATTGAGGTGATGTGCCGTGCATGCAAATTACGAAAAGAACTTTTGGGACAACCTAATACTTTGAAGGATAAAATAATTACCAATACATTTATCAGTAGATTTGACTGCTTTTCGCCCCTCGCTCGTCACATTTAATTCGGCAGAATACACCACGGTGTGCTTGTACTCTTTCCAGTTGAAAACTGCATCACATTTAATTCGAACAAGAGCGAGAAATGGCGCGGCAGTATGCAACCTCTCGGAAAATCGAAGTGGAAAACTTCGCAATTAGTCTTCCCCTACCATCGAGGAGTCTTTGTCGGTGGCAGACGGAGTAATTAAATGTCGGCTAATTAAACTCCTCATAACATTTTTATAAAGTTCTTTTCACCTGAATAACCTACAATTAAAGGCTGTCCTCCTTCTATACGAGAACAAACTGCGATGTATCAGGTGAACTCATAAATAGATTACGGACGTTTATGCAAATATATATTTTCAGAGTTCAATCATTTTTATGTTAATATAGTCGAAGAAATTAAATCTTGACATAACAATATTTTATGCTTCAAGTGTTTAAAAATGAAGTTTTTAGTTCTCCTTTGGTATTAAATGTGTATATTTCAAGTGTACGACCATGTTAAACTGCATGAACATCCGCAGTCGATTCATGAGCAATGTCGTTCCCTATTTTATCAAACATATGTTATACAAATATTAGGAATATTACTCAAATATTTTCTTAGATAATACGTATACGCAACATTAGGAAGAAATGTGTTAAGTTGACCTTAAACCTTCTAAAACCTTAAGCGTCCAAGGGTTAATATTCAACATCTGGATAATTAATATAACTGCAGCTGTTAATTTGTTTATTCCTGATGAAGTCATATTTAAAAACCTGATGACCTGAAACATGTACTCGGTCAATTTATAAAAAAAGAAACATAATACCCTTCTTCAACCCCTTGCCTTACGATTTTATTAATCACCAAGCGCACTATAATTAACTATTTAAATGTACCTGTGCTTTAATAAATATAGAGCATGCATTAAAACGTACAATTTGCCTTTAACAATTGTTCGACAGTCAAAGGAGCTTCTTTTAGTTTAATCTTTATAAATCAGTACAAGACTGAGTCATATGTTTCAAACTCATGAAGCGTAATCTTTGCCACGAGTATGGCTCGTTGTTATAAGGCAAGGGGTTAAAAATCCACCGTATTTTACGCACATTTACGTAAAAATTGTCCCTTCCTTAATAAATGAAAATGAGTCTGTGTAGATATTTTAAACGACAATCCAAATAGTGTCTGGCGGGGCTCAGTGTTTTATACCTCCCTCAAAATTTTTAGCGGGATGCCAAGGGATGATGGCGGTTGATTAACGCGGACAATTTCGTTGCTATACGCAGCGCATATTTATACCACGGCACTTGAAAAATGCGGTGCTCTTTATCTGGAAATAATGGAGAGTATGCATGTGTCCCGTTTTGTTCCCTCTTTTAATTACACGCGAGCATTCGAAATTGAAGCAGGTTAATTAGCGTTGGAAACGCTCATATAATACCAGCGTCTGTTTGTAATGGTACTTAAAAACTTAACACCGTTAAGTTCGTAAACAGAAATGCACATATGATTTGAGGATCCTATTAATTGGAAATAATGAACAGCGGACATATTTGTCCCAGATTGTTTCAATTTATACACAGTCTGCCCAGGCTCTGCTGCGACTACTGCCGAAAAAAGTATAAGACGTCAATTATCTTGTGTTTTTATTTTTTTGTACTCAAAATACACTCCTTCCGAGTCAATACAACGTTGAGAGGGATTCAAAAATTTCCCGTACCATTCACTGTGCTCCGTTTTGGGAATCACCTTTAAAACCGCGGTAGAAGCCTTTAGATGTCCTGAATGGTGTCGTGACGCTGTCCTTTCATCGCTAACTTGAGTTTTGGAATAGCCAGAAGTCACACGGAGCCAAATCTGTCGAATACGGGAATGTTCCAGCGCTATGATGCCTTTTCTAGCCAAGAAATCCCGTACAATTTTGGATTATGCGCGCCGGTGCATTATCGTGCAGAAGCTGTTTTTTCGACGAGCGTCAATGAGGTACTGTTACGTTTCACCTCAAAACTAATGACGCAGGTACGCTAGCGCCTTGAAATTTTGAGCGATCATAGCTGAAATGTTAAGCTTCATAACCACATCATTCATTAAGAGACAGCGCTGCAGGAAAAAAACAAAAAAAAATCAGTCGCGCCGGTGCCTGGACGGACCGTGTAATTCGCGACGACACGGGTACAGTTCATCGGGTGGGCCGAAAATCCGATTACAAGAACAGATTTATTTTGACTGGAGCACGTGACCCAACAAAAACGCTCTGACCCTTAATCTGTCTCTTTTATTCGAATCGAACTGCAACACCTGCTTGCGAGGACAGATGCATTTACCGCAACAGATTACTATTCATTCATAAAGGCCTTCGCATGAGACCTGTCACCCAACCCAATATACAGTCTCTTTATTACTTTTTATAATGTATTCGGTGGCACGAGTGTTTCCACTATCTGCACGTGCGGCTTATGCGATTTTCATCGTCCACGAATCAATATTTGCTCAATTCATTTATTTCATTTTGTAATGCGATTAGTTTTTTGGATATTATACCATATTATGGAAGTCGTTATTTCTTGTTTCGATATTCCTGATGCTTGATGGTTGGACCATTGTCATTGCATGATTTTCAAAATCGAACAGACTCAATTTTAAACTCTTACACTTAAAATTTATCTTAATTGAATATCGAGGTCGCAAGCACCTTTATTAGTATGATTTTTTCAAAGATATTACGCTGTTATTCCTAAGGTAATTTCATCTATTAATTTATAATATAAATTCTAAATATATACATAAAATGTAGTATAAATATTTAAGTTTATTAAATTAAAAAATCCTTCCAATTAAATATTACTTAAAATTTTACATATGATAGTGTATAAAATTAAAATTTCATAAATATAATGTTATATAGGGTCTTATTGTCCCATTCTTTTATTTAAGCATTTTAACTTAAAATATAAATTCAGTTTATAATTTTAAGACAGTTAATATTTTATTTATTTGTTCAATCCAGACTTTAGTTAATAGACAATCGGTTATATCACCTTTTACAGGACGATTGGACAGCATCATTACAAATTCAAATTGTATGGTATAAGGTCATTTTGTTTTTGCATTTGATGTTGATACGACATTCTTCGTCTGGGTGTAACTAGTTAATTTATACAACTGTGAAGGTTATTAGAACTGGAAATGTCAAGTGCATTTCTGCCTAATAAACTTAATGCTATGCGATTTGTGATGCATATTTAATTATTCAGAGGCTCTACACCTGATAGAATTGCATATAAACGATTTATTTTTCTTATTTGTAAGTTGATGTAGTCAGAATTTTTCACATCAATAAACTATATTCCATCATTGTTGTTCATAGCACATGAAACGCTAATCAATGTACATTAATACAGTAATATCAAATATAGAAGATAAAAATTATGATTAAAAATATGTTCACTATTTACATTTTGGTGACCCTTTTTAATTATGCAACATTGTGATTTTACATATTAAAAATACTTTATTGAAATTCAATATAAATTGCGATAATATTGTAAAATGTATTGAGTTTGCTTTCACGCCTCCTATTTGTTATGCAAAATATATAGTTTACTTTAACCAAGTCGAAGCGACACATATTTTTTATATTCGATGTATATAATTATTTAATCCATTTTCACTATTATTAACCCCTTGGCGTACAAATAAAACGAAGCTCGATGCGTTCAAAAAATATTACATAATATACAGTGACTCGCCAATTTCTTCACATCATTATGTTACGTCAATATTCTTCTGTTTAACACTTTTTTAAGGCAGCGTTATTTGAAACAAGGATACGGCATCTCTGATAAATAACATTTTAATACGCTTGAAAAATTTGTAGTTGGTTGGTTGCACTAGACTTAAGACAGAAAAGTAATTAAGAACGTATTTGAACAATTTCGCGAGATTCACTGCATCTCAACTTAACAGTTATGTAAGCGTTACAATGACATAATAAACAAATGACGTATATCAGACATCTACGTATGTCAAGGGGTTAAAATAACAATAACATTTAGAAACGTTGTTATGCTCAGCTAATACATCGCGATATCGAAAGTGCTAAACATTACTCTCACTCTGATAGCAATGATTAGAAATCCAATTGCATGGGAAGTTACTAAATCGTCGTGGTATTAGGTAAATCCCAGTCAATACAGAAAGTCACCCCAAGTAAATTGATGGTCGCGCCTCCTGGTTTCATGGTCAACTTTAATATCGGCCATAATTTATAGCCGTAACCCTGTCTATGCGTATTTGTCGAATTGGGGTGTCGTTGAGACTGTCGTTTGCTGGATAGAGCCACAAAAATCATGAATTCGAAGGTGATCTCCCCGCCTGACTCATAATTCAAACGCTAAGCCTCCGCAAACCGTGACAAAGCTTTCCCCGAACTTCAAATAATGCGTTCATTCAAGAATATAATATGCGGATATACCCGCGGACCACCCACCGTGTTTACAAAATATTTGCCAGTGACCATACACAAAAGCAATAATCATTTTCTGGAAATATTATGCAGCTCTTACGTAGCCCCATTTCAAATATTTCATTCGCCTATTTTGGTAAGATAAATCCATCAAATAAATGAACAAATCTAATGTATAATATTAAAATGTATAACAACTGATAAATTGTACTTTTTGGTCGACTCTTATTATACTCAGAGAGGAAAGAAACTATAATATAAGTTACGGTGCATTGTTTATTAATTCTATAAATTCGTACGTAAATTTGAAGACATGTAGGTTATTAATTGAAATAATTCATGAGATTTGGGTTGAGTCATAAGTAGACTGCGGGTGTTTATGCAAATGTGTATTTTTAGACATCCATAAATCCTGTGCTAATGCAGTTAAATAAATGAAACTTCAAGAAGAGTGTATTCGCTCCTTGAAATGTTTAAAATATGTACTTTTCATTTTATTAAATTATTAAACGTGCATTATTCACCAATTTGAGAGTGCATTAAATTGTATAAAAATCTTCAGTCCAGTCATAAGTAACTTTCAATCTGTCTTTTTAAATTCATCGATAATTTACTGAATGATAATTATTGTTGCTTTGCAGCATGTCTACATTTTAGGGACTTCTATCTGGAAATGTGCAGCAAAAATCAGTAGGCAGATCGACTGCTTGATTTTTTAGAAAGAAACAAATTTATTTGTCGAAAGTTATTTATGACTCAACCCAATATAAGGAATGACTCAAATCTTACCTGAATAGTCGTATTTTCATAATGCAATTTTTGCTAATCTTCATGCTTCAATCATATAAATTTATATCTATCGATATCAGTGCATTACATTAGATCATAGAAAATATGTTGTATTTAAAAAAGCATTTTTACTATCGTTACTAAAATTTACGAATTTACTTTTGACCACGGCGACGAACAATCCTGCCTTTTAAAATACAATTATTTATTTATTTATTTACATGTATACGGGAAAATTCTCCCATTACTTACTAGATGTGAAAAATAAAAAACAGAGACGTTCTAGAACTCTGAGTGAATTACAGAAATAAAATACAAGATATAATACCATAATGTATAGTACAGGGTTGAGTTATAAATAACTTCCAACATGCAACAAATTTTTTCCTGTTTAAAAACTGAACGATTTTATCTGGGCTACTGATTTTTGTTCATATTTCAAGATAAGAATCCCTAAGACATAGACATTATGCAGAAGCAACAATAATCATCGTTTAACACATCATCAATAAATTTAAGAAGACAAATCAGAAGTTATTTATAACTCAACCCAGTCTACAATATACAAGAATGACTCAATTCTATTGCTTCGAAACTGTTGCATGTAAAGCGGAAGTCCTAAAAGATTTAATCGATCCAGTGAAATAGTCAATGGAGTCACTAAAATGGTTTGCAGATTTATATATTCTGGTAATTGGATCTGAGTATGTAGATTCTGATAAAGAAACACTAAAGAACCGCATAATGTTCTAGGAGGAACGCTGAAACTGATTATTAGTTCTAAGATTTTCGAGCAATTTATATTCCAATTAATGATATTAAACAAGAAACTGAGATCAATTATACGCCTGTGGTTTTCGAGTGATTACAAATTAAGAAAAAGTTGAATTACATCTAATCTCTAATCTAATCATATCTTTATGTTGCAAATTGTAATTAATTCATGTTATGGATACACTCGCATTTAATAAATGATACAACACATCATACGGTAGGACCTCGATTATCCGAACACCGATCATCCGGAACTTAATATATCCTAAGTCAGTTATAAGCTGTAAATATCATTAATGACACTGTGCACTTAATTTTGCACCACTCTGTATCTCATATTCCAAAATAAAAGTATCATTTTTATGCGAAATTTAGTTGCGATGTGAGTCCTACCGTTACGGATCATAGTTCGGATGATCGAGGTCCTACTGTACGTACAATTTCAATGCCCGAATACTCTGCAAATATTTACGAATAGTAATGAATTAGTCGCACTAAATTATCAGCAGGGAAAAAAATATTAATCCAATTCACGCGACGATAGATTTCTTTGAAAGCTGCATTCACCTGGCTCCTACAAAAAGTCACGACAATGGCGGAACACTCAGTTTTCTTGGACTTTCCCTGCTTGGTTACTCTTGGGGTAGCGGATAAATGGCTACCTCGTTTCTTGTACACCCTTGAAGTTGATTGTATCAGGAGGGGGGGGCGGAAGGACTGTTGAAAGAAGGAACAAAGGAACAACCAAAGGATGCGAAAAACACGGAACGAAGAAGACACCGTTGCCTCGCTTCGAATTATGATACAGCTACCTCGCCACATACACGGACACGACATTTAATTGCATTACTTTACGCTCTGCGTGCTTGAGCTGAAAGTTGATTACGTATTTAATTTTCCTAAATATTGGATGTAATTATTCTTCTTCTTCTTGCGCATTTTACGTCGCATCGGCTGCGAGGTCATTAGCGACGATGTTGGGTCTGGATAGACTATATTTTGGTGGACATGTTTGCTCCTTTGAGGTAATTAATTGTATTTCTTATACGATCCTGTACTGTTAGGGCTGTGTCTGGTTTTATGTTGCATTTCCGTCTTTGTGGTTCTGTTCTCCTGCACTCGTGTAATATGTGGTCGGTTGTTAACGTTCGGTTTTGACACAGGTCGCAGTGGGGTGGCTCTGTTTTTTTGATTAGGTGTTCATGTGTTACTTTAGTGTGTCCAGTTCTTAGCCGGGACAGTATAGTCCTTTCTTATCTATTCATATTGCTATGTGGCACTTGTTGGTAGAAATGTTGTATTACATTATGGATTTTTGTTTTCTTGGTTGTGGTCCAGATTTTGTTCCATTCTTTTCTTATGATCGTTCTTATATGGTTTATATGGCGTTTGCATGGGATTGGGATCGTAGGTTCAGCCTGTGGGAGGGTTGTTGCTTCGTTCGCTGCGGAATCTGCTTTTTCGAATTCTGCTAATCATTGTTACGCATTCGAAGTAGAACAATTTATCTTAACCCCTTGACGCACACTTTGTTTTTCTAGATCGGTCTCGGTAACACACTTTTTTTTTAAATGTTTCTTCATTGCTACAAGAAATTAGATGAAAAGACGATGCTTATAAGGGTTACCTAAAATACGCTTTCTATTCGTATTTGGCAAATAAACTACGACGGTAACTTTTGCAGGATTTTTTCGTCGTGCCCTTGTTCTTCTCTTTTCAGCAAAAATATGCATGACCATCGCAGCCGTTCTTTCGAAGCACATCCACAAAAATCTGACGACTTTAGCCGTTATCTGGCAGCACGTCAACAAAAATGTGGCGACTCTAACCGTTGCGTGCCAGCACGTCAACAAAAAACTGTCGGCTGTAACCCTCCTTTGTGGCGGTGGGTTAAACTGTGCCATAATTGGAAATGTTATGGTCTTTGAGATACAAAATACAGTAGGCACCCGTGGGGGTTAAGTTCCAGGCCCTACCACGAATACCTGAAACAGGGGATAATAACGAACACTATATTTACATATATTGTACACGCTGAGCATACCTATAATAAAGTTTAACACGTTGACTGCCATAGTGTGTAGGTTGAAAACGACATGTCTTTTTAGACTTCGATACAACATGAAAGTAATATGGAATTATACTCGCTTTAGTAATTATTTATAATCATTGCTTTGCTAGATCTTCTTAAATATTTTATTAATAATATTTCAATAACATGTTCAGATTTATAACAATTGAACTTTATGCATCAACCATACATGGGTGGCATGGCAGTCGAAGTGTTAATATAGCAGAACCTCGATTATCCGAACACCGGTCATCCAAAAATTCCTCTTCCAGGTTAACTACAAATTAAAATGATCACCAATGACACTGTTTACTTAATTTCATTCCACCGTGTACTTTTACGTTCTAACCCAAAATTATCATTTTTATGCGAAACGTAGTTGTAATGTGAGTCATCTTGTTACCAATTACAGTTCGTAGGAGGCTTCGTTTTCGAGAAAAACGACATTGAAAATCTATACGGTAACTGTAATTATCCGACCTGTAACTGCTCGTGTCTGCATTTAACAAACGTGAGCAATGTCATTATCTGCGTCCGGTTATTGCTACTATCGCATAATAACCATAATACACTACAAGAAGTGCATAACAATTTAGTTGAAAGAGCACAACCGTGTATGCAATATCATGGTTGAAATTTTGAACAGTTTCTACGGTAATAAAAATAATTTTTAAAAACCAATACACAGTCTTATTCTTATTTATGAAATCGTTCAAAACAAATACGTAATGAAGGAAACTAATACAGCAGCACGACAGTAATTATGGTAGTAGCAATAACAAGAATCTTACAGGTAGTACTGTTGGATTCCGTGTCTTGGAATACAATACCACACTTTTTAAATCGAAAAAGAGGTTTATTCAAGTGTACGTGGCGTTGTACAAGAATCTGAGGTTGACGTTGCAAGAACTGCGGCGCTTACAAAAATGTGACCGAGACGCTTACAAGAATGTTACTATCTGATCGCTCTTCCCTAATTTCTAGGCGTATATATCCTATTTTAGGGAAAGGAAAGGGGTATGGATAACTAGCCTTGACGAACGTGGTTCTCGATGACTGAGTGTAGCGTTCGTTTGGAGGCAGAGTTCGACTTAGAAAGTTACGCGTAAACAAGTTGACGCATCTGTAGGCGATCGGTTGGACATAGTAATAGATAAAGGTGGTTGGTCATCCAACAGGACGAGTGTACCAGATGGATTTTCTAAATTGTTTTCTTCGAAAACGAAGCGTCGTATGTAAAAATTTCATTCTGCACTTTTGACTTATTTTTCCATGAGGAATTGCCCCCTGTCCGGTTGTACCACTGTTGCCGGGACATCCTGTATAGTTTCTCAAAACGATTCTACTTGACACATGTGGATACACTAAAATGCGCTAACATCTGCAGCCTAGTTACATCTACACCTGCATTAATAAGCAAACTCTATATCACACAATGTTGACAGATTACCTTTAAAAAAAGTATCTACAAATTTGCGCTAACATCTGCAGTCTAGTTACATCTACACCTTCATTAATAAGCAAACTCTATATCACACAATGTTGACAGATTACCTTTAAAAAAAGTATCTACAAATTTGCGCTAACATCTGCAGTCTAGTTACATCTACACCTGCATTAATAAGCAAACGCCTTATCACACAATGTTGATAGATTACCTTTAAAAAAAGTATTTACAAATTTGCGTTAACATTTGCAGCCTAGTTACATCTACACCTTCATTAATAAGCAAACTCTATATCACACAATGTTGATAGATTACCTTTAAAAAAAGTATTTACAAATTTGCGCTAACATTTGCAGTCCAGTTACATTTACACCTTCATTAATAAGCAAACTCTATATCACACAATGTTGACAGATTACCCTTAAAAAAAGTATCTACAAATTTGCGCTAACATCTGCAGTCCAGTTACATCTACACCTTCATTAATAAGCAAACTCTATATCACACAATGTTGACAGATTACCTTTAAAAAAAGTATCTACAAATTTGCGCTAACATCTGCAGTCTAGTTACATCTACACCTTCACTAATAAACAAACACCTTCAACAGATTACCTTTAAAAAAAGTATCTACAAATTCGCAAGTTCAAAAATTTGTACAAACATATGCTTCGTGACAAGCGAGGCAGCTGTCAACACGGAATAAAATTTCAAACGACATTACGTATGTTTCCACCGCGTCAATCAGTTCCGAACTACTCATCTCGCATACTGAATAACACGCGTAACGGCATTACCTGTCTTCAGTTCGTTGGAAGGATAAGACGATCGACGAGCACGCGAAGTGAACGTCCTGAAATATTTCGCGGTAGAATTGTCTGCGTCCCTGTCGTCGCTGTATACGTAGCTTAACGCCCACGATATCAGGTTGCCGGGCGACCCGCCGTTCTAGGAGGAAAATTTAATTTCAGCTGACAACATCCTGTTTCGCTACACACTGTGTAGCTCAGCAGTCTACAAAATCGCATGCGAGACGATACCGACACGGTGCAAGCAGGATAACTGCTATCGACGATATCTCTCAAGTTACCTGTAACCTTCTCCATCGATAGCCATCGTATTGTCAGCGCTTCAAATCGTGCTAATCGATTACATCGCAAAGATTGCGACTAATCGTAGACACACCTTATTTTATATCGATTATATCGTACACTCTCTTCTCAACACTAGAACGTTCTATCGTTCGACCGTACGCTTATGTTAGAAACACATTGCTATCACGTCACGTGACATCGCGTGCTATCACGTTGCATATGCCAGCATATGACATCATGGGTAGGAAACTGCCATACCTAGTCAGACACGGTATAATGTTCTATTTGAATCAGAAATCGTGAGCGAAAAGAATATTTTAATTTTAGAACGTATGGGTATCACCTTTACACTATTATTACAATGTTAATATTATCCCAAAATTTTATTGTGAGATACACTCTGTATCTTCATTACTATCTTGCCCCTGTAAGTCCTGAAGATGGCTCTGACGCGTTGACACGCATATATCAGGCTTGATTTTCTCTATATATAGATAATAAGTTGCCTATCTATCTGTATTATAGAAATATACTGTCTTCGCGCGCGATGGGAGAAGGCCAGCCATGCTGCAAAGACCAATCTACTTGTATTTCTTTTTTCTTTTACTTTCCCAATTTTCTGTGTGAGTCTAACGAAACTGTTTTCGAATAATACGGCCGACGCATCGATAAACCTATCGTTTATGAAATTTATTAGTTACTTAATATATGAAAATTTGTGCTGCCGGTCATCTGTGACCCCCACGGCACTCAACGTGTTAATACGTTCCATGCCACAGTGAAAAATTCCGTAACTAGTCAGACGCGTGAAAATAAATTTCTATAAATACATAACGTTAAAAACACAAACATTTAATTGTCTTACGATATACCATTCATTTGGCGCTATCATTGTGGCGTTCGTTTCAATTGGAATATAAAGGGTATTATCATTTATTTAGAAGAATCGAATTTGGCGCGTGGGGCGCAAGGGACCCACGAGGCGCGGAACGTGTAAATAATGGAGTGTGAAAGCTTAGGCAGCAGTTCTTCCGATTGGGAGGAGGGTATAGAAAATCTTGCAGCATTTCTGACTCATTGTCAGGATAAAATGCGTGGATCAACTTGGATACACAAAATAAATGCAAAGAATTTAGGAGAATATAGCCATTCAGCAAAAGAATTACAAGAACATCCTAGTAGATACCATGTGTATTTCAAGATGACTGAAGATGAATTTGAATTTTTGCACGGCCTAATTGTAAATTATGTAAAAGAAAAAGAATACACTGTTTCGTAGTTGTCGCAACTTTTGATCCATGCAATTTGGTGATTTTATATCGAATAAAATTGCACGTGCTCTTACATGTTCTATAAACAATTTTTCCATGTTTGAGGTCACGCGAGAATAAAATTCTGGACCGTCGTGACGTCGTTGTGTGCTTTCACAGGTGACAATACGCGTAATACCGTGAACAGCGTGACGTGATTATAATTTGTTTCCAACAGATTTAAGACCATGGTTCACACTTTTCGAATGTTATGTGATAGTAATGTGTTTGTATCTTAAAGATCTTTGGGTCAGAAACGACCCGGATGTATGGAACTCATATTTTCAGCTTTGTAATAGAATTTGAGGACTAAGGGTACTAGGCAGTCGTTTTTACCGAAAGTGAAGCATTCATTTTTTAATTAATTACACAGAAAGTAATTAAATCTGCGACTTGTTCTTTGCAACAATGTTTAGTAACATCATAAACTTTAATAAAATATGTTTGTTTAATAAAAAATGTGCATTATAAATGGCGCTACAAATGGATCATCGAAAAGCCTTTTTAAAGAAGTTTCTTTTATTTTGCAGCGATATTGACGAAACGAAACGAAATCCAGCAACCTGCTTGTAAACTCTTCTTTAGAATATCTCTGATTCTGCACTGAACCTATAAAAGAAGCAAAATTATGAAAATCACGGTTAGAAACTGTCGATTTTTCAGAAATGTGCGTTTTTCATTAAAAAATGAGGCTGTAATTTATTTTTTATAAAAAATGAGAGTTTTTATTGACTTCAATTTCGGTTCAGGCCGAAACTACACATTTTGTGAACATGCTCGAATTTGAATCAAGTCGATTGGGCCCTTCGTTTTTCAGTTATCACTGCAAAGCGAGAATGAAAAACGGAGAAAAGCGCATTTAAAGTTTTAAAAGATTTTAAAGTATGATCATCGATACACACCTCGCCTAATGATTTCCCGTAGCATGGTACGTTTAGTACGCTTATAAAAAACCTTAAGTGTGTTCATAACACAGTATTTAATAATCAGTTGAATTTAGTAACTTTGTTTGAAGTATGAAACCTCTAGGAAGCCCCCTTCTACTTCTGCCGATCGACTTCGTGCGTTCGGGCGAAAACGAGTTCATGCGCCGCTCGACCTTTACGGCTGCCAAATTCGTGACTTTCCGAATTTCGACATAAACCAAACGGCATTCTACTCGGGAAACATAACAGTTTCGAAAAAATTCAGTAAAAAAAAAATCGATTTTCCGACTGCCTGGTGCGCTTGATCGAGTTCTGAAACGAGTCCGATCACGAGCACGCGATGTCGGAGTTGATATCGCATCGGCGTACGGACATCGGGGAACCGAGGCAACACACGTTGTGTCTGGTACGTGGAGAGCTCGCCGTTTTCCACCAGCGGGGCATCATTATGATCTCCGACGAAAGCCGCGACACGGTCTGTGCATACAAACGTTCCATCGCTCGCCGTGGGCGAACTTGAGCGCGTTCGAACGCGCACAACTCGCACGAGTGGGAAATATCTGAGAAGCTGAGGATGGCTACAACCACTATTTGTTCTAGTCTAGTCTCCCAATCATCGCACAGCCACCCACTTTCTCTCCCTCCCTCTCGTACACTCGTCGTCCTGTTCCAACAAGCTACCCTCGCCTCTCCGTCGTCCCGTCTAACCCCCTCGAGTAACCCTCGTTCGGTGCACGACCCTTTCCTCATTTCCTCCTCTGCCGCTCTTGTTCTCACTACCTTTCTCCTTCCCGTCTCCTGCCCTCGGTACCCTTCTCCCTCCGCCTCTCTGCTCCTTGTTCCGTGCTCGCGTGCCCGTCATCCTCCGGTTACTCTTTTAGCCAGGCTCCTCCGGCAACCTCATGCCCCTCCGCCGGCCCTCTTTCTCCGCTGTTCCGTTCGTTACGTCCCCACTCGTCCCTACTAGTTTCGTGCGTCTATTTATCCACCTAGCGGTATGATATTACACCCCGGGGCACACTTCGGCATTCCCCCACGCGGCGGCGGCGTCGGTGGCGGCGTCGGTGGCAGCGGCGGCGGTGTCGGTGTCGGTGGCGGCATCGACGGCACCCCTCGAGCCACGCCCAATCGTAGCCCACTGAACACCTCCTCTGTACCAGCCAGTCCATTGGCCCACGCTGACTTTGCGTCATCGCCACCCCGGTACTTGCACCGCGTGTTTCACGGATGAGGGTACGTGCCCGCCACGACTCGACTCGACTCTGTCGACTGATTGCGAGGGCATCGGCTCACCGACAGAGACGGACGCCGAATCGGACGGGAAGAAAAGGAAAGGGGCGCGTAGAGCGATCGGGAGAAAGGGCGAGGGAGGCCGGCCGGAGGGGGAGGGCAAGGGAACAGGGAGAAAGAAGAGAGAAAGGAAACAAAGGGAAGTTGAAGTTAGAGAGAGAGAGAGAGAGAGAGTGAGGGAGTGGGAGGGCGGAGGAGTGGAGGGTTGCCGGCGAAAATGGTGTTGAAATTTAGGAGGCTTCATTTGGACCATTCTTTCACCGCCATATCACGGCAGACCGTCGTAGTTATTACGCTTATACGGGAATTTCTGTATCCGTCTTCCCCCTGGCGGGGCTGCCTACTTTTTCGAAATCTCGTATGCTTTGCGTTTGGGAGATTCCGGGATTCCGCAGCGCTTTCGCCGTTGACGCGGAGCAATAAGCGAAAAACAAGTACGTGCCGAGCAAGTGTCTTCTTGCTCTCTGAGGATCTGGGTTAAGAGGCTGACCTCGCCTCGATGGCTTTTGTCGAAGAAACAGTTTTAACGCGGTGTTCGCGCCGCTGCTCTACCTACAAACGCAGATTCGTTACATGCAGCGGAGTCGCTAATGCCGCACTCGTTCTACTTAAAACAAATGATAGAATTTTCCTTTAAATCCTGGAATTTATTCAAATCTATCACTCCTGAAAACTTATCCACTCCGTGTCCTCACAGATCAATTGTAACACTCAATAATCCACCGCTGATATTTTTCAATTCATTTAAATATAATACTTCTACAAGCAGTAGGGTAAGTGCCCCTAATATCGCCTAGCACGTAATATTTAGAAAAAAAAGCGTTGACAGAAATCGGCAACGGGCTGAAGTTGTAGCCAAACTTGTATAAAGAGACATATTTTATTGACAACGTTACAAATAATGTCTCTTTTGTTCATAGCACACCCTCTCTTAATTTAAGAACCCAAAGGGGTTCTATACCGTTCGACGTATCCGCACCAAATTTGACTTCTACTCCAAGACAAATCTTCTACTCCATAAAAAATACTGTACAAAGATCAACCAGCCTTGATTCACCTAAAGCCCACCCCCTCAAAAGCCCGAGCAACGGCGGGCACAAGCAGCTAGTTCGATATAAAAGTGTCTCTTACCCCTTACTTGAGAACGATTTGAAATTCGGTAGGCCATATTAGGTGCACTTACCCTGTATCACTGAGGAGAATATCCTTTTTTTTTTTGAAGAATTCCAATTATGAAAACGAAGTGAAACGGAACGATGGAAGATTACAAAAACTGAACTGTTTGCCCGCACGAATGATGCTCTTCCGTGAAGAGACGCGCACGTACGTTTGAAGCATCGGGAACTCCACGGTTTTGAAAACAAAAGATGTAGCCCCGGCTGTAACGAGTCTCTTTCAGACTTATCTCCGTAAAGTACACGATTTTTCTTGTGTACAATGACGGGAGCATACACGCTGTTGTTCTCCTGCGTTACTTAAGAACACGAGCTTTGATCAGCGTCGTGATGCATCGAGCGCAATGAAAAAGCTCTGAAATTGCGACTCGTTGCGGAGGAGAGGAGATTTAGGGTGAACAGTTGAGACTTGAAAGGCCTAATCGTCCCAGTGGCCACTTTGTACGCAAAGTTAATAACGTGTATTTATGTATTTGCCACGTTTAATTGCCTGTGCGGCTATTACATTCGCTCTGAAAAGCTCGCTCCCGCCTTGAATATACGGGAGGAACATAGGGAGGGTAGTATTAAGTACTTGCTCAAGTGCTCCGCAAGTCTGGCAATGACACGAAACCTTGATGTTATATACCTAGTCGCCATTGTACGGTCGCTGCTATTTATGCTATTTAACTATCCGTGTTCGAACGCTTTGCAATTATAATTGAACGTGCGTATGCCTTCGTACGACGCAAAACATACAGTACGATAATGACGCTCTGTTTTTTCATTCAATGTTAATGGAAGTAGATATAAAATGCAGATGCGATACGTACTGAACGTTTCCGGTTTTTAATAATTTCTGTTTTGCAAGAATAATTTCGAGAGTGTCGTGGACTTTGTCGTGGAAATTAACGTTTATTCGTTGTCAATTGTATGGTTGACAAAAGTCGTAAAACGTAAATTTGTAATAAAAGAAAACGGACAATTGTATTTTATTCCTTTATGTTTAGAAAATTTTTTTATTGTTTCATAAAAAATTATGCTTTTTATTAATTTCCTGATTTATTTTTGTCTTCTTGTTATTAACATGTATATTATTTCTAGCTTAATCGTGATACAATTTTTTAAGAATATTTTTTAACAATAATTCATGTTGTAAACATAGTATATTTTAGTAACAAATTGTAACATGTGCAATGTATACACAAATTTATTAATTCTCTGTACTTTTACATTTATTTTATTATCTTTCAACAAACCTAGGTTTTCATCAAATATATTATAAGAATTATGATTTTATTAATACAGGATTCAATTAGTTTTTCTTCTTTTGATTTATATACGTTAACGTTTGTCCTTTGAATTTGCAAAGAAAGACATTGAAATGGACAATAATGAAAAATAAGAAAGCCTAGCACAATAAAACTATAATATTTCAAGTATTTTTATTCGACTCTTTGATATTACTTTTATAAAGAAATACTAAACAATCTATGTTAACATATGCAACAGATTGTAAAACGTAATATATCAACACATAAATAACAATCTCAGTTTTAATTTTTATTACAAGAATTTTAATTTTCAATTTTTGTTACAAGAATTGCATAAATTCGAAATGAACATTTGAAAATCGGATTACTAAAATAAAAATTTGTTATTGATATACTAAAGTAAATAAGAGTGTAGTGAAATCCTTCACATATAATTAGTTTGTTAATTTTTTATAATTTAAAAGCCGAATATTACTTCTGTAACTCCCTTAACATTATCGTTACATGTTGTTCTGTAAAAAACAAATACCGAATGAACGCTAAATCAGATGGCACAGTAGGCGCTATCTGGTGATAAATCTCGGAAACAGAAATGCCGTGGACATTTAAACATGGCGCTATCCTTGGTACAGTATTATTAGCTAACCTTGTTCAGTTTATTTGAGTTTAATACATAAACGTGTTGTACAGTAATAATGTTCCTAATAATTAATGAAATAAAAAGCAATAGTTTGCTCCAGTAAGTCGATTCACACGAATCAAATATATTGTAAAGCATAATATGTATGCAATATAGGTGTATTATTGTATAATCACATAACGAGATAAATATTATACGAAAATGTCTATTTTACGAGCAGTGTTATTTAAATCTCACATCAGCTGTACACAGAATCCAAGGTACTTGTTCACATTGAATACCAAAGAATTTTTTATTTAAAACCTATACATAAAATTGTTAGGGCAGTATAATCATGATACCGCATTAAATGTAATTACATGTATAAATAACAGAATTATTTTTTTCAGAGACACATTATTAACGCTTGTACTAAAACAAAGAAGCAGATCGTCTAATGTGGTCAAACGAAAGTTTACTTGTAATGCAAAAGAATGTATACCTAAGGATAATACAAAATCTCAAATCTTTCCATCAGTTTTGAAGTTTGGTTTTAGTGGTTTAGGTGTTATAACAGCCTACTTATTAAAATCAGATACTTCTACTGTACAATGCAGGGCAATTAAAGTTTCAAACAATAGTATAGATGATAGCAAAGAATTAGATTTTAAATGGAAAAAGTTTTTACAATATCTCCTGCCACATTACTGGAAATTATTAATAGCTTTATCAGTAAGTATGCATATATGTGTAATACACATGCAAAAAGATTATTTATGATGTTTTATTTTGTTCATAATGTTTAGAGTGCATTGATTGTCGCTGCATTAAATATTTGGATACCACAATGCGTGGGTGGTGTTATAAATGTATTAACTATGGTCTGCCAAAATAAAGGAAATGATTCAGTGAAACATGTGCTTTTGCAACTTATAGACCCTGCATTTGCATTGGCACGTATGTATATTGCTCAAGTACGTAATTCTCAATTTGATAAGAAATTAAAAAGTTTCATTCTGTATCTCAAATAGTTTAAATAAAAAGTTACGTAACTTTAAAGAATTTCAGCAAACTTTGTCCCTAGGCATTTTTTACATTTGTGTACATCTACACGCTCTCTCATGTGGGTGAAAAGGTAGCAATGAATTTAAGACGTGATTTGTTTAAATCAATAATCATGCAAGACATCACATTCTTTGACAAAAATCGTAGTGGTGAAATAGTAAGTCGATTAACCACTGATATTCAAGATTTTAAAAGCACATTCAAAACATGTATATCACAAGGATTACGAAGTATGACTCAAATTATTGGGTGTGTAGTTTCTGTAATAATGATTTCACCACAACTTACTGCTGCTATGGTGTTGTCTATGCCCACTGTAATTTTTATTGGTACACTCCTTGGCAAAAGTCTACGTAAGTTATCAGCAGAAGCACAAAATCAAGTTGCTAAATCTACTGCTGTTTGCGAGGAGGCTATACAAAATATAAGAACGGTAATATAATGTATGATAACAGTATCATTATCTTGTCTTTAATCATTTATAATATATTTTTATTAGTGTAAATAAACGATTTCTTTTAGGTGAAAGCTTTCTCAGCAGAAGAGAAAGAAATGGAATTATATTCAAAAGAAGTTGAACACGGATGTAGATTATATGAAAAATTAGGATTAGGTATTGGTTTGTTTCAAGGGGGAACAAATTTATTCCTTAATGGTATTTTACTTTCTACCTTATATTTTGGTGGCCATCTATTATCTACTGGGCAATTATCTCCAGGAGAATTGATGGCATTTTTAATGGCTACACAAACCATACAAAGATCTCTGTCACAATTGTCTTTATTGTTTGGCACTTATGTCAGAGGTATTAGTGCTGGTGTTAGAATTTTTGAGGTATATGTACAAAAATGCAGGCATTATATTATATTACAATAAGACATGTGAACTGCTTCTTATAGTTACATATTTAATATTTTTTAATTTATGACACAGTACCTGGACATGCCACCTTCACCAATGATGGTTAGTGGTGAAATTATTACTGACCAATCTCTTGCGGGAAATATAACGTTTAATAATGTGAAATTTAGCTACCCTACTAGACCAGACCATGTTATTTTAAAGAATTTTAACTTGAACATTCCTGCTGGGAAAACGGTAGCCATTGTTGGTTCTAGTGGTAATGGTAAATCAACAATAGCTGCATTGCTAGAAAGGTAATTTAGTACTGCAATGTTTTACAGAACAATTTGTTTCCTTTATCACAAATTTAATTTATGATTACTGCAAAATATTTTAGATTTTATGATGTTAATGATGGTTCAATTACAATTGATGGTAAAGATATCAGATCACTCAATGCTGGTTACCTGAGAGGTAATGTTTTAGGATATATAAATCAAGAACCTGTTTTATTTGCTACAAGTATTATGGAAAATATACGATATGGAATGCAAGATGCTACAAATGAAGAGGTGAGCTATATTATTTAAAAATTAATAGGGATTGCAACATAATATTTTTCTGTAATGCAAAATTTATAGAATTTATTTAGAAAACAATAATGTTTTATATTGTCAGGTCATCGAAGCTGCTATAGAAGCAAATGCCCACGATTTTATTATGATATTTCCAAATAAGTATGAAACACAAGTGGGTGAAAGGGGTGCTCAACTTTCTGGTGGGCAGAAACAGCGCATTGCTATTGCCAGAGCACTACTAAAGAGACCATCCATTTTAATTTTGGATGAAGCTACAAGGTAGAAACAATAACTTGTTGCAATACATTCGGTATATTAAAACGATCTCATCATTTTCAGCGCATTGGATTATGAAAGTGAAAGGATTGTTCAGAAAGCATTAGAAAATGCCACGAAGGGGAGGACAGTCTTAGTAATCGCTCATCGGTTAAGTACAATAAAAAATGCTGACATCATTGTCGTATTGCAACGGGGAGTCATTGTAGAGGTACTTATTAGAATGCAAAATTCAAAACGGTAATTCCTAATTAAATTTTTATTATGATAATTTATGCTTTCAGATGGGTACTCATTCAGAACTAATAAAGAAGGGAGGTGTATACTCCACTTTAGTAAATGAACAAGAGAAAGAAAATACATAACACTAGTCAAATTTTAGAGTAATATAATTATTATATTTAATATTTTAAACATAAAACGATTTTAGCATAATCGTAGGATACATGTGGAAAAAGACTATTGAAATAATATGTTGGACTACCTCAGGCTCAAATATATGTACCTGTATAAATAAATACACATATTTATAATATTTTTGAATACTGTATTTTACTTATTTCTATTCTAATACTGTATCATGATTGTATCGAATTATCAACCAGTACGAATTTACTAAAAAAAAATATTCACGTATACAAATTTTACGCATGACTCGTAGAAATGTTTCTGAACATATTTCTTAGGCGTCGTTCAAATTTGTCAGTGATGTTCAAAACTGCTGACATAATGGGCAGTGCAACGTGTTTTGATATGGTTTTTCCGTTATTGGTACGTGTCATAGTTGTAGTAGTTTTGGATGGTCTTTCTGCGATATTTTCATTCTGCTTTAATGTCATTTCGCTTTTGGAAGAATTAGATTTCACGTCAGTCTTTGACGATATTAACACCACGTCTGGAGACGTATTATTTATACAGTATGAAAACAATGGTGATTTCGAGAGGTCTGAATTTTGATTTTCAGAATTAATGACTGATTCTTTGTCATCAATAGTAGTTGATGTCTGTGTTGTTGTAAGTGGTTCGTTCTCTAGTAAAACTAGACTACCAATATTGTTTGTATTTGTAACAACAGTATTAGCTTCTTCAGTTACTATATTTTGGTCATTCGCTGTATCGTTAATACTGGAAGATGTACTTGTATATTTTGCCTGATCTTCCTCTTTGTGTGTCTCGTTACTTAAAATCGAAAAATTTGTTTCTATCGGTGCTGTATCATTATCGTTTTTATTCTGATCAATGTCTATCATGTCTGATGTTTTAGAAGTACTCGAAAATATAACTGATTCGGTAGATGAATCATTTACTGACAATGTTGGTTCTGACGACGATTCGATACTGAATGCTGGCGTGAAATTTGCACTAGCTTGATCGATGTCATCCAATTCTTTAGGATCGTCAGTTACATTTTCTGCAGGTGCAGTATCGAAATAATTTGCTATATCGCTGCTACTCGAGGTTGCGGAGTCGGAAATGTTTCCGGCATAAATTGCACCCATTAATTCTTTTGTCAATAACACATCTACGAAACTTATATTTCCTACATCGTTTATGTTTTCTGTTGTACCAGCATTTAATAGTTCATATATTACTTGCGTGGTTGTTTCATTGTTATCTTCAAGAGAAAGTTCCGTCGTAATATTGTCATTCCAGGGTAAAAATTCATCATCTGTACTGACGAAGTAAATTGGATTAATAGTTGTTACATCATCTGAAGCAGTTGTAGCTTCCGTAGAAACAGACTCGTTCGAAATGAAAGGCGCATCATCTTGTACGAATAATTTCGGGGATTCATCTAAATCTGTCGGTTCAGTATTCGCATACTCATCACCAGAGTTGGTGGTAGAAGTCCATGCATCAGATGATGTAGGTGTAGCTTCCGTAGAAACAGACTCTTTCGAAATGAAAGGCGCATCATCTTGTACGAATAATTTCGGGGATTCATCTAAATCTGTCGGTTCAGTATTCGCATACTCATCACCAGAGTTGGTGGTAGAAGTCCATGCATCAGATGATGTAGATGTAGCTTCCGTAGAAACAGAGTCGTTCGAAATGAAAGGCGCATCATCCTGTACGAATAATTTCGGGGATTCATCTAAATCCGTAGGTTCAGTATCCACATATTCATCGCCAGAGTTGGTGGTAGAAGACCATGGATCAGTTGATGAAATCGTTACAGAGAAATTAGTTGGTCCATCTTCAAAACTTGAGTCCGTGCTTTCTTTATAACGATCTGCTGCTTCAGTCGTGCCGAACGTTTCTTCCTGCGTTTCAATCGTGCTATGTTCTTCAGGTTGTGTCATTCCTATCAAAGTGGTCGTTTCTAACGACGGTTCGTCCGCTTCCACTTCTTCGAATAAATTTATTTCCTTTGTTGTGGTGAACTCGCCTACGTTTGTCGAGTATGCGACGGTCGTAGTGGGGTCAACAGTGTTTACAGTACGTGACGTTTCGGGAGAACGTTCCGTTGTAATCATAACATCGAAATTATCATTCGATTCCTCGAATGCGAGAGGCACCTGCTCAGTGTTGGAAACGGTTGTTGACGAAAGCTCATCGTCATCGTTCGTTGCTGTAGCAGACGTACTTTCATCGATATTCACCGTCGGGGTACTATTTTCTAGGTCATTTGCGAAAGTTGTCTGGTAGGTCATTGACTCTTCGTCCCCTTCCTGAGTAAGTGACCCAGGAACCGTTGAATAGACACCGGTAGTCGTATCGATGCTTGATGCTTCGGTGCTCACCGATTCTTCAAGTCTGTCCTCTTTAATTTGATTTTGCAGCAGACCTGCTTCTTTTGTTGCGACTCGAGCACACAGCGACAAGGACGTGTTCGATACCATTTGTTTACAAACTGCTGAAGGACGGCATATTTCTGCTACCGCGTCGTACACCATGCCCTTTGGACACTTGAAAACATGTTGGAAGATTCGACGACCGTTCATTTCGCAAATGTAGAAGAGAGTACAGTCGTACTGTATCGGGAATGACCCTGGTCTTTCGCAAGCGGGCAGATGAATAATTCCAGAGTCCAAATCTTTGTTGTCAGGTTCGGAATCGGTAGAGGAGATCGAACTGTTCAGATTAACGTAGACACATTTTTGCAAACGATTTTCGAACTGTTGCCCTTCCATGCACTGCATTAAAATCGTTTTATTCTTCTTGCAAATGTAATAATATCTGGGGTCATTGCAGTGAGGCTTCAGTACGTTTATACCACAGGATTTTGTGCTGTTTATGGAGATTACTTTACCACCACCTATTATACCTAAGCAACGAGCCTCTTCTTTGTCGAAGTATTGGTTGATGCTGCATGACGGCGCGGATGATTTCTGGTATCCATCAGCTCGATCTTGATCGATATTTGCACTCGTATCATTAATATCCTGCAGATATATAAACTTGGGTTTACAACTGTATAGTTTAACTACGACATTTAAGTATGCATACGAAAGTGTTCAAATTGCGAGATATTCATAATTAAAACAAATACAATATTGATCGATATTTTTGTAAGGTGTTATCCATTACGACAGTTATAAATGTTAAAAAAAGTGGTTCATAAATGATGAATACCTCTTTCAGAGATTTTTTTCAAATTTTACATATTTGTAGATCTGTATTACATTATTGATACCCTTTGACAATTTTCAAGGCCACAAAGTGTGGTGTCAAGAAATTAAACAAAAGTTTATAACTTCTGGATGCTTAAAGATAGTCGATAAAACTTCTGTTGAAAAGTAGTGAAAAATCGGAGCTTTCACATAGTATACGATTTTTATAGTTTACTGTCATTTAATTAAAAAAATTCATATTAATTCTTTTTCGAACCACCATTTCGTATTATGTAATTGTTACAGTAAAATTTAATAAAAAACTAAAGAATTAATTATAGTTTGTGCAATACTCTTTCAGATGACAAGTGTGATGCTGAGACAATTATTCATTTACGTAATGCTACGGTCCGTGCGAAGAACGCCCATGGGCGGTCATTGAGTATGCTTCTGAAATAAGCTAATGAGTCTTCCGCCCGGGACGTATGGTTATCGCATAAATTTTCGCGTCGATATTACATTACTCCTTCTGAAATCGTATGTACATCTCGTGCAGAAGATTGACGACCTTATTCATTAAATATATTAATTTAACATTATAAACGTTTGAGAGCGCATAAAATTCAAAGGGTTAATTTTAGGACCTACGTTGATTAAGTATTTTTTAATTCTTTTTACGAATACTACACATCCCTCAAATTGTTAGATTGCCAATATTTATACGATAACCGTACGCTATATACTTAAAATTTATTACCTCACCCTAAGTACACTCACTGAGCACCGATAATTCTTCTCCACTGCTAATATATAATTAATTTATATATTATAAAAAAAATATTATTCTTTTAAATAGTTCAAAATGAATTGACCAAATTGTGCTCATGTTATGATTTATGGAAATACTTATTACGGTGATATTGTATAATATAATTTACTTCCTTGTTTATAGTATCCCTTCCATTATCTGAGAATATACCGCGCAGATAATACATAATTTTAAACAAATCTGTATTACACTGTGCAATTCATACTTACGTCACGTATCAGCATTCGAATACTTCCGTAAATCTATAGATATCTGTTTAGAGTAACTTACTGTTGATGCAAATATTTACAAGAAATAATATCGGTATAAAGGTCATTTATGCAATGGGTTTTCCCGTATGTCGTAAATACTATAATCACGTTCCATCTCAGATATACATTTTTTAATGCATACTATTAACTTCATTCACAATAACGTGGATTAATGGCTATTGTATTCACTCGAATCTAATGCGTGTGTCACTGATGACCCACACGGCGTGGAACGTGTTAAATATTTTTTAAAGTGATAAAAAAGACTTACGTTCTGATTCTTCACTGGTTGACTAACGGCGATTAACAGTACAAGTTGAAGTATTAGGAATCGAATAATATTCTTCATGTCCGATTGATTATCACTAATGATCGTTTTATTGTAAATAGTAATCGAATTCTTTTACGACTATGATACAGTAGGCAGCGTACACTTTTTCGTCGTTTCAAAAAGTTTTCTGATACTCATGACAGTGCGAACCGACACTTTTATATCAAAGACGTGCTTGATAATAAACACACGTGATAAATACAGACGTTTCTTGTAAAATGATACAATTAACGTCATTTCGTGTCATTTTTGACAATGCACGAATGCGTGCTAGGCGTCGAATAACTTCTTTGTGAAAAAAAACGATTCTTATCGATCAGTTAATCAAATTTACTGTTTTGTTTCTGTTTTAATTAAGGACTGTATGTAATCAACAGTGAAAAAATGCGACAAGTAAGCACGTTTTATAGTTTACTAAAAAATACATATTCAGGAGCAATTAAAACATCTTAATATTAAAGGTAGTTTATAAAAACGGGAAGTAAAATAAAGTGCAATAAATAAACTAGTGTATGCATTGCTATACTTTAGAAGGAAGCAGGGTAGATAGGAAAGAAGTACTTAGAAATAAAAACAAGTATTTATTATGACTATACTGGCAATAGGAAATAAGTCAGTAACAAATCTTTATATACAATGTTTCGTTGAAATACATATCTACAAGATGATTTTTTGTTTGTTCATTAAAATAGTTTACACAATAATATTTTTATGTAAGTATGTTGAAATAGGACTCGATTCTAGGATTGCATATCGTTGCTCGTGATAGAAGCAGGAGCTGTACAATTTTTAGATCAACTGTCATCTATCTATAACTCTTTCAACATTCATATTGTGGTACTCGGAACGTAAAGTTATTACTTGTTATGATATGAATCCCTGCACCATAATATGGCATCACATAATGCGAACCATCCGCAGGTCCTACAATTTGTGTCGCTATAAGTATAACATCAGCAAATTGACCAAGAAACAGAAATCCTAAAGTACTCAGCTTAAGTAAACCCAATGCTGGATACCCTAGATAAAATCTATCTGCTCCGAACATGCCAAGAAATATTGAAAGTAGCAATGATGTTTCAAAGGAATATCCGTTTCTGTGGGAAAGAAATATAATCATAAATTTTATTTATCATATTGTACCACGTACTCAACCACATTAACAGTCTTTTCTTATATTTCATAATTCAACTCTTTCTTAAAAATATAATAGCATGTACTTACGTCCATTTACAAGGAATGTCCTTCTTGAATGTACTATTTTTTGTTTCTGTACAAATGAGGCCATCCGCAGCCAGACACAACACTGAGAAGAACAATACAACAAAATAAGTTACATTTCCCCTTTTACTGAACAATGCTTAATAAAAGATAAAAAGAATGATGGAAATGTTCATTTCTCGTTGAGCAAAGGAAGGAAGAAAATCTTAAAACTAAAGGCTGTATAAGAAAAGTATTCGAAGATAAGGCACTCGCTAAATATAGGTTATGTTAAACCTTTTCTCATTTTCACAGTAATAGCGAAGCGAAATAGGATCTTTACGCACCCTTGGCTTTATTTTCCTTGGTGCAACCTTTCGGTTGTTGTGTTTTCGGGTCTATGAAATCATAATCGGGATGAGGGCAGATGTACTGTCCCATTCGTAGGTTATTGCAGTCAATCTCATATGGGTTATCCACACCATTGCTCAGCGGTATCGAGCAAACAAGCAATAAGAGTCCGCTAAGGAATTGCATCAGATGAAACATACCGTCTCATTTTACAACAATTGCGGCAAATACCACCCTGTCACTTGATTCACCGTCCCTCGTACTCTGGAAAAACCGTACGCATGTTTATTGTATTTTGAACGCATTGCCATTGAAGCAGTCCACCTCTAGCGCCAACTACTAACGAACTTCACGAACTACGTTTTATTTACCTTGGCGCCAGTTTCTTTTTCTGTTAAACTCTATAGAATCGAATATTCTAACTTAACTCTATAGAAAGATGTTCTATAGAGATCACTGCTGATTGTAGACGAAATGATTCTCACGAAATTCAAGAAGTTTCATCATATTCTTTGATTGTTTCGTCCAAGCATTGACGTTTGTCTTCTTTGTGTTTCAGGCAAGAGATAGATCTCTCCTCCGCTGTTGCGTTTTGTAAAATGTAGGACAACGCAGCTGAAGTTTGAGTGCTTTTATTTAAAATACAATACAAAATCGTTCGATATGGAACAAGTTCATTGTATATATTGTAGTTTACAAGCTTTTCATTTAATAGTTGCTAGTTTAAAACCCCTCCATTTTCCATTAAAAATCCTTCCACGAAAAAACTGGAGTGACACAAACTACAGAAATCATAAAAAGATTTAAGTTCGAAGGACAAGGAAAACCACGAAGGAACTCATCTCGAACTTAATTCGCGAAAAATTCGTGAAACTGCGTCGTCATATCCAAGAATTCGCGAAATATTGTGCCATCTTTTCCGACATCATGTTCTCCTATTACAAATCCCCAAATTTTTTCTAAAATTTCACATCGGTATCAGGAGAACAGGATGCCAGAAGAGGTGGCACAAAGTTTCGCGGATTCTTATAAATGACGTCACGATTCCAGGAATTTCCGCAAATTAGTTTCGCTGTTTTCTGTACGCAGTGCAGACTTCAGAACTTAGAACTTCTCGGGTTTTCCTACGATTTAAATGTGTCCAAAGGGAAAATTAAAGGAAGAGGAAACTTGAAACTTATAAACTAATAAGTCATAATACAATTTGTCTGATTAACTTTTGCTTATTCAAATAGTCATTGGAAATTATAGTGGATTTCAGTAAGTTATTACAATTTATCGTATCAATCTAGACATTGTTAAACTACCGTAATTTAAATGTACAAAATGTATCAACAATTACTTAAACAATATATAGAAATTATTAATGAAGTACAATACGTAATATATGTTATCTGAAGAATGTGTTAAAATTATATTTTATTTATTATTAAGCGATCTATGTACTAGGAAAAGAGGCGAATATGCGAACGCCTATGGGCGTCAGTAGCACACGGTGAAGGGCTCTCCATGTCGCAGGCAGCGACATCTCTGTGAAAAGCCCGGAACCCGGTTGCGACAACTATCGCCATCTCTGACAAAAGGCCGGAACCCAGTCGCGGTATTTCAAGCGGCGCCCGTTTTACGCCGTTATATAGTTCCGGGCTCTTGACAGAGATGGCGCCAGTTGTACCACCGCTACCGTGTTCCGGGCTTTTGTGAGAGATGGCGATAGATGCCGCAACTGGGTTCAGGGCTTTTGTGAGAGATGGCGATAGTTGCCGCAACTGGGTTCCGGGCTTTTGTCAGAGATGGCGCCACATATGATATCGGGCGGGTCGAACGCTGCGTGCGGCCGGGCCGTGGTAGCACGTATCAAGCTATTGCAGCGAACGCCTACGGGCGTCAGCAGCACATGGTGGCCGGGTTTGTCAAAGACCTGCAGGTGACAGTGGCAAAGGGTTAATACTAAACACAGCCAGGTGTAAAATAAACTAGGATTGCATCCCTTCTTTGATATACATCATTTATCGTATAGAAACTCAGTGGACATCGTATACACTCACTTATTCGGGTCTATTTGATAATTAAAACATTAATTACAGTATTATTTATTTTTAAGAAGATCCAGAACATCTAATTCAGTTACAGCAATGCGCAATGCACTTAAGGGGTTGATATCTTTTAATCTAGAGTGCTTATTAGTTTTCATAATATTCATAACGGAAAAACTGTTTTCACACGTACAATTACTCACAAAATTAATTAAATACCTTCATGATAACTTTCCAATCTTAATTCAGATTCAACTGACTAATTACAAGTCTGATAATACTAATTTTTCGATGCATGGCTATTAGGATTCTTTTCCTGCATTTTGCGAGTACTATCTGCCCTTAAAATCTTGAACCTTTTTTTTTAAATATCCTGTACGCTATAATCCTACATACTAGAATGAATTATCACTTCAATTCATTTTACTAAAATATATATGTTTCCTTACAAATTTTGCAATTTTAGAGCTCTAAAACAACTGAACAATCGACATCATATATTATTATAATGAAATATTCAGTTTAACAGGTTATTCATCAGTGCGGATACTTCAGCATACGATGCACGATTTCTCCCAAAATTTTCAGGGTTCAAAGGGTTGATGATGTTGTTAGATTTTGAGAATTTTATTAAGTTATTATTTGTTAGAATTGTAGTCATTACTAGAGTGCGGATGTATATGAAATTTAACATAATGACACATGTAAAAGACGCACTGTTAATAACGCAGAGAAATAAAAAAGCATATTTTTATAACATTTGAAGAACTTGATACCGTTTGGTCGATGTTTCATCTCTTTAACTAGATTAACGAAAAAGATATCGGAGTCTAAAAATATAGTTCTATTTAAACATTCGCAGTCTAGGCATTACTTATTGTTAGCAAGACAACTCAAGAAATCTACTCTTTGAATACGTCTGTATTTCTTTTTATTTTTTTTCTCCCAATTTTCTTCTTTAGTAGAAAAGGAGTACTTGTTCTTTGTAGGACAGATGATCAAATCTAGTGTTTTGAATACATCCCTTTTTGAACTTTTCGTCTCCCCATTTTCTTCTTGACATGTTTAGTGCCGTGCAAGTTTTATACATATCGTATGTTTTGCCCTGGGGGTCTCAATATAATTTTCATAATTCTACGTATGTCATGTATAATGATAAAATATTAAGTAATACGGTTAAATAAGATCATATATTTAAAAACCAAAAATGTGGTAACACCGATCACGGGTGACCACCGTGGTAATCAACGTGTTAAGGATTATTGTGTACCTAAGAAACCAAAACATACAAATATATGCGTTTATCATTCTCAAAGAGTTACAGAGAAAAAACATACAAAATATGATTGAAAAAAAAATAAACAATAATTCTAGGCAACTCTGTTAAAAACCTAAGAACACACACGTTTCTTCATGAACTAAACTTAATCTGTCTTTTTCGCGTGAAAAATTGCATTATCAACAAACTGTAATCGTCGTAGCATCTGCCTTCCACAGTGTTTGCTTGGCATAATCTACACAGGCCTTTACGTTCACAGAAGAAAGTAAACAGTAGAAAATCGTAACGATAGTCTCGCATTTTTCCGCGATAAAATGGCTTCTTCATCGATGAAGAGTACGCGAAAAACGTACAGCTTCGAGGAACGTGAAATTCTGATAACATTGATAAACAAGTACAAAGATATCGAGGACAAGAAATCCGATCCAATATCGATCTACAAACGAAAATCGGCATGGTCTCAGCTGGCTACCGAGTATAATTCGATGGTAGGTCCTCAAGGCGTGCGTTCGGCTGTACAGTTGAGACGCTGCTGGGAGAACATGAAAGCCTGCAAGCGAAATCGAGAGGAAAAAAAATTGCGGTAAATATAATGCATTATTGTACTTCGATCCAAAAATTTATTATGCTTTGTAACAGCATAGTTTGTACCTTATAGGAAAGAAAAAATCACATTCCTCCGGAAAGTGTGCCCCCTAAAATACGTTTCTATACAGGGTGTCCGCGCCAAAGTGATACAGGCCCGTAATTTCTCAAGTATTGAAGATACAAATAAATTGTTTATATGAAAATTGCACGGTACAAGGGGGCAAATTTTTTAACACAGACGAACTCTTTTTTACATTGTTAGTTTAAGAGATATACGATTTTTAGTGATTTTCGAGATATTGCGCCTACAAATTTACCGATTTTCAACGGAAGAAACCCGGCCGAATAGGAAATACCAGTACTGGTCTTGTTCACGGCCGGGTTTCTTCCGTTGAAAATCGGTAAATTTGTAAGCGCAATATCTCGAAAATCACTAAAAATCGGTTATATACATTGAAGGTCAGTGAATTCGTCTTGAAAAGCGCTATCGAATGATCTGAACAAAAGTACATAGTTCCATTTAAAAAAACGAACTTGACCATTATATCTCTTAAACTAAGAATGTAAAAAAAAGTTCGTCTTCGTTAAAAAATTTGCTCCCTTGTACCGTGCAATTTTCATATATACAATTTATTTGTATCTTTAATACTTGAGAAGTTACGGGCCTGTATCACTTTGGCGCGGACACCCTGTATATAATAATAACTAGACTGCGGATGTTTGTGCAAATATGCATTTTCAGACTTCCATATTTACAGTTAAGTAAATGAAACTTCAACAAGACTGCACTTGCCGGTTCGAATGTCCGAAACATGTAATTTTGATTTCGTTAAGTTATTAAATGTCTATCATTCACCAATTTGGATTCATTAAATTGCATAAACATCCGCAGTCTAATAATAACTTTTAATAAAAATTATAATATACCATAAATAATTTTTCCAGACAACATTCTTTCATATCACTAGTATTTTCGATAATATTCAATCGCCACACTTTACGTGCCTTACCCTGTATAAAGAATAATGTAAGTGGTGTACTCTGTTACTTAAAAAGTATTTGTTAACCCTCTATAATGCCATATGACTTGCAAGTTACATACCTATTTATTTATACAACTACACTTTTTAAGTCTTATTTCGTTTATTTATCACTATGTACAATTATATTCTACGATTATACTGCCACCGATAGAATCTTTATTATTTATCGACGACAGAATCTTTATTATTTATCGACGATAGAATCTTTATTATTTATCGACGATAGAATCTTTATTATTTATCGACGATAGAATCTTTATTATTTATCTTTATCATTTACCTAATGTATTATTTTCGTCGTACAGTGGCTCACGAAATTGTACAAATATTTCCATAATTACCTTTCTTCCTAAATTCTAATGCAACCAATCAACTGCAAATGTTTCAAGTACATTTGAAATGTTATTTATTAGAGATATCATAAAGGTATCATAAAATTGCAGTTATAGAGGGTTAATGATAGCTAGTTTCTGAAAGATATTTGCTGCTGTTAAATTCTTAAGACGAATCTATCGATGTTATCATTTGTTTCTTCGATCGACATCATCGTTTTCTTGTCATTTGGAAGCATAAACTAAAGTATTTTTATAAAGTATATTCGGTCGTAACTTTTTCAGAAATCTATCGAAAAGTTTCTGCCAGTTGTCCAAGGATCATGCACGATTAAAGAATTGGGACAATAGGAACTCAATATCAGAAGTTCCAATATCTGCTGGCACGGTAGGATTGCCACCGAACGTCGTATTCGAGCCGAAGGAGTCAGAACCATTTACTTTACAAAGTGTCTGTACTCTGAAACCTGTAAAACAGAAAGAGGAAAATGACAATAAAGATGCAGGTTAGACATTTTTCTTCCCCGCTTTTGTTCGTATCCATTCTCCTTGCGGAAGATGAGCGATGTAAATAGAAACTTTGATAACAATTTGGTCCAGGATATTCAAATTTTTGCAAAATTGTTTCAATAAAAATGATGCAGTATAGATTGAGCACTTAATGTTTCTGATGCTATGTGCTGTTAACTACCTGGTGAAATCACAATTTTTTTAATTGAAAATAATGCATAATAAATTGAGCACTTATATACTTGTAATGATATGTGTTTCTAATACTAGTTGATGAAATTAGAATTTTTTTGAAGTATTGAAATATTTTAATTTTAGTACTAGTGAAGATATTCAACCCTTTGAGTGCTATGGACGCATATATGCGTCTTACAAATTTCTGTATACGGTTAAATATTATGAAAAATTCCATACATAGTCTGGTACATAGAACTATTTTTATGTTTATAATTTTTCGAGTTTTCTATTAACATACATCGTTTCCGTTTGTGCTAAGCTATCAAATAAAATCTTTTGTAACAATATTCTCCTTGTCTGTAAATAGTAATTTCGAAAAAACGAGGTGTGCAAATACTTCTTTTTATCCACTGTACTTTCTTTTGTTGTTTCTTTGATTGCACATTGTAGCTCTCACAGTTGTTTCAAACACCATTATAGCAGTACTCTGTTAAGTGATTGTATATAACAACATCGATTAATGTTTTAATTAAACCATTATAGTTATAAGTTTATTATAAATGATTATATGATAATTTTATTATATAGTGGCTCTTTTATATCTTCCATCTGCATTCTACAGTATTTTCCATCTTTTTTGTATCTTCCAAAGAATATTCTAGTATCAGAATATATTTTCTACTTATATCTACTTAGGTACAATAACTTACATTGTATACGATATACAAGAAATTATCTGGCGAAATGCCTAGAAACTATGCAATGAAATTTTGAATACATCCCTTGAGGACAAGATAGAAAATTGTTGACACAGAAAACAGACTATAATTCGCAAACAAGTTCATCCAGGCAGAAACATAATTACCTAAATCCTCTAAAAAAGTGACTGAAGAAAAGCATCCCTCCATCATTTTATTTTTTCATATTGTCAAAATTAAAATATTCCAGCTAGTTAACATACACGTTTACCCACAATACATTTAGTTTCAATAACATAATGATTTAGTGTTACACAAATACGTTTGTACAAGCTAAACACCTTGTATAAACTTATTTGTGTAACATTAAATCGTTATATTATTGAAACTAAACTTATTTAACTCTTATTACATTGAAAAAAGGTTTAGCACGTAATATGTTACTGATAGCATAATAATTTATATATTGTTGTTACTCCAGATTCGGTTAAAGGCAGAATCGATTCAAGCACAGTGCCACGCAGGCATACAGGCGACTGTTTCGAGGAAACAGCCAATGATTTCGATTCCCATTTTGAGATTGACCGATTCGACAAGGATGAAACTCCAGAGAAAAGTCGCCTTGTTTTCAAGTCGAACACAACGCAAACGTTGACTTCTCCCTCAACAGTTTACGAGCAACCTCGGAAAATGAAGAAGTCCCTTCATAGAGAGGAGGAGCTGCACGTGTTAGCTCTGTCTGAAGCACAGATGAAGGTCGACATTGCTGCCATGTTGAAGGAGGAAGCTAGGATTAAATTAGAAGAGGCTCACTATCGCAAGGAAGAAGCCAGGCTCAGGATGCTTCTTTTCACGTACAAGTTGGATAGGATAAAAGAAGATTGATTCGAGAAAGAAGCGAATGTTCTTGTGAAATGTGTGTACTGCAGTGGTGGCCACAGGAGCTGCGGCCTTCCCCCACTCTGGGCCCATTCCCCTCGTGTAGGTTGTGATCTGCGACGTCTAGAGACAGAGGGGGAAGGGAAACGAGGGGAAGGGACCTAGAGTGGGGGAAGGGACCTAGAGTGGGGGAAGGCTGCAGCTCCAGTGGCCATCACTGGTGCACTGCAACGTCCTCTTCACCCTGTCGAAAGATAAAGGAAGAAAGCACTCACAGAGTAGAAACAAATAAACATTGCGTTCATTCTTTGTTGTACCCATTTATATTTTTGGACTAATACAATTAGTACATAACAGTAATAAATAAAAGCTCAGAATACTAGCTACATGTTGTTTTCTAATAATATTCTGTAAAACCTGAAAATTCTTCATTCTTGTTTCCATGTAGGAATACGTATTTTTTAATTTGGTAAACAGAAGACACGACGAAATATTTTCTCTTTCATGGTTATCTAGCATGAAAGTGTACAAAGCTTATAATAAAATTTCGAGAACATCGACTTGTTGTGAAAGTTAGTTTACTTGCTGAGAATTATTAGAATAGGCCAATCGATACATGTTTCAATTCTCTGTCATAATAAATCATGTACAATAAACATTTTAGTGTAGAAATCTGACACATTCTTTTAGCAATAAATTTCCGAAAATTAAGTTTCGAACATTTTCTTGATGAACAGCTTTTATTGTTAACGCTACTTCTATCTTTGAAACGTAGTTTTCCATGTCCTTCTTTACAAAAATATAACAAATTTATAGGAAAGTGACGGGTATGAAACGTTCTTTCACATAACGTTACAATGTTTCGCAGTAAAGTACTATACCAATATACATGTACATAATAATATTCGTGCCTGTATATAAAAGTAGTTAAGAAGATATACAAAGAGGATCGTTTAGGTATTTCAGTGATTTCAACAAATCGAATGCATAGTAATCCGATTGTAGTTATACTTGTCAATTTGTCAATGTGGCAGTCATAGCTGGCAGTGATCTGTGAACTTGACTAGCAGTAAATTATTTTATTATTATTCATAATCCGTGGAAAGAAAAAAATATGAAACTTATGAGTAGACTGCGGATGTTTATGCGAACATACATTTTCAGAATTCAACAATTTTTATATTAATACGGTTGAAGAAATTAAATTCAGACGTAACTATATTTCATGCTTAAGAATTCCACTTTTCAATTCTCTTATGTTACTGAATCTGCATATTCCAAGTATGTGACGCAACTATAATTTATGCTTAAGAATTCTACTTTTTAATTCTCTTATGCTACTGAATGTGTATATCCCAAGTATGTGAATATGTGAAATCGCATAAACATCCGCAGTCTGCTTATGAGTCACTTGAAAATGAAGCTAACAGTCGATGAAGTTGATAAATTGAAGGGTAAAGGAAAAAACAAGGAACGTCACAAGACAGCTTCATTGAGAATATCAATCATTAATACTTTACTGCATCAGTAAAGAAACAAGGTCCAACGAATGTAACTGTATTGTTAACGACATGAAGTTATACTCTAATTAGGCGACAGAAAAAGAAATGAGCGAAAATATAACTGTTTCACATTATTATAATTTTTCTTTCAAGCTGAACACTGCAAAATAAAAATGGACGTACCCTGTTCTTTCCTCTTACCTTTCACTTGAAGTTGACATTTCTCGGTGGAAAGGAAACTATTAAATAATAATACCGTTGCAGAGGAATGTTATTTCAAAGTTATGCGATAGAATTCTGATTTTGTGATTGAAGTTCGTCGATGTTTCTGTTTTCAATCGCTTCTAAACATCGAACGGGATCGGTGTCGTCGAACTGTGTCGAAGAGTACGTCTTTTTGCTATTGGTCACATGAGATGAAAATTATCGTTGAGCGCAGGTTTCGGGGATGAGCAACGGGCAACCTCGAAAAGGGACGGGTCCGTATAAATTGGTTCGCTTGGGTCGAAGCCTCTTCTTCTATTCGATGATAATCCCACAGCACCCTCCAAGTCAGCCGACGATGAGCCCACACGTTGATTGATCACGTTGCTGACTGACCGAGAGATCGATCTGTGAAATTGCAAAGTTAATTCGTTCGAGAAACAATTTCATAAAATTGCTTGTAACAGGTCTAGTGAGGTTGTTAATTTCACTGCAAATGAATTTTAAAAAAGCAAATTACGTACGTGGATTGAAAAGGCTTTTGAAGACCCGCCCGCAAGAATGAAAAATTATTCACTCTACTACTGTAAGCATCCTCCGAATGACTGCTGCGATTGCACGCCTTATCGACTCTTCTGTTTTTCGTAATCACTGAGTAAGCGTATTTCCTGAAAGAATGTTTATTTATAAAATTGCTTCAGTCCTGTCAACAGATTTTCATCCGTTTTTAAGAATATATACCTGTAAATCAGCATAGATAATAACACTACAGAAGCTAAAAGTACCACAAGCACCGCCACAGCTGTTACAAGTCCATAGTATTCGTTTGGTGTTATGCAAACGTTCTCCATAATAGTAGTCTGTCGTTCGACCATAGTTTCATCATCGATGTCCATTCTAGAATCGAGCACCTGTATGTAGCAAATTAAATTAATTTAATTATGACGCCTGGTTTTTGAAAAAAAAATAATCTAGGCTCTAGTAGACCTTTTAAGCTCTTCAGATTTGCATTTAATATTGTTAGAGTTCATACAATTGAACTGAAAATATTTTTTCCCCCACTAAGCATCTTCATGAATAGAAATTATACTCACAGCCTTATCAGAGAATGTATTGTACTATACATCAATATTTTTTTCACTATACAGTAAAACTTGGATAACTGCCCGCATCGATCTACGGCGTAACTGCCCGCTGGTCATCCCCACTACGAGGGGAAGGATTCCCCTTGACGCACCAAAAAGTTCGCCGGACGAGTAGTGTAACCTGATATTACCTCGAATGTCGGTGAGACAATACTAATGCAAGCATACAACTTTTTTAATTTTGATTTTTTTTAAATTAAACTTTTACTAACGTATTTGTGAGGCTTTTCTGGTTAAAATAAGACCAAACACGGTATACTTTGAACTATATTTACTTATTGATATTTATTACGTGTGTCACGTTGTAGGTTTAAATTATAAACCAAATATGCATCAAATTATATCGTCTTTGGTCTTATTTTAACCAGAAAAACCTCACAAATACATTAGTAGAAGATTAATATAAAAAAAATCAAAATTAAAAAAGTTTTATGTTTGCGTCAGTATTGGCTCACCGATATGTAGTTTTCGCATTCTTTTGTGTCTCGGACCTCTTTCTCTGTCACTCGCTGTCCTTCTCTACGTTTGTCAACGAACCGAACCTCGGCTCGAGCCGAGTCTATAATTAGAATCGACTCTCCTACTGCATAACTGCCCGCATTGGGTCCCGATTTGCGGGCAGTTATCCAACTTTTACAGTATTTCCATTCTTGCTATTTGTTTTATCTGTTTTTAAATATTACTCAAATATTTCCTTAGAAGTTGCGTATATGCAACGTTGGGAAGAAATGGGTTAATAGTAATCAGTTTGAAGTATACCTCAATCATTTCTCTGACATGTTCCTCCTCTTCATCCTCCTCTCCGACGTTATTGTCTTCAACAACCGTGGAATTTAACGTTGAAAACGTATCGTTTGCACTGTCCTCAATTATTGTATTTGTTTCGTTCTCTTCAACAATCGTCTCATTCGACAGGTCTCTTCGTCTTCTTCCGAAGGAAGGTTCACTTCTTCCGGTACCACCGGAGCAGTATGCAGGTTGACAGCCATCTCGACAGGTTCGTACTGTCGCCTCGAATACTAAGAAATTCGACTCGGGAATTTTGAATGCATTGAAACGTGCCTCCAGGCTGTCGCCATCTCGCAGACGATCCAATCCGGGGAACACGTAGTTGTCCACTGGACAGCTGCAGAAAGAAATTATGTTCGATTCTTAACCCTTTGAGGACGGAAAGTTTCGGGAAAAATCGTGCTCCGTGTGCTGAAATTTTCCGTGGTGGAACACGTGTTTAATTGAATAATTAATTATAATTATATATTTGACGTCGATTGCTCAATTGTTTTAGTCCTTTAAAATTGCAAAATATGTAACGAGACATATATATTTTAATGAAATAAGCAAAGATGATAATTCGTCTGAATACATAGGTTGAAAGCGTACAGTAAACGCGTGTGCGTAGGCCAGTGCGGTGACCCGTAGCACACGGTGAATGATCTTTTTGAACGCATATATGCTGTCGTCCGCAAAAGGTTAAAATTGTGTTTTTAAAAGCTATCTACTAATGTACCTTAATTATTGTCAGTGTTAAATCAATTTAATTTTTTTCATTTTGAGTAATAATTTAATTGGTACTTTTGGACGTCTGCTCCAACTCAAGTGATTCAGTCGCTAAAATAGAATGTTTTATGAGTAAACATGAGTAAAAATGTTGTATACACATATGTTCATAAAGGCTTCAGTAAAAAGTTACAAGGAAAACATTAAATATTAGTCACTATAGGAACATGAAACGAGGCTCCTTAAGGTCATTCTCCTTCTTAACACTTTGATGACCGCTGTCACGTACACGTGATTTCTATTGTTTTGAATGAAACACTTGTAAAATAAATAAATAAACATATCTATCACCGATGACAAATGAACACTCAGGCACTAATCAAATGGAAATTATAGAATATTCAATATAAACAGAATCATGTAAAATGTTTTGTAACTTAAGGATCCTTGCAAAAATGCTGAAAGATAATTAGTATTTGCAAATTTTTTGCGACCGTCAAAGTGTTAATTTCAACTTTATTTTGGAATTTGACAGTAGTTTTTGAAGTTAGAATAGAAATTAGAATTTCATCAAAGCTAACAGTTCCTCTGCAGAAGTACTCCAATACTCTTTTTCTTTTAATAAGACTAATGAACTGTAATTGTTAAGATATTATACAAACATATGGTATTATTTAAAAAAAATTTTCTCAGTAGTGGAAGCCTTGAGAAATATTTCATATCATTATAATCAAAATATCTACTAAATTAATGGCTTTTCGACAGAAATATCCTAATACATTTTTATAGTGTCCACAAAACAACTACTCGTATGTATTGGTAATACTTTTTATAACTTTCATAAGCAACATCTTTTTGTTACTTCAGATAGTGGAAATAGTTATTTTTAAATTATAATGGACCACCTTGTTATTTTCACCTCTTTAGCAAATTCAATCAGGTACATATTTAAAAGAGTACAGACTTCAAACATTTGGACGGTAGTGTATATGTATATATACAGTGACTAACGAAATTATTGAAATGTTTTCATAATTACTTTCCCTTTTTTTAATTCTAGTGCAACCAGCCAACTACAAATTTTTCAAGCACGTTTAAAACGCAATTTATTAGAGATACTATATCCTTGCTTCAAATAACATTGCCTTAAAAAAGTGTTAAATAGAAGAATCTTGAAGTAACATAATCGTGTGAACAATTTTGTGAGTCACTGTATTATCCACGCACTGTCCGAGTTTTATTTAATCCAGAAACAACTGCATGCAAGACAAGCATTTTGCAATTAATCAATGAAAATAAAAATTATATTTTGTGAACTATTTACCCGTATCTGTCAATCAGTTGGACGCTCCTTCCGGAGTAAGGGTCTCTTGCTATGACGTTTGTAGCAAAGATGTCGGTGACGTAATTGTACCTAATAGAAATAGTAACACAGTATTAGAAATTACATGTTTACGAATTTAATTATCAATGAAAAAGATTAATAATTGAGTATATGGAAGGATGATAATTACGTACCCATCTTGAGCTTCTAGCCTGAAGGTCAGGGGGTCACCAACCGCAATGGTAGTCGTAGGTCTGCCTTGATAAAGGATTAGTAAACGTACTCGAGAACTTAGAGTGTTTTCTGCTGGAAGGTACTCGATGGGGATGGGTGAGCCGGACCTGTACAACGCAAGTCTGAATTATGTTAGCCGAATTGGAACTATGTATATTCTAATCTCATAAAATTATCTGCTCTCTTTTCTATTTGACTTCCAACAAATTTTCAAAAGTATCCTCAATGTCTTGTTTAGAAACTTTAAAACAGACCACATTCACGAATTCAGTATTAAGAATGTTGATAGTATTTATTAATGATTTAGTTCTGTGTGCTATGTGTGAAACAAGACATGAGTACCTTGGTTGTCATCCAGTTGATTATACAGGGTGAGTCATAATTTAGCACCTTAAATAAATACTTTGGTTCTGATATTGTAGAAAAATGTCTTAAGAAAAGTGTATTCTGTTCAATTAGGTATATTAAGTAATTGTTGTGATATATTGTGAATCTTACATTTGTTAAGGTTTCAAGGCCACCATGGTTTTGTTTAATGGTACATGGAATTCTTTTACACATTTGAATTTGATGCTGTACAACAATAGAGATATTAATATCAAGAGTTTACCTGTTAAGAACAAATTGGGGAACTCAGAAAAATCGAGTACTTTCAATTTGAATATTCAAGTTCAAAAATATTTCAAGGGTACAAACCAGTGGATAATTGAATTTTTGTTGCATTTGTAACAATAGAATGCTCCAGTTAAAACAGTTCAAGGTGATCTTGAAATCTTAACAAAAAGGATTGGAATCATAAAAAAAAGTTTAGTTATGCAATATGTCCCACAGAACAAAATATATTTCTCTGTAGCATCAACACGAAAATAGTTATTATCAGTGGATAGTTGCAGTGACTCACCCTCTAATTAAATTTGGAATTTTAAAGTCGGTTCGACTGCAATCGAATAATTTGTGCGGTATTAAAAAAATTTATTGAGTGTGCTTGCACCAGGGTTTATGCGAACGAATGCAGCGTACAGGGGGACTCATTTTAATTTCTCCACGCGAATCTTCGAAACTGTTAGCGATATCAGAAAACATTTCAAGCAAAAACTGAATAATTTTGGAGAGGATATAATGTAGTATTAATGTATTTTTTAGGTGGAGGCATAGCGGAGATGAGAAGCTGCTCTTAATTGCATCTTCTCTTTTCATATCTTCAAGCAAGTTTTCCAGAATACTATCATCGTCCCTCTTTTTAATCCAATCATAGACCCAACATTTATGTCATCTTTTTATATTTTGGAAAAGGATTATGTAAGCACAAGCTGTTGCTTTTCATTATTTTTCAGACGCCATGTGTAAAACTTAAAATAAGAATACAAAATTTAAAAATAAGAACCAACTTAAGAAGTATCCACCTTGAGAAGAAATCGTTCACTATTACAAGATCTTCTGATGCATCGTGGAAACAGAATAAAAATTCAAAGCTGTTTAAATCTGTTTAAGGGGGAGTAAAGTTTCACATTACATGTGAGTTGATGAGGGATGACATTAAAATTTGTTTTATAATGGAAACATCGTGAAAGAATTGTCTGACAACGAGATTAAAGTCTCATGCGACACACGAAAGTGTCTCATCGTGGATCTCCACATTCATGGCGATTTAACTGGAGGATCTACCATTTTAGATGTGTCGACAGTAACACAGAAATACAGTGACTCACGAAATTGATCACATGATTATGTTACTTCAATATTCTTCTGTTACATACTTTTTTAAGGCAGTGCTATTTGAAGCAAGGCTGTGGCAGCTCTAACAAATAAAATTTTAAGTATCCTTGAAAAATTTGTGGTTCATTGGTTGCACTAAAATTAAGACAGAAAAGTAATTATGAAACTATTTGAACAATTTCGTGAGTCACCCATCTCAATGCTGACTATACCCAACGTGGCTTAACATCGATAATCGGCGGCTGTTGACTGACTTTTAAATGATAAAAAATGGGATAGAGTAGACCAGGAATTGAATTCGGGACCTTCCGATTTCCGGACGGGAGCTATCCCTCTAACAATTCAATCCACTAAAAATTTCATCTCCCTAAACGCAACGCACTGAACGGCTGCCACCTACAGACCAATAGTTTCGAAGATATTCACGTGTAAAGATTGAAACGATGCATTCTGTATCGATATATCGCATTCCATACTTAATTGTAGACAATAAGTGAACCGGGTGCAAGGCACGGTCTCTCAAATGATATGACCTGGCATACCCGGCACCGATGTAGCCGGATGTGACGACAGCTTCGCCAGGGCCTCGAAACAGACAGGTAAGATTGAAGCGTTTGTCCCTTCCTGTCTGCACGTAGTCGGAGAATTGTACCACGACGATGTTCGTCATTGTGTCGCCATACTGCAATAGTTCACATACCGAATGTAATACTTTCAATTCATAAGCAAATTTAACCAAGAAATTCTCTCTGAAACTATTTGACAGGTGTACAGGTAATTTAAAACATTGCGTTTTAGTTGATCTTGTAAAAAATGAATCAACACAATATTTTTCATAATTTCTATCACCCATGTGAAATTATCGTATAAGTATTGTATTGTACACTTTGCATGTGTTATGAGATTGAAGTACTTTTTAAGTGTAATTATTAAATTTTTTAGGAGCATTAAAATCTTAATAAGCAACTGTATAAAAAAAATTCGTTTGCCTTATATCTGTATGGCATTATTTAGTCTGCTTGCTTGCTCTTTAAATGTTTATTTAACCCTTATCCGTCCCTTATTTTCCCAACTGAATTTGTGCCTTGGTGTCATATTGACACAATGATAAAAAATCAATATAACGAAAATATAAATAGTTAAATTTGCAAAATTCTTTTGTTCATAATATAAACATGAAATTTCTGTACATTCAGGCACAAGGTTGTCCGCATCGTTCACAAATAATAAAGTGACGTGCAAGACATACTGCTCTTTCACATTTATCGCATTCTTGTGAGAAAAATGTGTCAAATTGCCACGAGGGACGGATGAGGGTGAAATTATACGTGCATATTCCGAATATCATATTCAAGTACCATATTGACGTGAAATTGACAAATGTAACAGCATAAAATAATAAAATCAAGCCAAAAAATATTATCCATGTTCTGATGATCATTTTGATTAAAATGAGCAAGCGTCCGGTGACTTATGGACGGGGGGTGTAAGTGATGATTGAATCTAATTGTAAGTGACACCCATGTATGAGTGACATGGCAGTTAAAGTGTTAAAGCGTGTTGAAACGTGCATGGATGAGACAATTTCTTACTCTCTGCGTGCCACATTCGGGATAACCCTGAGGACCACTGATTCGAAGCACGTTTACAGTTCCACCGTTTCCACGGAAGAAACATCGGTCATAATATCCGTAAGTGTAAATCCGACCAATGAATCCTTCCGGCGTCCTTAAAGTAAATTCCATTCCATCTTCACTACAGACTTGACTCACTAAAATCACCAGAAATACAGTTCCGTGCTGTTCCGTGAACTCATACATCGCGAGAAATGAAACGTAACTCCCCATAAGACGAGAATCATGGTTAGTATGAAAAATATCCACGATCGCGGCTTCTAAATTCCTCTAATGCTTCTCCTGAACCGCAGGAGATACAGGGTTATTAAGAAAGCTGTTACAAATTCCACAGGCGTATCCTACTTGTTTTAATTATGAAAAATTGTTTAACCCTCTTAGCACCTCAGAGCCGATATTTCGACTTTTCTTTATCCAATTCTTTTTCACCATTGATTACAAGCTTCAACTTATGGAAAATAATTTTTATCTTTTGCTTATGTAAAACTACATACATTTTGCAATAAAATACAAAAAAAACGTGAAATTATCTCTATTTTTAAGAAAAATATGTTAATTTTAATAAATGTCTTCAGAAATGCATATTTTCCAAGGTATCTCTGGGCGGTACATGAAAACTTGTAAGGTACTAAAAGGGTTAATATACAGGGTGACAGGAAAATAGGTGGTCAAACTTTGATAGCGTATTCAACTCTTAAGGATAAGAAAGGTCATATAAACATAGGCCTTTTTGTGTGCATCGAAATTTGAATATTTCATGGTATGAATAGCTGGCATTCGCAGAGTTACAGCACTATCATCATTTTTTCCTGCTAGAAGTCAATAATATACGAAGGTAATCCAGATAGTAAAGACCGTATAGTTTTAAAAAATTAAGAAAACATTTTATTATTCAAGTTTATATTTTTTTAAACATCCAGTACCTTAATCTGGGGCCGAAAAGTAATAAATACGTGTTTTGATTGGGCCCGTTTGCATATTCAGGGGGTGAAACCACCCCTCAAAGTTCATAAGAAGAGGTACTGACGACTTCACCACTTTATTGAATTTTAGTACACGTTTCAAGTCTCTTAAATGCGTATTTAAACGATTAGGGGTAGTTTACCCCCTGATAAGGGTGACTGACGACATCATCCACACAGCAACTTTTACCGCAAATTAAATTTATACCAAGTTTCATTCAACACAATGTTATAACTTGTGTACCTCTTCTTATGAACTTTGAGGGATGGTTCCACCCTCTAAATATGCAAACGGGCCAAAATAAAAAAACATGCATTTGTTATGTCCTCTAAAACATATCCGAAAACCAAAGCAACCGGAGGCGGACAGCTAAAAACCTCTCCTTGTCAGAAACCGTAGAAAACGCCTGCAAAATTCGTGACAGCCTATCTGAATCACTCTGTGTACCAACTGCGCGACGTTCTTTCGACAGACAAACTAGAGAGCAATTAAAAAAGTGAAAAAAAAAAATATACTATGTAGCGTGGAAAGAACAGACGGTTTATTTGTCCAAGCTAAGTTCAAATGACAATGTTCGACAGTATCTACAATAATTCGAGGCGACATCGGCGCACAATTTCCACGTGGACGCGTTGCGAGTGTTCCGCCGTGTCAAAAATATCTCCGCATCATCCACGTAGCTGGCGTCCAAGGTCGGCTACGACGCTTACCGTCGAGACATTCTCCGTCTGCACCCTGTCTGCCGTTGTTTCTCTCGTAGAAGTCGTAGTCGGAGCCACTGTCATAGTAAACGGGGTTGCCCATGTCCATGTCCCTGGAGTCACGGTCGCTGAGCTCGCAGTTGTCCCTCTCTGCTCCGTACGGAGCAGCGTAAGGACGATAATTGAAGGATCTGCAGACAAAATCCCTGGCGTCGGCGCATTCCCTTTCACACTGGGCCAACGACGAGGAGGTCGTGTATCGTCTGACGAAAGGCTTTCGGACCCTGGTGTGAGGCCCCACTTGGCGGAAATTGTCCTGCTCGTCGCATCTGGAGACCAGGGGTGGTCGACCGATAATGGGACCACCGCTTGTACCGAAAGGTCGGGTGTTGTACACTCCACCTTCCCCAATGTAACCACCGCCGATGATACCACCGTCATTGCTGTAACCACCGTAGCCTAGGGGGCGAGTTGGCCCCCCCGCGCCATAATGTGTCCGGTCTGGAGGAGATTGGGGCCCGTATGGATCGTCCACGGGGTAGTTTTGTGGGTACCCGCCGTGTGATGGTGGAGGATATCTGTAAATGAGGTAGGATATTATTAGTGACTTCTTTTTTTGGGAAAGATGTGCTTTTCTAAAATCGAATTTGTAAATGTAAACTAAATACAGTGAAACCCTCGAATTTGATATTATAGTAACCACCGTTGCCTATGATCAGAGAAAATATGACCGTTTTTCGACCTAGTCATCATTAATGACATTAATTTTTTTGGGAAAGATGTGCTTTTTTAAAATCGAATTTGTAAATGTAAACTAAATACAGTGAAACCCTCGAATTGGCTATTATAGTAACCACGGTTGCCTATGATCAGAGAAAATATGACCGTTTTTCGACCTAGTCATCATTAATGACATTAATTTTTTTGGGAAAGATGTGCTTTTTTAAAATCGAATTTGTAAATGTAAACTAAATACAGTGAAACCCTCGAATTTGCTATTATAGTAACCACGGTTGCCTATGATCAGAGAAAATATGACCGTTTTTCGACCTAGTCATCAGTAATGACATTAATTTTTTTGAGGAAGATGTGCTTTTCTAAAATCGAATTTGAAAATGTAAACTAAATACAGTGAAACCCTCGAATTTGCTATTATAGTAACCACGGTTGCCTATGATCAGAGAAAATATGACCGTTTTTCGACCTAGTCATCAGTAATGACATTCATATTTTTGAGAAAGATGTGCTTTTCTAAAATCGCATTTATAAATGTAAACTAAATACAGTAAAATCGTCGAATTTGCATTACAGTAACCACGGTTGCCTACGATCAGAGAACATTAAGTAGAAAATTCTAGAAATGTAGTAAAACATTCATATTTAACACTTTGACTGCCATATCACCCATATATGGGTTACACTGATAGTTAATCATAATTTCTTTGATTTTATAAAAGGTGTCCCACGCAACTGGGACAAGCTGTATCTTGCAAACGGTTAGAGATGGACAAAAATGCTATGAGTCAAAATTATATGGTATCCAATGATGCATAATCTGGAAATAATTTTATGCATTTTTATGCATTGGTCCACCTGGAAAATGCATTTGCATATTTTTTTTAAATAGAATCCTATAGTTTTGACTGGACTATTCGATGCAGCTTTTTAATCTCTACAAAAAAGTACTAACTACTTATGCCCTGAAGCTGTTAGTTCAAAAGTTATTACTAATACTACTTACTGCTAGGATTAGGTAAGTACTTCATCTAACTATAGAAGCACTAATAACCAGAGTTCCAAAATTAGTGAAAGCACTAATCATAGACCGAGAGGAAGAAGATACTTTCTCGTTACACGCTCTCCCATCGTCAGACACTCGAGCTGAAGGTACTGGTTCTAGTTTAGAAGCAAGGCAAGTGCCCACCTGGGCAAAATGTGCCCGTGCCTGGTCTAGCATATGTTAATATGTCTAAGCGTTGATTGAAAATCAGTATTTTGTACTATGCAAGAGCCCACATGTTTCAAAATAATATTATTGACACTGCTGCTTCTTCTTTTTGCACATTTACCACAATATTATCAGAAGAGGGAATGATCACTATTCCTCCTTTATGCTTACCTATTAGGATACACATCCTTGTCCGGGTACCTTTCACTGACAGGATATCGATCAACTGGTCTAGCGCCACCTAAACCGGAGGGGTATCTATCCAAAGACTCGTCAGGAATGGGATATCGGTCGATGGCATTAGGAAATCTATCGTTATCGCTGGGATAACGACCTGGGGATATTGGATAACGGTTACCAATTCCAGTAGGATAGCGACCGCCATTAGTTGGATATCTGTCTATCCCATGATCTGCAGCTGGATATCTGTCAGCAGGTACAGGACGACGATCGCCACCTCTGATTGGAAATCGATCAGATATTGGATATCTGTCAGCAGTTGGATATCTATCAGAAGTTGGATAGCGATCTCCGATTGGATAACGATCACCGACAGGATAACGATCGATGGGGTCAGGAAAGGTGTCACCTGTTGCTCCAACTGGATACTGACCATTCGAGGGATACCTCTCCGGATATCTATCTCCTGGGTAGCGATCGGGATAGCGGTTTGGATACTTGTCTGGATAACGATCTGGATATTTGTCTGGGTAACGATCCGGATATTTATCTGGATAACGATCTGGATACTTGTCTGGGTAACGATCTGGATATTTGTCTGGATAACGATCTGGATATTTGTCTGGGTAACGATCCGGGTATTTATCCGGGTAACGATCTGGGTATTTGTCTGGATAGCGATCTGGATATCTATCAGGGTAACGATCAGGATAACGATCAGGGTAGCGATCTGGGAAACGGTCTGGATGACGATCCGGAAAACGGTCAGGCTTGACGCTGCTGCTGTATCCTTTGTCGTAATCGTCCTGATCACCTTTATGGAACAAAATATTTGGGTACGTTAATAATAACCGTGTATTCGCATAAAATAGGAGAATACTTATATGAACGAAAATTATTATGGTCGCAAGGTAGACTTTTGATATAAGAGCAACTGTAGGAAAAATATTAACTTATTACAAATAGATACAAAACAATTAACACTTTCGCTGCCATGTCACCCGTATGTGGGTGACACTTAGATTGAGTCACTATTAATTTGATGATATATGGCATAATAAATGAATGGGTGTCTAGAAGAAAGGGGTGTGTTACAAATTTTTCGAAAGGGGTTTTCTGTGAAACAAGGGCCAAAGAAACAATGATGTTTATACCCGATTTTGTGTTTGCAGTTAATAAATCACTCTCTCATTATTGGATTATTATTTATTTTTCAGAGTGGAAGAAGGGGGTATGTTACACCAGCTGCTCCTTTAATTGCTACAGCGAGCACTGAATTCTTTTTACGTTTTCTTGTAAATTTTATGAAATGTAACATACGCCCTTCTTCTAGACCAGTGATCCGCAACCTTGTCACTACAAAGGGCACCTCGAACGGTTAGCATTTGACAAAGGGCACTTTGGCCATGTTATGGAAAAATCTGCCAACCCTTAACGATCTGAAATTGAATAAATTCAGACTGAAGTTTGAATAACTATAAGCTTCAAATGGAGCTATGGCTTGGTAATTTTAATAATTTTAATGTAAGAGTTGTTCTGTGGGTTAGAAATTTTTGCAAAGGCACGTTGAAGTGCCCGCGAGCCTCGCGTTGCCGACCCCTGTTCTAGACACCCATTCAAACATGTCTAAACCTAACAGAAACAGTGAGAAATGATGGAAATTACTAATATTATTGATGGAAACGAGTAGAATTTGAAGTTACATTCAGTTTGTATAAACATTTAGAAAGTTTGTTACGTTCAGCTGATAAACCGTGGCAGTCAAACTGAAATTAGTGTCTTACCAGGTCTTCCTAGAAACGGCCGACCAAAGTTCGTATCTTGCCCTAAGGGATCTGGTCTGTATCCTGGACTATCTCGATCTCCATCCAAATATTGATCTGTTCACATAATTCTATTTTAGTACAACAATAAAATATTATAATGCTAAACAAACAATGAAAGGAACGTACACTGAGAGTCAAAAGTGAGTATACACTTTGAAGGCACCAAATTTATTCAAAAACTCATGTTGCATAAATTGAAAATTGGTTGAAAAGATATGAAGTATGTAGGAATAAAAATTAATAGTATCTCAGTATTAATTAATAAAATTATGTACATTTAATATTTTGTCGGCCCACCTTTAGCTTTAATTACAGAAGCTAATCGCCTTGGCATTGATGCGACCAAGTTACGTGTTTTTTTAACAGGAATATCATGCCATGCTTTTATTAAGTCCGTTTTAAGGTTCTCCTTACTCGTAATTTTTATTTTTCGAAATTTCGAGTCTAATATCTCCCATGAATTTTCTATTACGTTAAGATCTGGAGACTGTGGTGGAGGATTCAGTTGATTTGGAGTGTTCTGTAGCAACGAATCTTTAACCACCTTCCAGGTATGCTTTGAAAGACTCATGAATCGGCCAATTGAACTTTTGCAACCCTTGCAGCTATTACAAATTCGATTTCAACATATCTAAATATTAAACGAACCTCATTTTTCTGAGTTGTTTACTCACTTTAGACTCTCTCTCTCTCTGTACATGCAGCGCAGGAGGGCAATTTGTTCAATTTTCCTAAATTGAGAAAAAGCAATAATTGGAAGACATCTATGACTCACGCATAAGATTCTCATAGTAATCGTAGTCTGCATCGTAGATGATTCGGTGGCCGTCGCGTTGATTGAATCGACTCAGCCGACAGGTGCGATAATGCTCGGAGTAGACTGCGCTCCGACATTGGAAGCTGGTCTGTCGAAGACATTCGTCGAGGCATTCGCTTAAACTGCGTCCGGTTATTTCTGAGTGAAATTCCCCGCTTAAACGTGAGTTTCGGTAACGTTGAAAGGCGGTGTCTGGCCGACGTCTATCGGAGAAAAGATGCGACGAAGAGCTGCTGTCCGGGTATTCGGAGCCACGCGCTACAGACGGATCTACGTTCCGTAAGTGGGTATTGATAATACATTGTAAAGTACTCATTGATCGTTTCACTTTGGCTAGAATTTATAGAGGGTCCCTTCAAGAGGCGGTTCAAACGTTTGCGGGCATGTAATACGCGCTGAACTTAATAAGAAATCCTTGGTCAACATTGTATCGTAGATCCACAAATTCAGAGCAGACAGTGACTTTTTATTTAGAAAATCTAACTCATTGCCAGTGATTATTCATGAAAGAAGACAGAGTTCGAAATTATGTTCATCCTGTATACACATTTAGGAAGTTTGACAATTTCAGCTACTAAAGCGTGGCTGTCAAACTGTTAAAAAAGTGGCAATTTAAAAGAAGAAATTTAAGCATAGATTCTGTGACTTTAGACAGAATTATCTCTCTTCGTGACTACTGCATTTTTTATTTTAAATTTGTTAATGATTAAGTCAGTGATGGCCACCGGAGCTGCGGCCTTCCCCCACTCTAGGCCCATTCCCCTCATATAGGGTCTGATCTGGGACGATGATGGACCGAGGGGGAACGAGGAACAAACTGGAAGGAACTGGAACAAGGGGAATGGGTCTAGAGTGGGGGAAGGCCGTAGCTCCAGTGGCCATCACTGATCTAACTCATCCATTCACATCTGCTCATCACTTTTATACGTTTGCAGTAATTCAGGATATTCTTGTCAGTTTAGTGAGTACTACAAATCTTGGACCACCTTTTGCGAATACCCTCTACTTATATGAAAGAACATATAATTAGTAATCAAATTATCACGTGTTCAAAGTTCAAAGAGCAGTTTACAAGTAGATTTCATTATTCAACTATTTGTACAAAGTGTTTAGGAACAAAAAAAATTGTCTTGTATAAAGAAGAAGTGGTGATGCAGACGTGCTTTATAATAAAACTAGGTTCTAATTGTAAAGTATAATGAGTCGTTCTAATTCAAAAACTTTACAATTTTGATAACATCAGAGAAGCTTGATTTTTTTTTATGTACAAGTTTACATTGGTAGACCCGGAATACCCTTATCTGTTATTATTTTAGGATCAGAAATTCTAACAAGAAATTGATTTTCTGTTTTGTAATTTTCAAGAATCAAAAGTAACACTGCGATCAACATAATTTGCGTGACACTATTTAACACAGTCGAGGTATGGAATAGACTAATCAGTCACCTTAAGGGACTTCGTAATCTTAGTACTGGATCACGTTTCGATATATCGAATTAATGAAAAACAATTAAACTCGAAAATGTATTAAAAGTCCAAGTAATTATTTAAATGAATCCCGCAATTGTTTGCACGTACCGAAAGACCCAATATGTAAACGAAGAAGGCGAATGTGTATACCGGGTAAGGTCACGAAAACCGGTAGATCAAATTCCAAAGATCAAATAAATAAAAAATATTTAAAACCGAAAAATTATTAAAAAGTAAAATATTTATGTAAGTAAACCTCATAATTATTTAAATGTACTAGAGGACCACATTTGTAAACGAAGAAGTCGAATATGTATACCGGGTAAGGTCTCGAAAGCCGTTGGGTTAAGTCACGAAGACATGAATTAATTAACAATAAAACAGTATTAACCAATAATAAACAATAGTGAATTAATGTTAAACGAGAGTAGCAGTGAATATTAAAAGCGATGAATATTGATTAGAAATGGTTTAGAAGGCGGTTAAATGCGAAACCGTGATATGTTAAATGCGAGCTGTTAAACAATGTTAGGGGCTGCGCGGCCCGAAGTCAAATGAGGCCCCGCGCAGCGCTCAGCTGACGCGCAACGCATTGCGCACTTCGGCGTCACACTTGACAACACCTGACAGGTAGCAGCTACCAAGCGTATTTTCTTATCAGTTGACAATTTGACGTCTATCGTGCGTGCGTCAAATTGTTATTTACCGTTCCAACGGTTTTTTAACCACCCCCGCGGACATCACCAGGGCACGTTAGTGATCAAAAGTGTCGGTACACCCGGTGGACAGTGGAGTGGTGCTCGATAGTGCTTCACTGTCAAGTCTGTGATTTTTAATGACTCGTGACAAATTTTCTTTTGTGTTAATTTGTTGGATTTGATCCTGTTTATTGTACATTTTATTGTGGCTCATCAGGAAACTTCGTGAGAGTGTTAATCACAAATCTCGTCTGGGTGTGACACGAAAATGGTAAGGGGGTCCTAACACCCCCGAGCCGTGTGATACAAAAATATATTGGATGAATAGTCTGTTCCATACCTCGTCTGTGTATTTAATTTTGCCATGTGACATTGTATCTGTTTTAAAGCTACAGCTCGTTTTAGTTGTGTGAGACACTCTGTGTATCAAATAATGGAACTATTGTTAGCAGACTGCGGATGTTTATGCAATTTTACATATAGAAATTGGTGGATAACGAATGTTTAATAACTTAGCAAAGTAAAAATTACGTATTCTGAACATTTCCAAGAGCAAATGCAGTCGTGTTGAAGTTTCATTTATTTAACTGCTTAAACCCTTTGACTGTGAAATACGTATATATACGTTCTGGAACAGTAGCTGCTTGTGTACGAATGGCCACTACAGTGGCTTTGAGGACTAGCCGTCAGTTCCGAATAATGCATAAAAATCCGGAGCTGTATTAACAAATAAAAATGACAGTGCGTGTACGAAGCAATTAATAAGACAAAGAGACAAAACATAATAAAAAAATCAACCTTTATCGCTGACTTATTATCATTCCACACACAGCAAATGGTTTTCATTGGAAGTGTGCTGCAGTCAAAGAGTTAACAAAGAAAATATAGAAATCTAAAGATGTATATTTGCATATACATCCGCAGTCTAATTATTAGTATCCAATGATTGTACTAAATTTATTACATGTCCAAAACGCACTTACGATTGTCCAGACAAACCAGATCGTAAAAATGATGACTGGGGCTGCTACTGATTCCGATGTCGTCCTTTTGAGAAATAGAATCCTCCTCCGAAATGACGCACTGACGTGTTTGCTCGTCAAATTCAACACTTCGACAAAAGTATTTCTCCGCTCTAAGGCAGAGCGCTTGACACTCGTCCAACGTTAGGTTCGTGTAAATATCAACTTCAAATGGTCCTCGTAGACGTTTATTTTCTTCCTTCACGAAGACGGCTAGTCCATCGCAACGGCGTTCCGCTGATTAAGTAAAAATTCAATGGTTTTTAACAACAAACAGCGCTGCGTACAGTTTAAATACTCTTTCATAATTTAAACATTTGAGTACATAATATATTACGTTTTTCCAAAAGTTTGTTCCATTTTTAAGGATAAGAATAGTATCAAATATTTTCTATTAATTTGTTTATTTATAAATAAATATAAGTGCCTTATTTTTCTAGCGTTCGTTTCTAATTTTTGTGTAATTTAAAAGTAACATTTTCATGGAACGTCCGCGATTTATTATTAAAAAACAGTTCTGCATGCTCCGGTAGAGCGTCTACTTCTGAATACAGTGTTCCACGGTTGGCTGGAACAGCATTTGGGACCGAGAACTTCCAATCAACCAATCAGATATTATTTATTTCGATCATAGAAAAAAGTTGCTTCATAAAATTCAACACAGTGTTCCACGGTTGGCTGGAAGAGCATTTGGGACCGAGAACTTCCAGCCAACCGTGGAACACTGTATTGAATTTTATAAAGTAACTTTCTTCAGCAATCGAAATAAATAATAATCAGATCAGGCAGTGTTAGAAGAATATTAAACCAACAACGGTATTTATAAATTGAAAGAAAGATGATGCTCTGTCATACAAAATAAGGGAAAATATAATACATGGTTGATCGAATTAATAAATAGCTTTCATGTTTAAATAAAAGGTTTTGTTTTCATATGGAGAAATTTTTATTATTTATGCATCAATCCAATAAATTAGAGGTACTAATTATTGATGATCCCCATGGCAGTTAACGTGTTAAAAGTATTTTTCTCGTTCATATGAACTAACGAAACATACCGTTCAGACAAGTATTTTCCAAGTAATCGGAGTTTGGGTCATCTTCCAATAATTCAGGATGTGTTCTTCTAGTGAAACGACTCAGGGCACAGCTTCTTAATGCTGTGTCATAGGTTGCGGATCGGCAAATGAAACTAAATTCGTTGAGACATCTTGCAGGGAAAAAATAAAATATATTAAACCAACAGCACTCCAAATTCTTGAATTAAATATTTATATCTTCTGATACCTTTTCTACCTATTTGCACTTTTTTAACAATTTATTACAACTACCAGTTATCCTTTATCTATCTTTTTAAACGTAGTTATTTTTATTTATTCATTAGAAAGCAATATTCCAGTACTGTGTAGTTAGTTGCAGAACATTTTTTGTAATAAAGATACTTCCCTAAGATAATTAATTCCTACAATTAGACTCTGACAGTTTTAGTCAAATAGGTAGGATAATGTCCATAATAAATTATCTGACGTTCACCAAAAAAATTACTTACTCAATTTCCTTTTATATAAAAAAATGCACGAAATTTCACAATTAAATATACGCAGCTTTGATCATAATTGCATATTTTCCAGTAACGTAATACCTGTCCTCGCAGTCCGTTCTGTTTGCCGCGCTGACTTCCTTTATGTCCGTCAACGACAGCTTCAACTTTTTCCTGGGATGTCTTTCGAATACGTAACGTCTGTTCGAGCATTCTCTTTCTATCCTGTCAGCTTTACACAAAAACATAAATATTACAATCTTATTACTACAATAAAGAGACAGAGTTTCTTTGTATGTTCTCAAGAATTTTGGAAACTACTAAACCGATTGTTATGAAATTTTCACAATAGCTTCTTTACATTTTCTGGAGTGTCATATGCTGTATTTCATCGCCAATTAAATAATATAACAAGTTAAAAAAACATTGGACGAGCTGGCGAGACGTCCACGGAGACATACAGTGACTCACAAAATTGTTAAAATGTTTCCATTAATACTTTTCTTCCTTAATTCTAGTGCAATCAATCAACTGCAAATTTTTCAAGCACATCTGAAATGTTATTTATTAGAGACATTATATCTGTGCTTCAAATAACACTGCTTTAAGAAAGTATTAAATAGAAGAATGTTGAAGTAGCATAACTATGTGATCAGTTTCGTGAGTCACTGTAGTTCACGCACAGCCGCTAGGTGGCAAAGCATGGCGTCCGTGCGCTCGAAAGAGAATTCGCCCAGCTACAAAACAGAAGGAAAAAGAATATTCTAAATTAAAAAGGGATGTTTTCGAAGGATGTAAGAAGAGTGGAAGTAGAGAGCAAAGAGTAAAGTTGATTTAGTTGTGTTTAGTTGAATTTAGTTGCGTTTAGTTGTAGTCAACAGTTCATAATACCTTTTTGTCTTATTAATAAACTTGTTTCTGTTAGAAATACATAATCTATTTTTCTTTTAACTACAAATATTACAATATTTTATTAAACAAGATAGCTGGAGTGGACTAAATAGCCTGGCATATCATGGAAAATGTTTAGATAAAATACTCACAACCAAGGCAAACTTCCGTGAAGTGAACACTGTTTGGTACCAGCATCAGGTTTCCGATTCCCTCTGGCTGTGCTTGTTCTCTCGTTAAGTAGCAGGTGCTTTCTTCATATTCAGCAGCCCCGCTGAACGAAGCGATTCTGCTACCGGGTTGAAAGTCAAAGCTTGTGCAAGCTCGCACCAAATTATTTGTTGCCGTTCGATCCCGTAGACAAAGTTCTTGACACTTCTCCAAAACTCTGAACGGTGGCGCGGAGTCTCGCACCTACACAACATTTTGTGGTACTTCAATGAAGGATCTAGGAAGTGCAAGTCGCATTCGTATTTCATAAATTGTTTTAGGAACAGTACAAACGTTTTTTGAACGTGTTATGAATTGTATATTTATTCAATTCAGTTAGAAAATTGTAGTTTCATTGAAGGTTGAAGAAGGGGCGTTTTATACAGAAGAAATTCGAAATTGTAAAATAGGATTTAAGAAGGAACTCAGAGTATATTTTGTGGAATTTTACAACCCTTAATTGTTCATTAGATCTTTGATATTTTTACAGCTCCAGATATTGCAGTGGAATAGTTTTCTGAGTAGTCATAAAAACTTGCATTATTAAGGAAGGTTTTCACACAAAAATCGTCTACTAGTAGTTTTTAAGATAAAGTTTTAAACATTAGCAGTTGTATGCACTTTTTAGGCCGAATTAAATGGTACAAAAATAAATAATAAAATTAGTATATTGATCCAGTATCTTATAAAAAAATATTTACACAAATCTTCAGCTCAGTACTTTCATTTTTATTGAAATTATTAAATTTTTTTTTAATGCACGACTAGCGCTATAATAAAATTCTATATTTAAGGATTTTGTTGCTCATGTTTAGAACTTCAAGCTGCCTTTATAACTTTAACATCTTCAAGGTTTCTTACTAATAATTAACAATCTTTATATTTTTTTAACTATTTTGCAAGAAATAGACAGAAAAGTTCGTACCCCTATTTTTTCAGTATCGCCTAAGAAATAGAACTGCATCCAAATAACTTTATTTTTTTAAGAAATGCACGAATGAAGCTAAACTAAAATTAAAAAATCATTAATCATAATAATTGTCGTTCTGTTGCAAACAACGTTGTCTTGACACATTTTTTTGTATCGGCAAGAGCAACAAAGATATTAAGGTGGACAAGATAAACGAAACACCCAGTATTCCTCACGTTTGTTATCAACTGATTACCACAATTTCAAATATTTAAACAATTTTTTTAAGAGAAAATATTCAATAACAGAAAAACTGCGAAGAATACAGTCAAAGAATATTTTAAATACAAAACGCAGGGATGTTATCGTGCAGACCAATGATTTTTATTGCGAATGATAATAATCCTTGTAATCCAAGTTATTTATTGATAACCTTCATGCTCGAAATCCTTTTCCGAGCAGCCTAATATGTAGCTATCAGGATATTGATCCTGCAACGTTCTGTTCTTTCTAGCCTAATATCAATCCTTCACCACCCCGAAACGACATTAGATTATCCCTTCTAGGGATCGGCTGTCCATTGTTGGCTGCGGTGTTTTTCTACATCTTAGGTTTCTGATAATTAGGATTAAGGGTTCGGAATCTTATTTCGTTCCCCAAATAGACAGATCTTCCCCTATTTTACTGATGTTGTTTCTTCTCACGCGCTTGTCTTCTTACATCATTGTCTCTTTTCTCTGATTTAATGTCTTCGCCTTGACTCTCTTACAATATAGTGGTTCAACCTGCTCATGTGACTTCTTAATTTACAGTTTAACATTAGATTGGTGGAAAAGTAATGTCGGATTTGTGTATATAAAGTATGGACAAAAACCGACATTGCTTTTCCACCGATCCAATATTATACCGTAAATGAAAAAGTTACATCAGCAGGTTTAACCACTTCCCATCGTCTTGTTTAACACCCGATAAGGTATTTGTAAGAAGGAGAAGCTTCAGGACGACATAAAGCAGAAGTTCGTCCTGGAATTCGGCGCAATAGGGTGGACTGCCTACGTAGAGGGTCGATCTAATGAAAAAGTGAAGAAGGAAGACATCGCGTGCAGACTGTCGATTACTGAAATGGACTCGAAGGTCAACGCAATGATAAAAGGCTCATCAACCGAAAGCTTTCTGGAGAAAGATTCACAAGCAGTTGTATTCGAACGTTCACAGGGTTGCTGCCGAGGAGTTTAGTGGTTGCATGCATGCAAAGGTGCGAATGTTCGACAGTATTATACAGGATGGGCCAATAAGTATTAGCACCTCCATTGTGTCGAAAACTATAGCAGATAGAGTAATATTTTTCAGATAAAAGGGTGTTCGTATACAGGGTGAGCCAGTAATTATTAGCACCTTCATTATCTTGAAAACTATAGCGGATAGAGGAATATTTTTCGAATAAGAGGGTGCTCGTGTACAATGTGAGCCAGTAATTATTAGTACCTTAATTATGTTGAAAACTATAGCAGATAGAGTTATATTTTTCAAATAGAATGGTGTTCGTATACAGGGTGAGTCAGTAACTATTATCACCTCCATTAAAAACTATAGCAGATAGAGGAATATTTTTCGAATAAGAGGATGTTTGTATACAGGCTGAGCCAGCAACTTAGTACCTTCATTATCTTGAAAACTATAGCACATAGAGGAATATTTTTCGAATAAGAGGGTGCTCGTGTACAATGTGAGCCAGTAATTATTAGCACCTTCATTATCTTGAAAACTATAGCGGATAGAGGAATATTTTTCGAATAAGAGGGTGCTCGTGTACAATGTGAGCCAGTAATTATTAATACCTTAATTATGTTGATAACTATAGCAGATAGAGTAATATTTTTTAAGTAAAATGGTGTTCGTATACAGGGTGAGTCTGTAATTATTAGCACCTTCATTATGTCGAAAACTGTAGTAGATAGAAGAATATTTTTCGAATAAGAATTAGATTGTGCATAGAAGGTTGTTAGGTGATGATAACACTTCTTTTCTAGCTGGAGGAGCTCTGAATTAGTGAGTTGCATGTTTCCAACACCTTCTCTGCCACAGTAAAAAATTCCACAACTAGACAGACGCGTAAAAATGGTTATTTGTAAACACACGTGGTTAATCGTACAAATATTTATCTATTTGATGTTGCACCTTCTACTTCTACTATAATTTTAACGTGAATGTTACTCAAAGCTTCATAAGGTGTTTTAATTATGGGATTAAACTAAAATTGATGCGTGTACCGGAAACGGTACACGTGGCAGGGAACGTATTAAATTATGAATTTACCTATGTAAAGAGTTTCTGCAACAGCCAATTTCTTTAAACAAATAAACCTATAACTCGAAAACATTGTCAAATAGGACATATGTTTATATAAACGTCTTTTATTCTTTTCATGTGCTGAAGCCATCCCTAAAGTGATCCCTGTACATCACCGCAGCAGCACCAGTGGAGGGCAAGGGATTAAACTTTAATAATAACTTCTTAAGCCAGGTCGAATTCTAATCGTGAGAACTATGAAACAAAAGCAGCAAGATAGACAAATAGCTCGTACCACGTCATCATCGAAACCCTGCAGCTGTTGATCCGGAAGTCTCTCATAAACGACTCGTCCCAACCCGCCGTTGCATGTTGTTTGCCCTGAAAGCACAGCACCTATTTCGTTATCGTGCCTTTTGAAATTCATTTAATGTGCAGCATTTTTGTTATTTTCCTGTAAACAGATTATTATTTCCTTCCTCCGCAGCGTCCGCCCTCTCTCCCCATGAAAATCAGGCTATTTCCTTTGGGGCAGAGCGACGAGCGCGAGAACGCTTCGATTTTATCGTTGCAACACTTTCGTGTTATAAGTGGCACAGATAGCAACACAATGGATTGAAACGTAATTTCGCAAGCACACGTGACATCATTCTTGTTGTGCATTCCATCATTTATCAGCACGCCCGCAATTCCCGCGAGTATGGTCGCTCGTGGATTCCCGAATACAAAAGGAATTTTTTAGAGCATATTCGACGGGTCTATCAGATTGAAAATGAAACAAGGAAGTCTGATATGAGTTTTTGTTTGATGAATTCATGCGAGTAGAAACAAACGTATCGGTTATGCATTCCATAGGCTGTCACCTTGAGATTACAGACATTCATGGAATTGTGCGTCAGATTTTAATTTTAATTGTGGGCATTTAAATTTTCGAGTGATAGAAAAGTTGAATTTTTCGTTACAACGATAGATTGCTCGAGTGTATATGAATGTTTTATTTTTGCATTTTGAAGTACATAAATAGTTGCATATAAATTATGTGTATTCGTTCGACATGTCGAATGACACAGTGAAAACAGCCATACCTGGCCAGACACGATATAATATACTATATTTAACCCTCTATACGCGGAATTTTTTTTTGTACAACGAAAATGATATATCACGTAAATGATAAAGATAAATGATAAAATTTGAATTGAGAGATATAAATAAACGAAATAAAACTTAAAAAATATGTATACATATATAGAGGGTTAATGTAAATCCTAAAGGAAAAAGATATTCGGGTATTCAGTCATGTTTTTATGGCCCTACATTAATGTTGCAACGTGAAAATCGCTCAAGATTGTATAATAATAAATAGTTATTTAATTAAATTAAATTTGAAGTGCCCGTGACCCCCGAGCATTCAATGTGTTCATTATGTACACGTTCGTATTCTACTCTTATTTTGCTTTACTCAACCTCATTACAAAAAACAAGATTCATGAATGGTTAAATGAATATTATGTACAAAAACGCTGTTTAATTATCCACTGCGCCGTGTTTATTAATTTTTGCAGCAGTTTTGACAAGTGTATCTATGTTTTTGTTCAAATGAACAATGTCGTTTGCATTTTGAAACGAGAATGACCTGGAGAGACCTGTGTGATGGAAAGTGACAGTAATTTGTCAAATAAGTTACATTATTTTTGTATACTGCTTCTGACAACGAGTAATTACATTAATACTGTTACATGAGCCGCTCAGAAGCCAAACTGATCAACTCCACTTTTAATAAATTTTGAATGTTTGTAACTTCATTACTTTTCTCTACTTTTCATTTTATAGAGCTGATCGATTTTGCTTCTGAGTGGCTCATTTTGCGTTTGAAAAAAAAATATAGTTACAAGCTTACCGTTAACGACCACTTTCAGAGTAGCAAGGACGGAAATAGTTTGTAGTAAGTCCGACAGGTTGCCCACTTTTCTCATTTTTATTTGTTGTGATTCACCATTAAGCAGTCATCCCACTCCAATGAAAATCTGGAATTAGAAATCAGTTTTCAGTATGAATTTATTTTGTCTTAATTAGTCTCTTATGTAATTAGGTTTCATTCACAATCAGTACAATGAAGTCATAACGCGATGCTACAATGGATACATTCAAGTGTGAAGGAATATTTAATTATATAATACAATTAAGGACGTTCATACAGGGTGTCTCGTTTAAACCGATTCATGCGAATATCTTCCAAAGTATTAACATTTTGAATGACACGTCATCCATATTTGGGTGACAAAAATTTAATCATTACTTATTTAATTATGTATAGTATTAATGAATATATTTAATAAGGCTTAATAGTAGCAGTCAAAAAATTAAGGAAATCATTGATATTATTGATTAAAAAAGGCACAGTTTATAGTTACATTAATTTTGTATAAAAATGTAGAAAATTTGTCATTTTCAGCTAGTGCAGCGTGGCACTCAAAGTGTTAACACTTCATCTACTGCTCATGATTGAAGTTGCCACTCACTAACGACCGACTCAGTTGAGCGCGGATTCGTCGCCCGGCGAATAAAAAATTATACAAAAGAAAAACGACAAACCGACCAATAGTTCCTTCTGATCGATAAACTTCGACAGTCAAAAGGTGGTTAATAGGCTACCGGTCGATAAGCATTGACAACCGAAAAGCCGATTGATAGACTATCGGTCGAATAAGCGTTGACAACCGAAAACCCGATTAATAGGCTATCGATCGATAAGCGTTGGCATCGAAAAGCCGATTAATAGGCTTCCGGTAGATAAAGTGTTAATGATGTCGGAAAACATTTCCGACAGAAGGTGCATGATTTCGATAAGGACATACAGTGATGTCAATCGTTTTTTTGTGGGTACAAGAGTAGCGGAGATATGATCACTTTTGTGTCCATTTCGAGCACCTTTTACGAAAGGAAGCAGTTGCGAATTATTGAAACACAAAAATGGCTATAACTTTGAAACCACTTCAAATAGGACATACGTTTATATGAACTTTTTTCATTGTTTTCGTGTCTCCTATCCACTCCTGAAGTGGGTTCCACGTGTTATGATACGTCCTGTATAACTTTTAGCAGCCGTGCCCCACAGCTCGATACCATACCTCCAGATGAGTTTGATAATTGTTTTATAGATTTATAGGACCCTAATGTAGCTTACATACGTTGCAAATAATAGAAAAAATAATGCGTAACTAATAATGTAATGCCTGAAAGTTGGATATACGCTTGGTTGCCCTTACGGGCGTGTGCTGGTCTTCTGCCACGTGAACGTGCATGTAAAATGAGCATCGGTGTCAAAGAAATGGTTTACTGAGCTACGTGTGTGTGCAGGTGTTCAGGGTGAGCGCAGCTCAGGAATTCCATAAAATCCTGCGCTGTCTCTGCGCACTTTGAACATATCGAAACGTCCACTAGACGAAACGAACGTGTCTTGCACGTCGTCATCTCGAGTCGACTTCAAAGTTACTTTTTCATAAAGAGGTCGCAGGATATATCGTGTCTTTGCTTTTTGAGAAACTCGTCCGATATTGCTCTTCCAGCAGAGGAACGTCTTCGTCTTTTGTTTCGTGCACCAAGAATGGAATAGACTTGGGTATTTCCTTTGTCTTCAAAATTTGGTTCCTTTGTCTTCGACCACAGATGCACATGTATATTAAATTTCGAAAATGGGGTTTCTGCATTCTCATGGGTATTCTATTGAGTATTCACAATGAATATAAATTAGAATTATATAGTACTGTAAAACTATGAATAGTAATTGGTTTTCTTCATTTTGAGTCGCTGTTATGCAGCAATAAATTGTGTAGTTCAATTAGTTTAATTTTGGGTACGTACAGTACCAGAAAAATAAACAAGAGGGTTTTAGTTTGCTTGGATGGATAAGTCAGTAGTATATAAGTTATAACGAAGAAAATTTGCAATTCAATGTTTTTATTTTCATTTTCGAAATTTTTATTTTCATGAATAAATTTACAATTTAGATTTCATCGAAATATTCACTCAGATTTTTCTATAACTCTGCAAGTGTACCCCACTAAAACAAAGAAATGATTTTCTCTTTTCTAATTTCTGCTTTAACTGTATTAATTAATTATGTTTTTAATTTCTTCTTATTCTTTTAAAGCTTGTACTTGTATTAAATTGCTTTAACCCTAGGACGTTTAAGAGAGGGTTAAAAAATGTCCACAGAATTCGAAACGTTAGTTTTTTTAAACAAGAAATTACAAAAAAATTTAGACCTCTTCATTTTTCATTCTTTGTTATAGTATTCTGTAGTAATTTCATTTTAACCCTCTATAACTGGAATTTGTTTGAATATGACGAAAATTATGCATCAGATAAATAATAAAATTTGTATTGCAAGATACGAATATAATAATAAACGAACAGACTTCTTGATGACAGTATAGTCGTAGAATATAATTGTACACAGTGATAAATAAACGAAATGAGACTTAAAAAATACAAATATATAGGTAAGTAACTTCCAAGTCACATGGCGTTGCAGAGGGTTAATTAAATAATAGTTTTGCCATTATCAGATATAATGTCTCACGATAATTTTGTTTTACAACTAACACAAAGTACAAGTTCTTCTGAAATAAATTCCAACGAAAGAATTCGTACTGCTTGTTCAGGAAGTATTTTGAACGAGAACAAGTGATCAATGCGCGTGTGTTTTCCTATTAGTGGCATTCGGTATGACATAAAAATGCTGCAATTAATAACGTCATGGTTTATCGCCTCGGTAATTGCAGTCGTCTGCCCAAAGGGGATGAAAGCTTATTCAGTGATTAACGTTACGGTCGACGAGAGAAAATTATAGATTCCAACGTAGCATCGTTCACTCTGTCATTATGAAGTTATGTTGATACAATTCCGTTATTACGTGTTATTGGATATGCACGATTCCACTAGCTGAAGTTACAAATAATGTATTTGCAATATGCATTAATGCTTGCAATTAGATAGTAAATATGAACGTTAGAAATAAGGTAATTTTACTTTAGTTAATTCAAGAAATTAGGCTATTACACATAGTTGTAGTAAGTCTTTTTGGTGTGTTGGAGTGATGTACAACTAATGTTGTTTTAATTAAATAATTAGCTTGTGTATTGAGTTGCCCTGGACCAGAGAATGATAATTCTGTATTGTGTTTATCGAGTTTCAATTTAATCCCTAATTGGTGTGTGATGAAATACGTTTACTATGTAGAATTATTTTACATCGCTTGAAAATAAATTATAGTTACCTTAAAGAAAAATTGCTGAATTGCACGCAAGGAATATATGTAATATTCATAAACTAATTTAAATTACGTACTTTTTGTCAAATCGTGTTAAAATGTTTATATACATACACGATTGTTTTACTGTTTTAAGGGATACGAGGGGGAAATACTAGATTTATTATGTATTAATAAAATGACGTTTAATAAAGCTACTAAATAAATAATAAAAAGTTATAAAGATATTCATGCGATGTCAATATGATTTTGCAAGATTAATTATGATAGACAATCACATTCTTTCAGTACGTTCAGTATCAAGGCATCCCATAAGTAATGTCATTTCCTATCTTATAAAACATATGTTAAATAAATATAAATATACTATTCAATTTTGTTTTGCAAAAATTGTACTATACGTGTGGTGGAACATGAGGGATCTATTTTGTTTAGAATCTTTCGATGAAAATTGAGATTAAAATAGTAAAGACCTGTTGCTAACAATTTTGTAAATAAGATGAAATTTTAATGGAACAATAACATGATAGCATTTGTCTCATTCGAGATTAGTTGCACTTGCTAACTGCTACCTAGTTTGCTAGCTCGTCAGCTTCTTAGTTGACAAAAAATTCAATGATACCAAGTAATCAAAATCAACCAGAAATTAATTGTCTTAAAACAATAACTTTTTGACGATGGAGTTAAAAAAATTGTTGAAGTTGTCGAATAAGGACACTAAAATTAACATTCAGTATTTTATCATATTTAAAACCAACATTACTTAAGGGGTGACCTAATATGATCTATGTTTTATATTAAAACCTAGTGTACAGGATGATTCATCTAACTCGACCACCTCAAATTACTCCTAACTGTTTGTCATATGAAAAAGGTTTTCAAACAAAAGTTGTATGATATCCGAGGGGATATACAGTGTACTAATTAGTTTTTCAAAATTTTGCTTTTTTATCGAAATACGAAGGCCACCTTGTAATTTTTAAACACAATATGTACCATTTGACTCCACAGTTCGAAAGAGTATTAAATATTGAGTAAAAAACTATTAAGGTATATGTGTTCAAAAACCAGTAAATACTAAGATAACAAATAATTATACAAAATATAGTTTACGAGTAAATTGAGGTGGTCGAGTACAGGTGAATCGCCCTGTATATTAACAGATACCAGAAGCTTAATTAAAATCTTATTTCCTCAACTGAAAGTCTGTGACCCTATCAATTCTATTATCGTCAAACAGAAGACACAGAAACAATTCATACAATATTCCATACAAATCGCTCAGTACATACTTACAAAACGTTGCCACAAATGTCACGTACCGTCTGACTCAGTTGCAAGGACTGATCCTGGTAGCAAATTCTCGGCGTACGCAAGGAAGTCACCCGCCAACAGATGGAAGATGATCGAGCGGACGAAATTCGGTGTACGACTCAGTGTTCAAGCAAACATGGAAACAAACTTAATGAGACCCAACAGAACCGTCCGTCCAACACGAATGGCACCTGTAATCAAACTGGTGGTCAAAATCAGCGCAAAGCGTGGAAATAATGGATAACACCTGGTGCAGGTAGGGGAATAGATGGGATGGAAGAATCGTTTCAATGAATGATTCGTATAGACAAGCCATAGGGGGCAGAACGTGGAGGAGAGATAACACTGGCGGTACACAGGTGCGGTGGAATCCCCACGTCCGATTTCTGGCCTTGTGCTCACCGGAAGTGACTCCATTGTGTCCGGTTTCCGTGGGGCCATCCGGGAAAACGTCCGACGTGCGTGTAAACGTTGCTACCGTAGGTTCTCAAGCTTTGTCATTTTGCGACCCTCCATGAAGAATATTCCAATTTCCATGGTTCTCCGCAACCGAGACCAGTTTGTTGGGTTTTGAGGCGGAAGACAGGAGCATGCAACAGTCTTCTGTTATGGAGAAAAGTTTAATTTCTATAGTATACAGTTTCTGAAATCCTTCTGGCATTGTTGGCGACCCCCCCCCAGGGCTAACATTTCCTTGTTTGAGAATCGATGCGCTAGACCACCGCCATGTCGGGTTGATTGTGCCGATGGAATATCGCTTGCTCACTCGTAGCGGAATCATGGATTAGAGATTCCTACCAGAGGTCAACTAGGATGAACAACGAGTCGGGTGTACGTGGTCGCCTTCATCTAAAAAAGATCAGATTCGTTTGTGCTTTATTTCGAGCTATTTTTAGTATGATATCATTTTCATTCAAATTTCTAGACGACAAAGGGGATCAGGGTCCCTGGGTTTCATTATCAGTTAAGGTCTTCTTCTGGTATTTGGTAGCATCACGTTTCTTGGGAGCCTTTAGGATTTTACTGCTGGATGTTATGATAACGATCGAATAATTTTGAATTTTTCATCGCGACTCATGGTTTTATTTTGGTGTGTTAATTTGCTGTTTACTGTAAAATCTATATTGTTATTAATTCTTTAGTAATAGAAGGGAGTCTACCAAAGTTATGACGTTACTGCTATTTCAAGCATTTACAATAAAAGAATTGATTTTTTTGCTTTGTAAATAAAATATGACTTCTGAGTGATTAATAAGACGTGTTTCAAATATTGATCTAGTTAAATTTTATATTGTTTCTATCAGAGTTAAAATTTATGTATTTGATATTCATTCCCATCATTGTTTTCAATTTTCTTTTTAAAGTGACTAAAATTAGATTAAACAGCTTCTTAAGATGTGACAAAATTCTCGTCATCTTTGTTTTGTAATATTATTTATTTTATTATCATTCTTTTTGGGTATTTAGTGACATTTTTATATTAACGTCAGCTTTCAAATTATTATTTCAATGATGGTTTAAATATGTATGGATTTCTTACCATTGATCTGTTATATCTGGCAAATTGAAAGATTCATTCATTTTTTCATTTATTATACTACATAGCGAGACAAGGGATTGTTATTTAATAAAAGTACAATTTACTATAATTTCAGAAAACAGAAAAACTGTCTCGTACGTAATTTTGCAACAGTATTGAAGCAAATGGTTAAGAAATAGAATTCCATTTTTTGAGTGAAAGATAAATAAAGTAATGGAAAGGCTGTAAAGGTACATTTACCCTTATCTTTATGATTTTTATTAAACATGATCGCTTGACGTACCATTCACAATTCATCATTCATTAAAAATGCATTTCAATAAATTCTTTGAATATTTTCTTACTTATATTTTATTATACTGAAACAAGATAGTAAAAATTTAATTATTATAGATATTGTGTGTTTAATTTATATCTCTTGAAATTAAGTCCACTATAACTGAATTTTTCTTATTTTCAGTGTGTTTAATTTATATCTCTTCTAATTTATAATTCATATCTATTTTATAATAAAATTTTCATTTAATAATTCTTTTCAAATACTGTATTTATATTTTTTTATAAAATTATTTCTTTGCTCCTATAATATTGTAGAATTATATTTTTTGAAAATATAAGATATATTGTCTCTGGTTCGCATTATACTTTATTGTGTTATCATATTATCATACGGTTGGACGTGTTTCCCTTTACCCACGATAGATATTTAAATTATTATTTATACAAACTACTAATTGTAAATCGAGAGGTTTGATTTTGGTTTCGAACGTTCAAATTTTCGCGCGTTATCGTATGTTTTAGTTCATGGCACATCTTTATACGTGCTGTGCATCTATGTTTGCTTATTCTGTGGTACGAACTGTCAGGTACTCGATAGTTTGGTATAGTCAGCTGATGGCAAAATGCAATTACACAATTCCTGCGATATTTAATAAAATCGGCTGTATTTTTCGTGAATAGCTGTACAATTTCTTGAAAGTCTCTGATCGAAACCTCGCTTATCTTCTATTCGACTTTTTTCAAGCACTTTAGGTAAGAAAAATTATTATTATATCAATATTAAGAGAAATTATATGGTACTGTATTGATTTACGATAAATTCATGGCAAAGCTAAAGTTAACTACTATTATAATATAAGCTTTCTAGAAAGCTATTTAACAATTAATGTTAACTTAAAACTGGATATATTTTTATAATTAATATTCAAGTTTTCTTTGTTATTGAGGTTAAGATGTTATTGTATTTACTCGGTCTCCTTTTATTAATTTAAAAAACGCAATGGATTAATGTAAAACATGTCTTTTTTACAGGTAGACGTACAAGGATTTTTATACTTATTCGGTTAAATCCAATTAATAGGAGCAAAATGCCTTTAAGTGCAGGTAAACAATGGTTTATATTCATTTTAATATGTTAATAAATACTTTAATCATATAATCATTTGATTTTTTATGTAGAAATTAAGAGTACATATAAATTTGTACTGTGTAGAATATATACTTTCAGCACAAACCCTTGTTATGTACCCATTTTTTAATGATTCTATGTACAAATTGTATTTTCTTTATAATTTCAGATATATCCACAGCGCTTCATTTATTGGAGCATATTCAGGAGAGGGTGGAAGATTGTGATGATCCCAAACTGCAGATGCATACCACTCAAGATATAAAATCTTTAATTTCTCTTTTGGAAGATCCAGTGTTCCGCAGCATAGTGACAATTCAAGATTCCCTGATCGAATTAAATACACAGTTGGGACAACATCCATCTATTCTTCCTGGTGACTTTGACATTAACATCAGTGGACAGTTGGAACTTTTAGTTCCTAGTACCCCTGTACAACCACTTGGGCCAAACCTGTATCAGGACTTGTATCCAGATAGTAGCGAATTAGATGATCAAAGGGTTCCAGTAGCTCCATTAGTACACAGCAGCAGCGAGGATACAAGTGCACAAGTAAGATTTTATTGTAACAGTATTTAAGATTTCTAAAATGTTTAGCTGTACTTACTTTTTTATTTATTTTTCATAAATAAAAGTCTGAAGTCCTGGGAATGCCCCCAATCACAACAACCACATATGCCAAGGAGTTCAAGAAAGTTATTGAAGCTGCAGCAAGGGGACGTCAAATATTTACTGTGCAGGTTTGTAATATGCATTTTATTTTCACAATAGGAATTAGTGTATATGAGAATGTATATAAGTCTAAGAGAAATAATTATTTTTTCCAGTTATACAAACCAGAGGGCACCAGCCTGGGGTTTAGCGTTGTTGGTCTTCGGAGTAAAGACAAAGGAGAACTGGGCATATTTCTGCAAGAAATACAACCCAATGGTATAGCAGGCTGGTGAGTCAATTTTTGTCTCATCAAATTTATTACTGGATAATATTCCAGCTCGCAAAAAATGTTTATCTAGTTAGGAATTCCATAGACAGCTATAACTAGTTGGCAGCTTTAAATAATAAACAGTTATATTTGATATTAACAAGAAAATATAATTCTTATGTATCATTCAAGATGTGTAAATGTTAGAGTACATTATATTGCAAGATATAGAGCAGAGTATTTTTAGAAGTACAAATCTTTTTATGCATGAAGAATCATTGTTAAATAGAGAATGATGGCTTAAAATTCTTGTTCTAAAATTTGGAACACTCTATTGATCAATATACTGAACAGTAATGCATGTAGAACATCCTGCGAAATTAATTACACTGCTTGCCAAAAGTTGGGAAAACACCCCAAGTGGGCACAGCTTAAACTCAAAAATTTCGAACACTACTCACTGTAAGAACTGGGGCTGTAAAAATCTCAAACATTTTAATATAGTGATTATTATACTCGTTATTTACAGATAAGTTTGCAAATTATGATGTATAATCCCCTACATTTGTAGGGGGAGATATATTCGCTAACAGACACCATAAAGTATCCATGTAAAAAATATTACAATCATTCGCCTTCCAAAAAAAAGGAAATTGTTATTTATCGTTCTTTATAGACTGTATTATACACTGTATAACAGTATAACATAACTGTATAACATCGCAGGGCATTTTTCACTTCAAACAGAAGGAGTTATATTTCTCATAATAGTCTGAGTCATTGGTTCATGTCTATCAGTCTTTCTTTTATTTTAATAACTACACTAAGTATCTCAAAACTAACTTAACATTCTAGATATACGTTAAACTTTATAAAATTCACATAACATTGTCCATCTACGTTAAACTGTATTAAATTCTCATAACATTCTGGATACTCGTTAAACTTTATTACCGTTGATACAGTTTTCATGCTATGCCACTGCCAAACGGATGACTCTACATTTAAAGCATAATTTCATTCTACTCCATTTTCATCAGAATTTTCCGGTAGGCAAATTCGCATTTTGAAGACACTCTACCGACTGAAAAAGTTCAATATTCAACAGAGAGAGAGGGAGAGGGGGTAATAGGATGAAGGAAATTCGTTCGTTCATTGCGTGGGTGCATCCTGGTTCAGCGTTCGCAGCTCGGGTTCCTTGAAACGCGAACTTCTTGGCACACCCTGTGCACAGTGCGTTGATCGGACAGTTCGTTACACGCATGCCCGTTACCTATGTCCGGAAGCTTCGCCACCGTCGAGAAAACGATGCTTTCGAAAAAGAGCTTCCCTTTCCGTCGAGCAGTCTTCGACAGATCTTCGATGGGAAAGGTTGTGCCGGTATTCGCGCGCGATATCATAAACACGTTCGTCGTATTATGTTGGTAAAGTCACCCTTGTTTCACCCCTTGCTCGGCGTGCAGCCCTCGCTCGCCTCCCTTTCGATGTATTTACACGCCGTGCGTCTGCTAGATTTATCGCAGACCTCGACGAACGGGAAACTTTTTTCCTTTCAAACTGTGTAGCCTTTTTCAATGAGGAATTCGACGTTCCTTCGGTTCGACACCCTCTCCCTTTGTCTTCGACTTGCAGCGGTTCGGGGGTTTTAAAGAGATGTAGCTCGTGCGTGGCATTTTATTCCGTGCTCCTTTTCCATATCACGGCAAATCGGATTTTTACACGATGATTCGGTGAATGTGTGCGACGGAAGCAAGGAACTATGTTGCAGTAAAGTTTGATAAAAGTCGTCGAACAAAAGCTTCAGGTGGTACGTGTCATCCCTCCACTGTAACACATTTCCTCAGGAAGTAATTCGTTTATTTTATGATTTATGCCGTCTGTGTGCAGGGCGTTTTATAGCATGGCTTTTATGCGTGGCAGGTGCAAAATAAATGTGGTGGTGGGTTCAAAGGTGAAAGTGTTCGAAATTATGTACATGAGTGATATTAAGTATTGGATTGATCTAAATGTACGTAAAGTTTGTACACAGGCATATAAATTAAAACAATTAATTGAAAGATATCAGGGGATTCATAAAGTAAACATTACTGAGGTGTTCGTTTTCATAGAATTTGGAGTTTCAAAATGTTGTTTATCGACCCTTGTATGTGAAAATTAGCTAGTAGTTTTTTTTTATTGCATTCCATAATATTATAATTTTGCAATGGTATGAGATAAAGTTTAGATATTTTTATTTTAAATGTGTGTATGTATTATTTGAACCAATGAAGAATCAGCAGGTGTATTTACTATTGCATGAGCATGGAGTATTTTTCTTATATTTTTTATTTACAGTATGTGTCGTAGTATTTAAATATTTATAATATTCAATATTTATTTTAATGATCTACATTTTGTTAAACAGTGTTTAGCAGAAGAATTATAGAATTGGTAAAAATTAATGATAAACATATTCAACGTGTATTATTTTTATTCATTAATTATTTTATAAACTCGTATTTTTTATACAAAGGTTTCGTGTATTTTTAAAACAGGACTCTTGCTGTTGATGTGATACTGATATACAAATACAAACAATTTCAATCCCAATTTTTAGAACTTCAATTCGCTGGCATGTAATACAATGTTAGGTGCAAAGCAACATGAATCGCAGACACGCATGTATGAAGCTTAAAAAAGATCAAATATTTGTAGCCAAGTTCAAGGTAAGCATATCGTTAAATAAGAGGCATTCAACATGTTCCAGTAAAAACATTCTATTTATCTGGAGTGTTTGAAGAAATGTAGGAATGGTTTTTTTACCTAAATTTTAAATTCGATAAGAAGGAAAAAATATTTATATTGTAAGTTGCAAACGCAAGAAAAACAACAACAAATATTTATAATTCTACGTATTAAGGTAATCTCAGAGCTGATAATATTACATTAATGAAACGTCACACTTCGATAATAAATCCAATGATCTGCATCATGCAATAAATTTACGGTACACGATCTCTGTTTATATAAATGAGATACATTGCCGACTACGGCTTGATTTAATAATTCCATTTTCCTGTCGGTGCTGGTAAGTCCGTTTTCATGTTCTGACACAGAGGAAGTTATAGTCTTAGGGCTGTAGAAACGGTGAGGATACTAATTTGCAAAAGTTGTCGCCAGGTTGCACGAAGTTTCAAGTGGTATACACCTTGTACCTCGTTCCGTTCTGCGAATCAACCTCATGAAATGTACAGATAAGTGGAAAAAGGTGTAAAATCGTGTTTTATCGACCTGGCAGCATTCTGCGGGAAAACTGGCGTGTACACGCCTTGAAGGTGAAACTGGGTTAGATCGTCCGTAGGAGTAGGCGTCATCGATCTCAGATTCGAATTCAACGTGAAATTATTCCGCTTTCTGGATTATTCATGCCTTAAAACCCGCCGGCAGTGATTCAGCCTGAACAATGTTACCCGATCGATGTTTAGACATTAAATAGACAAATCAATCAGTGCTTCTCTGCCCGTTCTAATTGCAGTTCCGATAAATCGCGAGAAATTCTTGGCGTTTGAAAAGAGTTTCGTGCCTTCCGTACAGATGAAGTAAAATGGAAAATAGTTTAATTTATAATTCAATGTAAAACGAGTAATTCGATAACACATTAACTGCCACACTGTATAGGTTGCAAATGGCCAGCTTTCTAAATTTCTAGACGAAGAAAATATAATCTGAAGTTAAAATCTTTTTAATCAAGAATATTAGGAATATTCATGATTTTTTTATTTGTACTATTAAACGTTAGTAAATAAATTCATGAATACTAGAAATGATTAAATAAATAATTATTGAATTTAAGTGTCACCCATATATGGGTGACGTGACGGTCAAAGTGTTCAATTGTTTACGAACATGCAGTGATTAAAATCAGGAAAGAAAATTTTGATCGTTTCTCTTGTATTTGCTTGCTACTGTTATACTTGTTTCAATAATATTTTATTCACATTTTCGACCGTTTATTTTTGTGTCCACAATCGATCTAAAATTAGCATTCAATAATAATAAAGCATCTCCATAAGAAGTTCGTCATTTCTATTTTGCATTATTGGACACTTTTTAGTTAACTGTGAAGTAATGTGAGTACTTCTAAATATTTATTTCGAACAACAGAATCTATAAAGGGCATTTAAAATATATTTTTTAGTTTGAAAAGTTTTCTAGTGTTTTTATACTAAATACAAATTTTGATCACTTTATCTTTTGTTGTTTATCAGTTAATATTATCATAACATTTGTGAATGTTATCCTCATTGTTGCGTTAGGTATCAACTGGTATGCATTTATTATTGCACAATTTTCTACGTTAAATATTCAGTCATTATAAAAAACATTAACGATTTTTTAATATTTAAAAGGGGCTGAGATCATTTAATCGATTTTAAAAGATAATTATCTATCAGTGTTCGATATGTATAAATATTTTCGTTTCAAAACGCTTAAAACGGACATTGATTGACTGAGAGAAACTGACAGATGGCTGTACCGTTGCCTTTTTGATTTTACAGTTTAATTGTCGAAGGTCGAGTAAGGGTTCATGCAAGGGTTAATGTCACTGGTCAAGTACGTAGTACAGGTTAACCCTTTTCACTCCACTGGCGCTACTACCGCGACGTATCGGTTGAAGCATAAGTTCGTACCGCATTTCTAACATTTTCAAATAATTTATTTTGCATACAAAAATCAATCAATTGTGTATTTTTCTCCATTCTTCAGAATGATAATTTCTTTCATTATCGTTTAATGGAAAACTCGAAGCGTGGAGTGATACTCATCAAAATTGTCGCGTTTGACGCGTGCCAAACAATTTTCGACCATTATTTTAACAATAAAATCTGTCCCGTAAACGATATAAATTTTTCGGGTGACATTTGCAGCTTTGGGACCTTGATTAATTTCGCAAAGCACGAGATAGATCAGAAAAGTTTGTTTTCTTTACTTTAATACAACAATCAGGTTTTGGTCCTGAAAATTTTGTACCATTAGCTCAAATAACAAATTAAAACGTCACACACACTTAATCAAATACAGGATATTGAGATTTAAGACGTTGAAAGCAACAGTGGAAACAGCCATGCCTAGTCAGACACGCTATATTCTACTGTTTAGTATAAATTTATACTGTTAAGCATAAATCTTGAAGGAAAAAAAATATCTTACTATTTGAACGTATAGTACTTATTATATATTATTATTATTATATCTGCAAGTTATAGTTCACTATAGTTCACTATTTAAGTGTTCCAGTCTTCTAATAAATAAGTAACATCAATTTTTTTTCCATTTTTCCATGTACCCCAGTCTTATCATAAACTTCATTCGTTATCTTTGGTGTATGACACCATGTTTCGAGTTTGTATATCTTTTTTTTTTCATTATTATAATTAGACGGAAGTTTATGCAAATGCATATTTTGCATATGCACTTCCATAAAACAAAAGCGTATTGACAAACATACGTAGGTACGTACCAACATAATATACCAATCGATTAATTAATAATACGATAGTGTTTATCAGGATTCTGTTTATTTGTTCCTTTGTTGTGCTTTTCCTTCATTATGCGGGAATTTACTAACCTTCCATAATATACCGGTCGAATGAGTAATAATACGACAACCTTTTGTCAGAATTTCGTTTATTTGTGTCTTCGTTATTTATAAAAGTTTAGTAAAACGTTAAGTGTTTTGTTGTGATTCAATGCCTTAATTTAACGGAAAGCAACGACATATCTAATGATAAAATATTGGATTGAGTCATAAATAATTTTTCATTTGTATTCTTAAATTTATTGATAATTTGCGGAGGAGCAACGGAGATATGAAGGACATTTTTGTTTTTTTTAATGGAACCATATATTTTTTATTGCATTAGCCCATGCAACCCTTCATTCTCTACATAAAAAGTATTAGGGTGTTTCTGTCGGAAAATCATTAATTCAGTAAATATTTTGACTCGTGCGATCAAACAGCAAAATTTAAATTAAAATACCTCCTAAACTAACAATTTTTCCGCACAAGTACCGTAATATTCTTTTTATTCAGAATGAAGAGCTCCAACCATTAGTATATTACAAAACCCAGCGGCATTATTTAAAAAACAAATCTTTCTGCGTTGGGAGCCGCGAGTATTACTTCGCAACAGTCAAACCAAAATATCTGTTAAACTAACAGCTTTTCAACAAAAACACCGTGATACTTTTTTTATAGAATAGATGGAACTCCGTTAGCCTATTAAAAAAGTTGATGTTTTTATTAAAAAAAAAATTTTTTGCGTCAGAAGTCACGAGTATTACTTTACAAAATTAAAATTAAAATATTTCATAAAGTAGCAGTTTTGTGACACAAGCACTGTAATACTTTTTTATAGAACATGAAGGGCTGCATCGATTATTGTATTAAATAATATATGGTTCCATTAAAAAAAAACGAAAGAGCCTTCAAAACTTTGCTACGCCTGCACCTATTGAATCTATTGACTCTACATTATCTCTCACTCGAAATCAGTCAACTTTTGTCTATTTTCCGGTGTCACCAATAGTTTCGAAGATATTTCCATGGAAAGGTTAAAATAAAACACCCTATACACATATAAATAATTTTAGACGTGCTGGTATTCTAAAAATGAATAAAACTGTTTAATACCACCTTCACTCTTTACTTTACAAGAAAAATAACAAAATGTTTCAAATCACTAGGCCGAAACGCGTAATAAAAGAGCATGAAATAATTTATTCACACTTTCTCGCGAAACACGCTATTATACGCCGGGTAGGTCATTGTTGACCACTATTAATGCAGGGATACACGAGCGTTTAAATACCGTCCGTTTTGATAGACGTCGTAACGATCGTTATAGAAATATATTGTTGTATATTCCAGCCCACACGCGAGAAACGTGCGTCACTGTAAACGCACGTTAGAACGAACATTAATTTTTAGTAGAAGTTTTAATACTGAAACGCATGTACGTCAGCACACGTCTACGAACGTTTAGCATCACACAGTCTGTCCAAGCTCCGGTACGACTGATTTTTTCTTATTTTTTCCTGCAGCGCTATCTCTTAATCAATGACATGGTTATGAAGCTTAACACTTCAGCTATGATCGCCCAAAATTTCAAGGCGCTAGCGTATCTGCGTCATTAGTTTTTAGGTGAAATGTAACGGTACCTCATTGACGCTCGTCGAAAAAGCAGCTTCTGCACGATAATGCAGCGGCGCGCATAATCCAAGATTGTACGCGATTTCTTGGCTAGAAAAGGCATCATAGCGCTAGAACATCCCCGTATTCGCCAGATTTGGCTCCGTGTGACTTCTGGCTATACCAAAACTCAAGTTAGCGATGAAAGGACAGCGTCACGACACCGTTCAGGACATCCAAAGTGCTTCTACCGCGGTTTTAAAGGTGATTCCGAAAACGGAGTACAGTGAATGGTACAGACAATTTTTGAATCCCTCTCAACGTTGTATTGACTCGGAAGGAGTGTATTTTGAATACAAAAAAATAAAAACACAAAATAATTGACGTCTTATACTTTTTTCGGCAGTAGTCGCACCAGAGTTTGGGCAGACGGTGTGTATTGAGGCAAGTGTCGTTAGTCAGACGTCCGTTCTGTAATTACTAATCTCCTTGCCAAGTTTATACAGTAAAGAGCAAAACTAAACACACACACACAGAATTTTAACATAGATAATACTTTGTACAAGTTTAGTTAAACTGGACTTTTATCCGGCTCTCCTGATACTTTTAAAAACTGTTTATAGTTCGCTAGGTCAGTTTATGAACACTCAAACTACGTTAACCCCTTGCCTTATGATTTTTTTAGCAGCCACCTGCACTGAAGTTTATTGTTCGAGTGTTCTAAGGGTGAAACCTAGGAAGAATATTTATCAACATGTACAGGTGTGCTTTGGATGATCCTCTAAAAGTTAGTGGCGTTGTAATATACAATTTTGAAGAATTTATAGTTGAGCGAAGCTGATATTTATAATCTAGAGATCATAATCTGCATCACGAGTGTGACTCGTTAGTATAAGGCAGGGGGTTAATTTAGCGTTTCACTATTACTGTAATATGTTTAAAATGAGTTGTTAGTCTATGCTGTAACAGTCTGTTTCATGTATTATGTATACCATCTGTCTCGACACTTTCAATCATTGTGCAAAAAGGGATTTTCCCGTGTACGAGAGATATTTATGAATTTTTTATTGCTTAAAATTTGAAATAATTTTCGTTGTATATAGTAACACTGAAAAGTTTACTGTTCAGAAGTTTTTGCACGCCACTGTGCTTAGCGGGTGATTCAATGATAGACCTTTCTGTCAAGAAGTGATCAATTTTTCTTGCTTCCTCGCTCCTATTGTACTCGGTTTAGTATATTTGTGAGTTTACATCGACTCCATTCACGTTTCTGCGAGGTTATAGTCTTTCGAATTCTGTTCGATGTAATTACTTTGCTGTTTAACTGCGTGGAAAGTTGGAATCGATCAATCGAAAAGGGGGCAGTTTTCTGTACTTCTCGATAGCTGAAGAGGGGTTGCTGCTTTCAAATTCTTTGCTGCTATATACCTGACTACTTCATTGTTTTGCCTCAACTGCCCAACAGAAAATTGAAAAAGTTTTCAGCAATTTGTGCTATATGACGATAATGAATTTCAAGAGTGAAGATCTTAGGCGTTAAATGAAAAATATTCATCTTTCTTATGAAGTAATTTCAGTTTCTTAGTGTCCCTACATTGAATCCACAGTGTTGCAGTATTTTGTAGTTTAACGTTGTTCATGAAATTTATTTTTAATATTTGATTAATCTTTTTTACCATATTTAGTATATTTAATGTACACTTGCAATTTTTATAAAGATACATTCATTTGGCGAAATAATTATTAGAGTTAAAGTTCCACATATTTGACAATTTGAACTTTGATTATTCATTTAGATCATATGTCTAGAATTTTCTATTATTCACATTTTAAATATTAGTTATGTTAACATTATTAGAGCAAAATATGATGTACATAGACCTGTTGTTCTTTGCAATTATATTTTTCTTTACTACTTTTGTGATATTGATAATTTGTAGGATATATGGGGTTGAGTCGTAAATAACTTTTAAATGTATACAAAATTTTTTATTCATAAAAATTCAAATAGTTTAACTTTTTTATTCATACAAATTCAGATAGTTTAACTTTTTTATTCATACAAATTCAGTTTAACTTTTTTATTCATACAAATTCAAATAGTTCAACTTTTTTATTCATAAAAATTCAAATAGCTTAATTATGCAACTGATCTTAATTTCATATCAGAAAGCAAACAGCCCTGAACCTTATTCATGCTGTAGAAGTAAAAGAAATTATTCTTTAATCAGTTATTTAATAAATTGAAGAAGACAGACTGGGAGTTATTTATGAATCAATCTAATACTATAACGTACTAGGCTATTACGTATAGTGGTTGATTTAGTAAGAGCATGAAATAGATGTTCCTTCGTCTGTCCTTCGAATCACTTGTTGCTCATTCAATCTTTGTATCGTTGGCTCGATCTGAAATATTCTCACGAACATTCAACAATTCTACAAGTGTCATCGTTTCTTTTGAATGTGATTTTTTATCGTACTACATTATTGTATTTATATTAAAATAGTAATTTATTTATAATAGAAGACTCAGTAAATATGTAAGTTTATTGTTAACGAAAACACTAGCGAAACGGAAGCTGAATATACAAAATATATTATTAAATAGAATATATAGTTAATTGTAAGTGAAATATTGCCTTATGGCAAGTAAAAGTTCATTTACAAATACACTTCTTAAATTCACCAATAATACTTTAACAGATTCAATTATTAATATAATTGTTAATTTACTTAGTAATTGCTAGAAACTTCAACAATTAATTGAGAAGCAAAAATATTTGCAGATGACAGGGAAGTAAAAACAACTATAACACAGTTTCAAATTCACTAAGTCTTTAAGAACCGATGTGTACTAGAATTGAGCATTAATTGATTGATCAATTAAGCTCAATTAAAATTAATATGTGAGTTATCAATTGTTACTTATGAATTTTAATTGTGTAATATAATATTGCAATTAATTCTCCCACACATACATTCTGCTACCGTCTCAAATATAATTTCATTAATAAAGAAACATTCCCATAATGAAATATTTTTGAAACTTTAACTAGCAAATATTTGCAGATTATCAAAAGATAATAGATACTCATTTTTTTGGTGTTTGCTTATTACCGAAATATTGTTTAACTTTTAACCAGCACAAATTTGTAGAATATCAGAAGATAATAGATACGTATTTGTTTGTTTTTCCTTATTACTGAAATATTGTTTAAATTTCATTTAATATTTTTAATTAAATATGTTTGAATGTCACGTTTAGTATCCAATTGGAACAGTGTCCTAAAACCATTAAATTTCATTTCCTGAAGAAAAAAATGTTAAATACAAGAATTTTATGTTTCATTACTGAATGACTCATTCTGTGGTTAACGTTCTGCATGAAGTGTCATTTACTGGGAGAAAAGGGTAGAGGCTCGGTCGCTCTAGAAATGGAGGAGATGACTTGCTGCCTCATAACCGAGAAATACTGTATTACCGTACCGTTTCACGAGCTTATGATACGTCACTTGCTATTGACCTAAAGAAATTAAGGATCTTCAAGTTTCTCAGTACCAATAAAACAATTTCGTTCATATCATAAGCTCCGTATAATTTGCTAAATCCTTGAGGATCATTCCGCCTGATTGGGTCGCAACAGAGACGTCTCTATAACACCCTGCTGCATGGAGCATCTTTCTAAAGCATTTCGTCGAATTCGATCGATCGTGACTGGAACGCGAACTCAAATTCGAAGTGGCAGATTTTCACAATCCGGATTATCCCTGAAAATGTGACGGACGCGAAGTTTGCACTGCTCTATACCGTTCTTAACAGACGGATCTTTTTTTCAGCTCATCCTGAAATCGCTCCGTTTTTTTAGCCCGAGTGTGTACTATTTTTACTTACACTCTCCACGATGCTGAATTTAGGCTTGCTGCATTTTCGAGCCACTGATAATGAAAATTGGATACGAGGGCGTGTGCCATGTATACGGCCACTTGTTTTTCGCTGATATTTATTTTCACTGTAACAGCAATATGCTCCCAGTGCGTACAAACTGTGTAATTAAATTCTCCAAAGTTCAGGTGTAAATTGAAATACTGTATACGAATTCAGAGGTTTCGAAGTAACTATAAATTGATTTTTGCAGAATATTTGAAAGCGTTTGCAGCGAGGGGAAAGCAATTTTTATTTTAGTTTTAAATTTTAAATTATGTAGTTTATTAGTAATCTTACCTAATTATTGTGTCTTTCGAATTACGTTGAGGTGCATGATATTTCTATTTTTGATGTAGGATATGATGGTATAAAAATTCAAACATTAGAATTGTTCTTTAACCCTTTGCACTCCATGCATTTTTTTGAAACGATCGACCAACAACTCCAACGTACTTTTGCAGTGTAAATTTTTGAGAACCATAAGTTTTGATTTGAACAGAAAAATGATAAACGTTTATGAATTTATTTAGATTGATTTTTATAAAGTTCTACAGTACTTTTAGAAACAATTTATAATGTGAATGCTTCATATGCTGGGCTGTGATGCAAATTACGAATGTCCCCATAGCGGAGCCAATGTAGCTATGGAATATATTATGCGTGTCCCCATAGTGGAGCCGTCGGAGTGCAAAGGGTTAAATATTATTTCAAGGTTTAGATTTTTTTTTTAATAGAATGGTATATTTTTTTGTTGGTTTGAAGGTAAGCAATTTGTATGCCCATCTGATTCTGCTTTAAGAATAGAACAATTCATGTCTACCATTATTCGAAAGTACACCCCCGTCCATAAGTTATGGGACACCGTACCATTTTTTAATCAATCTGGATTAGGATACGGGTTTGATTGCTTATTGCGATATGAACGATTCCTTTAAACACACTTATGTTTGCACAATATACTTCTGATGATATGGTTAGTATTTTGTGATAATTAATGTAAAAAACCCAGAAATAATTATAGCACGGTTCAAGAGCAGTTTTCCAATGCATTTGATTTAGACGACTTACGTTTCGACTTTCTGATCTGTGGACACATTTGCAGGGATTCTAGACAGAAATCCAGGGATAAATCTTAAAACAAAAAATCACTGCAAGACTGTCAAAATTAGTTTGAGCTGTCATCTCGAAACAGGGAGCTTATATTGATGAGGAAATTTGAAAGTTGTATACATCATTCTCAGTGTATTGTAACATTTAAAAATTGTGTTCAATGTAAATAATCAGTAAATAGTCGTTAGATTTAATATTGCGGGTGTTTAATAGTTTTAATTCAAATGTGAAGCTGAAATTAGTAAGTGTCCCATGACTTATGGACGGGGGTGTATGCATAATTTAGGAGCAATTCTAAGGGATTATATATTTTGTACTGACAAACTATGAGTCCTTGTATGAAGATCGAAACGTTATCACGTTACTTGAGTTTAGTTTCTTTTGCTCTGCACGAAAATTTCCTTGCAGTATATCTAAGGATTCGCTTTGACGTAAAAATCATCTTTGAACGTTGCTCCTCTTTTGAACGCAGACCCAATATGTCTCTCGATGTGTCGCAATATGAAATATACTAGCAACCGTAAAAATTTTCCTTTGCCACTGGAACTTCAACGGGCTGCGTTATCCTTAGCTCTGTTCTTCAAATGAAATCTTCTCCAAAGCTTTTCCTTCTGAACAGATATGGTGGGAAATGATTAAGCGTGCTGTATTAAAAAAGAAATGAATCTTCCTGCCATGAGAGCTATGAACAAATTCGTTATATCGATTTTACGTTTAACCAACTCTATCTACGATAGAAAAAATAAAATGCACCTGTATATTATTCGCAGTTATTTTTAAGTTAGGATATTCTTTTATAAAAATTTACCTGATGATAACAGATACTACACAACTCAAAACAATTAGAAGATTGCTACTGTAAATGGTTCTGTTGCATCAACCAAATGACCAGAAACGATGAGGTGCTATAGACTTGGTAGATTCACCTGTTATTTGTATGATACCGTGAGAAACATTGAATTCAAGGCAATCAGTAAACAAAAATGTACATGAGTGGGTATAAAAATCAGTGACACGGGAAACTGTGAATTGACTTTTCATTGCTTCATTATATGCGTTTATTAAATCGTTGAAGGCATTGCTATCATCAGATAGAGTGTCCCGTTGCACGTAGGAAACACAGCAGGAGTTAATTCTGCATACTAAATTAAGAAAAAAGAAACATACGCCTTGTAAGACTCTGTTTTCGTCTTACAGCTTCTTTTGTGTTGCAATGGCTGCTTGCCTACCTTCAGAGAAATTACTCGAAGTGACAACCTCCAATACAGGTGTGAATAAGTCTTACCATCGATTGTCGAACGTGTTGTAACAGGCCAGGTGTTGTAAGGATTTGGAAGCAGCCTTCATTAACACATTGACTAAGTGTTTTAACACTATCAATTGGAGTTTTGTAAATTGGCGATTTTAAATGTCCCCATAAGTAATAATCAAGTGGATTCAGGTCCAGAGAGTGAGGTGACCAGGAATTGGGGCCTGCACGACCCATCCATTTGCCAGGGAATCATTTACCTAAGGAGCATCTTGTTTCTTGACTAAAGTGTGGTGCAGGTCCATGGTGCATAAACCACATACGACGTATGATATCCAGAGGGACATCACTCAGTAGTGTATTTCATTAATTTTGCAAGGAGTTACAGTAAGTAGCTCCTGTTAATCTTGGAGGCAGAGGGAGGGTCCTATCAAGTTGTCACCAAGGATACCTGCCCATACATTAATGCTAAATTGCTGCTGATGTATACGGAAATTTTCACGTTTTCGTGTGTATTTATTATTGTTGTTGATAAGAAGACTGGATCTGGCACGTTTTTGGTGACTGGTAGTAATTTCTCTAACACTGTGTAATTTTCGGCTGGTAGCTTCAATGGCGTTTGCAACATGAGTCTGAAGTACTTTGTTCTCATTTTCAAAGGCCGAAGCACGTCTGTTTATGTTGTTTGAACCTAACAGCATTGCTGATGTTAGGGCTTCAAAAGCCTTATTTTCCTTGGTGCCTAACGTGGGGCATCAAAAGCATCTCTTTACCCTCGAAGGACCACTTCTGGATAGAAGTTAAAGACTTCGTTTTGACAACTAAAAATTTATCCGTATTTTTAGTATGGATCCTAAGTTTATATGTACAAATTTTCATAAAAATTCATGAACATTTTGCTAGAAAAATTGGCAAAAATATGTAAATTTTAATATATTTCTTAAATAAATTAATTTTTTGAAAATCTGTTTACATAGCCAGATTTGGTATTAAAAAATAGACAAACTCTATATTTAAACTTTTTGTCTATTTTCAATAGCTTTCGAGTTATACTACTAAATAGGTTTTTTACCCCCTACTACAAGGGCTGCTTTCACCCCGTCAAAGTGGACGATCGCCGATATAAAAAAAATACGTGTCCAATATTTTTTCGAGGTCTATATCATATCCAAATTTCATCAAAATCGACGTGAGTCAACTCCGTAACATTCCTCGTTAGCATGATCCAAAACGGTATAGAGCAAATACTATTATACTTTCGTGATATTGATAATGTGTAGGATACATGGGGTTGAGTCATAAATAACTTTCGATGTATACAAAATTTTTTATTCATAAAAATTCAAGTAGTTTCATTGTTTTATTCATACAAATTCAAATAGTTTAACTTTTTTATTACAAAACGGAATAGAGCTAACAATACATGTCATTACGTCACAGAAAAGCAAGTGGACCTTGAAGAAAAGAAATTCGACTGAAATTCAGAAATATGAACGTCTGATCACTAACGTTGATCCTTTTTAAAAATCTATGCAAATTTAAAAATTAAATTAAAAGTAGAAAATTACGAAATTACTTTATGAATTTTGTGCTGCATTTTGAAAATTTTTGTACCACGTGCACTATAGATAGATTTTATAAGAGGATCGTACCCATATTCCCCCCTATAAATTCGTAACTAACTAAATTTCTCTCCTTATATCTGACGTTGCTTGTCTGAGCAAGGGAACATCGTGTCGTGGTATTTTCTTAATGAGCCAAGGGATCTCTTTCTTCCTTCCATCAGGGTAAATGACGTTGCATAATTCAGTTTGCGAGAGGCGTCTTCGCAGTTTGTCCCCCCTGGCAAAATGTGAAGGTAGTGTAGTGCTTTTTGTGATAGCATGGGAAACAATTCGATCACTCACAATCGAAAAATAGCGTGTGCTCAAACATTTTCGTAATCGATGTGTACATTCGACACGTGTACCTCAATTTTCTTATACAACCAATAAACATGAGATTGTTATAAACTAAAGTATCATATTTACAGTGTCTCACGAAATTGTTCAAATATTTTCCTAATTACTTTTCCGCCTTAATTCTAGCGCAACCAGGCAACTACAAATTTTTCAAACGTATTTAAAATGTTATTTATTAAAGATGCCATATCTTTGCTTCAAATAGCACTGCCTTAAAAAACTGTCAAATAGAAGAATATTGAAGGAGCATAATGATGTGAACAAATTGGTGAATCACTGTATTAGTGAAATAATACATAACTGTTAGAGTTAGGTATGTTCCTTGCAATGAATTTACCTCTTGTATTATCATAAATACAGTAGAACCTCGATTATCCGAACACCGGTTATCCAAAAACTAGTCTTCATGTATGAGTTAGGAGCTATCATTATCTTTAGTGGCACTATGTATCTAATTCCATACCATATATATTTTATATTTATTTATTTATTTATTTGTAAATTGTACGGGTATAAACCCAATGTGTACACATAAGTAAGAACTATAACAAAAATAAAAGAAATGAAGACAGTCACACAATGTAGTATTAAACAAAAAGGCAATTGTAAAGAAATTATAATAAAACATTATCTAAGCAGTGCGCAGTGCTAAGTGTAAAGATTTTTTACAGCTAGGAATAGAGCCACTGAAAAAATCAACCTTATCCGTAACTGTGTTGGCAGATTTTAATATACGAATAATTGGATCACTAGAACCATATTTAGTTTTTATGGTAGCATAATGAAATACATGACTTCTTCTAAGATACCTTGTGGGAGCATAAAAGTGAATAAGTTCTAATAATTGAGGACAGGAGATATTCTAACATGAAGTTATAATTTTTCTGCAAAATACAGTTACAGTGTGTCATCCTTTTACCAATTATAGTTCTGTTAATAGAGGTTCCGCTGTAGAACTTTATCCATACAACAACCTGACAACTTCACCATGTCTCCTCCACTGCTTCGAACTGTCAGCGAAGCGAGCAGAATTCATTTTCGTGCAGAACGTTGTCACGGTACTTATGCAGGCTGTTTAGATTTTTCAGTGTACATATTTACAGGCATCTCTTTCCTCTGTCTAGTTAATGCAATTTTAACGAGGCACAAAGTCGGCCGTGTCGTGTGACTTGGTGCTTGACGGCTCATGTCGTTACAGGGTCCCCCTGAACACAGCCAGGATCGATATTCTCCCTCGAGCCGCATGTACGCCAATCGATGGACTTCCGGTCTACGAAATCGACACCCTCGATTACTATTACCTGCCTACGAACGAGAGGTTTCTTTGTACGCGTGGAGCGATCGTCTTGTAAGGAAGTGGGCGTTTGGGACGCCCTCGTGGTACAATTTTTATCGAACACCTTATGCGACATTCGATACAAATTCTTGTGTCCAAGTCACGTTGAACTCGTGAGTTAGGAGGGTACAAAAATGTCACTCGAATTGTGGTAGACTGGGGTCATTTACACCGCCATCCATGAGTCACCGGACACCCGACGAATGTAGATAACTAACATTTTAACATCATTATACTTAACTCTTAATTACTGTAGAACGTCTGCGAGTCCGCTCTAAATTTTCATTCATCCCTATTTCCCTTCCTGCTTTGACCAGGTGGCAGAAGCTCATGATATACATAGGTCACGTTTAGGTCCTTTTCTGTTTCACCAGATGCAGAGTATTCTCTCTTGTTGGTGGATACTGGATTTAGAAACAGCTGGGAGCTTCTCACGGAGCAAACACTTAGCTTCCTTCCTTACTGGATTATCGTTTGTAATCCATTTTTCGTCGTCAGTGACGAACCAGTCTGAAAAAGGCTGAAAATTAGACTGTGCCAACAGCGAGGAGTATATTGTGGTACGGGTGGCCAAGTGGGTTTCGTTAAATTCATGTGGAACCCATTAGACAAATTTTTTAACATGTATCAGCTTGTTCATACGCTGAGATACTGTTGTATGATCAAATCCTATTCTTCATCTATGCCTCTGGTAGATAAAAATGGGTCTTCAAAAAGTAGAGCCTTTAGGATGTCATCATTGAAGTTCGAGAGCCAGCTAGTGCATGGTGTAGCTCAGAGATTGAATTTTCATCTCGAAATTTTGAGAAGCATCTTTGAACAGTCCTGACATCTACAACAGTCTGCCCTAATGTGCTATACACTCTTCATAGGCAGTGGAGCTAACTGTTTAACGCTTCAGTTGTATTCATCACTTGTAGTTTGTACGGTAGCAAGTTGGATCACGCCATTATCTCCTGGGTGGATGTACACTCAGTACTCTTTTACTACTCTTTCATTCAGTACTACTCCCATGGGCCAGCAGACTGGTGCAGTATCGTCCTTTTTGTCAAAGTCCTCCTGACTTTGGATGCTTGTGCCACTTTTTTTACACTGTTAGATCGTTGAGATATTCGTTGTTTCATGTGAGTTGCCACGAGGATAACCGACCTGCTTTGATGGAAGAAAGATCGCATTTGGGAGTGGTTGTTAACTCCTTTGACTCAACGATCGAGACTGGCTCGTTATAGTAACCTATTGCCAAAGTATACAATGACAGGCTGTAGTGTTCATAACGATCGAGGTACCAGGTTTCACTTGTGGATATTTTATAATAATTATAAACAGGGTCAGTTTTTGTCGATATACGCAAGTGGAAGCAGTATTTTTAGTGTCCTTTATTGTGAAATGTAGTATCATAATCTGAATTAAATGGTACGTCAAGGTGTTAAGGAGTTAACTATTAGAAAATGACCGAGAGTGAGAGGTGTGAGGTCGGTGGGCTCAAAGGATAGAGGACTGATAGAGCGGGTGTTGAAGATTGCTTCAATTTTGCGAAGCAAGTTGCACATTGTTTAACAGTGAACAATCAGAGGCTTGAAAATGCAGTAAGCCTAAATTCAGCAGCCTAAAATAGTACACACTCGGGCTGAAAAACGGAACGATTTCAGGATGAGCTGAAAAAGGGATCCGTCTGTTAAGAACGGTATAGAGCATTGCAAACTTCGCGGCCGTCACGTTTTCAGGGATAATCCGGATTGTGAAAATCTGCCACTTCGAATTTGAGTTCGCGTTCCAGTCACGATCGATCGAATTCGACGGAATGCTTTAGAAAGATGCTCCATGAAGCAGGGTGTTATAGAGACGTCTCTGTTGCGACCCAATCAGGCGGAATGATCCTCAAGGATTTAGCAAATTATACGGAGCTTATGATATGAATGAAATTGTTTTATTGGTACTGAGAAACTTGAAGATCCTTAATTTCTTTAGGTCAATAGCAAGTGATGTATCATAAGCTCGTGAAACGGTACGGTATTACAGTATTTCTCGGTTATGAGGCAGCAAGTCATCTCCTCTATTTCTAGAGCGACCGAGCCTCTACCCTTTTCTCCCAGTAGATGACACTTCACACCAAACGTTGACCACACAATGGGTAATTTAGCAATGAAAAATAAAATTCTTAGATAGGACAAATATTTATGTGAACTCTTTTTATTATTTATGTGTCCTGAATCCACCGCTGAAGTTGTGCCCTCATATTATGGTACATCCTGTATAGCAGGGGTGGGCACTTTTTATTAGAAATGAAAATAACAAATGAAAGGACAAATAATTATTCCAAATGAAATAACCAATAAGTTTATTTGAAAATACGGATGTATGCAAATAAATTCCAAAATCTCATTTGAGAAATAGAATATGCACAAATGATTTATTTCCGAAATATTTGGTTATTTTAACCAATACTACATAATAACAAATAATAGATAATCAGAATATAAACATTATGGTAAATTTAAACACTGCTTTGAAATGGAAGTTCCAGGGACGATAGAAAAACATCTTTATTTTCCTGGTAAAATCAAATGACAAATATCTAAATTTCAAATAAAGTAACAAATATTGAAATAATGCATTTGTTAAGTATATTACTGAAATAATATCAGCTAAGATAAAGTGACAGAACAAGTAACAAATAAACTAAAAGTTTTATTTGAATAATTATTGAATAAAAGTTTATTTCGAAGACGTTCAGACCTACTGTATAACTTTGAAAGTTACTACACTTAACACTTTGGGTGCCACGCTCCATTAGCCGAAAACGGCAAACTTCCTCAATTTTTATACGAAATGAATCTAACCATGAATTCTACCATTTTTAATCAATAATGTCAGCCACATTCATCATTTTTTTACTGCTTCTATTAGAGCTGATTAACCAACTATGAACTGATGAACCAACTGATGAACTAACCAAGTAAGTTCTTGCCGTTTATCGGTGTTGAAGTGTTTTGTTTTTGTGTGACAGGACAACTTTGTAGAAACGGAATAGAGAAGTTATCAAATCGTTGGAAGAAGGTAATAAAAGCCGACTTTTCTGAATAAAATATTGTTAAATCCACTTTATGTATCATTTATCTCTACTGATGAAAACGACAAGAGCATTCTTGTTTACCTAATATTTTTAATACATTACATGATCAAATAAAAAATTATTGAATCTACCTGTCACCCAGATACGTGTGACGTGGCACTCAGAGTATTAAAGGGTTAATTTTAGATAAAAGAAATGATTTTTTCAGCTAATAATGTTACGTGCAATTTGAATGTGCACGTGGAAAGCATTTGTATTTGTACACGTAGAAACTCTGCTAATTGAAGTGGGCATTGTCAAAGTACTTACATTATGTGATTATCGATTACGTATAAGTTTGTACGGGCTTCTCAGGATGAAAATACGGCCGCGATTGTAGAGACCATTCTATTCAGCCGAGTTCTATTGCGTAATTGAATGTACTTGCCTGCCGCAGGATGAATGTTGCGCAACCTGTTCCCTTCGACGTATCGAGTCGCATCCCTTGTTGCATCTGACCATTTTTCCGTTGGAAAAGGGTTTTATTGGAAAGATCAAAATGAAATAGCTGCTACCCGCGTTCCACTGCTTTCAAGATATCTGCAGTCGCGAACTCACTGGAAGCTCCGCGCATATTGCAAGAGAACCGTAAGATATTTTTAACGAAATTGCTGCAATTCCACGATACGTCCTCTTCATTTTCCGAAGTTCCCAATTGGAGCATTTCATATAAAACGTAATGGTAAAAATGCTTTTAGAAGCAAAATTAAATATTAGGTCTGCTGAGAAATTCTGTCTGTTCAGCGCACATTTACTTTATTAATGAATTAATAATTTCATTCTGTAAGAGGCCATGTTTATGAACATCAGAGATAGCGAAAGAGTTAATGTACCTCGACAAACAGTTTCAGATCACATCCGACACCTTGGGTTCGTATATTATTTTCTTTTATTTAAAAAACGGCCACAACCTTTCGGCGCGCCTAATATTTTCATGGGCACTTGAGATAATTTTAATGAAAGAAGAAAAAATGTAGAAAGGGGGCATTATTTCAATGCTTATTACAGATTGAGATATTGTAAACTTGAACATACGTATACAGTGAGTTTGATTAATTTAATATCACGAAATAATGCAAAATGTACCAAAATTTCGTGTTGAGTATAATACTATTTATACAGAGCGTTCCATAACTGGTGGTAAAATCAAAGAAGTGATTCTATAGGAAAGAATTCATCAAAAATATACAATATAATTTTGTTTTCCTGAAAAATGGCTGCAAATTTTGTTAGACAAAGAGCACTGTTACTATACTGACTTAACGTGGAAAATGACAACATGGTCCGCCAATTGCAGGTCTTGAACCGTCTTATCAGATAGCAGAATACATCAGAATTGAACTTTTATCGCCCCTTAGATTCAAGGACAACAAAAGTTAAATGCGATTATACATTTCGCTGATCTCGAGATAGTGTATGAATAGCGTAAGCGTATTTTATAATTTACAATCGAAGACGTGACCTTAAACGGCCAAGACTACGTGCCTCTACTATGTATTATCTGGTGAGTTTAAGAAAATGTATCACGTACAGTGAGAAGTATTCCAGACGCGAATGAAGATAGGATTTGTTGGAGCTTAATGAATCCTGCCTTCAGGGTCCACGTCTAAATTGCCCAGCAATATATCTCTAGAATTGTTAGACTTATTACATCTACCGCGTCTCACGGTTGATCATGTTACCCACTTTATGCTCTTTATTGATGGTTTTTTCCTGTCTACTGCGTTCTTCTGAATTTCTCTTTCTACGGCGGCTCTTTCTGCAGAAATATTTATTTTTTCGATTTTCTGCTTCTTTTATGTAAGATATCCTGGAATTTATTTTTAATAAAGCTTTGTGAGTTGTTTTGTTTGTGTGAAATTGCAATGAGTTTGAGAAACGAAATTTGTAGTTAGAAATTTTATTTTTTATTAAAGAGAGAGATCGATTCAGAGGAAGTATATTCTTAAGGCATTGTTCAAGAAAGTATGATTATTGTCTTGGACAAAATCGAGCTTAGAATGTTCTATATGTAAAATATGTTAGAATATTATTAATTTTTGGCGAATGATTTTTGTAGAAAAAAGAATTTAACGTTTAAAAATTTACTGCATTCATTTTAAACATATAGATTCATTTTGGGTTGATTTCAACCTAAAATTAGTATCATTGAATTTGTTGTTAGCCAACATTTTAACTGTTGTCCTACCATTTTGGTAATGTTTATTAGCAAAACTGTTAGCAACAGGTCTTTGTTATGGTAATCCAAATTTTCATTGAAAAATTCTAAACAAAGCAGATCCTTCACATTCCATCACATGCACAGTATAATTTTTATAATTTATACTATATTCCTCATACTATTTCCCCAAAATCTAGTTACGACATTTTCTTTAATTTTAAAAGAATGTTTTCGAATTCTCTTAATCGATATCTAGCTATAATCTTAAAACATTCAAAACATTGAATTCAATGAAGTTTCCTTTTTGCAATTTAAAACGTTCACTTGCACATTTCTTAAATTATACATTATATAAAATATCGGAGCACGATCAAGATTATGTATTACATCTAGCCTTGTATCAATTGCATTAAATTTGCCTTATTTAATTACGGACATGATACACGATAAAATTGGTATAATCATTAGATACATACACTTTTGAAATTACTAATCTCACGAAGCATAAAGTCAACAATGAATAATTTTGCCTGAAAACTTTGTTTCATATCGCCAGTAGCTTTGCGTTTGCCGAGTCTAGCCGTTCCTAAAATTTTTCGATTTTGTCTCTCACATTCGGAAGTTGCAGCTTAAAACTTGCCGTTCGTTAGAAGCGAGGATTTCGGGAATATACGTGTGCACATTTGCAGAGATTCGTGTGTATGTGCGTTAGAAAGTGTGAGTACGCTTACAAAAGGATTGCGGGAAACCAGCAGATGGTATTGCGGTCGTTAGGTAGATTTAGAAAGTCTACCGAGTGTGTTTTTTTACAACAAGGCTGATCAGTACAGGTAAATTTGTGTTCACGAATGGAAAAGAATTTCACACTAATTGTTTCTCGCGAGTAAACATTATTCGTTCTAGACTGCTGGTCATTATGCAATTTAACGTATTCGAGTATATGCAAAATGTGCATTATTATGATGTTATTATTAAAATATCCAGATAAAGTTGTAGTGTACAACTTTGAGATACCTGCACGTCAGGCATAAGTTTGAAAAGGACTGTAAAATCAGAACTTTGTTTTATTACAAAAAAAGAGAAAAATGTAAAAATTGTAATGATTTAATTGTAATGAACAGTTTATATGCAAAAAGTTATTTAGTCCACAAGTGCTACCTTCGCCATAAATGATGTTTCAGTCATATAAATTCAGATATTCAGGAAATGTAAACTTGTTAAAAAGATTCAGACAATAATTTTTTTCTAAAATCCATTTCATGTTAGTATACTAGCAATTAAATCAATTATCGAGCAATCATTAATTACTAACTCGTTGAAGATATTCTTTATATAATTACAAAAATTGAATCAACAAATTGGAAAACATGACATCAGCATATTTTTGAGGGCACCAGCAAGTTTCTTTTAACAAAAAAGCTAATGATTCATTTAAAAACGAGAAAAGTGTCAATTATCAGCTCATTCCTTATCACCCGTGATATAATCATTTATATCTCTATATTTATGATCATCTGCCAAAATTGTCACACAATACTAAATTAAAGAGAAGTATTATCAATTAATAAAAAAAGTACCTAATTATTCCACGCGACAGTTCAACAGTTCATGCAACGTTATTCTCATTGTTAATTGAACGAAAAAATATTCGTACGTTTCTAAAGAATTATAAAAAGAGCTGTTGCATACAAACACACAGTTGGTCCATGAAAGTGCTTCAAACTGCAAAGGGAACCAAATGTTTCACCGAAATGAACAAACTCAAGTACAGCTTCACGTACGGTAAAATTGAGTTTCAAGTATTGGGTTACATTCTCACGAACACACCACAATTCTCGTACAAATTGTTATTGAGCTGTTGACCTAAAAATTCGTTTCACTGCAGATACTGGTAAATCCGAAAATAAATTGTTTAAAAGATTCAGAAGCTTTATCATGTGTTCGATGTGTACACAGGTCGAGGGATCTGCAAAATCTCATCTTAAATCTAACAATAAATATTTCTCTTACGTCTGAAAATAAAAAGAGAGTGTTAAGAATGAGATCATATCGTTCGAAATAGTAGTATAAATATGATAATAAGTACAAAAGTAAATTCATGTATGCAAGGATGGGATCTTTGTAAAGGATACTTCATGTATGGTTTAACAGAGATTGAATGTATGAAAATAATGTAAAGATGGTAAATATAATGTAATAGGAATGCTCAGTGTGACTGTAACTTTACTTCAATCCAGTGATGGCCACGAGAGCTCCAGTCTCCCCTCACTCTAGGTCCATTCCCCTCATATTGGTTGTGATCTGCGACGACGATTGACCGAGGGGAACGAGGAGGGAACTGAAAGGAGGGGAGTGGACCTAGAGTGGGGGAAGACCAGAGCAATATAGCAGTCACTCCTGGGCTCAGGACACCCTTCACACTTCTAAAACATACGCAGAAACATGGCTGGGAGTAATAAATAAAATAGGCAGAGACTGCAAAATCAGAAGGATATCTATAAATTGCTTTTATTGTACAATTTATGTGATTATTTCACAGTTCGAAGTATTATTGATTTTTAATAAACTATTACGAACTTCTAATACAGTTCGAGAGCACTATAGATTACGTCTGTCATTCCGAATCGACGCGACTGTTTCACACAGTTTCAAGGAACTCGGGGGAAGTTCTCTTGAATAGACACCGCCAGAGCAACGTTATGCAATTACATAATACTTCGAGTTGTCAGTTCCATGAGTTTTGTTTCCTATGACAACTTACGCTCAAGTAAATACAAACTAATGCGCACGCTGTATACTTGGTAAATATAAGATTGGCGCACGTCAGGTATCATTTTATCGATAAAACTTTTGAAGATGCATGCCCCTTCGTATTCCACGTTATACGTACAGTTTAATTGGAACAACTTCAGTGCTAATTGGTAAATGTTTTCTTTTTAATTTTTGTACTGAGCTTTAGAAATATTCACCAGGTAAACCTTCATTCAGTGGTAACGTTGATTGTCAATGGAGTAGATAACGTTTATAGAAACTTACCAAGACCTTTCTAGTTCAAAGTGATCTAATGATTGTTTATTGACCCTCAACGACAGTGTTCAGTTTGTCGCAAAACATTGTCCGTCGACAAAGTGTTAAGTTGTCTCTGCTGAACTCACAAGCTCCTGCATGAATTTTGTATGAATACGGACAGAACTATACTTAGCGACTCTAGCGGTGGCCTGGAAACAATGAATAATAAAACACCTCAAAGTGGATTGTTATTTAATATAATAGAAACTCATGTTGTCTTTGTTTAACAGTAGAACTACCAAGGCAGTCAAAATGACTGGTTTGCCATTTTACTATGTACGATTTATTTTTGAAAACTGTTATGTTTATTTTGAATTGATGCTGGATAATGCTGAAGAAAAATATGAATAAACATTGTCTCCATGAATTACGTATTTTTTCTAGAACGTGACATTTTGATCGCATAAAATGTGAATCTACTGTTCAATCCTTTCTCTGCTCTTCTAATGATTTGTTAGATATTGCAAGGAATCTTTCAAGACTAGTTTGAAACGAAGATTGAAGGAAGTCATTCTCAAAATAAAGTCATGAAATTTACAGAAATTTTCTGATAAAGTGCCATTATTTCGGTTATAAAATTTTCATTGGACACTTCAAATTCACGTGTCAAATATGCTCATACTTTGGATAAAGTTCGAATACCATAGAAGCACTTATAATATTTTAAAATACTTGAAAATAACAAAATTGATCTGCACATTTTAAGAGAAATAGATCCTGTCACTTGTAATCTTCCTATGAGCTCAAGATAAGAAGTAAAATTTAAAAAAAAGGAACCTTTCATGCAATTTTTTAACAGTTTCTTCCATCGACTAGAAATTGTTTCCTAATCCATCTCGATACAAATAAAATCCTTAGAACAATAAAAATAATATTCCATTTTACGGATTCAGTGTCTCAAAGCAATGTATCCTTTTTTACAACAAAGCATTCAGAAATAATTTTTAAATCGCTGTTTTCTTGTCGTTGTCCTTCACGCATGTTTCCATAAGCCTAAGCGTTTGATTATTCGTGCATTCATGAGATGTGCATTTATCAACTATTTTTACTTCAGCAATAAAAGGGGCACGTAAGAAGGGGCACTGAGACAACTAACATTCGTTTATACACATTCAGTATACGTGTAATGAAAATGATGAGCTTGTCCTCGTTCGTCTCTTTTTACTGTTAGAACTGTATTATTTAATTACAGATTACTAGTTGAAGACAAAAGACATTAATATATTATAAAACATGAAACACAATCTATAATATTTTTTCTTAACACTTTGCAAAAAAGTGAGTCGTGCAGACATTTTAGGTGGAAATAAATCATGTCAATCAGCAGATATTTTCTGCGACTCCGCTGCACTCACATGAGGTTTCTCAAAGTTAGTGGCTGGAGAGCAGTCGAACTAGGGAATATTTTTTAAGAAAATACCACAAGTGGCTTAATCAAGGTTTACTCCTACAAATTGACCACCACCTTGATACGCCAAGTATATCTCCTGGGAAAAAAGAACGACCCCTTGAAAACTTTGATGATTGCTGTACTGTAGCAAAGAAAAAAGAGTCAACCTTTATTGGATAGCAGGGATCCAAGATACCAGGATTTGGTTCCTTTTGGCTTCGTATTTAATAAAATACAAAAACCCTCATCAGTGTATCTTTCGTAGTTTCCTTGTAATTAATTCCTAAAGATAATTCCTAAAGGGGGCCTCCCCTTTATTCTTAAAATATTGCATTATTAATAAAAACTTTATGCGCTGCGGACTCTTTTCAACAGCCTATTCAATGTTCTTCCCATGGGCTGTCACGCAGAGTAGTGTACCCCCGGGAAATCAACGAACTAATATGGACCTCTTAATTATTTCATGCTCAACAGGCTTATCTTTTCATACGTAGGTTTAAAACTGAAAAAAAAAAGTAAAATTCTGTGAAACAGATTGCGGTCTTAATTAAAACTTTACAGCATTTTACTATTCTAATAACATATTCGAAATTAGTATTATTAGATTGGCAACTAAATTCACGATCTTCGAAATATTTACATGGAACGTTTATTAATACGTTGAGAGCCACAGTGAAAACAGCCATACGTAGCCAGACATTATATGATTTACTATTTTTTATATTAATCGTAAGGAGAAAAAAGGTTTGAGTACTCAATCGTGTTCTTCTCTTCCTACATTATTGTTTCAGTATGAAGTTTGCTTAGAATTTTGTGACAATTAATAATTATTTCATTAAATTAAATTTGAGTTACTGGTTACCAATTAACGTTAACTGTAACACATAACTTTATTTCTAAAAGATTTCTAAAAAAAGTCATGTATTCAATTTATTTAACAATATTAATGGAGTACTTAATCAAGAGTTGATTGAAATCGCTTCAGAAATTTGAGAGAAAATAGGTAATAAATTTCGGCATTTTTCTATACGGAGAAAAGTTCGGTTATGGGTTCCCCTAACGTCCACGGTAGATATTCCAGTCTTTCAGGACTTGTTGGCGTTTGCACGTGCTCTGCCGTCTAGTTAGCAAAGTTCACAGTCTCTCGAAGGACCACCCTTATATTAAAGGACAACACGGTTCGCTTGTGACGTGGTTTATTAACACTCTCAGATTCCTATGTTCTGAATACTTTGCTAGGATAATTATAAAAGATCGAAGGCGCTATCAAGCTATTCAACTATGAAACTGTAGAGTGAAACAGTCTAATTTTTTCAGTCAGAAGTTTGCAAACATAATGCGTCGGAGGCTCCTCGATATTCAGCTTTTGTTAAAAAAAAAAAACATTCCGAAACAGTCTGATATTGTTCTCCTATACTCGTCAGAACGATGTTTGTTCGACTCCTTTTTCGTAGCAGGTCTGGCACCTCTGTTGATATCTTCCACTTGGAACGCAGGAAGAGAGAATCTTTTCTGCACGGATAAATGCGGTGTGTTTATCGACTATCAGCATTAGTTTCCTAGGATATACCGCTGCTCGTTGCTAGAACGTGTACGTCGGGTGAAAATGAAAACACACGGCGGTCATTGTAAATTTGCTCGCGAGAAACAACCGTGAAAGGATTTGTACAGGGTGTTCTATTTTGATCTTACCACGCAAGTATCTTCGAAACCATTACTAATACCGATAATTATTTCAGACAACAATTGAATCATTTTGAGGGTGACATAATGTGGTGTCAATAATTAATTTACTGGTGCTGGAAAAAATTCTATTCGGATAACAGATAACGGGTAAGAGTAACGTGATACAATTTTATTCATCACTAACGAATAAGAATTTATTCGAATAATAATTTGTTTGAACAAGAATTTATTCGGATAAAAACTTATTCGTATTAGAATTTATTTATTTATTTTTATGTTAAGTTATTGCACTACAGGGCCAGTCCTGTATACAAGTAAATAAATAAGTAAATAAAATTACTCAAATGTTGTCTAAAATGTGTTTTGGTATTACTGATAGTTTCGAAAATATTTGCGTGGAAATATTGTAATGAGACACCCTGTATGTCTTCTCGAAGCTCCAGTTTAGTATCCCCCTAGTCTTGTAATAGAAGATTGCGAGCTCGGTGAAATATTTCGACACGAAACTCGATTTACAGCAACTGGTATGTGAAAACGACGATTTGACGCCAAATCAATCTTATCAAAACGATTTACGAGCAGCAGCCAGATGCAAATGAAAAATATCGTTTCCTGGTCACGTCGAATGCGTTTCACGCTATTAGTAACAATCTCAGCATCCCATACGAGTCGTCATAGTTCACTATTTTTTGTAAGCAACGATAACTATTCTCTAACCGAAATTACTAAACTTTAATGAGACTCATCTGCGCCACCAGGTGATTTATACTGAAATTATCGTAATCATCAACCAAATTCTTACTCTACCTATCGTTTATTTAAAAATACTGTACGCTTAATTTTAGTGAAATTTAATTCAATTTTAACACGTAGACTGACTTGGGGATACTGGTAACTGTTAAATTCTATTTAGTTAAATAATTATTGATTTTGGCAATATTCTGAGCGAATTTTACATTGCAAGATTAACACAGAGAAGCATGGAGTACTTACACATTTTCTTTCTCTGTAATTTAGAATAAAAATAACAATTTATATGGCGTCTGGCTAGGGGTGGCTGTTTCCACTGAGACAGAGACGTATTAATAAAATTCTGCTTAACCTCTTGAGGGATACTGACACGTATGTGTACGTTTAGTATATTTCTCTAATTCAATGGTGATAGACAAAAATATGACATCTAATAGCCATGTGTGTGTATATTATTTTTCTTACAGATCTTTAAATTTTTTTAATCCCTGATTCCTTATTTTGTCAATATGAATTTATATCGAGCGAATATTACTTTTCCTAGCTTCAACAAATTTGTCCCTGAAAAGGTTAATAATGTGTTACTTCTTCCAATATTATGTAAAATCAAATATTTGCCACTTATTTTCAAAATGTACGAATAGAAATAATATTTTAGGCTGTCAAAACTAAATATTCGTAAAATAGTATTAATTTATTGGATTATTTTACACAACGACTGCAGCTGAAATTGTGTGCCTTGGAGTGTTCACTGAAAAGATTAAGGCCTCGAGCAAACACATTTTTTTACTCTGGATCGATAGAATGGGGTTAGAGAATTGTGTGACAATGTTTGAGGTACTGAAATGAGAAGAAACGAAGATTCTCTTGGGGCAGGGTTGGTTGTATGGCATTAAAGAGTTATATGACCCGTGGGCGAGGAAACTTGCAGCTGCAGCTGCTGTTGCTGCACGGTACTGATAAATTTACACTGTAAACCGCTGCTTGTAACAAATAGTTTTATGGAGGAAGGAGACCGGCTTAACGAAATGAACTGGAGGCTTAAAACAGAAATTGTTTCGGTATCGGTATTTTTTCAGTTAAATTAAACCGTAACTAAAATCCATACTGATATTCTCTGGTTTTTGTCTACTCAATTTTACTTTTATGTCACTTTCTGTATTTTGTGGTTACACAAGTTGTTATAAAATCGATGGTTTTCAATTTGGCTACCTACAGTACTTGCTAGTTTAAGTGATTTCGTGATGGATTAATCATTTTTTATTAACACGTTCTGTGCCACGTGTACATGAATCAATTTGAATTTGTTCACATAACTACCAACCCTTATGAAATTTTGAGTAACATTCACGTTGAAGTGATAGTAGAAATAGAAAGTGTAATATCGAACAGATAAATATTTGTACAATCAACCATGTCTATTAATAAATAGCCATTTTCACGTGTCTGCGTAGTTACGGATTTTTCTACTGTCGCAGCGAACGTCTTAACACTTTAATTGTAATTGCTAATAAGAAAACAGTATTAACGAATTCTGAAGAAAGAAGCCTCATTTTGTTTAATTTTCAGGAAACCTGTTGCTTTAAATTACGCATAGGAAATTTTATTTATGTTGATTTCGAAACCAAAGGCAGGATCTAAAAATCATTGATACATCAAAAACATTGACAAAAATAGTTCTAAAATGTGCTCTAACATATAATTTGGAATCTTAATTCTACGTGAAAAAAAAGTATTCAAGACTTCTGTTTTATAATCAATTAAACACCAACAACCGAGTATTTGTAAATTTCAATTTTCAAATTTTCCCTATTTTATTATTAATCACTCTAAACAATTTCAATATTTATTTCTACATTGTATATTTTATGTATACAACCAGACATTTTGTTAAATGTTGTACAATCATTGTACGAGCATACAATTCCCAAAGGAAATAAATATCTCAAATATTGCAATTTTATTTATTTTTTTAAACATCTATGTCGTAGATTTAATTTTAAATCTCACATGGTGCTATTTTTTTATTTTCAGAAGAACTCCTACAAATGACAGTGTATTTTCGTTTTTCTGCCGCTCCTTCGATTCGAGTCACTATAATAGAAATAGAAACAGTAAGAACGGGGGTTGTGTGGCATAGGAGGCGGAAAAAGAGGGAGCGAGAGGTGGATGGAACGGGAGGGGTAGAAAGAGGGTGAGAGAGATTCGTTATTGATTCGAACTCGACACAGCTTGTGGCACAGTCGTAGCAGACCATATCGTCAATGTACGGAATCAGCTAACATAAACACTCGCAGAAATCTGCCCTCCTACAGAATGATGCATGATCGCAAACTGTATCGACTTGTACCCCTCGATAATCCTTTTAGAGCGTTAGCAGCCTGGAACAGTGCTACTTGCCAATAGCATGAAAAAGGGAACGAAATTAATTCTTTGTTCTTGTGTATAAATTAATGGGTTTTAATATTTTGACTTCACTCAATTATATAACATTCACATGAAACAAATATGTGAACGTGTCTATTCCTAATAAAAAATAAATACCCAAGGATTTACAAAATCAACATGGTAAAATATTTCGTATAAAAAGAATAAAGAAGAAGGTTGGATATTTAAAGATTCTTGCAAACAATAGCCAATGGTAACCAGACTACTCAAAATGTTTGAAGCCGTCAAAGTGTTAATATGTTTCAATAAAAATGTCCCAAAAAAATTTTAAATCTTATGAAGCTGTAATAATTTTTTTAATTTCATTTTTTGTAGAGAAGGAGGCGTTAAAACTGAGCCACGTGAATGGAGAAGTATCTTTACAAATATTAATTAATTGTACTAAGCTAGAGATAAAAGAATACATGAACATAAATTTTATTTATGTGTGTCTGGTTATAGAGGATTTGTTTATGGACTCACATGTGCTTCGATATTTATAGAACTGTAGTTAAAGTATTAATAGTTAATAGACAATATAAACTATTAATTAATAGACAAATTCTGATTTCTATAAAATTCTTTATTTCACAGTTCATACATGTTAATATTTTAGAATATTTTTAAAAACAGATACCTTTGAACAATTTTTTAATATTACAAATAAACAAGAATTAATCTGCTTTAAATACTATACCTTTAACGTTATTTCCAAGCGAGTTGATAGCGCAGAAGCTATTATGCTAGGGTCGTAGCACTGTGAGTTTTTTGGCTCGACTTCAAATCCCGTTTCGAGTAAAATTTTTCCCTTTTCTTTCGTCTGCATTTATACTCAAAATAATATATTTTTTTATTTAAAGTAACTCCTTATTGTTCGAATGGAGTTCAATGGAACGAATAAAAATGCATAAACAATTACTTTCAAAACACTTCATTACATATGTCACAATCTTGTGGATGGCATTTGTGGTAAAAATATTTAAAACATCAAAATGTAGCTTTTTTGGCAACATTCTTCTTAGACCCAGCACGAAATCACATTTTTGTGATATCTTGATACGCAGTTCCATTTTGAAAAACAATGTACGTGCATTTTTTAGATGCATCGTTGCACTTATACAAAACCTGAGCCTACAGAAAAGTAGACATTTTTATACCATTCAACTTTTTCCTCTACAACTTTTTTTATCTCGAACCAAACTCGAGTTAACACTTTGAGTGCCACGTTACATTAGTTGGAAATGACACAATTTTGAAATTTGTATACGAAATAAATATAACCATAAATTCTACCTCTTGAGCAATTTTCAATATATTTTTACTGTTTCTATTAAATCTTATCAGGTATATTCGTTAGTACTATACTTGACCGAATAAATAATGGTTGAATCCATGTGTTACCCAAATATGGGTGACGTGGCACTCTCACAACAAGTGTTCGAAACCGTTCCAATTGCCTGACTCACCCAGTATATTTGACGAAATGTTAGAATTCTTTTTCTCGAAAATGAAGCCTCAGATGCAACAAATTTATTCCAGAATTTCGGCTCAGTTTTGAACGAGGAACTACCCACACCTCGCTTGTATGACGATTATCAACCCAACCATAATTGGTTAGTGTACAGTGCGTAACAAGTGGCGGTGATACACGGGAAATTAAGTTCCCATGACAGGGAGATATAGGAGGGTCCCATATCAGGGACCCACGGAAATACCAATGTTCTGCCGTTGACATAATTGCAGCCAGAATATACTATGCAATTAAATGTTATTGCCGGGAATTTGGGTTATGGTAATACCACGAATCGAGATTCCTGCAATTGGAGTTTTACCAGCGATATCGCTGAAGCTGCAATTAGAGGTTTCTGATTGCTGGAGAGTTCGAAAGAACTTTCATGGGTTTTCTGAAACTGCTTTAGGAAAGTGAAAAGTAATGACAAAAGTTGGGGAAAATTAAATTCGTTCAGATGGACGTAACAGTGGTAATAGTTAATACATTTACTTCGAATCACAGGGTATTCATTATTCTGCATTTTAATGGTTCATCCTCATAGTTATATAACCATTTATGTATGCATATAACATGTACTTCCTAATAGTATTCTGACAGTAATTGTTATAATAATCCTAAAGTGAAAATACTGGAAAAATTCATACAATAAAAAATACGAGCAACAATATGTTTAATGTGTACAGTAGGACCTCGATTATCCGAATTGTAATAAGTAATAAAAGTACTCACGTTGTAACTATATTTTGCAGAAAAATGATCATTTTATTTTAGAATATAAGATGCATAGTAGTATAAAATTAAGTACACAGTGCCACTAATAACAATTTTAGTTTATAGCTGAAATAGGTTGACTAATGTTCAGATAACCGAGGTTCTATTGTATATAGCTAGTAAATAGTAAGCCGGGCGTCATTGGTGACGTAACAACACTATTACAGAAACAGATAAAATTAATAAATCATACATTTTTCCTGTAGTTATATATTTACTGAAAATTATGTAAGAGTCTTGTCATAGAAATATTCGCCTCTTTTCTTTATAACTATTTTATACAGTTTTGGCATTCTATCTACTAGTTTTCACAGTTTTTCTTCTAAAATTGTCCTTCAGTCTCCCCGTGTAACTTTTCATAGTTGCTCCGTGAAGTTCGGATAAAGTTTTCCCAGCGATCTATCAATCTCGTCCCACACTTTCTCTATAGGGTCCAGATAGGGTGATGGAAGTGGCTACTTCATTATCTGCAATAATCCTTCGATTTCTTTTGCTCTAATATAGTTCTAGCATAATGGAAAGGTATGGTTTGGGTTGTCCTCTTGTTATAGTATGAAATTATTCTTATTTAATCGAATCCAGACGGAAGAGCATTCTCCTCTAAAATTTGTTGATACTTTTCTTTATTCAAAGATCCATGAAGTTTTACTGTGTAAAAATATGCGAAGCGATAGGAAAATTATAAATATGTGGGTATTCTATAGAGATGTGCATAGAATTATGCCAATGTAACAATTATTTAGATTCTGTCCTATTTCATTAAAATAAATGATTACTTGAGGGATACCCTGTATGAGCAATTAAAAATCAGGTGCTCTCATGCCTTGCGAATGATGCGTCAGAACGCTTAGCATCGATAATACACTCTGTGTGTGTGTATGTGTGCCTATTTACGTGTGTTAATCTGTTTGTGCACGGTGTGTTTTTAATTGCTTGTATCTCAGAAACGAAACTGTAAATAATTTTCGATTGCTTTCGACACGAGGAACCTGCGTGCTTCGATTTTTAAGGTCAGATGTTACTATTTAAAAAAAATATGTAATTGCATTTTCGAGTAGCACCAATTCATAAAAATGAATAAAATTATTTGCAGATTATGCATCATTGGATACCATCTAATTTTGACTTATAGCATTTTTATCCATCTCTAACCGTTTGGAATATATAGCTTGTCGCAGTTGCGCGGCACACCCTGTATTGCTGAACGAAATAGAGTTTTCGCAGCTTTCGACCAAATTTAGAATTTCTTTTGAAGTGACTGTCTTCAAGGAACGTAATTGAATATTTGAACACTTGTGTGTCCATTCTGCGCGACACGAGACACTGTTCTCTCGTACCACACTGTACTCGAACATCATGTCCTTGCCTTGCGAATTATTAATAAGATGCGAAAGATAATATGACCGCGTTCTTCTTTGCTTCTAAGAAAGGATATATTTTCTCTTCGTGTGAGTAATTATACATCAATGAAGAAATTCACCCTTGCAGTTATTTTTACTCTGTTTTAACACTTTGACTGGCATGCTTTATTAGCTGAAAATGATAAATTGTTTACATTTTTAAACGAAATAAATGTAATTTCAAATTGTACCCATTTTAATCAATACTGTTAGCAACTTCCATAATTTTTTTACTGATTCTATTAAACCTTATTAAGTGTATTTATTAGTACTATACATGATCGAATAAATAATTATTGAATCTAATTGTAAATGTCACCCATATATAGGTGACATACCAGTGACAGTGTTAAGTTGAAGACATACCTTGCTCTATTAATGAGGAGTCCTTTTTAACACGTTGATTGCCACAGTGAAAACATTCATCGCTAGTCAGACGCAATATAAATTCCTATTTTCTGTATACATCATAAAGGAAAAAAATGTTTAAACATTCTGTATTGTACATGCGTACCTTTATTAGCGTTGCAATGTTAAATTTGCCTCGAATATAGTGAAAATCAATAGGTATTTAATTAAATAGAATTTAAGGCACCGGTGACCACCATGGCAGTTAACGTGTTAACAAGACAATATTTTCAATATTTTATTAATCTTCCTCACGAGTTCAAGATGAAAAATTTCTTTTTACCTAATTGTAATATTGCAAAATATTTCAGAGTGTAAATAAATTTTTGGATTCGTTGAGAATTAAAACATAATAGGGAATCATGTCATAAAATGAGATTATAAACATTATTGGTTTGTATCAATAATAAAGGGTTAAATATTTCAACAAATGTATTTGCTTTTTGTATTTATAATTTATTGAAACTTATTATTATTATCAATCACTACAACCTTCTGCAGACTCTTTTATTCCTTTATTACAAGGTTGATCTGCAAGTTTTGTTTGATATTTTCAAAAACAGTCAGTTTGTAATAATGGAAACTGATTTATCTGTTAATCTCCAATACAAAATAATAAATAATAATTGATCATTTTCGACCAGAAAAGCCAACAGTATTTTTCAATTAACTTAATACATGCTTCTCAAGTATAAGGATTTTTTCTTTCTCTTGTACTAAATAATTCCTTGTAGAATCTATTTTGAAAAATGATTTTTGCTTATAAACGATTCATTTTCCATATTATTGCCGGTCAATTTTCACCGGATAATATTAGATGTTAACCCTCGTGGCGTGGCAATCATTTAGGATGATTTTCGCTTGATTCGCGCGGAGTAACCAGGAAATGATCAATGCCAAATCGATTTGATAATAATCATCAGAACCGCAATACAATTGATCATATTAGTTCATTTAACGATCTGCTGGCGAATATGTACGCGCGTGACAGTACTAATTACATTAGCTTGAGTTCGGTGGTTATTCATTAATGTGAATTAATGAATGTGTTTATTACGTATGTGTTAAAAACTAATTTTCCAGCACTCGGTTTTGGTCTTTTCGAAACTCATTATCGATGCAGGTCATATGCGAAATTTAATTGTTTCAGCCACAGGAATTCAAGAGTGACATACAGAAACCAATAACATAATCAATTTTGTTTGTTGAACGTAGATCTTAAATACAATCGAGAATTTATCGGACGAAATTTTAAATTAGTTCCTTTGATAGTAGAATATGTGCACCAACCTACTTATAATTTTCGTGTTCCGCTTCAAAATGTTGTTGTTTCTGTTTTTAAATTATGTGAAATTATGTATATCCATCCAAATAACGTCACACGTTGGCAGATTTTGTGAAAAGCGAGTAATAGTTCATATCAAACATTCAAACAGTTCACATCAAGCAGTCACTTAATACACATCAAGCATTCACATAGTACACATTCCACATTCACAGAGACCACATCATACAGATACATACATCATTTATACGGTCCACTTAAACATTATCAATGAAACATATCCTATCAAAGATAAAAAATCATTCAACATTGAATCAACAGTCTACATCAATTGTGATTGCAGAGTAGGACGTTACAATTTCCTTTGTGGTATAAAGTATGGTACATGAAGAAATTAATGTTTGTTCGAATTCTCCAATGATTTCATAACCTTCTTTTGATAGTTTTGATTGAACTAGTCGCTGCAGTTTTTTAATATCTACAAAAAAGTACTGAGGTACTTATGCCCTAAACCTATCAGTTCAAAAGTTATTACAGTTAAAAGTTCGCTAAATGAAATGTAATTTAGCCAAACTATAGGGTTCTATTTCAAAAAGGGGTGCAATTGCATTTTGAATGCATAAAAATGTATACAATTATTTTCAGATTATGCATCCTTGGATACCATCTAATTCTAACTTATAGAATTTTTATCCATCTCTAACCATTTGGAAGATAGACCTGACTGGGACACCCTCTATATACTATAATTAATCAATTACACTATTTCCGACTCAACTCGCTGCGTTAGAGTCGCGTTGAGATGGTAAATTACACGTATACAACTGAACTCGTCTCAAAATACAATATTTATTGAACCAGAGAGATGGTGCGTAGATACAACTTGTAATTGGACTTCCTCGATACATGAGAGACAATCTGGTTTGCCTCTATGTGACACGCGACCCGTGCTCGTTTGCGGACTGCGTATAGCATGTGAGTGTGCGAACAGATACTTTATGTATTGGTTTCATCGAATTGGTTACCGATGAAACGTCTAATGCTTCCAAAACTCAATTGAAACGAGCCAAGGAGTGCTTCCAAAATTGTGAAGCAAAGTGTGCTCTTGAAGTGTACTGTTGACGCTCCATTCGCGATGGTAAACGCTGCTATAAAGTTTATAGCAAGGCTAAAACCAAAAGCTCAATCAAATGGGGTTAGTCTGTACCTCGCACGGGGTTTAACGTAAGTTTTAGAGCTTGATCCTAAGAGGATTAACGTTCTTCATAAAAATTCAGATTTTTAATATCGTATGTTCTTGAACACTTAGTAAAGTGTTGTTTCTAAAATTGTGAGGCAAAGTGTGCGTCCGAAGTGCACTGTTGACGCTCCATTCGCGATGTTAAACGCTGCTATAAAGTTTATAGCAAGGCTAAAGCCAGAAACTCAATAAAATGGGGTAACTCTGTACCCCGCACGGTCGACAGTATTTGTATGAAAATGTTTATCGATACACATCCGTCCCTTGTGCCAATTTGACACAATTTAATTTTATCTTTACGCAATTTTCCATACTTGATGTTTATACAGGGTGTATTGGAAACTGTGGTACACCTGAAGAGTAGGTATCAGGTCATCCTCTAAGTAATATCGTCCCCTATCTGATGAAACATATTTTAAATAAATATGATTATATTTATTGATTTTATATATTGTCATAAACATTTGATTGTGTACGAATCAGAAGTGACTATAGTAGAACATCGATCGTGAGAAAGTTTATTAATTACTAGAGAGTGTATGAATATTTGTACTATAAGGATTGTATAATTTATAAAAATTGTATAAAGGATTATTTAACGTTCCCTATTGTTAATATTGAAGATTTCTAAGTGTCATTTAGAGTATAACGGAATACTATTTTTCAAACTAATGGTCCTCTCCTATTCTTTTATGACAGATTCTCTGTTTTAGGTCACTTGGATCCATTGTACGAAATGTTTTGTTCCTCTTCTTCCAGATAATCGACGTTCCACTGTATACGCTTTTACATTTCTTAACTGTGTCATGTCTCTCGCTCTGTCAGTAGTATTTTTATCCGTGAACTTTAGCTCAGGATAGTAGAGGCACGAAGTATTGGTCGTTCAAGGTCACTTCTTTAATTATAATTTGTAATAGACACGACCGGTACACTCATAATTTTTCATGTGTTTTTTTTTAGGAATTGACGCGTGTAAATGACTTTGCAGTGTTTCAAACAATGAAAATTTATTATATGCCAAACAACACTTATTAACCCCTTGACATACAAAGACGTTTGGGATACGTCATTTGTTTATTATGTCATTGTAAAGCTTACTTAATTGTTAAGTTGAGATATATTAAATAATATTTTTTCAACGTATCGAGTTCCATTTTATTTGTATGTCAAAGGGTTGGTAACAATAATCTCCTTTTGCCTTTTTGTAATAACTTCGTTTGGAATTTTTTGTCAGTCTCTTTCTTTCTAGTCACTTTTCTTAGTTGTTATTACAATAAATTCGTCGCAACGTTTTTTAGAAACACGTTAATATGTAACAGTTTCATCAGTTATTTATCCATGAATATTGCTATTTTGTTTTGGTTTTTACGTGTCCATCTGACAATATGAATTTCTTATGGAATTTTGTGTTTTTCTGAGAATGTTATAGTCTGCGTAAAGAGATATTTATTAAGCAATATAGAAGGTGTCCAAAGCATTTTCTGTCAACCTGTGTCAATATTTTTTATGAGAAGAAATAAGCAAAAATGTGTCCATAAACGGTTTGTTAAAAAGTTATCACAAAATAACAAGTATATAGTAAAGAAATGTTCTTACATGGAGCAAGGTGTAAACAGTTCAACGATATTTGCCTAATTTATTTATGGAGTTCGTCGATGAAAGTTTAATCAAAGAGTTGCTAATGCATTCATTTTAATGAAACAGAATTAACGTGAAATTCGTGCGACAGTAAATTCATTTGTATTAATTAAATACTCGATATTTTGAAATGGAGCGATGATAATATGTTATTCATAGACTACGGATGTTTTTACAATTTGACATACATGAACAAATGACAAATGCATATTTTATAAAGTAGCTTAAAGAAGAAACAAGTTCTTTAAACATTTAACAGTCAAAATACGATTTTATTTGTTTATCTAGATTAAAACATAATAATTTCGTTCTATAAATTCCTATCATTTTAAAACAATTCATTTTAAGTCTGTTTCAACTGATTGGTACCATTGAATTATTTATTCACTAAAAAATTATTGGGACTCCTGAATACATAATAGTTGATACCTACAAGTTTTCAGTGTGATAATGTTGCTCACACTCTTTTACCAAAAATTGCGTCTAATTCACAAAATTGTTGGCTGTAAGTCTTTGCTGTGATATTCCAAATTTTTATTGAAAAATTCTAAACGTTATACGTCTCTAATATTCCTTCACGAGCACAATCGAATCTTTATTAGATAAAATCAAATAACATATTCATATTTATTCAACCCAGTGCCTTGCAATAATGAGTCACACTCGTGACACAGAACACCATCCACATGTTACAAATACGAGTCCCACTTGAATACCAAATCTCTAAAAGTTTGCACTATCGGACCTTTGACTTCCAAAGGCTTGTCAGAAGTAAATTATGTGCACCGATAGACGTTTTTTTATTCATCAGGCCACGCTTTTAAAAGTTGAATCGTGCACTTTATCGCACGAAATGCTTCAAATAGTCGTCAGGCAAGGGGTTGAAGTATGTTTTATAAAACATAGAACGATATTATAATACTTATGGGACGACTTTACATTCTCCTATCCCTTGTAAAATTTCACATTTGAATATAAATGTTCTTGATGCCGAGAATTTACTGAAATATTTGAAGTTTAGTGACGTATTCAGTATTCGAACGCTGCTTAAAATACATTTAACGTCTGCGTTCAGCTGATCTCGCGTGCGAATGAACGAAATTGCGGCCATCTTGAATCAGAGATTCGACTGTGGCAAGTCGTTGAGATTTTATCGTCCAGCAGACCACGTTCAACCAAACATGAAGCCCGCCTATAGGAACTCGCGTAAAAGGGGAAGTACTTACGGTGTAATGCAAAAGCAGGGGCACAGAAAGAAAAGACAGGAATATTTAAGAGGGACGATGAAGCTGGGTGAAAGAGAGAATGTCTGAATGAAGAAAAGGAGGGGAAGATGCATTGTACGCTCCACCCTTTTACATATACTTAAGCTTTTACATACACCGACAGTAAGATGAAAAAATATACTCAAAATGTTTATGCATTAGAAGCTTTAAAAATGAGTGCAAGTTTATTAATCATTTTATCTGAAATTTTTCGTTTCTATTAAGCCCCTGGACTCAAATAACGAGTCCAGCTCGTCGTAGCAACCTAATGAACTTCAATCTTCTATAATACTTTTTAATAACATGACAAGTATATTTTTGCACATATCTCCAGTTTATTACAAAGTATTATAGAAGATTGAAGTTCATTGGGTTGCTACGAGAAAACAAGTCTGAGTTCTTAAATTAAAAATTTGAATAACATGAAAAGTATGTTTTTGCACATATCTGTAATTTATTACAATTTTTAATTTACGAATTGAGACTTGTTTTGTCCTTAATGTCTGTTTATATCGACAGGAGCAAGACAATTAAGTCGTATCCATATGCAAAAATAATTAGAATGAAATTGTATGGCAAGGGGTTAATAGTTTAAACTTGAATTTGTAGTGTGGTAGTTCGTCTGGCACCACATTATATTTTTCTCGTTCGAATCCTTCACTGTTCCCAGTTGTCTCTTTTTCAAGCTTCTTCATTGCTTTCTGTCAATCCTTGCTTCTATGTTTTTCCTCAAGGTTTCGTACAGGCATGGTCAACAGCAGCTCGCAGATTTGGGAACCAGACTCGTATTTTCACTTTCACCTTTCGATTTTTGCATTATATATATTAAATAAATAATATTTATTTTCTTATGAGTTATAATAAGCACACAAACAATGGATTTTTTAATATGAGTATAACTAAACATACAGGACAATTATTTTGTATAAAATACCATGATATTAGAATATTAAATATGCAAAGTAGTATAGAACCGTAACAAATTGTAGTATCATGTGCATAAAACAAAGACAGAGACTTCCTGATGTACACACTACATTAAAAATTAGGGGCATCCAAAGAGAGTACAAACTTGTTTTAATTATAAAGTTCCAGTAAGATATTGACTTGCTCTTCAAACAGAAACAGAAGTTTGGACGTTCCATAATTTTGTAAGAACATTTGACGGGTACAAATAAAAAAACAGGGGTTTAATTAAAAAGTTACGAACTTTACGGTAGTACGTTGTAGAATATAATTTCATAGTGTCTGACAGTGAGGTAATGAGTCTTAAAAAGGGAATTAAGAAGTTTAAAAAATTGTCTGGTCCAACGTCGTTTTAGTTGAATAGTACGAATACCCAGATACTTGATCAGTATGTAAAATATTCGAATACAGCGAATATCCAGACTCTCGATACCAGTATGGATAATATTCGAATATCACGAATACCCAGACACTTGATTCCAGTATGGATGATATTCGAATATCATGAATATCCAGATACTTGATACCAGTATGCAAAATATTCGAATACCACGAATATCCAGATATACTTGATACGGTATGCAAAGTATTCCAATACTACGAATAACCAGACATTTGATACAAATGTGCAAAATATTCGAATACTACGAGTACCCAGAGACTTGATTGGTATGCATAATATTCGAATACCACGAATATCAAGATACTTGATTAGTATGCATAATATTCGAATACCACGAATATCAAGATACCTGATCAGTATGCAAAATATTCGAATACCACGAATATCGAGGTACTTGATACCTTGATTAAAAATATTCGAATACTACAAATATCCAGATACTTGATACAGTATGCAAAGTATTCCAATACCACGAATAACCAGACACTTGATACCAATATGCAAAATATTCGAATACTACGAGTACCCAGATACTTGATTAATATGCATAATATTCGAATACCACGAATATCCAAGTACTTGCTACCAGTATGCAAAATATTCGAATACCACGAATATCAAGATACCTGATCAGTATGCAAAATATTCGAATACCACGAATATCAAGATACTTGATCAGTATGCGAAATATTCGGATACTACGAATATCCAGACACTTGATCAGTATGCAAATCATTCGAATACTCAAGTATTCGAATACAGAAAAATGTGACACGTAATCTCAACTCTATGGTACACAGTGTTTCTCTTTCTTACAGTATTTATCATCAATTCACTCTCGTAATGATCGTATCTGACTCCGAACATCTCGCTTTAAGAAATATTAATAATAAAACGTACGTCAAACAATGTCGGTATACGAGGCGACGGAAATTTATTGGAAAAACGATATTCGTCGGAAGACATAGCAATGTCGCTTCAAAAAGGATTAAGGGCGGTTGGTTCATGGTTTGATATCACTATAAGCGGAACGTTATACCACCGCATTAAATTATGAACGATGATGGATCACTGCGGTGGAATATTGAGCGACATCGTCTTTAGAAAGCGTAATTCCTTTTTATTCTTTAGCCATAAGAGATCTCATATTTCTTCTTGTTCGTCGCGTACGGAGCTTACGATTTTGTAAAAATTTCGTAAAAATTTGTAAAATAAATTCTCTTTGCAACATTCCTGCATTTATACAAATTTTCCAAGTATACAGTGTCTATGTCACTGAAAATTGCACGTATGTTTTACTGGATTTTAGTATTTAATATTTCGTCAGATTATTTTGTTATATTTAAAAAGTTATTATATAAAGATCTTCAATAGGAATTCGAGTGATTCCAAAGGCAATTCTTACACTGCCAAAAATACAAGCGCTTCTCAGAAATAGCAGAGTTTCGACGAACGAGTCATAAACCTAATCTGTAACAGATTTTTGTGTATAGAAGACGGTTCGGCAGTATGAAAATACATTTACCGACGTTGAGAATGGAACAGTCAGTATGATTTATAGTTTCAATGTTGCTTAGGCTTTTAAGCTTGAATATTTATATTGCCGCGGTGTCGGTATGAGTTAATAAAAAAAATGCCAATATTGAAGCAATTTTTGTTTTAAGTTCGGGGTTTATTGGAATCGTGTGTGTAAGAGGATTACTACAAATCGAAAAATGAAACCATGAAAATTCAACGGGTTTGACCTGTGCGATGTAGCTGAACCCGATAAAATTTTATGTTGCTCGTGCCACCTGAATAAAACTGTTCCACTCGTACCAGGTCGTATCAGTCCATTACACAGCTGCTGTTCGATACGGCGAAAGATTTTTAAATCGCTCGAGAATCTTCTAACGTAACCCCCATTTAAGTGTGCGAAAGTTTTCAGGCAAAAATTAAATCGTTTATCAACTAACAATTCTGTTGTTAAATTGCAATTGCTAGACTCTGGATGTGCCTTTACTTTTTCATTATTTAACCCTTTGCTTTGTGAGAGATTTTCTGCACATGCTGCTAATATTCGAGAATATTTTTTGGTTCATAGCTTGGACAGTCTTGCAACGCGCAAAAGTCAGCCTCACGCAGTCTAGAAAAGGTTCATCCACCTATGTTATCCTCCATGGTGCTCTATGTATGCCTGTATCTAACGAATAACTGCTACAGTGATGGCCACTGCAGCTGTCTTCCCCCACTCTAGGTCCATTCCTCTCGTTTCAGTTCTCTCCCCGTTCCCCCTCAGTCCATCGTCGTCCCAGGTCACATCTTATATGAGGGGAATGGACCTAGAGTGGGGGAAGGTCGGAGCTCCGGTGGCCATCACTGAACTACTATGTCGGAAATTGATCATGAGGTCAGGATAAGAATGAAGAAACTCCTTCCTTGACAGTTCTGCGGTAGGAGCTGATTCGTCCAAAACAGTCCTCTTATCAGGAGACATGCTTCCCCTCTCCATAGCTAGATCCTTTAGGAACAATGTCCCTTTTCTTGGGAAACTAGCAGTACGACGTCACGTCGCCTGTCGTCTTTGAACTGTCTCTCATTTCTCTTCCAAACATAGCCATACGATTTCGAGTGCTTGGCTAACGTCTGATGCTCATCCATCAGACCATACTCTCCACGTACAGACACCAAACAGTTCTCAAGCCAGTCATAAATAAGGCTAAAGCAAACTAGCGTCGGGCTATCTGCTTTCGACTTCTCTTAAAATTTCTTCGCCACTAACTAATTGTAAATTTTATGCGAAAACGTAACAATTGTGAAGATTATGTCTCATGTATCTAGGAATGCCAGTTACATCCCAACCACCCAGGTTTAAACACTACAACTCTTGTGTTCTGATTGTAATGTACTAGCCTCTGTCTAATACTTTATCTAAAACCATCTGAATACACCAACATCCTTCCACATTGCAACCTTCTCCAAGTGTCAGCCTGTGACTCGTTTGTTTCGGCCCTTGTCCGTACTTTCTCTCTACTTCAGGAAAGTCTGCATGAATCAGAAATCCCTTTAAAAACTCAGATAACCACATCGTGCGAGTTCAGTGTGTTGCGTTAGCTCAGTATCGCAGTAGCTCTGTCGGAACGAACTGGTGTCAAGTCTACAATAAAACTTCTTCAGGTTTGCTCAAAACCTGGTAGTCTCAATATTATCCTGTGCAGTCACCAGTTCATTACAACATCCTCTGTAATTTCAATAGTTAAATAAAACCAGCCTACCGCAATTCAAGAGATCTTCTGGTCTACGTAACTCCCAACTTCAACGTAGGTCTAACAGATTAATTCGTGTTAGAGTTAGTATTGTGCAATAGTATTAAACAGAGCATTCGAAACACCCGGCTGCTTTCAAGATTCGAGCTCTACAAAGCCCTCATACTTCAGCGATGTTCAGACGCGTTTGTGTGACTTTACTCGTGGAGCCCTCATGCTGCACGTCAAACCGCACTCGAAACCCTCATGTCTCGAGGTGTTGGGCGAGTGCCTTACCGGCTAAATTTGCACTAACTAACTTGTTGTGAAAAATCTGGCTTGCAGTGCAAATCCTGCAGTGTGTTCCCAGCGATGGATGCACGGGTTTCCATAGTGTTTTCATTGGTGGATGGACCTTTGTCACCGGTTTGTAATTTCCTCCCGGTCTGAGTCACCAACACAGTTTCTGTGAACCGTTAACAACTTCTGGAAACTTTTAGGATGCTCCGCTGTTTATGGCATGTCATTTTGCTATCGAGAACAGGAGTGCTGCACATATAAGTTCTGCGCTCTAACTCTGTAATTTTCTCTCGTCTGAATTAGGTTCTAATATCTTTTATAGACATATGTTGAATTTGTTGCAACTTCGAAGATTGAGAAATAGTAGATATTCTATGTATGTTGTCATAAATAGCAGCAAGCAGTAAATATAAAAACTGGTATGGAGTGGAGTATCTAGTCTTGGGTGGGTCTTGCAATATCCTATACTACTTGGTAATTTAGTATTGTACTCTGAAGGTGATAAATTCCTTCTTCTGTATTTCTGTTTTTTTAATTAGAAAGATGTTATGTATGATTTATTTTATAACAATAATAATCTTGTTTTGAATTTCCGCTGAATTAATGTAAAATGTATATATCTTCTTGTTGAATGTGCATTTGCTCCTTGAAATATTTAAAATATGTACTTTTTATTTTGCTAAATTATTAACAGGTATATACCCTATATGATGATCACTAGACTGCGGGTATTTATGCAATTTAATATATTCAAAAATATCTGAAGACAACACATTCGAAACCGTGAAAAAGTAAAGAGAACATTTTTTAAACATTCATCGAACAAAATACAGTTTTATCACTGTTTCGTACCTGAAACGGCAATAATATAAAAATTAAGGAACTTTAGAAATGTATATTTGCATAAAAATTCGCAGTCTGGTGATCACCTTAGATTATTGTATTGCATAGTGGATCGACCGAAATTATGTTTGTCTCGCATATGGTTCGAAGAGACCTTTAATATTAGTATGGTACATTTTTGATCAGTCCATTTTCTTCGAAGTTTTCAAAGTCGCCTTATAATTTTGTATAGATAAACCTATAATTGTCTACGCCCATCTTTTAGGGGATGTTGAGACGAGTTCAGCAAACATAAAAAAATTACGATCGATCCATTGACAACAGAACAATCTAAGGTGATCACGTTAGGAGGTTCACCCTGTATAAAGACACATTTTTTTCTTGAATACCGTGTTTCATTCGAAAACAAGCCATTTGACTCCTTAGCTGGAAATAAGTGTAGCTTAATCTTCGGTGGGTCTAGAGTTAAAAAGTTAAACAGCTCCAAAGTCTCTAAACCTCAATCTCAACTGCACACAAGGTTAATTCAGCGCGCGAGGTACACGTACCGACTTCGATCATTTATTTCGATAAGTATGTACACGCAACAAGTTCTATATTACTTTGATAATAGTTAGCTCCTAAAACCCCGACTCCTCGCCAAGGAAATTACCCGGCTTGCATATTTTTAATGAGACTTCTTCCTCAGGAATAGCAGTACCTCGGGCACTCGTATTATAAACCCATGCCGCGCAATTGGCCTGAACATAAAGAAAACGTTAGAGTACCAGCTTTGCTTACTTTCAACAGCTTTGTGCGTCTTACTTTTTCATTCATACTGGGTTTCCACGCTTTTTTCTGCAGGCTTTCGCTTCGAAGGTCGCCGCAAGGTCGCATTGAAGTATATCGTTGAATTCGTGTTACATTTAAGTATGATAACTCTCTGGTCAAGTGAGGATATGTGCTATTTACACGTATCAAGGTCTTCTTATTATTTTTGAACATGCAGAGCATCGATCTTGAGAATCCAGAAGAGGTATTTCGAACGCCTGTGACGTTCAATTGTTATCGAACACTTGTACGATTTTGAACATGAGTTCATCTGTTGGAGTCAGGTTGAATTTGTGAGCTGCAGCGGTGGACGAAAGTGTTCGTACAGTGAGGATATTATAAAAGAGATAATTGTAACTTGTAAATGAATAATTTTATTTCACCGAATTTTGTACAACATTTAAAATAATATTCAACATAAACATATATAGAAAAATAAAGATTTTAATAAACTCGTTTTAACGAGTTACAATCTTATCTCTTTTATAATTTTCTCACTGTACGTAGGTGAAATGATCACCTGAACTATGAAGGATCACCTAAAAGTATGGAGAATGTAGGCAGAAGTGTGTTGGTATTTAACCTCAGTGCGTTTTCCGAGTCTTTTTTGACCCAATCGCGACTTCATTTATTTATAAAGCTTACGTAAGGATGGCATTATAATACATGCGACTGATTATTTAACATTGTAATATTTGACATTTTTCTGCGAAGATTGTGAGTTCGAAATCCCTTCATTACAAACTTTTTTATTATTTCCTTTGTTTGTGTTATCTCTGTAAATCAGTGAACTGTATTTTCATCTGTAAACTAAAATTGTATATATTCACAATGTTATTACTAGACTGCGGATGTTTATGCAAATATACAATTTTTAGACATCCATGTTGCCTGTGCTAATGCAGTTAAATAAATAAAACTTCAACAGCAGTACATTTCCTCCTTGAAATATTTAAAATATGTACTTTTCATTTTGCTAACTTAACTGTGTATTATTCACCAATTCGAGAGTATGAAATTGTAGAAGAGTCCGCAGTCTAGCTATTACTATGATTAATATACTAATCCTTCGACCAACTCGTGACCGTATTACGAGTACAGTCTTATTTACATAATCTATTAATTTCTGTTTAACTGTTTGCTTATTTATTAACACGCTCCTTGCCACAGTAGAAAATTCCCTAACTAGTCAGACGCGTGAAAATGGCTATTTATTAATACACGTGATTGACTGCACAAATATTTATCTGTTTGATATTATACTTTCTATTTCTACTATCGCTTTAACATGAATGTTACTCAAAATTTCATAAGGGTTGGCAGTTATGTGATCGAAGTAAAATCGACGCGTGTACCGAAAACGGTATACATGGCAGGGAACGTGTTAATAATTATATCACATCATTACATTTCCATTATACCAGGAACACGTCAGACTTTCTATGCTTTCAACTCAATTTTCTAAAGCATGACAAATGACGGAAAAGTTCACTGCTATACGATAATATGCATTCACTGCAACCTCATCAAGCCAAACATACTTATCAGCAATGTAGATCGAAAACAAGTTATCAGCACCTGACGGTCCCGTGTCAGTGGATTACTTAAATACAAAATAATCGTGTGTCCGTACGTTATCGTATTTTCACATTCGCGTATCAGCAGCGATACCTTAATCACCAGGTTTCTCATCACTCTAAAATTCAATACATGGTCGAGCTTTTGAGGGAAACTGGATCCTTTTCAGTCGCGTGCGGATCGTAAACGTCTGTACTCTTATCTTCCGCCTGATAACGCGGCACGTGCTCAGCTTTGTGCCTGGCTTCAGAAACGGTGGAATATATTTTCACGTGTCCTCTTCATGGATGAAGTACGGGCCATTCGCTGTGTTACAGATAATGGCTGCAGCAATCATTTTCGATCAAATGAAAACTCACCCAGAATATTTGAACAGGACTGGATAAATTTACCAGGTCAGAAATTATAAAGGGGTGATTCACAATGGAGAATTACAGAAATTATTTATAAAATTATCTGACCTCTTTCAGAAGAATAATTATGTTGTTTCAGGAGGATGTTGCGTCGCTGTATTTTGGAAGACACATGGCAGGTTTCCCAAAGAATTGTAAGATTAACCCTTAAGTGGATTATTGGGACCGCAGCGACCCTGTGCAACTTCAAACTAATAATTGTTTAATTTTTACTGAATAGACAAAATAAAAATCAATTTTCCTTATAGCATTAGAAGCATAATGTGATAATAGAGGATTGTATAAATCTTCAAATAATTATATCAACACATGGTAAAGAATTATTAGTTTGAAGTCGCACAGGGCTGCTACGGCCACAGTAATCCACTTAAGGGTTAAATACACAAAGAAATATTTTATCATACTATTATAATAAAGAGAAAAAATTCTTATAAATAATAGTACTCAGTTTTTGCAAAACTTGCAAATATTTTCACCTATCTATTCATCTATTATATGATTAATTTGTTTCAAATTATTAGAAATTTTCTTACACTGTTACGAGTATGAAGACCTGTAACATTGAATTGTAATTTTTATAAATAAATATCAATGCAACACACAGCTCAAATTCATATTAAGTTTTGAAAAAGAAAAGCACATTATTCTTAACAAATACTATAGACCAAATATTTAAAAATCTGCGTGAGGGACTGACGTGAGCCATTTAATGAAAATGAAATAAATTTAAAAAAGTCAAGAAATTATGCACTGAAAAATCACGGGAGTTCAAGAAGGTTCACCCAGTGTTGTATAATTTAGTATAAAAAACATTCAATATTTTATGAATAACCTTTTTATATTAAATGCAGGTGATTGAAAATTTCCATGTTTATTTCGCTTTTCCACTACAATTCCTTTGAGTGTCTCAAAGCGCCACGACGTATTTGTTTCCGCGTATTTATTCACATTCATCCATATTCAGAATATCAGCTATAAGACAGCTATGTAGATTGCACGGAAAAATGATGTCGCTTTATGATGTAGATAATACGATCGCAGAGCCCTAAGAGATATTTTCAAGCGCGGTGCCCATGGCGAATTTAAATGCGAAAGCTGGGTCGGAGATAGCTTCACAATCCTACAGCATATAGCAGTTACTTCCATTGGCAGATGTCAACTGGTTTTCTGTCCGTTAGTGAATCTCGTTTCTCACCGTTGAGAGCACCCTCTAAAGCCAGGGGTCTGTTTTGAAATATTTGTACGATGCATCATTTACGAGTTCCAGTCGAAGAAGCTGAAAGCGTATCGGCCACCCTCCTACGCACAGCATTCTTGCAATTTAGGAGACTGCTTTATGCAATGGCTCTGATACTTTGTCGTCCATAAGTTTTAGGACAGTAGCCATTCTGTTAACACTTTGAGTGCCATGCTTCATTTGCTGAATATAGCAGACTTCCTCAATTGTTATACAATATGAACGTAACCATGAATTCTACCTTTTTTAATCAATAATATCAGTGACATTTATCATGTTTTTACTGCTTTTATTAGAGCTGATTAGGTATATTTTTAATACTTTATGTGATCGAGTTAATAATGATTGAATTTATCTGTTACCAAGATGTGGGTGACGCGGCACTCAAGTTGTTAAAGAAATAAAATACTTTACTTGTATTACTGAAAATATTTGCAAAAAATAATTAAAACTGTTGCAAGGGAGTAATGAAGTAAAAATCATGCACTGGTCTTGTCAATCTTCCGATTTGAGCTTAATTGAGAAAATGTCGAATGGACTGGATCAAAATATACACATATTCACTTAAATAAATCTATGTTAACCACTTCAGAGATAGTGACACGTATGTGTACATTTAGTTTTTTTTAAATTAAAATTATTCTCAGTGAAAGAAAAACTAAAATCCGGTGGAGAACTATTTATAACAGAATCTCTCAACAATAAAAAAAAAATTTGCCGTATGGCAGCATTGATAATATTTTATTCTACTTGACAATCGCTGTTTTGAAAATATTGCAAAAAATTCGTCCCTGAAGAGGTTAGTGTTTTCCCTGAGATTTTGCAGACAAGTGTCGTCTAAGAAACGACTAATTGGTAACAAATTCGTCTTCCAACATGACAATGACCTCAAACATACTGCCGGAATTGTAAAAAATTTTAAAAGATTTGGAGGACAATGAAGCATTAAAAGTTTTGAATTGGCCAGCTCAAAGTTCCGATATAAATATTATTGAACACGTTTGGGATCATTTGGACAGAGTTCGAAGAAAAAGTGAGCCAAAAATACAGATGAACTTGAGGTATTGCAAACAGAATGGCGAAAAATATCATACAAAATTATTACAAAAGGGCAAAAGGAGGCAACACAAAATATTGAATTCTTCTTTAAATTTATAATATCTTTATATAATTTCTAACAGTACACTGTGCAATAATATTGGCAAGATATGTGCCAAATCTTTTGTGTACTTTCTTCAGCGGCAAAAATGTAAAGTTGTAATATAACGTAGGTGGTCTAAGACTTTTGCACAGTTCTGTACGAGAAACCAGCTCGACCTGACACTGACCTAATACTTCTCCGCATTCTCCAATTTGCGAATCTAGTGACTCGTTGTGTGTGCTGTTACCAGCGCACGTATTTTCCACCGTGAAATCTGGCACAGGGTATCAACGTGAGCGATGTCACAGGTCGACCCTTTGATCCAGGAAAATTCGGAAAATAGATTACCCTGATCGTTGTGCAGTATCGTTAGTGAGAACAGAGGCAGTGAAATTTGCTTTGGCGGAAATTAGGTAACGCAACCGCTATCGAGCCACTAAATGCCCCTTTACCGGAGCAAAGCGTTCACCTCTGCGAATGTTCCAGCGTGTATACTCGACCGATAAACTACCCCCAACAGATCGATAAACGAGGCTGCGACGTTGGTAAAAATACCCTAAAGTACAACTGTTGTTGCTGAATGGATTCAAGCTGAATATTTCACGATTTTTAAAGACACGGTACAGAAAAGAAAATTACACGCACAGCGCCTACGTTAACCCTTTGAGTGTGACTCGACGTCGATTTTATTCACAGGTACTCCTATGTCGAGTCACACCTCGACATTTTTAAATTGACAGTTTAAATATGTGTTATATTTTGCAATATTTTTTTTTGTAGCTACATAAGCAATATTACATGTATATGACTCTTTGTTGTAACAAAACAAGTCCTTTAAGTGTTCAGGTACATGATTGCACCTAATTGGTTCCTATCAACCAACTATCTTTTGAAGTACATTTCAAATAAAACACTTAAAATAATAGGGAGTTATTGTACAGAAAATTAAAAAAGAATTAGGAGTTCAAAGGGTTGAAGAAAATATAGAAATGTGTACCAGGGTACCCGGTTGCATACTTAAGCGTTAGGTGTCATCCATGTATGGGTGACATGGCTATCAAAGTGTTAAGCGATAACAAATTTTTAGTACATCTTTAGTAAAGTTTGTCATTTCCATCTGATTCAGCGTGGCAGTTAAAGTGTTGAAGAAAGGAATAGTACATTGACCCCTTTCGAATTGTGTAGCATTGATCCGAACCAATTTTCAGTAAAATCAGTATCGGTGAAATTATTGCAAGATTGCGTTCAAAAGCAACGTGGAACGACTGAAAGACTGACTTTAGTTTAGAGAATTCTGACTGCAATGTTTAGGTTAGGAATCGTGTTTAGTTTTGAACAAATGTGAAAGTGTATGTTCTTGTGCGAGGGTATCGACGCGTTCGCTTTTTGACCTAAAAAGCGAGAAAACTTACCCGCGAAATTCGTTCAAAGAGTATTTTACATCAGTTTTATTTTTTCTCCTTTGGTTTCGAATACAGTATATTTATTGGTAATTAACCGGTAACTGGGTCATTCTTTGTCTACGAGCACCTATTGTTTGTAGTTAAAAATGAATAAAAATTAGGTAAAATGTCTTGCCTGTGCAGAGACATTTTTAATTAATATTTTAAATCGTTTTCTCCGATTTACAGGTTTAAATATTCGTCAACAAGTAACATTAAACACTCGTCAAATGCTGTAAGAGCAATTAAGCCCTGCTTATGACAGAGCAATTTTGACAGGACGTGTTAACTCGTCTTCTGTAGTTAACAAATTAATATATGTTCTTCACCATGTTAACTCTACAGTGAACACGCGTACAAAAATCGTATCACTGCACATGTCTGTTACTGTTACCCCTTTCTCCTCAGTTTGTTTATCGTGTTATCAATTTTCATGTGGAAAATAATCGTCAATATTGGTACCAGTTTAAGAATTGACTGTTATTCTATAATTCATAGTGTATAAAATGCAATTTGAAAATTTTAAGGACATCTTAAAATCTTCCGAAATATGGCCCGCATAAAGAATTAAATTTTTCTATCACTTGAAGCTCTCCAAATAAAATATATTATTTATCCAACAATTTATTTTTAACATCAGCCAGTCAGAAGTTATGTCAGATGACAGTATATCTGTTACCTTTTTCCATAATACTTGTAATCAGAACAAGAATTAAGCCAGCATGCACTTAAATAAGTGAAATATAACCTTGTTTCCCTCAACTTTCTTAATATAAGCCGCTTTACTTTGTTAATAATTTGAGCGGATTTCTGTTTAAAGTCAGCCGAGTCGGAGGTTTTTTCATTAAAACTTTTACTGCTCTGTTTCAGTGATGGTCGATTGGTAGAAGGAGATCAGATATTGGCGATAGATGGACAGCCACTAGACTCGAATATCTCTCATGAGCAGGCAATCTCGATTCTTCAGAAGGCACGTGGACTGGTTGAGTTGGTCGTAGCTAGAAGCACCCAAGGTAATTATCCGTTTCCCTTTCTCACAATTTGTCGTTTCGTTCTTTTTACGGAAGAATATTATCCATCGGTATTGCGCTTTTTATTTCGTTCAATCAAATGCGCCAGTGATCATGAAAGTGGTCTATCTAGGCATTTTTACTTTATATTATAAATAGTTTCTATATATTTTCTTTATATTATAATATAAAATTCTTCACATAAAATTCTTTACATAAAACCCTTCATATAAAATTCTTTACATAAAATTCTTCATATAACATTCTTTACATAAAATTCTTCATATAAAATTCTTTACATAAAATTCTTCATATAAAATTCTTTACATAAAATTCTTCATATAAAATTCTTTACATACAATTTTTCATATAAAATTCTTTACATAAAATTCTTTACATAAAATTCTTCATATAAAATTCTTTATATAAAATTCTTCATATAAAATTCTTTACATAAAATTCTTCATATAAAATTCGTTACATAAAATTCTTCATATAAAATTCGTTACATAAAATTCTTCATATAAAATTCTTTACATACAATTTTTCATATAAAATTCTTTACATAAAATTCTTCATATAAAATTCTTTAGGTAAAATGCTTTGTAGAAAATTGTTCACATAAAATTCTTTAGGTAAAATGCTTTGTAGAAAATTGTTCACATAAAATTCTTTAGATATATTTAAACTATGTATCGTGAAAGAAAATATTTCGAATACGATTAATGTAAATTTTAATATTCTGTAATACTCGAAAACGCACATAAAACAAAATTGTGTAACAACGATCATTCACATTTAATTGAAAAACATGTTTGATTACGTAGAAAAATATTCAAAATAAAAATTGTGTATTTTCAAATGACAAATTTAACCATCTAACAGTAAGTAGTACCTTCCAAAACCTGTTTGTTTGAATATTGTATTAAAAATGACGATTTCATACCAAACTGTTTAAATTTGCAAAATGTTGATTCATTTTCATAAAAAATTGTGTGTGGCTTAAATTATAGGTCATGGCCAAAAATGTGGATTTGAAATAGGATTTCTCAGTTTCATTCTTCTAATAAATACTGTTACATACACAATATAAGTTCAGTCTGTACTCGACAACTTTCTTCGGGTCGATACGGTTAAAGAAGAAGTAAACTTTTATGAACTTTGTGAACTTTTAAAGTAGGCTACGCGTTAATTGCTCCCAGAACGGTGAAAATCAAGTCACTTCAAAACTGTTACTTTTGATTTGTTACGAAATCGACTATTCTGTAGTAAGCATAGTTAAAGCGGTTATATTACCACAGTAAGCAAAAAAAGCTCTTGTGGTTGTACTTCCATGGACACTAATTTAACTAAATATTGAGGATTACTATTTAATACTATGATACTATTGGTCAATTAAATGCTAATTAAGTGTATGGTTATAATTAAATATCCAGATTTTGGATAGTAACGATTCTCTGAAGAAACATCATATATACCCAATTAGACTCTCCCTACAAATACTACTAACAATAAGAAAATTAGGAAATGTTAATTATTAAAATTTGAAAAAATAACGCCGCACAAACTTGAAAAGAAGCAATGAAGTTAACAAAATTATAATTGCTCAAAGGGACAGCTGCTGTCGATTGTCTTCGTATGGAATATTCTACGATCTCCACTTTGTCACTACCTGAAATATTTATTATATTATTTGAAACATTGATTCGTTTTACATAAGTGTCATTCGAAGGAATCAAATCACGTATATGTGACAGCGGCTGACAAAGTGTTAAAAATATTTCTGTATTTTGTGATATGAAGCCATTGCTCTCCGTGTGTTGGGCATTTAATGTTGTATTTAACGATTAAAGTTGTTGAGGAAGTGTGTGTAGATAATTGAACTAGTTGTAGTTTATAGAAGTTTCAAATAACTCTGTGGCACAAAAGTATCCTGTGTACCGAACACTAAACTATGTGGATTAGTTATAATGGACGTGAGTTCAATGTCGAATTTACAAAACTGGAACCAAGCGAAGTATCGAAATTATTAATACTTGCTCTTTAATTTAAAATTTTATCATCAATATCGAGTGCAATCAGTAGATTGCGGATGTTTATGCAATTTAATGAATCGAAATAGGTGAACGATGGACATTCAATAACTTAACAAAATGAAAATTACATATTTTGGACATTTGAAGCAACAAACGCAGTCTTGTTGAAGTTTCATTTATTTAACTGCATTGATATAGCAAATATGGGAGTGTAAAAATGTATATTTGCAGGCTGCAACAATTTTGCAAATACTAATTATCTCTGACCATTTATGCAAGAATTCATAAGTAACGACACATTTTTCATGATTCTTTTTATATTGAATATTCTGCAATGTCCACTTTATTAGTTCCCGAATATTTATTTATCACCAGTGATGTATATGTTTATTTATTTATTTTACCAGTGTTTCATTTAAATTAATAAAATCGCGTGTACGTGACAGCGGCCGTCAAATTGTTAAAAACAGCCAATACAGTTACGGATAAGGTTGATTTTTTCAGTGGCTTTATTCATAACTTTCAAAAATCTTTACACGGGGCACTGCGCACTGTTTAGATAAGGTTCAATTATAAATTCTTTATAATAGCATTTTTGTTTAATATTATATTGTTGCGACTGTTTTTATTTTTCCTATTTTGTTTTAATTCTCACTTATGTATACACATTGGTTTTATACTCGTACAATTTACAAATAAATAAATAAATTACGTAGAAAAGAAGCTCTTGAATTGTACAGGTAACCCTCGAGTTACACGGTTAATTTGTCCCGTGTAAATCAAAACCCGTGTTAGTCGAGACTCAGATTTAGTGCAAACTAAAAGATTGTGGTTCGTGCAACAGGAAACCGAACATGCATCGCTCATTCGTTTACCTAAGCCCTAATAAACTACGGCGCCGTATAATTTACATTCTTATACTAATTGTAAATTATTATGCATACACCTTTTTCACACTTTCTTAGAATTTGTATTTCCCTTATCAGGACGAATTGCACGTGTAGCATATGTAATAATGTTAGAGTATTTTTTTTTCAATTTTCTCATTAAGTAATATTTTTTTCTTCTTAAATAAAAGTTGGTGGAAAACCGTCTAACTCGAGGGTTACCTGTACTTACAAATTAATAAAAATATAGCCCCAAATGCTGAATACTTTTTCGTTTTCCATACGAGTGCAACTAACTGTCAGACTCTCCCTCGTATATTTTTACTTGCTTCATAAAATAACTTGTATTCAACATCGAATCTAATCTCTAATCAACGGCCGCGGTTGCAACCGGTCGCCCCGATATCCGATACGTAATAAGACCGGTTAAATCAACTGCATCAATGGAAACTGAGTACTTTCTTCTTGATAGCAGCTTATTATCCCATCCCAAAGAATACCTATTGCATATTGCCTATCGAGGTCCCCGGCGTTCTCCTTTGAAAGGGGCTGAGTCGATTATCCTCTTTCCTATCGTTCTGTCGACAGACGTTGGGAGCTCTTTGCCGACGGATGAATTGTCCGGAGTTTCGAGTTCGACAGCGGCCGCGGGAGCAGCTGTGTCCATCATCGGCGGCGTTGTCGGTGCGGCGTCCAACCAGGCCAGCTCCGACAAGGATCAATCGGTGTCAGCATCGTCCGTCGTTACACCAGCGCCGACCCCGAAGTCTAGCCAACCAGCCAGCACCACCTCGGCGGCAACACCAACACCGACGCCGACGCCAACACCTACACCCACCTCAACGCCGGTACCTGGGGGCCTCGTTGTCGAAAGGAGCCCCTCTGCCGTCAGCGACGCCTCCAAGAGTGGCTCTGACATGGTGGTGAGTATCGCGGCGTTCTTCTTCCTCGTTTCCATTCTCGTTTTCATGAGAACGGGGTCTAAGAACGGCGAACACCTCCATTACGCAGGATATACGAGGCGGAAAGAGGGGTTCTAACGAGGGGTGCTAGCGATTGGGATTGTCGTTTTTTTTTCTAAATGGATTCGTGCTTAACTCCTTAACCCATTTGCATCATACGGAAGAATGATAAATATGCCCTTATCAGCAACTTTTTTTTTTATTACATATATGCGCCCTGGTGATAATGACCCGGAAAATAGCGCGCATACGTGCGCTAATGATGCAAAGGGGTTAAGGGGTCCTTCCAGTGTGACGGCTGGAAAATGGAGCATTTTTCAATGATTTTTTTTATCCGCCAATACAGAATATGATAGTGTACATTTTTTATGATTTATGAAGGTACTTATAAAGAGTATAAAATAATATTAAAAGTATTATAATTAATGTTTTTTAATATTTTCTTTTTGTGTCGCAAAAGTGGCACGTTCGAAAAAGGCGTCTCGTCGGCGCAGGTGATTTGAGCTCGTAGCCTTATCTGAAACGAAAAATTCGGAAAGATTCTTAATTAGTATGAGTGTCACTATCGCAGGTACTAAAAGAAACAATTTGTGTTTAAAATTAAGAAAGTGGCGCGTGCTGAAAGTATAAATATCGGAATTTTACCTTTTTTCGACAATTATGCAATGTAAAAATATGATAAACTCAACATAAAATCGTAATTCTGGTACCGGTCAAAGCCACTGGTATATACAATAATCTGTTAAAATTTCGGAGCAATCGGTTCAGTGCTTTTTCAGATTTCACCTGCGCAAGGTGAAAAAATAACGTTCCGATAAAAACACGTATATAACAACAGGAAAAATAAAAATACGATGCACAGTATAGTAAAATATTCAATAAAACTAAATGGAACTGTATTATATTCTACGCGTGTATCCTGCTGGGGGTCACCGATGACCCCCACGACGTAGTAACGCGTTCAGCCAATAATATCGCTTTTTTACGTCAAAAGCGAGGAGAATTCATAGCTAGGAAAAATAAACATGACATAACAATTTTGAAATGGAAAGAAAAAACGTGCTGTTTTCTGCGAAGCATTCAACACAAATGACTATTATATCTAAAAAACCATATTCTTAAGAGAAAAGAAAAACAGTTGAAGATTATAATAATTTAGGAAAGTCTTCGATCGATTCGTCGATCAGATGATCGAATGTACAGGGTGACCAATTTTAATCTATAAATGCTAATATTTCGTAAACTACGTCTGCCTTTGGAGGTTTACTGGGATAGAGGGGGGCACTGGTACGTGCAGGTGTAAATTGCTAATTGTAAGTGCAAACGTTAAGGTCCTTTCAAAGTAAGTTAGAATTTTTTTAAACAACACACAGTATATTTTTTTCTACAAATTAATAGAGAGCAGCGAGACGAATTCACCGACCTCATATATTGCACGATTTTATTGGAAAATACAACGACAAAACGTAAATGAACGTTCCATTTGATGAAAAATTTTCGGGAGAACAATTGCAAAGAATTTTCTGAAAAATGTTATATCATACTACGAAGATTGCATCGATATTCCTCATCTCTGGTTGCTTTATTGCAACACGATACTTCTCAGTATAAATGTTAACGCTAATGTTCGAAAGTCGTTATACCTAACATTCCCCTGTTATTGTTATCATTAACCCAATGAAGCCGTTAAAATACCGATAAAGTATTATTTTCACTCCACCCCAATTTTATAGTGAACCTGTTTTTTATGATAATAAATAAGAACAAAATATATAACACAACATAAAAGGTATGTACTCCGTAGGTAATGTTTATGTGTTTCAAGTGAAACTCAAACTTTGTCTAACAATTTTTAGTTAACGTGTACATTAACTAGTTAGTTGGAACATTATCTAATTAAAGTATTGAATGCATTTTAATTTTTCAACTCTAAAGGGAAGATCCAGTTGACAATTAGCGAATGCTAGCATTGACGATAATTCGCACATTAGCGTTAACATGCATATGCAACACGTCTCTCGTAACAAACAAAATTATTTAAATGCTCTATGGTGAATTTTCTACCTTATATTATTATCATAACAGTAACAATATTGGCAATTTTATAAATATTACGGCCCCACTGGCAAGTCGAACGCCGGTCACCGGTGACCCCCACGACATTCAACGTGTTAATAAAAAGCTATTTTCACGTGTCTGACTAGTTACAGGATTTTCCACTGCGTCCCTCCGCGTGTTAACCCCTTGCCTTATAATAACGAGTCACACTCGTGATGCAGATTATGATCTACAGATTATTAATATCAGTTTCACTGAAATATAAATTCTTGAAAATTGTATATTACAACACCACTAACTTTTAGAGGACCACCTAAAGCAACCTGTACATGTTGATAAATATTCTTCCTAGATTTCACCCTTAGAACACTCGAACAATAAACTTCAGTGCAGATAGCTACTAAAAACATTCATGAGGCAAGGGGTTAACGCATATTTTTTTCATGACTTCACCTCTGAAAGATTATGTGCTCGTGTGCAACTGTCTTCTACATCTACGGTAATAAGTTTCATTTTGTGGTGAACGCTGTAGCTTGCATTGTTCCGTCAGTAGAGAAAGAGTAACGCAGGGTAATTGCTTTTGTAAATGCAGAAACTTTTACTAAATTAAATTTTCTTGAAATATGTAGAGATTTATTAGCTAATGGACCTTTGTGTTGTTATGAAATGAAAGTAATTTTATTCTGTGTACTTTGTTATTCATGAAGCATGTTACAAAAGATCTTTTGTTTGGCCATACATTTTGGATGTACGTAATGCAACAGTAATATAGTAATAATAATAATATAAACAAAAGCGTTAACCCTCAACTGTCTCTCATTTTCCAAATTTAATTTGTCCCCCTTGTGTCAAATTGACACAATTGTAAAAACATCAATATAATGAACAGATAACCAGTTAGATTTGCATATTCTTTTATTGAAAATCATAAATCGATGTACAAGGCATACTACTTTTTTATATTTGTTACATTTTTACGAGAAAAGTATGTGAAATTGACACTAGGGATGGTTGAGGGTTGACAGTAAATTCACAGTATAAATTCTTGGAAATGATGGGAAAAGATAGTCCTTGTATGTACTCTCATTTGAAAATTAACAACTAAATAGAAATAATGACAGGAATAGGCTTCGAAATTATCATTGTTCATTGTTATACAGTATATCTAACCGGAAATGCGTTGATGCGTATTCTATTTCTGTTTGTTAATTCGTGGAGACCTTCCTGTCTACAGTATTAATTAAACATTTCACGTAATGCGGTCGAAAATTTAGTTGTCATTAAAGCGTACGGACGTTGGTCGACCAACGAACAACTAGCAAGCGGTTACGTGGAATAAACAACAGTTCAGGAAGTTCCGCATTGTTGGAATTATTCACGCAAGATTCAGGCCTGTAAATTTGTAGAACGTGTACGTGCAAAGTGCACGATTATCCATTATTAAAGCTATCTACCTGGGACCCATTTATACAGCAATACAAACACACGTGTGGGTTTCGTTATGCCATTGTTAGAATCGAATAGATAGACCAATATTCCTTTGTGGACAGAACAAACGATCGCTCGCAGTCATGTGAACATTACAAATGAATCCGAACTTCAAACCTGTTACACTTTATCTCGTGTACCCTATACACTCCGTTTCATAACTATGAATCAATCTACAATTTTATTAGTTTAACCCTTCGAACTCCTTTGTCGAGTGCGACTGGACGTCGATTTTATTCACAGGTACTCCTGTGTCGAGTCACACTCTACATTTTTAAATTGCCAATTTAAATGTGTATTATATTTCACAGTATTTTTTGTTCACCTAGGTAAGCAATGGTACATGTATATGACCCCTTTTTGTAACGAAAAAAGGCCTTGAAGTGTTCAAGGTACATCATTGTTTGTACCTAATTGGTTCCTGTCAATCAACTGTCTTTTGAAGTACATTTCAAATAAAACACTTAAAATAATAGGGAGTTATTAAAAAAACAAGGAGCTGAAAGGGTTGAGGGCTACTCTCCTTCCTCGACTTGTTTTGAGGACATATTTTAGGAATTTTTTGGGGAAAAACTAAACGACGTATTTTTTTGAAACTCCGTAGATTTATTTATATACGCTTATACTATATCCCTGAATTTTTGTATATTGTTATCATCTAAACTATAGTAATTATTTACCGAGGAAGTGGACAGGTTGAAAAAATTGAAGCTTCTGAAGTCATCTGACATCAAAAACTCCAAAAAGCTCTTAAATAATTCTTAAATTATTACTATTATTTATTCTCCTAATTGTATCGTCTGTAATCATTTGTAAATTGAAAAACGAAGCAAGGTACTCTAATTGCTAGTCTGAAAACAGACCTTCTGTACTCTGTGCAAGGTATTTAAATATCTGTGTGCTCGATGCGCTGGTAATATGGCGATTGAAATACACAGTTTCTGATTAACATCGGCAGATGCGTGTTAATCGCTTAATAACATTACGATGAGGTAGCTTTTGAACATGTCTGGCATTCATTTGCATAATCTCATTGTTCTGCCAGACTGCGTATGATGTAGCAATTGTTTCTGTTTAAATTCGAGATGATTTTCCCTCGTAGATAGCAAACATCCTAATGTTTCCCAAATATACACTCGTACTCCTCAGTAATACTAATATGAGTTTTTGAATTCTTTCTAATTTTAAGGAGCACTTGTTTTAGATTTTAGTGGATATCATTCTTAATCTTTCCATTACTGGTACTATAAAATCTATTTTATTTCGATTTTATTTATTTTTAGATTTTAATGCATATTATTCTTAATCTTTCCATTACTTTATCTTTATTATATATACCTGATGTATCGTTCTCGTCATACGCAGAAAAATTCGGGCTATAGCGGGTTAAACAGAGTTCAGATAAATATTTCATCTCAGTTTCACTAAAGTCACACAAACTTTCCATGAAAAACGTCAGCGTAACGTCATAAAGAAAATAGGGGGGAATATCGGTTAATAATTCAATTTCCATCGTTGCGAACGGTGCTTCCGGTTCTTGTTATCGTGGCTCGAAGCAAAAGGAGGAACAGATAAAAGTGGCGAGGAGAGAAAGTACGGGGGTAAGGAACCGGAGAGAAACGGCCACCGATGGTGTATCAAAATTGAGGCCAATTACAACGTCGATTGATCGGAATTTTATCGCTAGTCTACTCGACTGAGTGCCACCGCAAATCTTTCGCGTTCCTCGCGAGAGTACCCTCGATTTTGAAGAGGACACAAAGGAGATACAAAGGAACCAAGAAGAAGAATGGTGCCTCTTCGAACTCGAGTGCTAACCTTTCACCGAGAAAATCGAAGCCAGATGAAACATAACAAGGGTGTGCTTGCCAAAACAGTTGTTGCACAGTCGATATTCTTGCCAATCCAAATATTGTCATCGCGAGGGATGAAAGTTTTATTTCAACGAGCAGAGTTAACTCGAAGAAGCAATATATCTCAATTGTTTGATACTGCATACCGGGTGCATCAGAAATCGCGGTGCTACCGACAAGCGGATTTAAAAAATTCCTCTAAAAAAATAGATTCTATTTAGAAAAGTATTGGCGGATTCCAAGTGTTTAGAGAGCCGAATATATAGGAAATTCCAAAAAGGATGCTATTTCAAAAAATGTTTATTAGTAATTAAAGTAATAGCTGACACAAATGCAATACAGTTTAGAAACAAAATATAATTTCTTGACGCTTGCTATAATAATCATTACCATTATTCATTTTATTATGTCGTAAGACACGTTGACATGCCCTCACATCCACATGTCAACGGGCACTTACAATTATTGTACATAAAAAACCATAGAGCTTTGCAATTTAAAGTATATTTTTATATTTAATAGTTTTCGAGCTAGCCATGTGGGTGCTAATTTTCAGAGGGTGAATTCACCCCTTAAACTTGAGTATCCGTAGCTAGAAAAAATGTTGTTGAATAGGGTGCTGTTTTAGGGTGTTTTATTTTAAAGTTTCCACGCGAATATTTTCGAAACTGTTGGTGATACCGAGAAATAGACAACAGTTGACTGATTTCGAGTGAGATATACGGTAAATATACCAATAGTTGATACTTTTATTTTCAGTCACAAAACATAAGCTTTCTATTAAAAGAATGTTTTTTAATAGCGTGCTGTTTGAAAGTTTATTCACTCTAGTGTGAAAATTTATAACTACTTCCATTACAATGCATCATGGGTGCAAATGCCAGAACAGTTGCTCTTGTTTGTACTCTGCATACTGTTGTATGCTTGTTTTCCTTCACACATTTGTGGAGAAGGTTAATCAAGTCAAAGAAAAATAACTTCTTTTCCAGCTATTAAATACAAACATGCACATGTTGATTCCTGTCAACTACTAGTTTTTTAGATTCTGGTGCAGTTTCGAGGGTTCAATTTTTTTTTAATAAAACTATTACTGGATTATTTATCAGTACTAACGAGTTCAATTCATTTAAAAGCAGCTGACGAATCGAGTCATCCACCTACAAACTTGCTTACTAAAAATAAAAAAACTGATAATAATTACAATGGGGTATGAGTCTTATAATGTCAACTACTGATAAATTTATCCTAATGTTCGAATATTTTCGTGACTGTACACAGTTTATAGCAGGGATTCTCAATCTTTATTTTTCGCGTACCACTGAAATATCTGCACGAACAGTCACGTACCACCAATTAAAATTAAGATGAGTACTGCAGTGCATCATGCGTATGCTACACTTCAGCCATGTTAGAGCGTGCAAAAAAACATGCTATGGACTTAACTGATTTATTGCATATAAGAAGTATTCAAAAAATCAAAATAAATAATAAATAAAATCACCTGGAAGGCTTCCGGGCACCATAGTTTGAGAAACCCTGCTCTACAGCAATCTTTTACTCTAACAATCAGTACATTTCTGAGAGTGAAGTTCATCACACGGCATTTCGTTGCTTCCCCCACGTTCGCTCGTAATTTAAAAACCGAGGACATCCGAATAATTCCCAAGTACAATCGAGCGTCGTCCTGAGGCTTCGACTTACGAATGCTGATAGAAATCGATTGCTCCAGTGGAATTCACTCCGTCGGTCCTGTAATGAGAAGACGGCAGAGCAATAAGGCAATCGATCGTTAATTTTTTTCCCCTCGATAATGAGAACTCGAATGCTCCTGACAGCTGCATAACGAATGAAATTATCGATAAAGAGTGCTGCTGTTCCTGCAGGGGCGGCCTGTGTTCGACGGAGGAGCCGATAGCTGAAACGCGGCAGCTACGGTGCGCAGATTTCGACAACAGTTTGAACGTCATTTGAATATTGACGAGGTCACGACAGCGTGGGATAAGTGATTGTCAGTTTTAGCGATGCTCGCGTGCGTGGATCATCCATTCATATCGATTGAATGCCGTGTGTTTCCATTGTCTCGTTACCGGAGCCGCAAATCATGTTACCTCATTATGAAGCTGTATCGTAAACAGTTCTATCTGATAATGCTCGACAGTTCTATTCCAGGCGCATCCTCGTGACATTAAGAATACGCATGAGTGAGTTTCAATTATTATCAGTGGCGATTCATCTGATCAGCCCTGGCAAAAATCCCGTTGCTCGCGTACACCCCCGTCCATGAATCATGGGACACCTTGATATTTCCGAATAAATCTGGATCACGATAGAGTAGACTTGGTTACTTATTTTCATACGAACGGTTCTTTTAAAAACATTTATGAACTTGTTTACTGAACTTGGTTGGGAAACTTTAATTCATCCACCGCAATCGCCGAACTTATCTCCAGTAGATTACCATTCACTTTTATCATTGTTAAATTATTTGACTGATAAACACTTTCAAAAAGTTCATAATGTAGACACTGCCATCAGACAATTTTTCGAGAGAAAAGATACGAAGCTATTTATGTCGAAAAATCATTAGTTTAGGAGATATTTTAATTATAATATTGCTATGTGGTACTAGTACACCTATTTGCACCTGTCCACTGACAATTCAGAAGATGTAGGTGCAGGTACACTCACGTCCATAAGTCATGGGACACCTTGCCATTTCTGAATAAATTTGGATCACGATATAGTAGACTTGGTTACTTATTTTGATATGAACGGTTCTTTTAAAAACATTTATGTTTGCATAACATATTTCTAATGATATGGTTAGTATTCTGTTATAATTAATATAAAGAAAAATCTGAAATAATTATGGAACGGTTCGAGACCAGTTTTTCAATGTACTAAATTTGGGCGACATTTGTTTCGATTTTGTGATCTGTAGACACATTTGCAACGATTCTGGACGGAAATCCAAGAAGAAACACCAAAAAAATGACCACAAGACTGCCAAGGCTATTTCGAGTTATCTCGAAACGGGGAGCATACATTAGTGAGCGAATTTTATACTTGATATATATATAATTTTCAATATATTTTAACATTTAGAAATTGTATTCAGTATAAATAATCGTTTGATTCAATACAGTGGGTGTTTAATAATTTTAATTTAAACGTAAAGCTGAAATTAGTAAGTGTCCCACGGCTTATGGATGGGAGTGTAAACGAGTTAGATTCGATTTAGAATCATGTGTGTTTTGTGTCACCAGTGTTTAGGCGTATTTTTGTTAACTTAGAGATAAATAGTTTAATTTTAACCCTTTGACTGAGGGATACTTGCGAACGAGGCGACTGCAATTACATCATTGTACAGATATTAATACAGCATTTAATATAATTATTCATATTGTAATTGATGTTAATTTTGGTTGAATAATTCGTTTAATTAATATAAATAGGGCATCAATTTATTTTATTATAATATACATTCATATTGGACGAAATGATTATTATCATTCATTTAATCTAATTCATGTATAATTAATTGATATTATAATTTTAGGTTATATTTTACCTTGCGGTTAAATGTCATATTGAGGTTCGACAGTAATTACTAATTTAATATCAGCAATCTCTTATATTGGTAATATAATTCCTGAATAAATGTGATGTGGGTTTTCTATTAATAATTTTATTCGTTTCATTCTTAATTGCCATTTAGTATTTCATTCATAGCAATTTTGCCTTTAACAGGATAAAACAATACAATAGGAAGAAATGCTTCTTGAACTCGTCTCAATATGAGCTAAAAGAGAGCTATATAATAAATTATAGGTTTCTCTATAAAAAACTGAAGATGACCTTGAAAACATCGGAAGAAAAGCATCTAAGAAAAAGGATAATAATTATTTAGAAGGCTTTTCTGAACCATGTTATTCGAGGAAACAAAATTACAATCGGTCCAGTAACAACAAAATAATTTAAGCTGGTCCTGTTAGTTCATCCTGCATAATACACCCATAAACTCTGTAAGACTGCTTTGAGAACACCTTGTACGTGTTCTGTGAACTTGTCAGAAGGGAGGAATTAAGGTGCTAAAAGTGTATCTATTGTTACAAGTTTCCCCGTGGTTTTGGATGCCACACGGACTTCTAGGGTCTCGTTCCATCGTCCTCAATAGCGATCGACGCGTCAGAAACCCTCAGGAAGGCACGTGCAGTCAGTGACCCTATTGTATGGGTAACCCTTGGGCACAGCACCTTCCTTGCCTTCTATATAAACCGCCCTGCAGGCCTTATACATCAAGATAGGCGGCATTTACAAAATACGAAAGCCGAACGTTTCGGTCGCTGGCTGACTCGCACAGTCACGTTCCCCTGCGTCCTGTTGCGTGTCGCCTCCACTCGCAGAGGACACGCCTAAAAGTTTTTTTTTTATATACATTTTTTGTATACTTTATTTTAAATTTTACGAGAATTTTTAATATGCGCTCTTCCAAAATGTGTGCTTCAGATTTTTGGATGTGAACCAGTTTTATGGGACAGTTTCATGTTTTTTTTGGTTGTTGTTTATGATGGCATTGTCTAAACAAACAAAGTGATCGAGTTATCACTGTCACTGGCGAATGACATGATTATCAATGCTCAGAAAAAAATTCTAAATTAATTTGAAGTTGAAGTTGTGAAACATAAGTATCCACATGGGGTCTTCATGGACTCCCGTTAGAAAATAACATTTATTGACTACCATGTATAAAAATCTGTGTTTTATGGCTCTTTATGAAGACTGAAACAGTGTAGATCTAAAAAAAAATATTAACATTACTTGATAGTATACACCAAAAAATATTAATAATTTTCTAGGAAGGTTTTATAGGAGTGGGGGTCTACTAGACAATTTTTCTTATTCAACTGTAATTTAAGGAGTATAGTTATAATATACCTTATTTAATCTTACAGTTAAAATTAAATAAAGTTTCTATATTAACTACAATTATTTTAGCGATCATTTCATTTTCGGTATTTTGAGGAAGAGGACGATGTACCGCTGTACTATTTCGAATTGCTATGCTTTCAAGTAAATCAGTCGTGCCTATTATACACATTCAGGTAACGCAGTTGAAATCAGCGTGCTGCTGCTTTGTGGTTAAATATACTTCACAAATTACGGTTTCACCAATTGGCTGTCGTGATGAACATCAAATGTAACAGCTTTAAATTATGTGCTTTGGGGCGAGATGAAGACGTAACAAGAACCACCCACTGCGCCGAACATAAACGAATTATTGTAGCGTATGCCCAACCGTAATATCCCAAAATAGTACAACGCACTAGGAGATCAATAGTTCAACGGCTTTTGAAACGTGTTAAAGTCGACAACGAGTATCTCGAATGCTTCGAAAATCAACTATCGCATACTGCTGTTTCATTGAAAATTACTGGACACTTGTTTAAAAATGTTCTTGATTTTAGAATTACTTATTCTACAGGGTGTTCATCGTAACGTCGCCACAATTGAATCGTTTGCTATTGCAAGGGAGTATGTCCATTTTTTAAAATTTGACATCAGGCAATAAAAACATTGCCTGATTTTTATTTCGAAATAATATTTAATCGATTTTTTCAATCGGAATCGATAGGAGATGTCAAAAAACACTTCCGAGTTTGTGTCAATGACGACATCCAGAAATGCATTGTTTATTGAAACTAGATACTTTCAAGTACTTGAGCAAGTTTAATTTATCCCTTTGTTATGAAGTACAGAGAGGGTATGATAACGACAAATTGGTAAAAGTGGCCTTGTTATCCAGAAAGAAATTCAAAGCTTCTTCGAGGGAAGTTCTTCAATAATTGGTTTCCTCGAACGAAATAGTTTTGACGAAGTAGATTAAAACGAGCCTTTCTCTTCTATACCGGTTCATGACAGCAGTTATAAGTTGGAAAGAAAATGAGACGAAAGTGAAACACTCTTTTCGTAGGAGTTTTTACGTGCCGGAGATAATGCAGAAAAAATTATTTACCTACAATTAGAATACGAATTTAAGTATACTTATATGTGCAGAATGGTAAACGATAGAAAGAAATTATTTACTAAAAATTAGAATATGTATTTGAGCATAATTATGTGTGCAGTATGGTAAATGATAGATAAAATTATTTACCAAAAATTAGAATACGAATTTAAGCATACTTATGTGTGCAGTATGGTAAACGATAGAAAAAAATTATTTACCAAAAATTAGAATATGTATTTGAGCATAATTATGTGTGCAGTATGGTAAATGATAGATCAAATTATTTACCAATAATTAGAATACGAATGTAAGCATACTTATGTGTGCAGTATGGTAAATGATAGATAAAATTATTTACCAGAAATTAGAATACGAATTGAAGCATACTTATGTGTGCAGTATGGTAAATGATAGATAAAATTATTTACCAAAAATTAGAATACGAATTTAAGTATACTTATGCTTGCAGTATGGTAAATGATAGATAAAATTATTTACCAAAAATTAGAATACGAATTTAAGCATACTTATGTGTGCAGTATGGTAAATGATAGACAAAATTATTTACCAGAAATTAGAATACGAATTGAAGCATACTTATGTGTGCAGTATGGTAAATGATAGATAAAATTATTTACCAAAAATTAGAATACGAATTTAAGCATACTTATGTGTGCAGTATGGTAAATGATAGATAAAATTATTTACCAGAAATTAGAATACGAATTTAAGTATACTTATGCTTGCAGTATGGTAAATGATAGATAAAATTATTTACCAGAAATTAGAATACGAATTGAAGCATACTTATGTGTGCAATATGGTAAATGATACATAAAATTATTTACCAAAAATTAGAATACGAATTTAAGCATACTTGCGTGTGCAGTATGGTAAACGATAGAAAAAATTAGTAGTAATACTGATTATGATAATATGATCATATCAAGGCACACTTGACCTAGCCATCGCTTCTTTAAAAAGGTGTGGTCCATAGATCTTCGATCTCGTCATCCCAAGTACACGTTCACTTTTGGAGAATCTCTTTTACCATTTTATGGATCATACAGTTTTTCATCAGACCAGATATCGATTTCAAATCTGCAAAAACACGGATGGAGCATATGTAATATTAAATACTTTTGTTTTCACTGATTTTTGTTAAATATATTTCCTTTTGATTATAATTATCGCCATTACCAAAACTAATAAGATACGAAAATATTTTGGAAAGTGGCGGCCTTGTGAAGTACAATATTTGAAACTTAGCATCAACTTTACAATTTCCAAGTGCTTTATAAAGGGTGTTTGCGATATTGTCTTAAATGTGTTAGGGACAATAGCCTGATCTGAGTATTTGTTTAAAAACAAAAGTTAATTACGTGAACGGTTCTCGCGATATTATTGCCACCCCTTTAGAAAACGTGTTTAAACCTCTGTAACTTCATCATTTTCCCAAATTTCAGAAGAACATTCGGAGATATTTTCAAGACTACAAACATTAAAAAATGCAAGAATCCAAACTTCGTTCTTCTAATATTTCTAAACAAGGAACCCCCCTTAGAAGTATTCTGTTATTATCCAAACCAAGAAAGTTAACATGAAAAATCTATGTAAAACAACATTACATTCGTAATTTCTCCTTTACTGTCGTTTTTCTTCCCTTTTCTACATTCTTTTTTCCGTTTCAACGAGAACTGTTGACCCATATTTCTCGTTTTTATCTCCTTGCTCCTTAGCTCATCGCGACTCCAGGCTAATTAGACAACTTCATCAGACCGATTACGATATGTTCGCGATAGCGGAGGAACGAGGAGCTCCTAGGATTTCGTTCGGAAAATACGAAGTGTCTGAATGTATCGGAAAATATTCGTTATTGCATTTCCTTGTTGGGGCTGTGTACCGGAATCGCGCGTGCAGCATCGACGAATACGGGCATTTTCGATCGATAGAAAGTTTCGAGATTGCCCTCGGGTTAAGAATTTCTTCAGAGACCACGCAGCGCTGAGGATGCATTTGCATTTTCCCTCTTATCTGCGGCGGGAGAGTTCTTTTATCAACAGAGAGAGAGAGAATACACGCCGCGAACGACAAAACCGAGGAAACGAGGGAAAACTTTTTCACGTCTTGCGTTTTATTTCATCCGTGTCCTTCTTCGACGCTTGCGCGTTCCACGGAAAACGGTTAACAAGAAGAATTGTAAAAGAAGCGAGGGAAACGGAGTTTATGAACCAACGTGACTGTAAATAATTAAATATGCATCTTTAGATAAAGTGTACCATAGCGATATACTGTCTGTTGCTGGAAAAATACTTTCTGCTCGTTTAATTGTAGATTTTTATTTTAGTAATGTTTAGAATGCATTTAACCCCTTGATACGCAAAGACGTCATTTGTTTCGTATGTCATTTTAGACGACGTCTTCGAAACGACAAGAATTATACGCTGATTGTTTTGAAAAGTTCCATACTCTGCAGGACTATTGAGTCATTCATTAATTTGTCCTACCATTTTGTCCAACTAAAAGATTAATTCATGTTTACATTTTATTTCTCTAACTTTGTTACTGTATGTCGTATAAGCTTCAGATTTTGTGTAGTAACTCTGAAGTATGTATTCAGTATATAGGACTAGCTGCGTGTTCCTGGTGTTGCCCGAGCTTTTGAGGGGGTGGGCTTTGGGTGAATAAAAAAAATTTTTAGGATTTTTCAAATCTTCACTTGTTCAAATTTCACGTTACACATTCACTTCCTGTTTTTTTCAACTAACACTTCCACAATGAATTTTAAAACCACCAAGACATTTTTTTACTTCTGTAAAAGGTCATTGTTATTTATTTTTTATTTTATTTTTAAGGGGGAGCATGTGAAGAATCAATTTTCCTCACATACTCCACCTTAAAATTATTGAAAATTATTGAGCTACTACAGAAAAAATTACTCGGGCTTAAGTTAAGAGGCGACGCGCTTTAGGGGTGGTTGGGGGTGGGGACCCCCACATTATTTTTTCTTGGGTGTCGAAGAATATTCTTTCCAAATTTGGTGCGGATGATACAAAATGTATATTTTCTTTTACGAAATATATGAAATATACGAATATCTAAAGTGTCCTATCACTTTGTCCAGCACTGTAAATAATTTTTATATTAATAATAACACGGTAGAATTATAAAACAAGACAAGCATTTCCTTATTGTAAAGATTTATTCACAGCTTTACTGCGATAGCAAAAGTAAGAGTACGGCGTGTCGCTTGCAGCAACGTAATTAATATTAATTGCTAAAAGCAAAAAATAAATACCCGGAATGTTATTGTTGCATGAGAAGGGAACTGGGAGGAAACCAGGGTAAACTTTAATATAAAAACTCGGAGCAACGGCTGGAAATATCGTTATTTAAATTTGCAAACAATACCGTTGTGCTCGAAGCAACGGTACTTCAAAATAATAAATTACTGCATTCTCCTTTAATTGCAAATATTAAAAAATAAACGTGTAAGAAATTTCAATTGATACGATTTTTCTAAATATTCAAGCGTAATCGATCAGTAGGTGCAAGAATGAGATATTAAAAGATTGAAAAAGCATAATGAGTGGACTGTGGATTTTTATGCAAATATATATTTCTTAAATGCAACATTTTTTATATTAATAGAGCTGAAATAATTTATATGATGTTTAGTTAGTCATGTAAGGTTCAGTTTAGTGTTTATTTTATGTTATGTAATGTTTAGTTTAATTGTAATTCATATTTATACTTGTTATTTATTTTTACATATTTATATTTGTTATTTATTTTTACATATTTATATTTGTTATTTATTTTTACATATTTATATTTGTTATTTATTTTTACATATTTATATTTGTTGTAAAAGTAATTAGCTTATGTATTCTATGCATATAATTTCAACTATTGACAATATAAGTAGATTCAAGAATGTAGAAAACCAAAACCCCTCAAGGTCCAAAAAGACAAATGAGGTATCAATAAATAATAATAATAAAATAAATATTAGTAGAGTCGATGAAATTGAATTTTAACATAAATATATCTTGTGTTTCATAAACTTAAAAAATTGTTAGCTCTCTTATGTAATTAAATGTACATATTTTGAGTGTAAGAATATGTTAAATTGCAAAAAATCCGCAGTCTAATAATAAGAAACTATGGAATTAATATTGTATTTGGAAATGAGTTCAACGCATGATCATTGTCTCTGAAATTAATTTCTGAACTATGCGGTGAAAAGGAGCTTCAAAACTTCAACAGTTGTCGAATAATAGTACAGTTATTATACAATAATTGTACTATGTCTAACACAAATTAACACGTTCCATGCCACAGTGAACAATTCCATAACTAGTCAGACGCGTGAAAATAAGTTTCCATAAATACATAACGTTAAAAACACAAACATTGAATTGTCTTATGATATACCATTCATTTGGTACTATTATTGTAGCGTTCGTTTTAATTGGAATATAACAAATATTACCATTTATTTAGAATAATCGAATTTGGTGCGTGGGGCGCATACGACCCACGCGGCACGGAACGTGTTAATGTGTTGGAACCACATTCAAATTGTGGGTGAAGCAGGCAAATATATCAGTTGAAATGTAGTAGACTCGTTTTATTCAACTATTAAACCTATTTAATAGTTTCCATCAGAAACGGTCATCTGTCTCATTGTCAATTGACATCCCCCTAAGAACATTCTCTGCTCTTGAGCATTAATGATGTCTCCAGGTCGGTCACATATTAATCAGAATTTTTTTTCTTTGTTGCAGCTGAACACGGAATGGGCACAAGTTGAAGTTATAAATTTAATCAACGATGGCAGCGGTCTTGGATTCGGAATCGTCGGTGGACGCAGCACCGGTGTTGTCGTCAAGACGATCCTTCCCGGAGGCGTCGCCGATCGGGTAAGTTCATCCCTAAGCTTATTATTGATACTAACTTAAGCGTGCGAGGCGACGACAGTTTCACCATGTCGGAAATTACTTCGTTATAAGATCACGCGGTAATCCCGAAAGTTCTGGTCAGCCGTAAACTGTTTACTTGCTCCTAGCTGTTCAGATGTTAGCCCTTCACACCGAAAATGGGATTAGTCACTTTTCCAGAAGAAATCAAGTTAACCCTTTGAGGGGACTAGGCAGTCAGATATGGTCAAAATGTAACTTCTTTTGAGAATTAATTAGAAGCAAATGAATACATATTGTGACTAGTACTTTTAGTTAATGTTTGTTAATACTATAAACTGTACAAAAATATTTTTTTGAATAACATATACTTATATATGATGGCTTTACAGTCGACTGATGTGTAGGCGCTTCTTCTGGAGTCGTTGCGGTTTTGCGGTGATCCTGGCCTTAAAGAATTGAATTATGAAATATCCTGGAAAATTTGGCACTTTAAAGACCCCTAATCTGCACTGAACCTATTGAAAACGAAAAAAAAATCAAAATTGTAAAAATAGCGGCAGTAAAGTTAAAAAAACGCGATTTTCATTAAAAGAGAAGCTATTTTATATTTTTTTTTGGAGAAGACAAGAGTTTTTGCAAACTTATGCGTAGGTTCAGGCTTTAACTAGACATGTTTTACATTTGCTCAATTTTTTTCAAATCGATTTGAACCGCCGTTTTTTCGCAATCACTGCAAAACGAAGAGAAAATGTGATTTCGAGAAAAACGCGTTTAAAGTTTTGGAAGACGATAAGTACTATATACTTCGCGATCGAACTTTTCAGCTGTCAAATCCTTAATTTTGCGAATTCTATCATGATTCAAACGGCATTTTACTCGGGAAGGATAATACTTTCGGGAAAAACAATAAATAAAATGCATTTTTCGACTGCGTAGTGCCCTTAATGCATATCTGCTTTTAAAAAAATACAATATTGCGAACTTGGCCTCGTATTTATATTACAACAGAACCTCGATTATCCAAACTCTAATTGGTAACAAGATGACTTAAAAAATACTTATGCTTTAGAATATAAAAATACACGGTGGAATAAAATCCAGCACAGAGCGTCACTAATGATAATTTTACTTTGTAATGAACTTACAAGGGGAATTTTCGGGTGATGGGATGATCAGTGTTCGGATAATCGAGGTTCTCCTGTATCACAATCATTGAAAAGACTAAATGCAAGCTGAGTCATTCCTACAACATTGCTCTTTCACTCCTATATGTGACAGGCTGGTTTATGATTATGAAAACTACAGAGTTCCACGGATGCCTGAACTCGCATTCGGGACTGAGCAAATTCAGAGATCCGTTCCAGGACCAGTTTTCATCACCTTCTCGAGCACAAGATTTACGAGCACAGCTCGAGAAGCGATAACCTGGGAGGAAGAGAGATAGAGCATCGGCGAGGTTTCAGTCGGCCGCCGCCAAAGAGTTTTTTCATCGACGCAAATGAGTCATCGTATAACGAAAAACAAAATTTTTCTATTTTTTATAATACATTAATGAAAATACTACATATGAATAGGTCAGGTTTTTCCAATGAAAACGAGTCCAAACACGATGTCATTCGGTTCATTTGTTATTAAAATTTTGCGTAAGGTAAAATTCGATGGTCGTCATGTCTCTGATAACAAATAGTCCGAATGAGATCGTGTTTGGACTCATTTTAATTGGGAGAACTTCATCTATCTATTAATAATATTCTCACGAATGTAGAATGAAAAACAAAAAAATTTTTATTTCCGTTAAAGGATGACTCACTCTTCGTACAATGTTTGTATTATACTCATGTTTCTCAAACGTGGAGGAGCAAGTGGGGATATGTGGTTGGGGTACGGCCGGTTCAGACATCCGTATTGAAAAGCAGTTCAGACATCCGTGGAACTCTGTAGTACGATAAGAAGTCTAGAAATGTATAATGACATGAACATCCGCAGTCTAGTTATTAGTACTCGATATCAATACAAGTAATAACCACACACTTTTGTTATGTCGCTTTTATGACACCGTCCTCCGATCGGCATCTGTCAAGATCTGGAACATTCCGGAGGTCTGTTTCGCTCAACTCACGCACTCACGTACACACGCACGCATTATTACATAAAATGCACACGACACACTGTTTCCAAAATGCTCCTTAACCCTTTCACTGGAAGCAAAACGTCCTGATTGTTCTCCGTTCGCCATAAACGAGCATGTATCGTGACGGACGCCTTTTGGAGCTGTTTGCACCTGGCGGGCACGTCACTTGGCTACCTTTTGGCGCTGTTGAGAGTCAAAGGGTTAATTCACGCACTCATGTACACACACACACACATTATTATATGTATATTGGGTTGGCCAAAAAAGTTTTCTCGTTTTTGTCAGTAGGTGACGTCAACTTCACTGTAAATCTGAACACTTCCTTTCGTTTTAGCTAATGCAGATATAATTTAAAAGCTTACATATCAAGGCGTCTTATAAAGAAAAGTATGAAGATTATCATTATAGAGCTTATCGCTTGTTATAAAGGGGTAGAAATGGATGACAAGAAGACGCATTTTGGCGTCTCTTTGACAACACGTAAAAAATTGTTAGACCTTGGGTGGGGTGTCTTACCTCCCCTGGCACAGTCGCCGGACATTGGACCATCCGATGATCATTTATTCTGATCCCCACAAAATTCCCTTAAAGGGAAGAAATTTGACAATTTGGAAGCCTGTGAAATGCATCTGTAGGAGTTTCTCAAAAATATAAAGTGAGAATTTCTCGAGGACGGTATTAAACAGTTGCCTGAAAGATGGCAGAAGATAGTAGAAAATAACGGCCAGCAGATTGTACAATATAGTTTTACTTACAAATATAAAATTTCTGTTTGAAGTTCCTTTAAAAAAACGAGAAGATTTTTTGGCCAATCTAATAAAATGCACACGGCACTATTTCCAGAGTGTTCCTCGAAGTGATTGTTACTGTCACTGATTGACAGTGGCTACTCTCACACACAGAATAGCATTCGAAAAGTTCCGAAACTGACGATGGTGAAACCCGAATTTTTCAGAAAAATACAAGTTTATTATTTAAGATTCAACATACATTCCTTCTCTCTGTATACACGTTTTGGAGTTAAGTCGTATCGGGCGGTCAGCGTGTTAATAACAAATTAAGCGTACACGCCGTACACCCATTACACACAAATTTGAGTTCACGTTGTCCTGATGAGTCGTTTTAATTATTTCTACCCAGTTCCCTCAACGCAGTGCAGTATGAATTGACCGAATTCATGATTGCCCGCGCACGGTCGGTTGGAGATCGTGCGCTCGTGGAAAAAAGTGATGAAAACGTGTCGGGGAATAACTGAAGCATGAATCTCCGCTGGTCGGGCGGTCAGTTTCTGAATTAAACATCGTGTGTTTGCGATGCGTATTCCAGGATAATCGGCTGCAGAGCGGGGACCACATATTGCAAATCGGCGATGTCAATCTGCGCGGAATGGGCAGTGAACAGGTTGCGGCGGTTCTGCGACAATCCGGCACGCACGTGCGCCTCGTCGTCGCACGACCTGTCGAACCAACTTCGCCGGATTATCAGGTACGTTATTTACACAGGGTGTCCGTAAACTGGTATACAGTAGTGCCCGGTTAGTGGTCGCGGACCTTAGACCCAAGCGCGACCGCTATCGAGGCAGTTAGGTGTCCTGGGAATTGTCTAGCCGCTAGCCTCTGACAAGGGATGGACCCCAACTGTCTGACTTCAGTTTTAACCCTAGATAGCTAAGCTATTGCTTGACTAACGTGAGTAGTTACCAAGCATCCGTGAAAATGACGACGTTAATTAAAAATACGAATATAATTGAATTTTCTTTATTTAACTGGAAAAATATTTTATCTTATAAAGAAACAGAATAAATGAAATTAAAAAGTTACGTTTGGTATTGAATTTATTAGTAAATAAATAAGCAAATAATAGGCATAATTAGTTTATTTAGTAAGCGGATTATCCGATGTGACGAGATTCAAATGTTCCGATCGTCATTTTTACGAAAGGTTAGTTATCCAGGGTTAACTAATTTTTATGAGATAATGACATACAGGGTCCTAATGATATACGTGAAATATTAGGTGTAGATACTCGATAATTTTAAAGGTATAAATAATTAATGGTACGTACTTTCAAGATGTACTATGAATATAAATCGAGGTTACAGAAGTTGCATTGGCCAAGTGGTTGTTTGGCTGGTACTTCGGAGGTCCTGGGACCGAGTCTCGTTTACATATTTTAATATTCTTCCCGTTTGTAAATGACATTGTAAATGATTCCACAACTCAATTTCAGATTTCGAGCAAACTTTTCGGATTTCTGATCCAATTCATCCCATTTTTAATAAGTCAAGTGCAATAAATGGGAAAACTAATTATATAAATAATAAATGTACGTGCGTACCTGAATATATGTTTATGCTACTATGATCTTACAGAACTCGCGTAAGTTCTGTAACCTGGATCAAATGCAGCTTTTGTGTGAGATCAGCAGGTGTTCTAATACTTATAGACGGAGGTGTACGTCGCGATAGCAGCGTCAGTGGGGTGCATAGTGTTAAAAATCAGGTGACTGAACCGCCACCCTTGCACTCACACAGAAGAAACCTCGTAGACACACATTCACACACATTCCTGCTACCAGCCCTGAAAATTGATATGAAATATCAAGATACAGTTCGAATTAACCCTCTCCGGTCCAAGGTCAGGATATTCCCAGCAAAGCGATACCATTGAGGAATCATGCTGGGATATTCCAGGCACGCGATTCATTCGCTTGAAGATGTAATGAAACTCGATCAGTATTCTCCCACTAACATAGCAATTCCGCTGCAGAACGTCCTTGAATACCTTTGAAACAATTATCCGCTGTTTATCCAAGAAATAAACTTTGTTTGACCGTGTGCTCTCAATTTCGTAGCTTGATCTCGTAGCCAGTCTCTCGGCAAACTCGAAGCCAGAAGGAAAATTCACCGCAGTATAGTTTGAGAATTCTCTATTTTTGTTTCCTTTATTTTTCACGGGCAAATTTTCCTCTGAAAATGACGAAAACAAAGCAAGCCTTCAGGGAAATCGTGGATCTGGAAAGCAGTGATGATGAACGCATAACAGACGCATTCTTTCTAAAAATTAAAATAGTTTATCTGTGTTACTGATTTTTTATTCATATTTTAGGGTAAGAATCCTTAAAACGTGGACTTGCTGTAGAAACAATACCCTGATACCCAACAAAAGCAATAATCACTCTGTAATAAATCATCAATAAATTTAAAAGACAAATTAGAAATTATTTGTGACTCGACTCAATATTTTTTAAAATTTTCTTTCAAATTGTTGTTGTTATGTATGAATAGAATGTACATATTACGTGTAGCTAACAAATGTTGAATTTGAGTCTCAGAATATATTACACAAGCTGTTTAATTGGCAGGAGTTAATTTAACACATTGAATGCCACAGTAGAAACTGCCATACCTAGTCAGACACAATATAATGTGATATTTTAAATATAAATCGTGAAGGAGAAAAAAATATTTGAACGTGCAGAAATTACCTTATATTATTGTTACAATATTAATTCAATATTCAACAGTTTATAACAATCAGTAAGTATTTAAGTAAATAAAATTTGAGATGTTGGTCACCGGTGACCCCCACGTGTTAAACTTATAAAGAATTATGAAATTAATTGTAAATATTAAGGTCACTTAATTTCTAAAGCTGTGTGTGTGTTTTATCGTATTGATAAAAAATAAAGATAGACGCGACAACAAAGGAACATTCTCCAATTTTTACTAAATATCTCGCAAGCTTTCATTGCCCGTGAAATTACGGGGATTCATTTAAGAGGGATATCCATTAAGCCACTCGTCAGTCAAAAAGCTCCATTCAAAAGCGCAAGCCAATCCTTTACAGGAAATTCGTGTTGCAATTTAGCTGTACTGTAGCATACAGTATTCATGAAACTGAGATTGATTATTTATTTAGCAAAATCAATTTTTTCTTTTACGATGCGTTATCATAATATTCACTATTTCGTTACATATTTTTCAAACGTGTTTACTTTTCTTCCTTAATTCTGTACAAAGTATTGCGCTGAAGTCTATTTTTCACGAAATGAGGAGGCGGGAACTACCTCATTTGCCGACTAACGAGCTGACTTCATAAAACGTAAAGCTTCATTTCATAAATGGTACACATTTTCGCATAACTGGACCGTGTTTGTTAAACTTCAGTACTTGAGAAATTCATAAGTAACTCAAAATGTAGAATCTATTTATTGTGTAAAATCAATTTCCTAGCTTATACACTTCATTTTAAAATACATAAAGATATGTTAATGTCATGTGTTCTAGATAAAAATATTTTGCAGAAATAATTAATAATATAAATAAAAGGCATGTGAAAAATATATTAATATTTTATAAGCCCTCCGATGGTATCGATGATAGCTTGCACTCTCTTTACGTAAACTGTTTATCACTATAACTGGAGTAGACTACATAATGTACATAATCACGTACGATTTACTGAATAACAAAATATGCATACATCATTGATTTTAGTATTTATTATTAAAAAGTGTCTAATTCGTGTAAGAAAAATAATACGTCCTGTTCAAAATATTTTAATAACTAACGTCACTCTATCGAAACGTGATTTTTGGAAACAAATTGTCACTGTATCAAATCTGCAAGGTTCCAAAGATTAATGAAAAGAAAAACATAAATTAATGAATTTAAATTCATTTATTTCTAATACGCCTGTAAATTATAAAGATCAGCTGTTATTGTTTCGTCCATATACTAAAATTTATGCAAACAAATGTAAAAAAAAACAGTCAAATGTTCAAAACCTCAAGGAAATATTATAATAACTCACTATACTTTATTTTTCAGCATAAAATGGATTTATCTTGACTCAGAAATGGGACACTTATTTTTTTATCACTCGACTATCGCTCGCTGTATTAATTGCTCTTGTGGACTCGAACGGAATTGCTTTATCGGAATTTTCTTTAATTAAATTGCAGAGCGTTTCCATCAAATTATCGGCTAGGTATATTTGTACAGTAAATAAGTCATAATTGATCGTTCTATAGCTCCCAGATATTCGGAGTGGAGAGCACTTTAGTCATTCTGTTTGTTTCTTCAATGGCAGCTTTCGATTCCTACTTTCCTGGCTTACCAGCGATAGTAAATTAATCAGATTACCAACGTTTTAATTACACTCGTCGCCTGGTCGAAAGAGGTAAACCGCAGTATTTCTCGGTATGGTTTTATATCTCTGATGAAGGTTCATCCCAATTTATAAAAGGTTTACGTTAATCGTAAAATCTGTTAATATTTGATATTGATACCGAAACAAACAAAGTTAGACCTGTGTTCAAGAAGCTGAAGGAATTAGAGTACTTTAATTATCCTGTCACTGATTGTGTGTCCCCCTGGAAATCATGCAATTTTAATCCATTTTTCTCTACAGATAATAATATTGACATAAATCAAGATGATAGTATCAGGAGACCCTGTAGTTCTGTTTGCATAAAAACAACCCAGTCATAATGCACCTAAATCATTTTTGAAAAATTCCTCCAACTTCGTTACAGTGCTCACAAAGGAACATATCCAATACGCACACGCCGATTTTGATGGAACTTATATGGGAGATAGTTCGCAGAAAAATATTAGATACGTATTTTTTTTATCGGCTGTCGTCTGTATTGAAGGGGTGATAATAGCTCTCAAAATTAAGGGTTGAAAATATATTTTTTAGAATATCTCGGAAACTAAAGGGTGTGGGAGAAAAGTTCTTCTTTTTTGGATTGTGTGTTTTTGAATGGGGAAGATATTCACATAAAAAAACTCAGGAAAAAATCATTTGTTTAAATAATATATTATAAATTTCAATTTTTTAATGAGTTTGTCTTGCTAAATGTTATTCCACTTTAGTGTAAATTTGTCTATGTGAACTATGGACGAAAACAGAGGATACCTGTTTTTGGAATTTCTTGTTCTTCGCCATTTTACGATAATTATTAGATGCATTTTTAACATACTATTTAATCAAATGATTTCTTCTTAAATTTTTTTATGTGAGTACCTTCCCCATTCAAAAACACACAATTTGAAATAAAAGAACTGTTTCCTACGTCCTTTAATTTCCAAGATATTCCAAAAATATATTTTCAACCCTTAACTTTGAAGGCTGTTACCACCCCTTCGATATGGATGCTGATCGATCAAAAAAAATACGTGTCTAATATTTTTCTGCGGACTATCTCTCGTATGAGTCTCATCAAAATCGGCGTGTGCGGGTTGGATACGTCCCCTTGTCAGTCAATTTTGGGACCCTCTGACAATGTGTATCATGCGGAGTCTATTATCAGCTGATATCCGAACCTCAAATTCCAATTGTATGTTGAATTTCAGGCGCTCGGGAGCCACGCTCCGATCGTACCGACGAAGATTCTGGGTGACCCGGATGAGTTGGACCGGCACCTGGTGCACAGCGTGCCGGAGACGTATAACATGCGTCACGTGCAGGGTGATACCACCTACGACAACGGTTACATGTACTCGCAGGAATCCGACGTCGAAATGCACGTGAGTGCACGGAATAATTCATTCATTTCATCTCTATTCCCTCTACTGGTCTGACCTCATCAACTTTCCTCCTCCTGTGTTTCTTTATGTCGTTTGTATACAGGGCGGGGCAATAACTTCGTCCACCTTAATGGAGGACAGCAGGGTAACGGGCCGAAAAGTAAAGGTACTCTGGGGAATTGATTAAAATCAAACTACTTAATGAATCTCTTTGAAACTTTCAGGACTTTTTATTGGATATTCAATTTATAAGAAAAATATTTTCTAAATTTATTTAAAGCAGATTTATAAGCTGTGCAAGACCAGTAACTTAGCGCTGCAAGAAAATCTCTGTTGACTGGTTGACAGCTTTCCGACCAAACGGTTCATCTGAAGTCAAAAAACCGAATAGTTTTAGAAACTATATGCGGGTGGCTATGGCACGACGTAGGATCTGTGTAGATCACTGTGTCGATTATGTGAACCACATGTGTGTTACAATAAATTGGCGGTTCTCAAAACGGCTGACCAAGTCGTTGATTTCGTGTAATCCATCCATTACTGCATGGAATCAAAATATTTGAAATTTATTTTTATTGTTACAAGGTGTTAAATTTATTTAGTTTATTACAAGGAACGGGAATATTCCAGGTGGACAAAGTTATTGCTGCGCCCTGTATATTAATATTAGAGTATTGTGTTATTTTTGGGATATCCTCTCTTTTAGGCAAGACCAGGTCTCATCATGGACGTAGTACGCAATCCCATTCCAGTTATACCAGCGGTTCCGGTACAGATCTCGGATCTACCAGTCTTCGCCATGGACACCATCGATGTAAATTCACTGCCAGAGATGGAACGCTTCACTGTCGAGCTTAAGAAAGACATATACGGCCTTGGGATCACTATTGCTGGATACGTTTGCGAAAAAGGTAATCCAATTACCGTAGAAAAGAATGAAAACTTCCTCTGGTTTTTTAAAGGGCTAGCCTAGTGTAGACCCTCATTTTCAATGTGATCTTTGGAAATTAATTTAAAGAGAAGTATCAAACCTAGCAAGCTGAAGTCTTGCATGCATATTTACATATGTTTAAAGTAATAACCCAAATTTTTATAAGACACTTTATTGAAAATTGTAGGAGTTATAAACAGGGCTTTAAAAGAGAAGCTCTGATTTTTACTGAAAAAATTTTATTTCCTGCATGCTAGAAAAATAATAATTTTGAAGATATCAACAAGTTTTTAGGTCAAACGATACCTCGAGATGCACTCTATATGTATGTAAAATTTTAAGTCCATTTGCTCAATAGTTTCTGAGAAAACTGTGCGGCCAGTTTGAAAAGTATCGTTTCAAGGAAAATGGAGAACAATTTTCGGATGAGCCGTGATCGGATAATCAAGGTGTGCTTTCATGTTGCATCGAAGTCTAGAAAGTCGTGTCGTTTTCAGCCATCACAGTATGGCGGTCAGCGTGCTGGTTAATTTATTTGTCAGATCCCGACTTGAGTTTTCAAGCGATATTGTTACGAGAAATATTCTTGGAATCGATAAAACAGGTTTGGACGTTGTTATGAACTTCCGTGTCGTGTCTGTACATAAACTGGAACGAAGTGCTTACGATGTCAAGGCGGGTTTCACGTAGCAGTACAAAGGGTTACATCATGTATTATTAGCGTGATGCTTTGAAAATTCACATAAGGGATAAGCTAATGGACGGACGACAGGTCGCGTAATACGAAATTGCGAAGTTTTGTTTTGGAGATCGTTCGTTTCGCTCCATTTTCCATAAATACCTGACCTCGTCGCGCGGATTAACTCTTTTCGAAGGCTTAAGCCTATTAAGTGAAGAAAATTTTAACGCTTTGCTAATTAAGCGGGGTATACATAATCATAGGCTGATAAACAGAGGAAAATCCGCGATCTCTGCGAGAAGCTTAATGTAAGGTGAAATTTTGTCGAGAACTCGTTTGGATTAAAATTAATTAATTTATGCCCTGAAAGGTTTTTGTGCTAAATCGATATGAACTGATTACAAGTTGCTACGAATACTAATGAATGCGCGACAGATTAAAATACATTGCGGAATATTGCATGTGGAACTAAATTTAAAGATAGAATTTCTATACATCGATAATCGAATTTCGGTACATCGATAATCAAACTTCGAGGTATCGATAATCGAACTTCGAGATATCGATAATCGCATTTCGATACATCGATAATCGAATTTCGATACATCGATAATCGAACTTCGAGATATCGATAATCGCATTTCGATGCATCGATAATCGAATTTCGATACATCGATAATCGAACTTCGAGATATCGATAATCGCATTTCGATGCATCGATAATCGAATTTCGATACATCGATAATCGAACTTCGAGATATCGATAATCGCATTTCGATGCATCGATAATCTAATTTCGATACATCGATAATCGCATTTCGAAAATGTACTGATAAGCAGAAATGTAATTTAGCAAACTTTGAACTGCAATAACTTTTGAACTAACAGGTTTAGGGTATTAGTACACCCCTCCCTCAATTTACGCGAGTCTTTTTTTTACGCGGTAAATTGTAACACAATTTACGCGGTAGTTTTTATGCGCGATCTTAATTTACGCGGCCAGAAAATATATATTTTTTTTTTGTTAAGCTATTTGAAATAAATATGTATTACTAGAACTTATATGTACTAGCTTTTATTTCCAATATTTTTACTTTCGTACTGACAGACTTTATTTACGCGATTTTCATTCCCGTAAAACGAATCCACGTGGAACGGATACTCCGCGTAAATTGAGGGACGGGTGTACCTTAGTATTTTCTTATAGTGATTGAAAAGCTGCATCGCATAGTCTCGAATAGATTCTATTTAAAAAAATATGCAATTGCATTCTCCAGGTGCACCAATGCATAAAAATGCAGAAAATTATTTCCAGATTACGCACCATTGGATACCATCTAATTTTGACATATAGCATTTTTATCCATCTCTAACCGTTTGGAAGGTGCAGCTTGTCCCAGTTGCATGGGACACCCTGTATACTATATGAATGTACATAGCATAAATGACCCCTTAGTATGCAAGCAAACGACTCTACCGCGTTGCTACTGACCTCAGATGTTACAGCAACGTTAAAAATGTATATATAAAAAAAGAAATAGTTCAGAGAATTATTAATAAAATATAAACTGTGTACAATGCAGAAGGTGACAGGTTAAATAATATCCAATTGTTTCTTTGCAGAGGAGCTATCCGGTATTTTCGTGAAGAGCATCAGCGAGGGTAGCGCAGCAGACTTGAGTAACAAGATCCAAATAAACGATAGGATCGTCGAGGTGGATGGCCATTCTTTACAGGGTTATTCGAATCACGAAGCTGTTGAAGTCTTAAGACGCACCGGGCAAACTGTAGTATTATGCCTGGAAAGATATTTACGTGGACCAAAGTACGAACAGCTTCAGCAAGCCATCGCGGCCAGCGAATTGAGACTACCTCAACCAAGTTCTCCATCGATAACCAGTCTACCAAGCTTCCCTATTAGCGCTGTGAGTCTCACTCCTTCGATCAATTCATAGTTACTTCTGTCATATGCGTAGGTTGTTCAATAATTAATGATAAATTTGTTATACAATTTTTATTCATCATCGATAATGCTACCATCGATCAGACTGTTTGTCTGTTAAAAAAATCAGAGTGTCCTTACAATTACCTTCACTCTTTGACATGCAAATAAAATGAAACTCGATGCATTCAAGAAATGTTATTTAATATACCACAACTTAGCAGTTGTGTGAGCTTTACAATGACATAATGAACAATTGACGTATCCCAGGCGTCTTTGTATGTCAAGGGGTTAATAACTCTACCTAGAAAAAAATTACTTATATCACACAATGTCACGTTTGATGCCAAATAGCTGCCATAAAATATGCCTCATATTTTGCTGAGAAATATTCGTCTGTAACGCCTTTAATTTTTTACCCTGTGCATGCACTTACAAATTATTAAGACATTACCTATTGGTTCATTATGCTACTGCTGAATTGACACTTTTAAATAAAACTTCACTAGAATAACTGCCATAATTCTTTAACCCCCTATACCCGGAATTTGTTTGCGTATGCCGAAAATGATACATCAGGTAAATGATAAAGATAACCGATGAAGTTTCTACCTCGGGATATAAACATAATAATAAACGAACAGACTCCTTGGTGGCTCCATAGTCATAGAATATAATCGTACACAGTAATAAATAAACGAAATACCTACAGACGTAGGTAAGTAACTTCCAAGTTACATGGCGTTATAGAGGGTTAAATAATTGCTAAGCTATTTCCATCAAGATAGAAACAAACGAATTATTGACGACAATGTATAAAATTAGTCGATCTATGAACGATGAGCGCTGGTAGCAGAAAGCCTGTTAGTAGTAGGCTTTCATAGGTAAAGCGTTAATGCATAATTCTTTTTACATCAGCGTCTGTTTATTTCATCTTTCATGCTCGACTGTTCTGTCACAGGATGGAGAGACTACAACTGAAATAGAACCGGAAGGCGAATCGCACACGACCGTCGACAGCGCAGTTTTACAAGAAGGCGAACGTGAGGCCGCGTCGGATGAACTGGATGATGCAGCAAACGTTGAAGCTCTTTTGAGCGATCCATCGAGTGAGCTCACGCCACAAATTCGTGCTGCCATTAAGGCGAAATGGCAGAAGATCGTTGGTCCAGACACGGAAATTGTGGTATATGTTTGACGTTTATTTATTTATGCTTTAGAAAAAGCAATCGGTTCACGTGTGCTTTTGTAACATTGGCAATAATACATGTTATAGATCAAATGGAACAAATGTATTCAATATACTCTCTAAGGTAGATCAACATCTGAAATTTTGTTCAACACTTTGACTGCCATGTCACCCATGTGTGGGTGACGCTTAAATTCAGTTGTTATTTATCTGATTGCAAATAGTATTAGTAAAGATATTTGAGAACGTCTAACAGAACCAGGAAAAGCCTGTAAAGATTTACTAACATCATTGAATAAATGGCATAATTTAAGATTTCTCTCATGTTGTGTCGAAATCTAGGAAGGTGTATCGTTTTCAGTCTATATAATATGGCAGTCGACGTGTTAATTAAATAACCAGCATTGTTATGTATTTTTAGACAATAATGATATTGTAATAATATTGTAAGGTAACACCTATACACTTCAATAGTAAATGTTTTTTCCTTCTTGATTTATATTTAAAACAGGACATTACAATTTGTCTGAGTCTTGTCAATCTGGCAGCTCAATTTAAATCAATTAAATGTCTATAGATTCTTACATAGGTAATTCTAAACAAATTTGATATTATAACAATAATATAGAAGCACACGTGTACGATTGGCTACTTAAATACTTCCTTTATTTACAAGCAAATTAGTCTATTAAATAATGAATAACGTCACATCAGTACTAACATAACACATACCCAGAATTCCTTTGTAATAAAATAAATTTGTAAAACTAATAAATCTCAATGAAACAAAGTTTATCACGAACCAGAAAGGAAATAAAAAAATTATGCTTTCTGCTTGGAACAGGTGGCACAGCTGAAAAAATTCGCAGAGGGTAGCGGTCTTGGAATAAGTTTAGAAGGAACAGTTGACGTGGAGAACGGCCAGGAAGTCAGACCTCATCATTACATACGATCGATCCTTCCGGAAGGACCCGTAGGACAAAATGGAACGCTCCGTTCCGGTGACGAATTGTTGGAGGTAACGTATAACAACAATCTCTGAAAAAGACTACAATTATCGACAATTAAAATTCAATGTTGCTTTCTTAAAAGGTAAACGGATACCGTTTGCTCGGTATTAATCATATGGAAGTAGTTAGCGTGTTAAAAGAGTTGCCTATACACGTTCGAATGGTTTGTGGAAGAAATATCGCCTCGCAAGATCCACTTTGCCCGATCGACACTGCTCAACATCAGGCTGCGTTCCAAACCAGAGTAAGACGTTCAAATGTTTCCCTATTCCAGTGATGGTCACCTGAGCTGCAGCCCTCCCCTACCCTAGGGGGTCTAGGATCCCACTCTGGTCCATTCCCCTCGTTTCAGTTCCCTCCAGTTCACTCCTAGTTCCCCCTGTGTCCATTGTCGTCCCAGATCACAGTCTACATGAGGGGAATGGACCTAGAGTGGGGGAAGACCGTAACTCCAGTGACCATCACTGTCCTATTTAATCCCATTTTAAAGCGACTGAATTGCATTAAGTTAATTTTTATCTTACAGAGCATCCTTGGTGGATCACTGCAGAATTTGTTACCAATGATGGATCGTCTGGTCAAAGCGAAGTCTGACGGTTCGCTAGCATCAACAACAACCACAGCGACAGTGACGGATGCCAGTTTGAACAAAATGAAGTCGCGTTCCTTGGAACCGTTGACCGGTCTGGCGATGTGGAGCTCCGAGCCGCAAATCATCGAATTGGTAAAGGGAGAGCGGGGCCTTGGGTTCTCCATTTTGGATTATCAGGTATTATTGGAATCTTTCATTTGTTCTTCCACTAACCAGAGGTTCCATTGAATACATTGTTTGCTTAGTAATGTTACACTACTTTCAGTGTTTTTGTATGAAGGTTTTATCTGATTGTTATCTTAAGAATTATATTCCTAATTGTTGTAGCAGTGCAATCATTATACATGTATCTGAAAGATCAAGCTGTACGTACAACTTCGTGTTTTCTCAGGTGGTTTATTCTAAATAGTAAGTTTTTTCGAGAAAAGTTGAGGAAATAATTATAAACAATTGTTTCGTTTGAGCTGAAGTGTGTTCTTATGGAATAATGTATTTTGTATTATTGTGAAGTAAGATATTTCAGATGTTTAGGGATAATATCTTCTAAATGTTATTAAAACACTAAAATAACTTAATGCCATTTTAAATCAAGTATTAGTTACAATTCATCGCTCCGTTTTGTGACTTTAAATATTAAAACATTTCCTACAAGAGAATAGTTTAGTTCCTAGAAATTTGCTATCTAAGAACGATACTTATTGTGCAGCAACCTAATGTTATAACCTTTGAACTTTCGAATAGGAAATGTTCTATTGTTAGTTCTTAAAGTTAAGAGTAGTGCGCTACGTACAACGTTTAACAAATAGTAGTCATGGTTTTCAGAGGTGAATCTTCACGACACATTCGATGGAGGTTTGTTAAAAATATCTGCCAATAAAATTCATTTTAACTTTGTAATGGGTGAACATTTTTTTATTCTGTATATTCTAAAGGAAGCTTATTTTGCAATCGAGCCATTTTATTAGAATAAATTGTTACAGTTTTTTCAGGAATTGAGCAGGATGTGATCTTGTTCCATGGCTTCTGTGCTATAATTCTCATACGCAGCATCATCCATAAAAAGCCTATTTATAGTGCCACAGAGGAAAGAATTCAAACCCGTCAGGCGTTAAAAAGAACAGATATCTATAAATTAAGCAGACACTGGTGCCATTTAACACATGGAGCACCATAGTGGAAACTGCCACAGCCAACTGAATGCACCATACTTTTCTGTTTTTAATATAAATGATAAAACAAAGCAATTTTTAAGTATCCCATCGTGCAGTTTGCATTTTGTATAATTATTAACAGATAACAGTCAACTTAGTACGGACAAAAATTGATCATATGTACATTATAGAAAAAGTCGTGAAGTCAAGTGACGAAAGCCATAACAATGAATGCAGAATTTTTAATCAAATGTTCAAAAAGGTCATTTGACCTTCCTTGGTGGCTTTAGTGTTAACATAACTTGGAAATTCTCCTCTGAAAGCCATTCTCACAAGACGAAGGCTAATATGAGTTTGAAATTGTTTGCACACAGGATCCAATGAACCCCAACGAAACTGTGATAGTAATAAGATCGTTGGTGCCTGGCGGTGTGGCGCAGGTGGACGGTCAACTGATACCGGGCGATCGGCTGTTATTCGTCAACGACATTGCCTTGGAGAACGCGACGTTGGATCAGGCGGTGCAAGCTCTGAAGGGCGCTCCGAAGGGCACCGTTCGCATAGGTGTGGCCAAGCCGTTGCCAATTCCAGACAGTATTGTCCAGGTGAGCGATCAGCACGATCGGATCGAACCGACCAGAGATAGAGATAACGAGACGACCACGTCCTCGATCGTGGACAGCCATAAACAGAGGCGAGAATATTTTAGGGAGCGTAAAGTGCACGTAATCGAGCCGCCCCATCACATGGATTTGATCGAGGGACTGAAACATCAGCACAATCTCGTCAAATCCGAGAGTTTCTAAGCGCATGCCCGCTGTTTCCTCGATTAGGAGAAGGCAGAGGTTCCGTTTATTCAGCCTCTGTTCGATTGGCTCGCGACTCGCGTGTCTTCGAGACGATCGACTCACGCAACTGAATGTTCATGATCGATCGATTGTTCATTGGCCAGGATTTTCTTGGAGGAGTTGGAAACGAAGAAGAGCTTCCCGTGTTGTCCAATAACGGTGCGAAACAGACTTGTAACGATTTTGACACGCTTTTTAACGACTGTCCGTCCGCTGTTTCTGATGTCCTTCCGACATTTCAGACGACACCGCGTCGTCAGAGTACTCAAGAACGATCGATAACTATTATCTGCACAACTGCTAATCCGTTCGTTATTGAAACGTAATGCTCAAATCATTTTTACCGAACGAAAGTATTAGGGAGTATTAAGAGAAGATGATTGACCCGTTTCGTCAAGGTACGAAACGGTCGACTCGAAGTCGCAAGAACTCTATTCCACATCTGGCATCGTGTACGATGAACTGTCACAAATTTTGAAAGACTAGTATTATTGTCAATGTACCTTTGTACACGTTCTAATGTTTCTCTTCTTCGACTTCCATTTTAATCCTATTTAGTTTTATGTTATCTTGAGTTTATTTTTTTTTGTTTGTTTTAACGCGATTCTACGGTTTCGTTTACGGTTACGGCATAGGTTGCTAATTTTACAGAACGAATAAGACTGCATTTTACTAATCAGCATAAAATATTGCGTAGTTTGTTATCAGTAGCGAGTAGGTTTACAAAGATTGTCGGTTTTCGAAGGAAAATCGTTTCCTGACGTACGATTTATACGATAATTATGTTTAACGACATGGCATATGGTTGTCATACTATGGTGAAACCTATACTTTCTTGAGAATTGAATAAAAATTTCTAAGCATGTACAAGTTATCAATAATAAATAGGGTGCCGTACACGTCGTTTTATTTTGTTTAACATCATCCATCATACTCCCTTCTATCCCCCTTTCTTTGTGTCCTGCGTCCCATCTAATTTATTTCACGTTCACCCCGCATACGTTTGTTTGATAATTTCCTTTTTATTTATGTTTGTTTCGTTCGTGTTCTAACAATTTCTGTCTGACCGTAATTAATGCAAATGTTTTAGAACATGAACTGAATGACAATTATGCGAATTATTGTAAGCTTTTTACTAGTCGGCAAGAGTGCGTCCGAAGGCAAGAGGTTCAGCGCAATTAATTGTATGTCGCTTTGTATGTTTTCTATTGCAACGTCGAAGGTAGCCTAGTGTTCTGCCGGAATCAGTCTCGGCGAATGGATTTCATTTTAAACTCGAAAAACGACAGAAGTATTCACAGTTTTGAAAATTTCATCCGTACGATCTTGTCTTCATGATACAAATTGTGTATTGAATTTTAGAATTTATAAATTCTATAAAAATATATTTATACTGTGTTATGATAATATCTAGAAATGAGCTTGATCATTGTAATCATGAATAGATAAAGGAGATCAGCGACATAAGCTGAAACAAATAGATCTCCCAAATTAATGAACAGTGAGTTTTGTATAGCAGAATTAAAATAATAACAGCAAGCGTAAGATACAACAGTGGATAGGCAAACTCTTCAAGGGGGTATTTTCCTTTGTCGGCCTGTTTTGAGGATATACTTTGGGAATTTTTTTTTGGAAAACTGAATAACGTATCTTTATGGAACTTTGTGGATTTATTCACGTGCCTTTATGCTACACTCGTGAATTTTTGTACATTGTTATCATGTAATCTATAGTAATTATTCACCAAGAAAGTAGACATGTTGAAAAGATTGACTCACACGACAACTACCGCTCAAGTTATCTGAAATGAAAAATTCAAAGAAACTTTGAATTAGTATGAGCGTAGCTGGTGCCTGAACTACGAAAAACTAAACATATCAATATTTACGATTTTTAAAGTCGTTCATACATCAAAATATTAATAAAAAATCGATGAGCATTATTCAGATGAATGCCAATTTCTCAAAAATAATCTTTTTTCATTTCTTCGTAGTTCAGGCACTAGCCACGCTCATACCAACTAAAACTTCCTTCGAATTTTCCATTTCGGATGACTTCCGTAGCACCAATCACACGAGTCAATTCTTTCAACCTGCCTACTTCCCCACTGAATAATAACTATCCTACAAACGACAACAATCTACAAAAATTCACGAACGCCCTATAAACATATCTAAACAAATCTGCAAAACTACCTAAAGAAACGCTGTCCAATTTTTTCCCCAAAAAATTCCCAAAGTATACCCTCAATGCAGCCCTGAAAAGAAGGCTACCCTCAACAACACTTCCAATGAACATCGCCAAATTGACCAATGCATTGATCGTATCCCTGGATAAAAAGCATGTATTCCCAAGGATCACAGTAGCGACTGATTCCGGCGTGACTCGAAATTCCAAATCGCTTGAATCGTGGGCCATCGATAGATGAGAGGTTCTTCGGGGCGAGTCGCGATAGCTCAGACGATGGTTCCGAGTTATCGACCGTGGAACTCGGAGGTTTAGGCCGTGGAACTCGGAGAACGGAGTTCGTCCGAGCGCGGCGAAATTTTCGGGAAGAAGAGAAGGGGTAAAAGGAAGTCGTGTTTCTCGGTGAACGTGACAAAGTGTGCGGGTCCTCGGGTCGGCCAGGATGATCCAACCCCCGTTGACCTCCTCCGGTGCACCCGGTCCGCGCGTGTCTGCTTCCAAAGAAACCGTTCAGAAGAGAATGATCGAAAGGGTACGCGCGAGAACGGAATGGAAATAAATAGATGAGACGGGAGAATGAAAAGATATTATAATAGCGGTTTTGTGTGATTACCGCGGATGGCCTTAGATTGCCAACCATCGACTAAGTAAGTACTGAACAAAACGATTGTAATAGTGAATGAAAGTTGCCTGGTAGAGTAGCTGAACAAAATGAACGGTATCTGCATATTCGACTAACTGAATTCACCATCCTACGAATACTATTCGGAATTCACGCGACACACCTACACACGAATACACACACACACGCGCGCATACAGACGGACACACTCGTATTAGCGATCTTTGTTTTAGCGAGTCGCATTTCTTTCATCAGTTCTCTTTCTTTGTACATACTGTATTTGCTGTTTGTCTATTTACAGTCGGGCGAGTAGGGACGAGGGAGAAGGAAAGAGAGAGAGTAAGAGGGAGCGCGTGGATGAGAGAAAGAGAGGGAGAGACAGAGAAATGCGTGTAACTTGGTGAAAATGGAATTGACGGTATCACTTTGACAAGAGATATCAGATTCGTTTGATACCGTTCGAAAGCAGGAGACTCACCCTGTAAAGTCGGGGATATCGTAGTGAAAATTGTAGCGAGAAAGAATTGTAATGATCGTGTCGAAAGAGAGGATCATAGTGAACAGAAATTGAGAAAGAAAAAGAAACGGCAAACGCGAGAGGCAAGTAGAATACAACAGTTCAACGATTGTTCTCGTAATATCTCTTTTGTGATCTCTCTTTCTGTCTCTCTTTGTTTCCTTGCTTCTGGCTGCCCTTCCGTTTGTTCCTAACCGTTTCTCTCTTTCTCTCTCTCCCTCTCTCTGTTTTATATAACACCTTCCCTTTCTGTTCGATTCTCTAAGGAACTAACGATCACACCTCCTATGTCAACCTTTTCACCTTTTTGTAGAGGTCTACTACCATTCCACTACTGTCTACTACTCACTGGCACCTTTCTTCACTATTATCAAGAGGCTCTCGTGTCTGGGGATTGATACGTACGTTAACAGCTACTTAACACGGGGGACACGTATATACCTGAATACCACTCTTCTCGACTACCTCCACCCAACCCCCCTCGAATACTCGAAACAAGCAAACGGATGGTATATACCCTCCCTCGATGGTAACCGCTGGATATCTGCCCGCAACTTACGTAATATACAATCGATTCTCCTGCAGGCTTCCTTTTTTCTTCATCGCTTCAAACGTATACGTAACATACGGACGCATACACGTATATACCGGTGCACACGCGCGGTGTATGTACGTGCATGTGTTTTTACCTTTAAACAGAGTCTCGAAGGCACGCGAAGATCACTATTTATTATTATTAGTCATTCTGTCATCGCCATCGTCTCACCGTCATCCTCATTATTGTTCACATCGATCGCGTTGCGCTTATTACGAACGGCGGCGCGACCATCAGCTGCAATACGATTCCGACACAGCAGTGCGACAGAATAGTCTCGACCGCTGATCTATGTTTTTCTTTCAGTCATAGTATTCCGTTCTTTTTAACACGTTCACTGCCACGGTGGTCACCCGCGACCACCGGCGTTGCTATGTTTTTTAGAATGATTCAAATATGATGAGTGTCGTCGATTAAACAATTTTGAGCAACGTAAATAACTGGAGAACATCGTGACCCTTATAACCAGCGAGATAAACGCGCTGTTGATGAGGATACGATCTTGTTTAACACGTTGAATGCCGCGTCGGTCACCGGTGACCGACACCTCCAATTTAATTAAATTAAATAATTATTGATTGTCGCAGAATGTTGAGTGAACTTCACACTGAAACAATGATGTAGGACCAGAAGCACACAATTCAATACTCAAATCTTTTTTTTCTTTGTGGTTTATATGAGAAATAGTAAATTATATCGTGTCTGGCTAGGTGTGGCTGGTTTCACTGTGGCGCTCAACGTGTTAATCATATTACTTGATACGTTCCATGCCACAGTGACAAATTCCGTAACTAGTCAGCCGCGTGAAAATAAGTTTCCATAAATACATAACGTGAAAAACACAAACATTGAATTGTCTTGTGATGTACCATTCAATTGGTACTATTATTCTGGCGTTCGTTTCAATTGGAATGTAAAGAATGTTACCATTTATTTAGAATAATCGAATTTGGCGCGTGGGGCGCATAAGACCCACGCGGCACGGAACGTGTTTATATTTTATTATTATACAGGGTGTATCACAACGTGTGAGACCCACTTTAAGAGTGGACAGGAGAGACGATAACAATGAAAAAAGTTCCTATAAACATGTGTCCTGTTTGACCTTGTTTCAAAGTTATAGCCATTTCTGTGTTTCAATAATTCGCAAGGCCATTCAGCAAGGCCATACGTCAAACGCATGTCTGCCATTTCTTGATTTGAGTATTTATTTACTCTTATTTACTTAATTACGCACTTCTGACTTATAACGCACAGCAAATTAAAGAGTTATCGAGTGCTTCTAGCAAGAGAGCAAAGTGAAATGAGGAAACTCAATCGATGGAACGTGTGAAATGAACGAGGTCAGGAAATATCCAGAAGATGCAGAGCATTGTTTATGAATACAGGCCGAGGGTGGTTATTTCGAGCACCTTCTATGAAGGTGAGCAGTTGCGGATTAACCCCTTGCTTTATGATTTTTTTAGTAGCTATGTGCATTGAAGTTTATTGGTCGAGTGTTCTAAGGGTGAAATCTAGGAAGAATATTTATCAACATGTACAGGTTGCTTCAGATGATCCTCTTAAGTTAGTGGTGTAATATACAATTTTCAGGAATTTATATTTGAGTGAAACTGATATTTATAATCTATAGATCATAATCTGCTTCACGAGTGTGACTCGTTATTATTAGGCAAGGGGTTAATGAAACACAAAGATGTCTATAACTTTGAAACAAGGTCGAATAGGACACATGTTTACATGAACTTTTTCTATATATCATAATCTGTATCACGAGTGTGACTCGTTATTATTAGGCAAGGGGTTAATGAAACACAAGGTGGCTATAACTTTGAAACAAGATCGAATAGGACACATATTTACATGAACTTTTTCTATATATCATAATCTGTATCACGAGTGTGACTCGTTATTATTAGTCAAGGGGTTAATGAAACACAAAGGTGGCTATAACTTTGAAACAAGGTCGAATAGGACACATGTTTATATGAACTTTTCATTGCTTTTGTGTCTCCTGCTCACTCCTGAAGTGGGTACCACATGTTATGATACATCCTGTATACTCAGAATTATGGAAATTCTATTGTGGCCCTCAGGATGAAACGTATAAACCTTGCGTGGCAGTCAACGTGTTAATATACCGATTTCATTTGACTTTGAAGCGTTTCACCGTTCCTCAGTTAGCATTGTCATTCAATCTTGTTATCACGTACATTCGATCCTTCGTTCTATCCGCATTTAACCGCATAGGACTTCATAGACGTGTCTACTTACAGTCTTATGCGAGATCTTGCTACCGGGTCGATACGAACAATAATGACTCGTCATGATTTTTTTGAATGATCGCTGAATGCAGTGAATGCAGACTAAAACACGTACCGAAGAAAGGGAATTCACGTTGGTTGCGCTGTAGATGGAGCCGCTGTGAAGAGAGCTTCAGGTTTCTCCCATTCTTTTTCTTCTTTTTGGAAAATTATCACGAGCAAACAAATATTGTTAAGGATTCTCTGAGGATTTTCTTTAACCCTTAAGTGGATTAGTAATTGAAGACTAATAATTGTTTAATTTTTACCGAATAGACGAAAGAGAAATTAATTTCCCTTACAGCATTAGAAGCATAATGAGTAGATTGTGGATTTTTATGCAATTCAACATATCCAAATATCTGAGAAACGCATATTTAAAATTGTGAAAAAATAAAAAGTACATTGTGTAAACATTCACAGAACAAAATACAGTTTTATCAGAGTTTCAGTTCTGTAACAGCTATAGTATAAAAAATATAGAACTTTAAAAATGTATATTTTTGCATAAACATCCACAGTCTAATAATGAGGTAATAGAGGATTATATAAAACTTCAAGTAATTATACCAACACGTGTTAAACAATTATTACTCTGAATCTAATCCACATAAGGGTTAAAAACTGATCTGCCATTTATTGTCGTGTAACTTTATTTAACTGTATTCAATTTTGAAAATGTCTGGAAAATAAGACACCAAACATACAGAAGGTAAATTGAGAAACCTGAAAGTTTTCTCTGTCGGTTTTATCACAAACCGCGCGAGCAAGGGAAATTTATAGTTCGTCGTGAATTGAATTTTACGTTCCATTCTCTGAAAATTGCCTACCTTCTTCAGACATCTTCTCGTCTGAACGTCGCTACCATAACTGCATACTGCACTAGCAACTTTCTGCATATCGTTTCGTAAAGCGAACCAAGTTTACCTTGCCCGCGACGTATCACTTTAAGCTGTCGCTGCAACATCTACTTACACGAGCATGAATCATTTATCAGAAAGGGGGAATAAGACGGTAGCTCTCGCCATGAATTTACAACTCGTTTAATGAATACTTGAAGAGAGGAATCCTCGTGATGTTGAAAAGTAAGAAGTTCACTGATTTGGTAGCACATTCTCGAACTATTCCCTGTTTCCGGTGAAGGATTCGCGTTAGATACGAAGCATTCCTAGCGTGTGACACGTTAGTACGCTTGTTTGGTAGAGACTAGAGAGAATGCCGCGTGGAATGTGTACAATCGATCACGATACTAGAAATTCTTTCATTCGAGACTGGTGTGCAGGGTGTCATCAAACGAAACGATCAAACTGCGCTAATTCGCTCTATGGGTAGCAGTGAAAAGGTAAACAAGCGCGAGGCTAAAATTACATCGGCCAAGGTGTTACCAAGGGTAGGAATATCGACGGTGAGCTCGCGTCCATTAATTCACCAGGTTGTGAGAACAAGTCGATGACTTTTGTTTATTTATTCGAAATGTTTACCGGTGGATCGAGCCATAAATAACCTCCCATGCGGATAGTAAGTGTTTCTTCTGACTGTAGTATCACAATCATCCTACACGGTGTATGATATCATACGTGGGACCCAGAGGATGGATTCAGCATTTAAAAATAATAAAGGGGTTCATAAACATACAGTCTCCGTACACCTCATTAGAATTTATTCAGTGTTATATAAATTCGACAAAAAAGCTGGAGAATAAATAAAATTTATGTTACTTTATATAGAAACGTAACTGTTACTGTTAGTACAAAGAAAGATGTTCTAGATTCATTTTTTAATAATTAAATCAAAGAAGAAGAAGAACGTAACAGAAATGAGATCAAGAAAATTTACATTGAATATAGAATGTAATAATTCTATATTCAGAATGTGAAAATTCAGCAGAATGTTTGCAAACGAGGCTCTTGGAGTACTCCAAAGGCAAACACAAGTTACTTTCTTGTTTGCAAGCAGGTAGAAAAGGAGTTAATCAAAATACTTTCTCCAAAATGTAAACACCACTTGCAATTCGTGATTATCCCTCTCATTTTTCAGTTATATACAAAGGGTTAAGGGGTTAAGATAAAGTACCAACCTTGAGGAGATTATTTTCGGTGTCCCTATAATAAGTGCCCTCACTGTTTATTACTGCAGAGTTAGCCCCACTATGGGACTCAGGGTGACTCTCTCGAGACAGAGAGGGAGAAAGGGAGAGAGAGAGAGAGAGAGAGAGAGAGAGAGAGAGAGAGAGAGAACTAACCTGTGCCTCATAGTGGGGGTAACTCGGGAGGAGAAGTGCGAGCCGTCGTTGCTCGTGAGCAATCAGTTGTGCAGCTCTGCCATAGTCCCTACAGTGTAGTCCCACAAAAGTTAAAAGAACGCCCTTTTGAAGACCAGAATGTCCTTAATTAAAAACGGAAATTCGTTACCATTGACACTGCATTGTATGCTATAATTATTATTATTAAAACCACAACTTCTGTATTGCCATGCAGAATTAATTTCATAGTTCATGTTTTTCCTCTGTAAATTAATTTCACAGTTTACAACACTTTGTCTTTGAACATTCGGCAGTTAGAGTTACATATGATTTACACACAGATCCGCGTTTTTATCAAGCCAAGACTGCTTGAAAAATCAATTGCCATTGATATAATCAAATATGTCTGCGATAATGCTCACAATGTTCCTACGTGACATATTTCGAAAGAAATATATTGTCTCTATAAAAATTACGTTATGCCTGAGAAAAACATACTGTTGTTTCGTCTATTTTGAAACACACTGATGCAGGAGATATGCTGCAGTTGAATTCGGCTGTTTCCCGCCAAGTTGTCCCCTCCAACGGGTAGTAACGACGCGTGGTGGGGGGCTGAAGCGCGTGAGGGGCCCCTCGCGTGGATAAATCTAATCTAGGGCGACAATTAAGAAAAGATTGAGATCTTTCTTAGCGTCTGTATCTGGAAAACTTCTGTCATTTACCAGTCAATTGAAAATCTCTGTGCAATAACTGGCCTAGAACAAAATTCTTCTCGATTCTTACTCCTATGTTTGTCTCCTTTGCAGCCACCAAAGTAATTGTTCAGTAAACAGTAAATGACGTGATGATTCTCTCAAAAACTTGCTTATCAACGACAATTAAGTATCGCTGAAACTAAATAAAATCGCTATACTTTGAAATTCAATCTTTCAACAATGTCAGGCTTACAGAGTCAAACATGACTGGAATTTCAAAATGGATAATTAAATTTTTTTGTATAATAGCTGATTACTTGAATGTGCCACTGACCTAATTAAGTCATTTAGCGAATTAGATCTATGATAATAGGACCTGCGAGAAGGTATCGCACGTTGGCAATCCTTCAGAGGTACAAGGATAATTAAATGAAATCGTTTTCTTTTTATCACTATAAATATAGTATATAACATTTTTTGTCTGTGTTTGTATAATATTTTTCTTTGCCATCCTACTGATAGAACACATTAGGGCAGTTTGATCGTTCAGTTTGGGGACATTGTGTACATCGTCGCTTTGTACACGCGTTCACGCTACTAATTCGGCTATTTCATTTTCATTTTCAGGGCAATGCTTAAACATCCAGACGGAACCGTTTGCGAAGCAAGTTCGATCAATTTGCCGCAGTTAACGACCAAAGAACGAAAGAAAAGAATAAATTAATGAGATACGATGTGCTCGTTTATGCCCATTTTAATAATAACAATGATATTCATATCAAAAAGCAATGACCAATCATGATGTAACATTATACATGGGTGTTTTTCCTTTTGCCACAACATGTTCTTCATATTATCCCTTTACATTCCCTGTTACTTAATCCCCCGCGTTTGACATTGTCGACGTTGCGTTTTCTTGAAAAAATCAAAGGGTATGTCAAAGTACCCGAATTTTACTGTTTTATGAATGGAAATGTGAAGGTAACCTTGCGAAAGTGTTATGTTTACACGATTAAAGCAGACGTGTGAAGCAATAACAGGTTTACTGATAATATAAAGCAAAATATTTTCGAATTTCAATTATTTCTAATCGAAACGCAATGTTAATACTTCTCACTGAATTTATTGTGCATTTTTATAGACCGTTTCGAATACAAATTTAAGGAATTATTGACAATTACTAATTTTATATTCTATTGCAGCCGAAGACTTTATAAACAAACGAGTGGAAATTCTGTTTGAAAATTCTTTTTTGCAAAGAACCATCATATACAGAATCTGTACGAATATCTAATTCTAAAACAGCAGACTTTAATTTTTGACGTTTTTATTTACGAACGCGTAAGAACAATTTATTTGTTTATATTTCATGGTTGCTTAAAATTACAAAATTAAATCTCATCAATTAATCTTGTGCTTCGTCCGCTCTAATAATAAAATATTTACTATTGCTTAGGAAAATCAAAATTTCTTAAGCAAATTCATATTTAAGTACTTACATTTATATATTACGTTGCACCTGCTAAGTGAAAATTCTTTGTCGAGTACAAATTTTCCAATTTTATGGGAATGTTTTATTTTACAGAAACTCCCCTGCTGCATACAGCTTTTTAATAAAATGTTTTTGGACCCATGTGTATACACACTAACGTATTTGTTCTATTTGTACTCACAGTGCGTGATAACAATCCGACGAAACTTTGAAACACTTTATACACTTTTAATACTAATCATCAATGATTTTTACTTCACGAAAAAATTAACTGTTATTCTATCTTTTCATTCGCAACGTTAACCGCGATGCGAACACAAGTACATTTATTCTCGTCGTCACGAGTGTTTTAATATTCATTATTTGTTCATACTTGTACTATTTTACACTGACAGTATTTCTAACATTATACCAAAAATAATATACAAGTCTAATTCAATCTTCCAAAGCTAACCCGTTGAAGCAATTCGCTTCGAGTTAATCTCTTCAGGGATACCGACACACACATATATATATTTACTTTCTATTTTTAATTCAATAACTGTTGTCAAAAATATATTTGATACTCATACGTGTGTGCAGTATTTTTCATAGAGTCCTACAAATGTCTTCAATATTTTCCTTTTCGTTTAACAACTATGAATTCGTATTAACACGTTGAATGCCACAGTGAAAACGGCCACACCTAGTCAGGCATGACATAATTCACAATTTTTTATATAAATCGTCCAGGAAAAAAAGATCTGTGTACACAGTCGTATTCTTCTGTTCCTTCATTATAGTTTCAGTATGAAGTTTGCTCAGAACTTGGCGATAATCAATAATTATATATTTAAATTAAATTGGGGTGTCGGTCATCGGTGACCGCCACGGCGTTCAACGTGTTAACAATAAGCGAATGTCGTTTTCTCTATCTTCGATAAATTCGTCCTTGAAGAGGTTAAGCCTCCTTGATTAAACGTGCGCCGAAATTGATGGATTTTTTGCGTTGAAGCATCGTTTTAAGAATAGGTAAGTTTCAGATGTGTTCGCAAGACAGTGGTTCACATTGTAACGTTAAGGAAAAGAGAGTTCAATGCGTGGAGGAACGTAGACGCGACGCTCGAGAACGCGACGTCCGTGCAAATTTTCAGTTTCTTTGAAACTGCTAAAGGGAGCGCACGATTTTCAAAACACCGATTTGGCATAAACTTTGCAAAATTGTTGCTTTTAAAGTCCCTTATAATTGTGCAAAGTCGTGTTAAACGTGAATCGCTCCCTTATTTCGGAGAGTTGCGCCCTATGACTTTGCAAAATTATTGCTTTTGGAGTTCTCTATAATTTAGCGAAGTTTACACCAAATCGGTGTTCCGAAGGTGTGCTCCTCCTCCGTCTTTTCCTCTTTCTCGTCTTTATCGAATCATTGTTTGCGTCCCGTGCGAAAGCCTGTCTCGTATCGTTCGTAAGAAATGATCTGATGCGTCAGAATTGAACAGGATCGAAGCATTCGACGAAAAGGTGAGAGTATTTCAATCGTGGAACGCTTTTTATCCTATGGAAACAATGTGTTATTTAACGGGATGTCGACTTCCATCAAGACGAAAAGCCAAGTCGGACGATCGTCGTAAAATCTTTGAAGTAGACGACATCCTTTTCAACCCGCTGTTCCGCTAGAACCTCTTTTTAACCCTTTGCTTGACCTGATAAACATTATGCTACTGTCAAAATCATTGAACAGCATTTAAAAAAATCTTTAAACGCTTCGGATAGCGTTGTTCCGCCTTGGCACCAAAGGGTTAAAAATAGAAAGTCCTAGAATTAATATATACCTGTACATTTTGTACATATACATAGAACATATCGCATTGAACATTTTATAACTCCTGTCAAACATTGGTGTTTAAAGTATTTACTTTTTTGACTGTTGGAAGGAATTGTCGAGCTAACTGAATTTTAATAGTAATACAATTGAAGTAACAGCTTTAGTTGGCTAGTTCTAAAAGGGAAGGTTGCACCAGATGTATATTTTTATATGAGCACGCCATTATACTGTACGCTAGAAGTTAGACCGGGTGTTTTCAAAATCGTGTGTTCAATGATGTTATATTCTGTTTCACAATTACTACAAAAACAATGTTGAACAAATTTCTTGCTTTATTCTGGGGAACAGATATAATTTCATACATTGCTAAACTGAGGTGAATATACGATAACAATTGCAATTTTTTGGACAGTTAATCATTTTTTATATTTGATAGGAAAAATAATAATCCGCTATTTGCAATCTTTATATTTTTAATTAAAGTTAATATATTAAAGTGACATCTCGAATTATCGTTTCTTATTTGAATTTCAAGTGACGTTTGTTCAGGTTTGCTACTGATTAATACTATTCATCATAAATAATCGTGAAAAATCAATTGAAGAATAGTATTATTTAGAGACACGTTTACTAAAATTTTAAATATCCTATTGTTCAAGCAGCGACAGAAAAAGAGTGATGAAAGAAACTGGGATAGTCATAATTAATTTTTATTGCAGTGATGACCACCAGAGCTGCGGCTTTCCCCCACTCTAGCTCCATTCCCCTCGTTTCACTTCCCTCCAATTCGCTGCTCTTTCCCCCTCAGTCTATCTTTCTCCCAGATGACAGCCTATACGAGGGGCATGGACCTAGATTGGGGGAAGGCCGCAGCTCGGGTGGTCATCACTGCCTCAACGTCATTAAACGTGCAAAGACTAATAAAATCGATCGATCTTCACGACTACCATTACAAAGAATTTCTATGAAGACGAATCGGTGGGAACATTGTAGTGAAAATAGTGTTGTAAATAGTAGTTACTAATTCTTACGTGAACGTTCCAAATTGTCTCTATATTCTAATTCTCTTCACTCTGTATGATATTTGAAACTGTCTGTACTACAACTTCCAATCCTACTATTCGTTGCGTTCGTATTCTCCGCTTCCGATTCTGTCGTTTCACCAGAGAACTAACGCTTTGTGCTACCAACTGTATTTTCGACGTAGCACTCTTTTGGACCGCTTTTCTCTCCCGCGTAATCGTTCCTTCTTCCCCGTCTACGCTGGAGAACGATGACATTAATTGCCTGATTTTTCTCGATTTTTTTTTATGTCCCGATGGCCGATCCCACGGCAGAGGGTGCCGCCGATTTGTCCCGTAAGGCGCAGCAAAAGCTTCCCGAACGAAACCGAAACGACCGATCACGCAGCCGAGCTCGAAGATTTCCTCTCCTCCAGATCAGGTACTTCCATTAATTTCTGCTAGAAGTAGATTATTGCAGGGAGATCTTAGCGATCTTTACACGTTGAACGCCGTGACGGTCACCGGTGACCGACACATCAAATTCAATTTAACCCTTAAGTGGATTATTGGGGCCGCACCGGCCCTGTGCAACTTCAAACTAATAATTGTTAACCCCTTGCCTTATAATAACGAGTCTCACTCGTGCTGCAGATTATGAAGTTTAGATTATAAATATCAGTTTCATTGAAATATAAATTCTTGAAAATTGTATATTACAACACCCTAAACTTTTAGAGGATCATCTAAAGCAACATGCACATGTTGATTAATGTTCTTCCTAGATTTCGCTCTTATTGTTAGAACACTCGAACAATAAACTTCAATGCAGATAGATGTTAGAAAAATCATAAGGCAAGGGGTTAAGCATGTACTGATATAATTATTTGAAGATTTATCTAATCCTCTATTATCTCATTATGCTTCTAATGTTGTAAGGGAAATTGGTTTCTATTTATCTGTTCGGTACAAATTAAACAATTATTAGTTGGAACACTCTATAAGGCCATGTGACTTGGAAATTACTTACCTGTATGTTTATATATCCATTTAAGTGTTATTTCGTTTATTTATCACTGTGTACAATTACATTCTACGACTATACAGCCAGCAAGGAGTCTGTTCGTTTATTATTATGTTTATATCCCGCGATACAAACTTTATGAGTTATTTTTATCATTTATCTGACGTATTCTTTTCGTCATACGCAAATAAATTCCGGTTGTAGAGGGTTAATGAAATAATTATTGATTGTCGCAAAATTCTGAGCAAACTTCATACTGAAACAATAATGTAGGAACAGAAGAACATGACTGAGTACACAAATCTTTTTTTCTTTACGATTTATATGAGAAGTATGGCCGTTTTCACTTTGGCGTTCAACGTGTTAAACTAACGTTACTTGAGCCGTATTATTTTATTTTGCGGTTGTTTTTAAAATACATTAGAGGCTGGAACATTTTGCAACGGATGAAGCAATAATATTTGAAATATTCCTACAAGTAGTGGTTAATTTTATTTTATTGGGAGCTTCAATGCAATTTTATTATTTTATTTTCGTTTTTAGATGGTTCAATATTAAAATCTCTTGATAACTCTCTCTGAAATATTTTTTCAATCATATATTCCTGTTGTCTCAAATCGACGTCTATTAAATGAAATGAGACACGTAATTTATAGGAAGATAGAGACGAAATTGTGACCAGTAAAGAACATTTATTTTTCAACGTAATTTCCACTTACATCGTAATGGAATTTTTGTCATCCATGTATCAATAACGATGTTCACCTAAACTTTCTTTTTACAATAATCCATACCATCGTGTCCCGAAATATTTCCCTCTCCTTTTAACTCACCCTGAAAATACCAACAAACTGTACAGTATTTATAAGAAAATTTGTCTTCTATCCTATTCGTCCTTGGAAACCATTTAACTTACAGTGGCATGCAGAAGTTTCCATACGCTTCAACTTCCAGTTGCGTTTTAAACCATTCATAACAAATTTAGACATATGAATATTCTTAAAAATGAAAGAAGGGATCATAAATTACATGCTCAAATTTCCTGTCCTCAATTATTAGAACTTATTCACTTTTATGCTCCCACAAGGTATCTTAGAAGAAGTCATGTATTTCATTACGCTACCATAAAAACTAAATATGGTTCTAGTGATCCAATTATTCGTATATTAAAATCTGCCAACACAGTTACGGATAAGGTTGATTTTTTCAGTGGCTCTATTCCTAGCTGTAAAAAATCTTTACACTTAGCACTGCGCACTGCTTAGATAATGTTTTATTATAATTTCTTTACAATTGCCTTTTTGTTTAATACTACATTGTGTGACTGTCTTCATTTCTTTTATTTTTGTTATAGTTCTTACTTATGTGTACACATTGGGTTTATACCCGTACAATTTACAAATAAATAAATAAATAAATAAATACATTGCGACCGTGTCTTCTCTCTGACTTATTTATCAATCTGATCTCGTTACAAATTCATTTTGATTATATTTTTCCAAGGGTAGGCTATAAAATTTACTATCCGGACACATCTGCACGCTACTGTACGTATGAAATGTTTCTCATACCATCAGAGCTAGAGAAGATAATGAGGTAGCCTACTATAGTACGTAATACACCGTGTATTTCCAAAAACATATATTTATTCAGAAACGTCTCAATAATTTACTACAAAGCAAGTTCTTATATTCCTTTTATTTCATCTTTCAGGAGTGACGGAACTATCAATGGACAAACCGGAATCGGATGAAGAGGAAGAGGATCACTGGAAGGACGCGTCTCCATTGACGCCAACGTGCAGTCCCAAGAAGCGTTCTTTAAAACTACCTCAAGGAAGCAAACCTTCAAAAACTATGGAGGTAGAGATTCACGCTGGTAGACCCGGTGCAGTGCAAGAGAAAGACGTCATCCTCCTTGACGCCGGTACAGTGCTCGACGCGAGAGTATCTGCCAGACAAGACCAGGGTGTGACGACGAGCGTGGAGAAGGTGGCTCCGAAAGTAAAATTAAAAAGGGAGCCTCTGGTCCAGAGTGAAGACGATTGGTCGGTCCAAAAAGTGCCTGAAACAGCAGTCGAAGCATCGACGTCTGACCAGAGGAGCGTAGAAAGGAGAAGAACCTTGAAGCGTCACAGCAGCGTGGATTCTGAGAAGAGGACATCCAGAGAGGTGCTGAACAAGGATGACACCAGTGAGAAAGGCGCCAAGAAGAAAGTCTTCCAAAAGAAGGACATCGATCGCGATAAAAGGCTGTCAAAGAAGAAAATGGACCGTGAGGAAGCCGAAGGAACCTTTGCTGACTCAAAAAGGGGGTTCGATTCGATAGAGGCCGAAGATACAAAGAAGAAAGACCTAGAGGGCGTTGTCTGTAGAACGAGGGAACAGAGGAAGAGTCTCAAGGAGCAAGAATGTATCGAGAGGGTAACCGAATTCCTGACGAAGCACAGTATCTTGACTTATGCAGAGGTAGCCCCTAGCATCGATCCTAGCAACTTCCAAGGGAGCGAAGAGGAACGAGCAATACGTCCAACCAGTTTGAATGAACTTCAACAACCTTGTCAGTCGTCCATCGTTGATCAGTCACCCATCACAGCCTCGAGAGCTAAACAGGAACCTGTCCACAAGGCAGAAGATGCAAACGGCACTCCACAAACTGTCAAAACACCGTCAACAACGGAAACAGAGAAAGCTATCACCGTGGTGAGTCCAGTCCGAACTACAGACGAAGCTGAAGTTACAACGACGAAGCGTCCAAGTTCACTGCGCAAGAGGAGGAGCACGTTTTCTAGGGAGTCCTCCAAGGAGTCCCTGTTGGACGAAACGAAGAAGGAAGTCAGGATACAGGAGAACGTGGAGGAAATCTTCTTCGAGGACACGAGTGAGCACCTGTCTGCGATACTACCGGAGGTTCAGTTGGTCAAGGCGAGGATCATCACTGCGGAAGAAGCTGCAGCCAACCGACTGGAGGAGCCGCCAGCGTTCATCGAAGTGCACTCTCCACCGGAAATCATGGTTGTCTCGGATGCTGTGAAAGTGAGAAGTGGCCGGGTGCCTTCTCCAGAAACCGTTGACATGTCCCAGCTGCAGTTGGTCACTCTTGCCAAGTCCACCTCGGAGAACACTCTGGTGGAGAACTGTGCCCAGATGGAGGAGGAGAACAAGGTGTCTCAGAGGAACATCAAGGCTGAGATCCTGCTGGATCTGTCGAAAGTTGTAGACGTGGGGGAGGACGTCGTGGAGTCTGTCGAAGGTGCAAAGGAGAAGAAAGAGAGGAAGCTCAGTAGAACAGGTAGCGAGGGCTCGAAAAGGGCTGCCCTCAGAGCTCAGGCAAGGCTGAGGGATCGCAGCGGGTTTAAAATTGGTAGCCTAGCGCAACCTGATGAACCGGAACTGGCGATATTGCTGGAGAATACTGTGATCGAAAGGAAACGGAGTCTTGATCTTGCGCAAGAATGCCTGCAAAGTATTATCAAAGAAGCAGATACAAGGTAAGTTGGATTTTTGGAAAATTTCTGTTAATGTGTGCTTTTTACAGTGACTCACGAAATTGTTCAAATACTTTCATAATTACCTTTCTGTCTTAATTCTAGTGCAACCAACCAACTACAAAATTTTCAAGCGTATCTAAAATGTTATTTATTAGTACTGCCATATCCTTGCTTCAAGTAATACTGCCTTAAAAAACTGTTAAATAGAAGAATATTGAAGTAACTTAATGATGTGAACAAATTGGTGAGTCACTGTACTTTTGACAAATTCCTTTAACCCTCTGAACATGGAATACCTCAAAACTGAACAGTTTCTGTGAATGGAATCTTGTTATCACACTGCATACTATATTGTGTTTTAACTTTTTTTAATGATTTTGGAAATGAGCATAAAAGGAAGTACACCACTATTCATAAGTGTTAGGACACCTGCTGATCTCACACAGAAGGTGACATTTGATCCAGATATATTTACTATTTATATAATCAGTTTTCCCATTTATTGCATTTGACTTATTAAAAATGAGGTAAATTCTTCAAATACTCTAAGATTTTATTATTTTAGTGTAGTCCTCTGTTTATGTTATGCTTGTCTGCATATTTTCTTGCTCGATGCAATATTGAGGGCAATGGAAATGAGTGTCTGGAAGTGCAATTAAAAAACTATTAAAACGAATGCCAAAATTAGTTAAAGCATTATCACAAATGATTGCTGAGATTTTTATTCCAATATTGAATGTATAAATTTTATAGTCCAAGATATCAAGCTGAATAATAATTCTTAAAGATTTTAGTAATTTCCTAATAATATTTCAGGCTTACTTAATTTTCCATAAGTGTCCTAATACTTATGAGCGGTGGTGTAAATGTAATTTCGATTGGAGAAGTTAGAATGAGGATTGTAGGATCATAAATACATGTGTCTGGTGGACAGATTGATGATTATGCTGTCTTCGAAAATAGAAACCAAAAAAATGTATAGAATGCGTATGTACAGTCAGTCGCATAAGTATTCCTACCCTCACTGTCTATTTTGCTCAAATTAAGTGATGCGTCTCAATTTTTCCAATAAATCTTTTACTATAATTTTAGATAAGTATAAAGTTTCTTCCGTCCAAATTTTAGCAAAATTTAGCAATTAATTACAAAAATATTTCGTTTATAAAATTATTAATAAATTTCTTTTATACACAGTAAGGGTACTAATACTTATGGGACTGACTGTACGTTCACACTGCATTCTGATGACTGTTAGAGGACGTATTAATACGTCCACAGCACTCAAAGGGCTAACTAACGTAATTATTGAGGAAAAATGAAAGTTATCAGTAAGGAGGGGATCCTGTTTATCACATTGCCATGGTGGGCACCGGTGACCAGCGCCACAAATTGTATTTTATTAAATAACTACTGATTTTTGCTATATTCTCAGGAAATTCAACATTGCAACACTAATATAGGTACGAGTGTACAATACTGATACTTAAATATTTTTGTTCCTTTACAATTTATGTGTGTAGAAAAGAGAAAATTGTTTGTGTCTGACTAGTTGTGGCTGTTTTCACTGTAGAGATCAACGTGCTAATCTTAGTATGTATTGTACTAAAGAGACAGAGTTTGTTTGTAATTGTAATATAAATCTGCAACGGAGACTATAGGAAATTTATGTCGTGTTTCTGGAGCAAATATTGTGTGCACACGTACGGTGCAAAGGATTTCAACCTTGAAGATGAAGCATGCAGCGAGAGACCAACTGCTATGCACAGATGATAACGTGGTTTAGGTCAAATTGGAGGAAAATCCTTGCATAACAATGCGAGAGCTCACAGAAAACCTCAGAAAAATTCGGTAGAGCACAATCAACGTTAATGCAGCATATTTTTATATAATTATACAATATAATAATTTGTTTAAATGAACCAAGTTCGTAAAATGTGGTCGCATAAAATATTATTGTTAAGAAAGTCTCTTATTTACCGCCTCATACGACGGATATAACCAAATGATCTCATGCTATTTAAAATGATGACTATTATCGATCTATGTTGATCAAGCATACTTTACTCAATTTAGTGATTACTGTATGAGTGTATACAGACGCGTACTCACACACAGCGAACACTTAATTCTCAATCGCTTATATCTCGAAAACGAAGACGCAGATTGCGAAGTAGTAAAGGAATTTTCGAATTGTTTCGCATGGAGAATCTTAAAATATTTTCCATCGTTATTGTATCTCTGAAATTGTTCATTTTCACTTGTATGATCCCTAAGATTTTTTTTAATTGTATTTTACTAGCCTGTACGAACTTACAGAGTGTTTCTGAAACAGGTATTTAATTATAGTAAGTTTTGAAATGTTCCACGGACGATAGAAGAACATCTTTATTTTCCTGCTAAAATCCAATAACAAATATCTAAATTTCAAATAAAATATCAAATATTAAAATAATTTATTTGTCAAGTACATTATTACTGGAATAATATTAACTAGGATAAAGTAACAGAACAAATAACAAATAAAACGCAAATTTTATTTGATTAGAAGTTTATTTCGATAACGCCTACACCTGTTATAGGTTAACAGAGTATCATCGATCTCGTCGTCAGTAATACGGCGGAAGGAAATGATTTGATCGACGGTTGCATATTTACAATTGATTTTACCATTGAACAGCACTTATTGTCTTATGTGAAAGGCTACGCGTGTCCAAGCAAAGTCAATTAGACGCGCAGCTTCGGGTCCGAAAGTCTCACTTTGCTCATACTGTAATCCAAACTATCTAGAAAGGGGCTTCGAATGTCGATTAATGGACAATGTTATTTTCCATCGAGCTAGTCGGTTGGATTACACGAGTGACCGTAGAAACCCTGAGAAATGCTCACAATTGGTTGGAAATCTAGGTCGACTGGAATACCACACAGTGTTTCGCGACCCGAAAATTTTACGGCCGTTCCCCCCTTTCTCCTTTTCGCCGACTGATCACTCGAACTAAAATAGGCACGCTAATCAATTATTTTTCTTTCCGCTACTGAATGCCTAGACAGTCGTTAAAGGGCGTTTCGATGTACCGAACGAACGCTGAGAACACTGCTTTAAGACGTTGACTGCCACGGTATATTGGATGGCCATCTTTCTGAATTTCTATTTCTAAATTTCTAAATTTTTAGTCAAGTACATTAGGAATATTCATAATTTTCTTATTGGCACTATTAAACTTCAGTAAATAAATTTATGAATACTATATATGATGACATAAATAATAAGTGGAAGTAAGTGTCACCCATATAGGGGTGACATGGCGGTCAAAGTGTTGAACTCCCTTAGAACCATGCTCTAGCAAGGGGTGCATCAGATGTGGCCCTCACAGATTTTGATGAAATTTGGCAGGGTGATAGGTCTGTATCTACAATAAGTAGACTGCGGATCTCCATGCAATTTAACAAATTTAAATAATTAAATCAAGTGAACAGTAAAGCTCACATGAAGAAAAAGGACACTATTTTTTTATACAGGGTGGTCCAAGCACTGTTTTCTGATTGCAATTAGAAAAAAATGTTAGTTGAAAAAGATGATTGGTTCAAAGAGAGCTACATTATCAGGGCCATACTTTTTTCGTAAGTGCAACGATGCAACTGTATTTTACAATTTCACAATTTTTGTTAATGGAAACCTATATTTTCTTGGCATAAATCAAACCCTCTCATCATTCTTCATAAACAACTATTACAGTAAAGTGGTCGACAAATAATTCGTTCGTGAGATATTTTAAATAAATATCTTTAGTAACACGTTGAATTCCACAGTGAAAACTGCCATACCTGGTCAGACACAATATAGTGTCTTACTTTAAATACAAATCGTGGAGGAAAAGAATAGTTTGCTCTTTGAACGCACAGTTCATCGTTAGTATCGTTAGTTCAACGTTAATATTGTTCCAAAACATTATAAAAATGATTAGTTATTCAAAGAATTAAATTCTGAGGTGTAGGTCCCACGGCAGTCAACGTATTAAAGAAGACGCTCAAACGCTTCTCAATGAGATTCTAAACACTTCCGGTGACATAACCGGATCGAAGTGATCTCTGGATATTCTGGTGCAATAAAAACAAAATATTTATTCTTTAGTCGAAATGTTTGCACTTCCAGGAGCGTTTAAATTTTTTTAATGAAGCCACTTATTTAAAATATCTCTCAAACTAATCATTTTTCAGTAACTTTACCCTAATACGTACATTTTTACGCAAACTGACGAGAGCCATTAGAGAGACCATTAAGAAAAATTCTACAACTGTAAATTGCATATGCATCGTTACATTTACCTACGAAAAAAATATGTTCCCGAAAATGTAGTCCTCTTTGAACCACACACTTTTTTCCTCTGACATTCTCTCCTAATTGCAATCAGGAAAGAGGTATGAATTGTTCCAGTCGCCTGAACCACCCCATATAAAAAGATTTCCACGCTTTTATTAGATGTCTCATAGCGTCGTCGCGGGTTATAAACCTTGCTCGAAAGCATTTTCACGATTTATGCTATCGTCTTCGAACGTTCGCTTTTATTTCCTGCGAATTGCCGCGTAACCTAACCAATAACAAAACCGAACCTCCGATGTGAATACATGTTTCTTAAGAGTGTTTGGCTCAGTCGTAAAAACTCGAAACACGTGTCTATCCGTAATAGATTTATGATCGTCCCGAGCGTTTTATTCGGTGCGAGCGTAAATAAACGCGTCGCTTCTAAATATACTTTTATAATTACGAGGAACTTTCGAAATCTATATTTCCGCCTTTGAAAACCTACCGCTACTTGCACCGAGTATGGCTTCTCGGAGCTCATAGCCCGACACGTACGCGGAAGCAATTCTTCTCTTACTTTTATTAGTTTCACGCTGACGACAACGAAGCGAACAAAATCTCTACAATTACTTCTTGTTATTTATCCGTACTTCCTGCCACCTCACGCTTTGTCTATCGGTTTCCTTTTTTTATATCTTCTGTCTTAATATTTTATTTACTAACTGTGCATCGTTTCTGTGTCTATATTTATTTCGACACGGAGTAGCTGAGAATTGTAATTTTTGCATATAAAGTGTGTGCTCGAAATAGAATGAGTGCATCAATATGCACGAAGATATGCGGTATCTCATAAACGTAGACTGCGAAACCACCCAAACCAATTGGCAAGTGCTCTTATCAATAACCCAACGGGGACAAGATGGCTGAAACGAACAAAGCCTTGAGAACTATATATACAGTAAAAGAAAAGAAGAAAAATTAAACACATTGTACTTCTCGCACGTCCTACTACCATAGATCTAATTCGTTAAATTACCTAACTACATCAGTGGCAAATTCAAGTAATACGCTACTAGAAAAAAAGGGTGTGCAATACTATGTTGTCGTACTATGATCTTGTCTGGAGTGTTATTAAAATTAACCCTTTGCACTCCAGTCAATTTTGTAATATGACCTACCAGCAACTCCAAGACATTTTTGTGGTACCACTGGTAAAAATTGAACAATGTTATTTTATCAAAGAAAAGATCTATACGTGGTTATAATTTAAACTGTATTCATTTCTTTGTTATCTTAACCCTTTATAACGCCACGTGACTTGAAACTTACATACCTATATATCTATATTTTCTAAGTTTTACTATCTTTATTTATCGCTGTATAGAATTATATCCCACGACTATACTGTCACCGAGGAGTCTGTTCGTTTATTATTATATTTATTTATGTTTATATACCCCGATACAAATTTTACAATTTTTCTTTATCATTTACCTGATGCATCATTTTCGTCGTACATAAAAAAATTCCGGTTATAGAGGGTTAATACCTTATTCGTGTAACGTTCTAAAAAAAAACCCCACTCTTCTGTTTTTCATTATCTTTACTTAAAATTTCTTCAGTTTAAAAGAATGATTTGAAAGAAATTGCTGAAACTACCATAACATTTCGTCCTCCAAAATCGTCGATTCCTATCTGCACCATAGCACGCATCGGAGCTTCAAAAATACACGTCGCCGGGCAGCGTGTTCGCTTGCTGCCCAGCGGAGCGATTCTACGTTCCCGGTGTCTGAATATTCAGAGCAGAAGAGCGTAAAAAGAACAGTGTTCCTCGTTCAAATGAAATGTAAAAGCGAAATTTATGCGAAATCCTTTCTTTGAACGCGAGCCTAGGCGGAGGGGAGCTGGAGGCGGGCGGCGGGAAGAGAATAAAATCGGAGCATCTTCGCCGGATGCTTCTGGAACGGGGAAACAGCCCCGAAAATAGGGGAGATAAGGAGAGCAGGTGACTGAAAGGCAAAGGTGAAGATGTCCGAGGGAGGGACGGAGAAAAAGTGGGTTAAAGGAACGGAGAGTATCGCGAGGCGGAAACAGAACATGAATATAAATACGTGTATAAAAGTGCAGCCGTACAGCGGGCAATGAGAGACGAATAGAGACGATAAAAGATAAGGACGAGTGTACAGGAACGGTGCCACCAAAGGAAGGAGAAGGACGGATGAACCGATATAGAGAAAGACAGAGAGAGAGAGAGAGATGAAAGCCGCGAACGATGGTAACCGAAGACAGAGAAGTTTCTATAGAGCCTGTAGGCGGCTAGAGAGAGACGGAGGATTTGATCGGGAAGGAGTTAGAAGGGGAAGAGAGACGGAAGACTTTACCGCAACGAAGCTCGCTCGGTACTTCCTCCCACACAGTCACAAAACCTTCACCGTTACCATCTTTCCTAACTATACGAACTCGCGTGGATTCACGTACAACCTCGGACTAGCGTGTATACGCGGTGTTCAAAAAAGTGATCAGATTTTGAGTGCGTACGCGGTTGGTTGCAAAAGTGTTTACCTGTTTATCGTAATTCCAAAACTTGGGTTATTTAGTTTTAATTTATTTTATATTCGAAATTTAAAAATATCTTTTTAGAATTTTTTTATTTTTAATATGTTGAGCGCCACGTGTGCCACCGGTGACCCACGTACCAATTTTAATTTCGTTAAATAATTGATTAACCCTATGAAATTTTGAGTTACATCTTTGTTACAATGATAGCACAAAATAAGAAGTATATTATCAAATAAATAAATATTTATATATTCAATGATACATGATAATAAAAAGGTATTTTCGTGTGTCTGACTAGTTGCGGAATTTTCCACTGCGGCGCTGAATACGTTAATGGTAATATGAAATTGAAAAAAGGATCGACCTTGAATTTCAATGTTGAAAGGAATTTTTCGATAGGTTTTTTATTCCAGATTTTTGTATATCTCTTGTGTTGAATGTGACGTGAAGATTAACCTCTGGAAGCCATAGCCAGTATTTGTTTATTCAACAAAAGACTACTTATCGTAGTTACAAAACTTTATTCATTTAGTTCTAATTTATTTTATGCAGCATTTAAAAAGAATATTTGATAATTTCGTCATTACATTCTTTAATTCGGAGCACATTCATTTATTTATTTACCAATGGATAAATAAATCCTTGATTTTACGTAAGAACCCTAAAAGTTACGACTACATTTGTATAATTTATGCTAAATAGATTAGAAGCTACAATGAAAGCTAAGCTAATTAAAATTAATTTTTTTGTATTAATCTAAAATTGCGTTAATACATATAAGTAGTAAGATTCTTTTGTGAGCCTTATTTTTCAATAGACTCGGAAAACAGTTTTTGTTCTCTACAAATATTGATTTATTTTTCAAATTTGTATGTAAAATTGTAAATTAATTCAATAAGTACTTTTTTAAAACAGATTTTTGGTTATTATTTATTTTTCGAACTAATAATCTACGAAAAAATTCACTTAATAATCGTATAGTACTTTTATGACTAATTATAGATCTCACAAAGAAGAATGGAAGAAGCTTTCATACCTGAATTAATCATAATCATAATTAAACATTCTACGATTTTAACATTAAGGTTTCCATACCTTTTGCTGATGGAATAATTGAATGAACATACTTAAAGTCTATTTTGAAATTTGTATTATTTATAACACTTCTTATTTCTTACTTCATCTGGTTTCATTGATTTTAATTTTCCAGAGAACCATTAAACAAACCTATTAATAATAAAATAAAACCGTAAGTGACACAAAAGTTCAGATCGTTTAAATTTTAAAATTGTTCAAACGAAATAAAATCATAGTTAACACAAAACAAATTCGTTGAAACTCTATATTAATACGCACTAGTGAAGTGGTAATAAACAACAAAAATCTAATGCAGTTTGGTCACTAAATTGGTACTTATTGTTAGTACGTATAACAGGGCACGTCTGAACCAATATAATGGCTGTTAGCATCATGGTACCTTGTATACCGCCCGCGCAGGTCATCCAGTATAAACAACGAAAGCATTAATCAATATAGATCGTAAAATTAACCTTTTGAATGGTATGAACGCATAAGTCTTCCGTATCATGAGTTCGCATATAAACCTTAACACTTATAAAGCTACTCCTTTGGAAACCTTACGTTACGTGCGGTAGTTGAGCGATCCTATCTATTAAGTGCATTAAACGAACGCCTATATGCGTTTTCCGCACAGATGCCGCAATATATTAACACCCACAACACTTAAAGGTTTCATTTTAGGACTTATATTGAATCAACATATTTTTTCCTTCTTGCAAAAAATATATAGAGTGAATCATAGTGACCACATTGCATTCAATATACACTGTAAATAATCTTCTCTAATTAATATATCTTATTTTACACAAATGCTCTCTAACTCTAACTTTATGACGTTAAACATTATCCAGCCAAGAATTTACCTACTGACGAGCTGCACATATGTTTTTATATCTAAAATATTTGTGAACTTTTCGTAAAACAAAAAATTTGTTTATTCAGTTCAATTATAGAATAAAATATTCTCAACGTTTCAAACAGATTGGTGTAATACTTTCTTTACAATAAATTCCCAAAGATTCGTTTATTTTTAGTCGCTTACACCAGGCTCCCCCTTTAACACATTGAATGTCACAGTGAAAACTGCCATATCTAGTCAGACACAACACGATGTCCTATTCGCAGTATAAATTCTGGAAGAAAAGAGTATTTGACTCTTTGATCGTATAGGTATCACCTTATACTATTATTACAATATTAATGTTATCCCAAAATTTTATAACAATTATTAGTTACTTAATGAAATAGAATTTGAGGCGCAGTTCATGGGTGACCCCCATAGCAGTCAAGGTGTTAACCACCGGTGACCGGCACCTCAAATTCTCTTTTATTAAATAACTAATAATTTTCATAAAATTTTGGGATAATATTAATACTGTAATAATAGTATAAGGTGATACCCGTGCATTCAAAAAGTAAAATATTCTTTTCCTTCACGGTTTCTGTTTAAGACAGGACTTTATATCGTGTCTGACTAGGTGTGGCAGTTTCCACTGTGGCATTCAACGCGTTAACTGTGAAACGCGTGTGTATTCGCTCTGGAAAAGTAAGTGCTTCTGTGCGAACGGCCACTACAGTGACTCTGAGGCCTAACCGTCAGTTCCAAATGAGGACTGACTGTCCAAAAATATAAATAAATAATAAATAATAATTCTGGGTATACAAATAAATTAATAAAACAAAAAGACAAAACGTAATGAAAAAATCAATAAACCAGCCTTTCTTGCTAAGTTACTATCAATCCACACACAGCGAATGATTTTCATTGAAAATCACAGTCAAAGGATCAACAATCAAATCGAAAAATTCAACAAATGCATACACCCCCGGTGTAAACATTCAGGTTCAACATCACCTGCAGATCATGCAGTCACAACTCACAATTCATCTCTGCCTCGCTCGCAGAACACTCCAAAAAAGGTACCACGATCCCTTTACAAAAACGCAACATGAGCTCGAGGTCCTAAAAAAACATGAGAAAAAATCAATAACAGACCATACTCTTCCTGGGGCATTGTACGGTAGTACCAAAACCGAGGCGGTTGCTCGCAGTGTTACGTTCCAGCGCCAGCTCGGGCACGTCAGATGTGTACACGCTTTTTTGACACCCTGTATGCACTGGCAGGGGATAGGTCGCAGGAGGTAGTTGGTTGCGCAGCGATTAGTCGTGATTCGGAGCGGCAAGGCATCGTGCGCTCTGTCGCGAATACAGGAAAACTACGTGCACACGTGCGTTGCAACGTTCCTCCTTCCGTGCGTGCGTGTGCGTGCACGCGAGCGCACGCGCGCGCGCGCGCCTTTTCGCGTACACGCGGCGCGGAGTGTGTTGTTTATTAGATCAGAGTAAGCCAGTTTGCAGTGACGCACGGCCGCCCAGAGACACGCCAGTGAACACCTTGGCTTCGTAGTGGAACGTGGGGTCCCCCGCAATTCGCGGAAAAAAAAGTTACTTCCGTTTCTCTGCGCCCTCCGTTTCCGTCTCACTACCCCTTCGGCGCTGCTCTTCGACCCGCCCTCGACGATTCCGCCGGTTACGAACTTCCGTTCCACCGACGATCATCCGTCGAACCGCACCGATCAGACCGGAATATTGGATAACGAACAGTCACAGGGAAGCTTTCGTAAGACTTTGTTTTCTTAGGTGCTTTCTTCTCGCGATTTTATCCCGTTTCGAGGTCGTTTCGGCGGAGCGGAATTCTTAAGAATGATCCGCCTGTTGGGGGTTTGAATGGTTTTGAAAATTAGATTCATCGATTGATCCTGTTTAGATTGTCGGATGGATGAATCGGTTGGATAAATATTGTTGTTGCTGAAGGATACAGTATTTTAGTTAAGAATTGGTCTTGTATTGCTGACGTTGATATTTCACGGTGTTGTTTTTACGAGGAAGCGGAGTTTGCGGAGGTAACTCCGGAATGAGAGCAGTCTCGGTTCGATCGCAGTGTTTGTTTATAATTCCTTATTGCGAATACAAATATTTTCTTGGTTGAAGATGCAGTCACGCCTACCTGTAAGAGCGTAACAAAATTAGAACCTGGACGAAATAATACCTTCTATGACCTGTGTACGTAAATATTCCATGAAGGTACTAGCATTTATTTCGTATTCAATTAGAAAAAAAACTTTCTTTTGGCATATTCGCCTCACAAATCCGTTCTATACTACTTAGCATGATTGCCTGTGTCAATAGCCCTTCAAGAAGTTACTGTTTTGATTTATTCAGATCCTCAAGGTTACTTATAGACTTCTCAAGGATTCTCAAGGTTAAAGTGAAATTTCACCCTTGATAGCCTTGAGGGTTGACGTGATTTTTTTTATGATAGCTTTTAAGGGTTAAACATTAACGATTAGAAGTGTGAAAATGGAACCCAACAGGATTCTACTATCTTCAATTTTCAATCGTGAATAATGTCTTTTAAAGTATATTTCTACCATTTTCTGTCCCAAAACATTTATTTATAATTAGTTAACACTATCACCCATACATGGGTGACACTTCGATTCGATCATTACTTACCTGATCACATGTAGCATTAATAAATATATCCGAACAGGTCTAATGGAACCAATAGAAAAATTAATACTGATTAAAAAGCGTATTATTTTGGGGCATATTAGTTCTGTATAAAACTGTAGAAAGTTTGTGATTTTCAAGCAATACAGCGTAGCACACAAAGTGTTAAAGATAATACGTATAGATACGTACAGTACCCCTCCATGCAATATTAATCTCGTTCTTTTAACGAAAGCGTCACAGGGGTAGATTAGTGAGACGGTTCATGAATTCTTATGCCATTAATTTACGATATAAAGACGCTAATAGCGGTTGAATAAAGTCATTTGTCCACGGGCTTCCCTTTCTTCATCAACCGTTCGAACCGTGCGACCAGAATGTTGGGGCAATTAAGAGAATCATTCCGCTAAATCGATCTCGAGCTCGAACCTTAATGGGTCAACGTGGAAGACCTTTCCATTCGCTGCTTTAGCGGATTCTTTATTAACGTTTTTACCCGAAGACTAAATAGGAAACCCGCAGAAATGCTCATTATGGCCTGAAAGATTTCATATAGACCTACCCGTCCAGCAGCGCTTTTTCTCTTTGATGCATCGCTTTTTCTTTTTCTCACCCTCGTTTCCTGTTTTCATGAAGACCGGAGGAAGAGGCTTCCCTGAGGCTAGCGGGAAAAGAGGTCGGCGAGACCGTCGAGCTTCCCTCGAGGAAGGTCCTCGAAGCGGCGAAGGAGCAGGGCAGAGACGAGGGGAGCCCACCTGAGGAGGACGGACGGGGAGGAACAGCGGAGAGGAAGCAGGAGGTTCGAGATTATGACAGAATTCTCCAGCAGCAGAAGCGTCCGTTGCTGGAGGAAACAGTCGCAGGCAGGCACGAGGAGGACAGTCTAATCAGCAAGGAACATTCCCTCGAGTATCAGAGCCAGACGCTCGAGACCCAGCAGCCGGATCATCTGTTGCACGGAGCACTCTCGACCTCGTTGGAAAACCTATTGAAATCCGTGCCCGGTGGTTGGTCGGATCAGGTCTTCGATAAAGGTATCGAGGAAGTCGAGTGCAGCTTCAAGGAGACTCAGTATTCGCCTAAGGAGAAGCGCGACGCCGAAACACAGACCGAGCAGGAAACGAAGAGCACGCAGTGCAGTCCGGACCAAAGTGTGATAAGTCCGTCGGAAGTTCCAAAGGACAGTCCTCTGCACGTCGTCCAGAGGTACTACCAGAGCCCTAGAAAAGAGGTTCAGACGCAGACACAGGGGGACAACAAGAGCGTTCAGTGTTGTTTGGACGATCTAGGCGGCCTTGTGTTCTCGAGGAGCTCCGACATCGAAGATTCGTACGAGAGTCCATCCAAGTCTGAGAAGACCTACGTGAAGGAGTCGAAGAGCATCCAGTGCATCCCGGAAGACATCTCTACGAGTCCCAAGAAACCCACGGCCAGTGTTCCTCGTTCAGTTTCGCAGGAGAGGTTGTTCCGCAGCCCTAGGCGGGAGGTCGAGGTACAGACGTATCAGGAATCCAAAGCGATCCAGTGCAGTGACGATGAGCTTCTAGAAGCTGAATACGTCGTAAGTGGATATCAGACGCGGTTTCAAAGCGGACCACTCAGCTCGATTTCTCCAAAGGCCGACAGCTTACCGTCGTCCACCTGCACTTCGCCCTGCAAGTTCTCGTCGGTCGTGTTCATCGAGGAGCCAACCGATATGACGGTCACGCACAGGGATCACGATGGAAACGTCAGCTGGTCGAAACACTGGGGGCCCGAGAGGCTCGTCGAGATCTACAGAGAGCCGAAAACCAGCCTGGGACTGAGCATCGTCGGTGGAAAGGTGCGTAACAGAATACGCCTACATTGTGTAGTTAAAAATAAAAACTCACTATGCCCCGTGTGCACATGTAGAACGCTTCTAGAGTCATCTCACGCTGGATGAAGGTTAGAACCGGAATTAAATTCACGTGCCGCGTGTATAAGGTTCCTCTTCTTTGTTTGTTATTCATTTTCGTATAGTAAGCAGTGACACCTTTTTTTAAATAAATTTAATGTATTTTCGAACTTTGCCTCGAAAAGACACAGTTATTTTAATATTTATTCTTGGAGCTTTTTTGGAGATTTGTCAAATGATGTTCATATACTTGGACCAGTCTAATAATGATTTGTTGTAATACTTACAGTGATAATGTAAACATATACAGTAGAACCTCGATTATGCTATATCAGTTACAAGTTACAATTATAATTAATGACACAGTGCACTTAATTTGATACTATTCTGTATTTTAAATTCTAAAATAAAATAACCATTTTTATGCGAAACATATTTGCAATGTGAGTTAACCTGTTACTAATTACTAGACTGCCGATGTTTATGCAATTTAATATACCCCCATATTTGAAAAATGCACATGCAAAACTATGAAAAAATTAAAAGGTGCATTATTTAAATATTCACAGAAGAGAATACAGTTTCTTCAAGTTTCATTTCCATAAATGCACTAACGTAAAAAATATTGAATTCTAAAAATGTATAATTGCATAAACATCCGCAGTTTACTAATTACAGTTCGGATAATTCAGGTTCTACTGTACTATGAAAATTGTAATAAAAGAAACTGTTTATTATGATAAGTTACAAGTTGTTAAATTCAGGGTACCGTCAGAGAGTTGTGATAACGAACTATACTGCTAACAATAAGATAAACGTATAGCGAAAGATTCTTATTCATAACTTCTGAAATTTGACAGTTCGTAGATCTGACATTTGACAGTTCGTAATATCTGAAATTTACTTCCTCGTTCCCTATAAGCAGACTCAGCTCCAATATAAGTTTCTGTAACATTTTATTTATTGTTACATAATTCTCCTAATATTAATTATCAACGAACACCAGCTCTGTTCTATTTAACGGATAAAACGTCGTTCTGCCGTTCTTAGTAATTGCTCGGCTAATGATGTCGTGTACCGAGCTACTAATGGTCTCACATTGATGGCATTGGTTGATAATTTCAATCGACTGATACACACTATGTGACGCACAGAGTGCACTGGTATAAGTGTATTAACGTACCGAATGGCTTCAAGACATTAAGCTATGTAACGTAAGAGAGTTGCTTGTAGTTTTTCCAATTCCATTGCCTTTCAAGATGACCTTTAGAAAATTCCAATCGATTTAGGCAAATCTTCCAAAGCTTATGACACAGCCTATCGTGAATGTAATTCGCTAATTTAATTAATTAATATTAGGCGTGGCGGCGGTGGTCATGATCTTGGATATAAAGCGTATTCCATTAGTTTCTTATTCCTCACGATTTCTTTAGACGACGTTATATATGTACGTGTGTTTTAGGTCGATCTACATAATGGCAGTTCTAGTAAGTCGCAGAATATATCCGGAATATTCATAAAGAACGTTTTACCGAACAGTCCGGCCGGAAGGACCGGCGAACTGAAGGTAACGTAGTCATTTTAATTCTGATCGTGTTTCTTTTCTTTTGCTGGGCATAATGAGAGAAAGAAATATGTGGGGAGAGTAATTTGGTGCTCTAATCGAAAATTTCGAGACACCTTTATCGATCGTATAGAACAGTCATATTTATGATACTTAAATTGTCTTGATTATAATGTACACTTACAGACAAAAGTTAAGAAACAAAATGATCGTCTGCATTTTTAATCTTCTGAGATACGTAGATTGGAATTAAAAATCGCATAAAGAGATGACATTCCATACGTCACATACAATAAATTTTATTTTCAATTATACTTGTATAAGGACTACACTTAATATTGAGTCGAGGAAACAGAACAACAGCTTTGTGACAAAAGTTAATAAACATACTTTGCTTGAATTATATAGTATACGTCTCTGAAATATTATTAGAACCCATAAGTAATGCCACTTCCTTATAGAAGAATTATTGATCAAATTGCCAACTAAATTATTTTATTATTCGTTACAACATAATTTAATCATCTTCTTTCTGCTGAATATGCAAGGGATTTATTCGGAATGAAAATGTTGATATTTCACAGAAGGAATGGGAAAGAAAAATCATTTTCTTTCAACAGCAGTTTCTTTTGAAGATGGAAATATTTATTTTTAATTATTTAATAACTTGTGTGGTGGAGACGTACAGCAGATATAAATTAAATGTTTATTAACACTTTGACTGCCACTCTTTTTTAGCTGAAAATGACAAACTTTCTAACTTTTTGTACGAAATGGATATACCTTCAAAGTATACCCACTTTCATTGGTAAGATTAGCAATTTTCATAATTTTTCACTGTATGTGTTAGATTTTATTATATATATTTATTATGCTATAAATGATCAAATAAATAATGATTCAATGCGTGACATGGCAATCAAAGTGTTAATTATTTAAGTAAAAAATATATAATTCCATTTAGAAACCATCGATGACCATATGACCCACACGATGACATCGAGAAAGCATTTTTTTTTATATTGTAATCGCATTTGTTTTCTTGAACAGTGCAACTGTTCTCTGTGGCATTATTTTCTTCCGCCAAATCCAACGAACACACTCACTTCTTTCGCTTTTTTTATCGCCAGATCCAACGAAGACATTTAGGTGTTCTGTTTTTTTATGACTCACCCTTTATGTGTGTAACGTGCTTCTATCCTTCCATCTTGCACTTTATGACTAGAGCACACCGCACAATCTTTATGTTTTCCTTCTGAATGCATAATAATGTTATGTAATCTTCCATCTGAACGTTGTTCTTTATCCGACGAAGTCAGTTGCTCACTTCCGGATTTGCAAATGAAATACTCGTTAAATTCTGCTGAAAGTGTTCGTGGTAATTGCTTTTTATTTAACCGTTTTCATGTTCTGGTTAAATGCAGATGATTTGTATCAAATATATGCACTTATTATAGAATCTTGAAACCTTGAGGAAAAGTTATTTTTCACTACTTTAGTGACCTTCGGAGGAAAAAAAATGTTAGCATATTGCACATATATTTAAAAATAGACACGACTGAAAATAGTACGTTTTTTCGGTAAAGCGAAAAACTGTTTGTGAGCTCACGAGAAAATTGTTTACTAAACAAATAGTAGGTATTGGCAAAAAGAGTAGACTCTAGGAATTTAGAAACAAATGTTATTTACGTAATTTTCCATTCCTAGTCCTTCAAAATCCCTTCTTTCTGAGTTGTGACGATTTTGATATTCTTATAATTCACACAGGAAAATAAAATAAAATTATAATTATTACTGTTTTTGTTAGGATGAATGTAGGTGTGTTTGCCGTGATTTTTGAGTTGTGTCACTTTTGAAGTACATTTGCGATATGTTCATTACTCATAGCAACTACTCTCATATTTTTATTATAATTTATTATCATACGTATAATTTTTCATCCAGTACTTGATGAAAATTGTAAGGACAGTAACAAGTATTTTTGCTATAACTGTCATTACCGATTGTATAAAATACACATAAAGAAGAAACAATGAAACATTTCCAAAAATATTAATATTATCAATCATGAAGTAAATAAAAGTGCCTAGCAATCAGAAAACAAACGATTGAAAAAGTTGTGGGTCATCTGTGACCTAATGCTACCACCTGAGGGTTAAATAGTTAACTCTGACACATGCAGTCATTAAATGAATCATAAGACAAGGGGTTAAATTAGGTTCTGTTTAACGAGTAAGGGAGGATGACACATGATGGTCTCTTTAAGATTTTACTTATAATGAAACAATAATTATCAGCACTAATAAAATAAAATTTATTTACAATAACCTGCAGTTCTTCATTATTGCTATCAGACATAACAGAAATGAAAAATAGAATATTTTTTAATATTCATATTAATATAAACTGAAACTAATTGTAAGCTGTTTACCACGACTTAATCTCCTAGTAAGGGAAGGTAGGTTATACTTCATTAGAGCTTGAAATGAGGACAACCATGAGTTGCTTCTTCGTCCTCATTCTCTACATCCACAAGAGCACTACGTCCAATTTTGACAAACTTATGACTTGTTATTACATAGATCGTTTTCTATATTCTCATAAAGCATAAAACAATTAATTCAACGTCCTTAATAACCCTATCATTCTTATCATTTAATCTCGAGATATTTGCATCTGACAGTAATTAAAATTAGTACGTAATACTATGTTTACGATCGGATACGAATGTATGCATCGACATGCACGTGTATCTTCAGGAAATTTTAATTACTGTCAGATGCAAATACCAAGAGATTAAATTATCGCAATGGCAAGGCTATAGAGTTATTAAATTTAGTTATGCTCTATAAAGATATAGAAAAAAAAAATATATATATATATATAGGGTTCCATTTAAAAAAATACAGATGAACCAGAAATCTCTTAAACAAAATGACCTTGAAAAAAATTCTTTTCAACGTTACATGTGCCCCTTAAAATAGTATAACTAACTATAAGTCCTCAGGACTTTTTTCATACAACAAAGAAGGGAGGTATTTAGGTGATCCCACTTATGCGATCCACCCTGTGTACATGTATATGTAAACTCTCATGAGATTCTTGTCTCATGAGAGGAAAATCTCATAAAATATCTCATCATGGATCTGCACCTTAACATAAAGTAATATGTTAGAGCTACGTTGAAATTGTGAATTACGTAGGCGAAAAATATGAAGAATCTGGAGGATATACTTACTCAAACTTCCATTTCTTCGTCCTCCACACTGACAGACTTATTTACGGAAATTACTTCGTTTAACCCCTTGACCTGGGATAAGTCGTTTGTTTATTATGTCATTGCAAACATTGACGTCTTTGGGACGACAAGAATTTTACCCCGATTAAATTCGCAGCTCTACATTTACCAGAATCTTTTGAAAAGTTTCATACTCTACAGGACTATTAAATTATTGTTTATTAATGTTCTCTTATGATATTTAGCAATGTAAATTTTCTGTTTTTTGTAAAGCTTACACAACTGTTAAGTTGATATATTAAATAATATTTTTAAACGAATGGTGTTTCATTTTATTTGTATGTCAAAGGGTTAATACTCGCTAAATTTGTTTCGATGCCCTTTTGCAATATTATTAAAAAAACATACGGTTTCATTAAAAAAAAGTCAAAGTATCCTTGTTTCTTCTTTGGAAATTTTGATGTAATGTACTAGCTGAATAGAATGATTGAATGTATTCTCTAGATTACAAGACTACACAGAGTGTTCCCTCAGAAACAGAACACTTAACTATCTTCTTTATTCTCAACAATACGAAAAAACATTTCAGATATAATTTAAACGATTACATTTTTATAATAAAACATTCTTACATAAAAGAAGTATCGTTGATCTTGAAATTTAAAAGACTATAATATCCTCAGGAAGATATTTTTCCATTCCACCTTTCTGTTCTTACAAAAACACTATTACATCACAACCATTATAACTTTCGACACAATCATTATTTTTGCATTAAACAATTACTACCTGTTCCTCAAACATTATCTAACAAAGCTACAAAGTTTTAAATTCATATGTTCATTACATTTCTTTAAAAAAATTCCCAAAAATCGCCCCATTTTTCGAGCGTCACACCTGCACGACCCCCAATCGTCCCCTACAGTGACCAACTCCACCGTAGCGAAAGGGTTAACCCGTTCAGCAAATGACATTACTTATGGGCTTTCTTATCCATAGATAAATTAGAGAAACGAAAGAGGGAGACGGGGGTTCAATGAAATGAAACGATTTAATGCGCACGTTTACGTTCGCGTTTAATTTCAGATCGGAGATCGAATAATCGAGGTCGATGGAGTGGACCTGCGACACAGCACACATGAGCGGGCGGTCGAGGTGATACAAGCAGCCGGAAATCCTGTCTGCCTTCTCGTCCAATCTCTGGTGCACCTGGTGAGACTTCGCCACGACCAGGAATATCGATGTACTCCTTTCCCCCTCACTGTCCTTAGATGTCTTACACTCGAACTTTATTATTAATTATTAGTTCGGTGCACACGAAATGTCGTTTATAAAACTACGAAAGCTTGCACAGTGTAATGGCATAAGTAGACTGAGGATCTTAATGCAATTTAACATATTCAAATACGTGAAAGATGAATATTCTATACAGTAAGATTTTTTTATCAATCAAGTTTATTTGCAGTCACTCTTTCATTTACAAGAGATTATAAGCAAATGTGTTGTTAGTAAAAATAAGAAATAATTTGTAGGTAACATTTAAAGCGAAAAATATAGTTTTATCGTAATTTTATTTCAATAAGTATGTTAAAGTAAATAATATTTAAGTTTTAGAATTGTATATATTTGCATAAACATCCGCAGTCTAGATATAAGTTACACGTTAGCAGAAAGCCATTTTGCCTTATATTAATTCATTTTTCTATCAAACGTGTTGAATGGACTAATACAATATTGTTCTGTAAAATATGTAAATTTTGAGATATCTTCATGAATTTTAGACTGCTTACGGAAGAAGATATAATTTATTGATTTTAGTGAGAAATTTTACCTCGTAACTTTTCCTTGTGATTTTTCTAAACAATCTAAAGCAGGTGAACTGTTAGCATGTGTAACATCGTTGCACTTGCAAAAAATTGTCTTACAAATTTAGTACTCTTTGAATCATTCATCTTTTTCTAATGCACTGAGAAAAGAGGTATGACTTGTAACAGTTGCGCGGACCACCCTATATAGTTATTAAAACCTCCATTATTCGAACGTTCTACTATTTGGCCATTCTATTATATGAGTATTATATTCCTATTTGAAACAGTGTGTGCAATTCGTTTCCTATTTAATTCACAATGAGTCAGTGTCAAATTGACCATTTACAAAGCATAATAATGCCACGGAAATGGAAACACGTATGCTACAGCAGATCCTGGATTCTTCAATAATGTTACGTGACATTTGCAAGCTTTAATTATCATTAGTTTACATGGATTTTTAAAAATTTCTGCGATAATATTCCAACGGATTCTGAAGCACTTAGAAACAATTAGATATTACGGTATGAAACACAAGAAAAGAAATAATATCGCAAAATTATTGATTTTAAAGAAAGTATGCTATTCAGCAACTCAGAAAAATTTATCGAGTATATTGAAAGACAAAAAGAATAATTACATCATGCGTAAGTAATATTATGCAATAAATTATCACTTTTTATGTAAATTAAATTTTCAAATAAATTACTGGACGCATTGAATGTGTAAAACGATCATACAAACAGTTTTAGCATTTAAATCGTCTGACTTACACCAAAGAGGTGGAACGTAGCTGAATTGTTTGTAAAACTGTAAAAAATCAAATTCGAATTCGTTCGGAAAAACGACATTTCACGTGCACCGAACTAATAATTATTTATGTGTTCACTTTTCTTGTACTCTCGTCGAATGTCTGTAAACTTTGAATTTAATACGCTTTAGAAAATTTGTGTAATATTTTCTTTGTACAAAATTATTTTAGTTTTCGTTGTTTAATTCTTTTTATTTAATGAGGTAGAGTGCCTGTCGAACGCTTACCATTATTTTACCAACGCTTATTTTCATTTCATTTCCAATGTATTTGTTATTCGAAAATTTGCGTCATCTTCTGTCTGTGTATATGTTCAATATATATTTTACACATTTACGATAAAATTGCTGATCTGCTTGCTATGTTTCATGTATCATTGATATTCAATATTTCCAAAACAGAAACGCAGGCTTTATTCGCTACAAAATAAATTGCTTTCAGTTTCACGTACTTTAATCGTCCTATTCAAATGCATTACTCTAAATTGCAAAACAGCGTTACAGTCACTAGGCGTATTGAAATGTTGCAAAAACTAGTAGCATGTCTAACCATAAACTTTTATTTTCAAAGTTTAATGACTTTTTAGATTTTCAGTGGTACGTACAGAGTTAAATTTAATTTGGAAAAAACGGTACAGGTAGACGGTGTGAGAACAACTTCAAGTAAACTCAATCAGTCCTGTTTCTAACATTTAATGAAGTTTCAGTTTAATTTTAATGAACCGCCCGGGAAAAACTATTAATTATCGGCCGTCGTGATAAGTTCTGCATAAAATTACATTTCACGTTTTGCTGTCATTTTCGTTTCATTTTTGTGCTTGCAATCTGCTATAGTTGCATTTCTGCTGAAATCATCAGATCGCATGATTTTCACACATTTAGAAATAAATTTTTTTTATAAGTAAAGATATACAACAATAATTTGAGATTGACAATCATTTTTGTACCTTGGATATTCTGTTAATCAGTTTTCAAAATATGCAGTTCATTAGTATTGTACTTCAAAATTTTGTCATTCAGTTTGCTTCAATACCCATGTTACAAAATATAAAATATGCAGTACAATAATCGATGAGTGGATCCGTGAAATATTTTCAACAAATTATTTGAATGATTTCTTGTAGGTGCTTCGCTTTTTTTCATAGAGAATTCATTGCATGCAACGTATAAAATTCTTACTCTATGAAGACTTCATTGACCGCGCCTCATTTCAAAATTTATTAAAATCAAAATATTAATTACAATTTGCACATTACGAACGCAATGACATAGTATTTTTATTACTGTTCATTTAGAGCAGATAATTGATTACTTTATCGTACGTTCAAGGAAGAATACGCACTAATTTGTAACAAAAATAGATTTTTACAATTTAGACTGAATTTTAATATCAAAGAAATCATTTAATAATATATCGAAATATAGTAGAATAAAATTTTTTCTTTTTTGACGAATTTTGATTGCAAATGAAACTTTATGATTTGTAATAGAAAAAGGTGGTTGTCATACTTTTTCAATGCTGTGCAAGAAGTGTGTAACTAATAATTTCGAGTCATTGTATTAAAAAATAGATTTTTACAATTTACAGTGAAGAAATAATTTAATAATATATCAAAATATAGTAGAATAAAATTTTCTTCCACGAATTTTTCTTGCAAATGAAACTTTACGATATTGTGCAATACAAGTCGAGCTTTGAATTAATATTTTTATGTTTTTTAACTTATAGAATCATTACAATTTTGGAATAAATCATTCTTCATGTTCAGGATAAAAACGATTACAAGAACACTATATTTTTGGTTGTACCAAAGTTTTTGCTTGTTACATTCAAGTTCCTCGGCTAAAATGCATTTAATGCACGGTTTCGTTTTATTAAAAAGTTTCAAAAGGTGTTCTTTCGTCAAACACAGAAGTTACGAGACTTCCGTAAACTTTTAGAGTAGAGGAAAAATGAGTTTCTCGGGTAGTAGTACCATAAACTCGAACAAAGAAAAACATTACCTCATTCCACCTTATCATCTGAAATAACGTAATAGGTTATTACAAACGAAGCTGGCAAACAACCACCAGTACACAAATTAACAAAAATTGTATCTAAAAATTGTACAGTAATTTTAGAAAATCTTTTAGATGTAGATTAATTAATGCATAGAAACTGTAATTTTTCCTGGTCTCCTTTATCTCTTAATTTCATTTTAGTTTCCATTTGAATTTTACACCCAACAAGTTAACATCAGTTATGGCATTGAATTTTTACAACACTACATAGTAGATGGCGTGGATTTTATAGGGCGATTCTAGAAACTGCACAGACCTATAAATTATTTATAGATACTAGAAATCAATAAAGGAAAGAATTAAACGATGGAATACGATTTAACTTCATTTTCTAATTGTTGTTTTATTTATAAGATTCTGATTCTCCTCCATAATGTATTAACTTCGTTTCGTGGCAAGGTAAAATATTTGCAAAATGAATTACTTATCAAATATTTTGTATATTATGTCAGAAATCTGTTCGTTTAGAAATATTACTAAATTCTGAATATTTTCACTTTTTTACATTCTATAATTAGACAGGCCAGAGATATCAGGACATTAGTTTGTCGTTTGCTTCCTAAATTTTTTATTCCAAATTTTTATCGTCAGCAATGTGATTCGGAAGCAAACTAGTGCGCTATCGATTATTCTATAAATTTGAATGCAATCAGGTTGTCACGTTACTGCATAAAAGAAATATGAACTTTTGCATCAATATGAATAACCTACATTCGAATTTCACCTAGTTTGATATAAACTATTTTCAAAATTTGCACAGAACGTTCCAAAGCTTATCATAACAAAGCAAATATATAATACAACATAAATATTAAAACATATTATAAAAAGAAAGTGTCTTTATCCATTTAATAAGTTTCTCCCCGAAGCAAGCCATAACTCAGTTTCTAGAAGAATCCTGTAAACCATAAACTATTCTACACATTTTTGACATGAAGCATTGTCCAAGTTGCATATTTCATAAAATCATGAAAACTCTACTTCCCCTTTCAATCTTACTCTCGATGTTCTCAACTTCATGCAGTGTCCTCGACATCACAAACTCTAAAAAAATGTATGAACCATGTTCAACCACCCGAACAACCTACAGGATCATCGAATGCTTGTTCATGATCGTATCTATACAGGGTGACCCATTTAAATCGACCCACTCGAATATCTTCGAAACTGTTGATGATACTAAAAAATGTTTCAGACAAAAGTTTAATGGTTTCAGGGGGCACATTATCTGATGTGAGTTTGGTTTTTCTATGTGGAGGCATAGAGGATATATGAAGGTCAACTTTGCTTTTTTCAATGGAATAATATATTTTTTAATGCACTAATCGATGCAACTCGCCATTCCCTACATAAAAGCATGAAGCCACTCATGGCGAAAAATCATTACTTTAGAAGATATTTTAATTTTAGTATTGGGAAACAGTATACCATTTCGGTGTACCTAACACGAGATGTTAGATACGACTAAAATTAAAATATCTTCTAAACTAATGATTTTCCGCCATAACTGGCTCAATACTTTTGTGTAGGAAATAACGAGCTGCACCGATTAGTGCATTAAAAAATATATTATTCCATTGAAAAAAACAAAGTTGACCTTCATATATTCTCTATGCCTCCACATAGAAAAACCAAACTCACGTCAGATAATGTGCCCCCCGAAACCATTTAACATTTGTCCGAAAAATTTTTTAATAGCATCAACAGTTTCGAAGATATTCGAGGGGGTCGATTTAAATGGGTCACCCCCTATAGTTGCTTCTCCCTGAAAAGTCGACGTTTCGGACGGACGCGACGCGTTCGCGTAATTATCAGTTGAAAAACGCGTCGTCGCGAATTCTCTCAATTTCAATCGACTGGTGGCATTCGGCGCGGGGAGAATGGCGCTGGACATACATGAAATTGAAGGGATCGAGTGAGAGAAAACGCGAAAAAGAATAAAAAGAGCGGCCGGAGAGGGAGAAGGAGACGAATGAAAGCAGGGGCGAGGGAGAGAGACACACGGATACAGCCATTATCGGCGAACATCCCTTATACATGTACGATGCATCGAGGTCGAACTTTCCAATAAACCTGCAGACGAACGACTGACGGGTGGGGGGTAGTGTGAAAGGCGGGAACAGATCGAGAATCATGCAAATCGAGGCAAACGGTATCGAAGATAGCGCATATATACCACGCACAGGGAACGACAAAGCCTATTATTCATCGAATTTGTTAACTCAGGAAACGTACTGTACATTAGAATCACCTTAAATGCTAGACGTTCTATAAAGGAACCAAAGAATAGTATCTTTCAAAAAAGTTTCCACATGCGTACACTCCCGTCCATAAGTCACCGGACCCTTACAACTTATTTTATTGACCTTAACAGTTTGACGGCCGCTGTCACGCACACGTGACTTTATTCATTTAAATAACACCTGTCTAAAATACATATATAAATGAGCATAACTGTGACTGACGACAGATAAATTATTGAAATATTAATAAGGTAGAAACTGGGTAATATTCTATGTAAAAAAAGTATTGTAATATGTTACGTTATTTAAACATTTTTGTACAAATTGGCCAAAACAGTTAGTGTCTGCTAAATATTTTGCGGCCATCAGAGTGTTAACTGCTATAGACGTTGAAACTTATGCGTGTAGTAAAATATTTAGAAAGATCTAACAGAACCAGAAAGAGCTATAAGTGATTAGTAACGTCATTCATTAAAAAGAGTGTAATTTCAAATTATAGTGGAACCTCGATTATTCGAACTGTGATCAGTAACCAGATTGTTCAATTTTTAACTATGTTTCTCACACAATTGATACGTTAATATGTTAAAATTAACATATTTTTCTTAAAAATATAGATAACTTCACGCTTTTTTTGTGTTTTATTATAAAATGTATGTAGTATTACATAAGGTAAAGGAGAAAATTATTTTTCATAAATTAAAGCTTGTAATCAATGGTAAAAACAATTTGAAAAAAATGAGAAGCCGATGTATTGGTTCTGGGGTACTAAGAGGGTTAACCCTTAACTAAGGTAGACATTGAAACTTACGCGACTACTATAGTTCTCACAGACAGCTAATGTTTATTACGTTCTTACATACATACAAGTGCCAAATAAAGATCAAGTCCAATTGTTCCTGCATTGCATATTAATAATAAAGAGGCCCAAGCCTGATGGAACATTAGAGTCTGATTGAAAGGTACACGGCGTGAGAAGATGATGAGTCATGCGGGAAGGGAAGTAGGGATGAATGAAAATTTGGAGCGGTCTCACAGACGTTCTATAGTAGTTAAGGGTTAACCCTTTGCACTCCTACGGCCAGCGTTACTGCCCACATTTTCTCATTTATAGGTAAAAAGTGTTCATGTGCGTTCGTTCATCAGTGTCATCCGGTGTTTATTCTCTTCTATCTTTATTCTACTCTTATCCTAATTCGTAGTATATAAACTTTACAGTTTGAAAAATTAAAAATTTAAAGTTTGAAGAAAAGTCGTATAATCTAACAAATTACCAAGATTTTTTCGTGGTCATTTTGTGTAACTCAGAAATCTAAGAAAAAACTGCTTGGAGCTGACTAGCAACATATAGCCTAATTGCTTAGAGTGCAAAGGGTTAATACAATTAGGAGGCGGACGATTTTACAGTATGAAATGACCTACATTATGAAATAAAATTAGCGCTTGTTAATTGTGTATGACGTAGAGAATATGTAGTTCAAATAATTTGTTAAAGATCTTACCAAAAATAAGTAATTAATCTTAAATTTTCTTCTCATCTATGTAACCTTCTTACACGGATATGACCGCTTAAACTAATTTATTAAAATATCTTTCTTATGCAGTCTGACACGAGGAATCAATTTACGCAACAAAATCGTAGCGTTACATTAAAAAACAAAGTGTGCAAATGCATGATGCACTTGTGAGAAAAGTCATACAGTCGGATTATAGAGCTTGTTAACACGTACGCTACCAGCGTCACATATGTGTGACGCGTCGATTCTGTTTCGAGAGCTCGACGTCACACATGTGTGACAGAGATAATTGATAAAAATAAAGCGTGGGCTGTGGTGGACGTTTTTCTCGAATCGACCATGGTAGCGAACGTGTTAATGGGAGTTTTGACGTTTTATTGACATATTATAGCGTGTCTGACCAGGTATGGGAGTTTCCACTGCGGTGGTCAACGTGTTAACCCGGCGATTGTGTGGTCAGGTGTGGCATACCCCACAATTTTAAAAAATACCATGCTCTCTTGTTTCAGTGAGTTTTTACTGTTGCGCGGTTAAATTTATAAAAGAAAGAAAAACTTGCTACGAAAAGGGGGACGGTTGATACCAGTTAATACTATTTTTATGAACTTTAAATTATCCAAATCTTTCATTATTATTAATAAAGTGTTTCTTGGATTCGAAAAATCATTTTTAAAGTTTAGCAATGCATTTCTAGTCGGAAAAATTTAAATTTAAAAAACTATTATATTATTATTCTTAAAACAACATCTGTATTTTTCATTATATTTACGAAAAAAAATAGTTTCTAATTATTTCGTGCATAGATTAATTGAATGTGAACGAAAGAAGTCAGATTCGATATTATAAATTTCTAAAAAAAATTGATTGGGGTCCCACCACCCAGTGGCCGGGTTAAGCAGTACAAAACTGTTCACTTTTTACTTGGAACAAAACTATTGCCTGACCCAGTTACCAAAACCACCCCGCACATTAACCTAAAACGGACAAACGCAACAACCTGAAACAATAAAATCAAGCCAAAAAGTTGTATCCACGTTCAGCCAATAATTTTCCTCAAAATGAACAAGTGTCCGGTGACTTCTGAACGGGGGTGTACACAGGGAGCGTTTTTCGTTCCTTGCACGAACTGTTGCGCTCGCGATTTCGATCAGGGTAATCGACTTTCATCCGTCCCGAACGACCGGACAAATGAAATCGTTGGAAGGTAACGAAGCGTTGCGTCATTCGCAAACACGAAATCATTCGTTGCGCGGGATTAATTTGGTTGAAATTCGTTTGAAGGGAAACGGAAGTTCGTGCGAAGAGGAACGAGGCGGGAGTACGAGGTAGAGAGGGATAGGGAGAGAGAGAGAGAGGGAGGAGAGGGTGCGGGAAGGGATGGTAGAAAAAAGGACAGAGCGTGCATGTACACGGTAGAAGGGATGCCCGCGATTGGCAATGAGTCAGGGATGCTATGGTTTGTCGGAAAGTGTGGATTACGTCGTTGCAACGAAGCGTCCATCATCGACACCATGGACCACCCCTTCCATCTGCACAGCCCCCTCTGATCAACACCATCTACCTTCTCTCTCTCTCTCTCTCCCTTCTGATATATCGACACCCGCAGTTTCATACACGAAACCGCCTGGTAGACGTTAGTTGCCTCGGCCCTCAAGAGCATCGCCGTGATGCATCGCCTCTTTGGACGCAAATGCGTCTCGTTCGTTGTACGTTACATAAGCACACGCACACACCACGCACCGTGTCGGCCATTCTTTCGAGAACACCGCGTTCCAGTCACCCGTTTGCACGGAGATTAACCAGCGAGTGATCCCTCGGTTCCACGCGACATGACGCTCCGTTTTGCCTCGTTGAAACGATTTTTCACTCCGTTCCCTCGCCGACGGCGTTATCGAACTGTCAGCAACGGTGCCGGAAGGTTTCGTGAGAGCTGTGTCGCCGAGTCCACGTGTCAAGACTTTCATTTCCTTCCCCCCGATGCGACGCAGGCACGGCCGATCGAACGAAGACGAAGTTCGACCGTATGGATCGTAGATCGTAACATGCTGTTGTTCTCGAGAGATTCGTTGACGATGTTCGAACGCCGGCGATTCCGAACCGCGGGAGATCCACCGGAGATCCGTCGAGCCGGAGATAGACGTAGAAAAAGAGCCATAGTTTGTGCGTGCCAGAGATCCTTGAGCCCAGTCTGTGGAATGTGTAGCGAGTCTCGTGCGAACCTGAACTTGAATAACATCCATTAATCAGAGCTCCTAGGCGGAGATCGTAGGCGGCGGCAGGAAACTCACTGTTATTACCAATAGGATCGGCGGCGCGTCGGAATCAAACACGCCACGCTGTTAGATTACAGTTATTCTGGCAACAATTCAAGACGCCCCGACGAATATTTCACCCGCAGTAATTCAATCCGGAAGGTTTACTCTGACTCCTGCCACGTTTGCCCGGCCACCAAAATAGTTCATCGCGTCGAGTTTTCTTCTTCTTCTTCTTGTTCCTTTTTTTCCTCTTCCGACTCGACCGCTCTTCGTACGGTAGCAGTGAGTTTTCCCGCGCCCTAACGCCTCGTCCGAAGCGTTCACACGCGGCGATGGAGCGCACGGAAGGGACAAACGATGTCGTTCGAATTTTCAGAACAGCGAGAACGACACAGACGGCCAAGGGGAGGAGAGCAGCAGGGACGGGGGCAGAGGCGGCAGAAGACAGAGCACCAAAAGTCGGCTGCCCGCCTCCGGAGCCGCTCCCGGAACACCCACGGCATCCTTTCGTCAGAAACCATCGCCCGTCTCGCCCTCCAGGTCCATCACGCCGGAAGTGATACAGGTGGGTCGTCTTTTTCCGACCAACCAGCCAAGCTTCTTCACGCTTTCTTGCGTCACACTTTCAATGCTACCTGCTTTTTACGTCAGTTTCATTGCAGTTTGTTTTTATTCGGTTGTTTGTTAACAGACTCGTTACTATGATTTAACACTTTGAACGATTTTGTCGTGTGTGACTCGACTTCGATTTTATTCACGGGTACTTCTATGACGAGTCACGCTTGATATTTTTAGATTGCCATAATAAATGCCATTAATAAATGTTTTAATAAATATTTGACACTTTGAACACCTTGTCATTCATGTATGGATGACACTTAAATTCGGTTATTATTTATTTGATTATTTCTAGGATTTGTATATGTATTTACTAATGTTTTATGGTACCAATAAAAAAATTATGAATATTCCTAATATTTTTGGGTAGAAAGATTTTAATTTGTGATTATATTTTGTTCGTGTAGAAATTTAGAAAGATGGTCATTTTCAACCAATACAGTGTGGCAGTCAACGTGTTAATAAATTACATAAATATCAGATCTTAGTATAGTTCCAATGCTATTTTCAATATAATTAGTAAGAAACTTGTTTAAAGTTGTTCGTGTCAACCAGCTGTCTTTTGAAGTACATTTCAAATAAAACACTTAAAATAATAACGAGATATTGAAAAGAAAATTAAAAAAAAGTTAGGAGTTCAAAGGGTTAATTGGAAAACCGTCCGACTCAGATTACATTATATTTTTGACACTTGTAGTAATTTTTCAATAATTATTACTCACTTTTAAAACATTGTAATTTCTGAAATTTTTCCCTGAATATTATTAACACGTTGACTGCCATGAACGTCACCAAGGTCCGGCGCTACAAATTTTATTTAATTTAATAACCATTGATTTTTACTACATTCTGAACAATTTGAACATTGCAACACTAATATAGGTACACATGTACAATAGTGAATTTTTAAACATTTTTTCCCTTCACAATTTACGTAGAAACAGAAATTTATAAGCTGTCTGACCAGCGATGGCTGTTTTCCCTGTGGCAATATACGTGTTAAAATATAGATGATTAATTTTGTAAATTTCTTCATATTCATCATACAGACAAATTACAAGCTAAAGAAAAATATAAATAAACATTAATTCCTTGAATTATCTATTGTTTCTAAAACGTGTCATTTTGATCGCTTCGATGAAATGGGTGCCCATTAATTGTCGGTAGATCTATTGTTAATTAATAGCATTATTTTACATTATACTTCAAAAATTATATTGGTTAAGAATGTCGATGATATTTTTCTTATTTCATCTATTATAATATTCTTTAGTGCTCGCAGTATTCTTGGTCTGTTAGAGTAGACTCTACTCTTCAAGTATCCACGAAGTAAAACATCATAAATAATTAGGTCAGGCGATATAGGAGGCCAAATCACATCAGTGTCACATGAAATGAGTCGGTTAATAAAATTTTGTCTTAACCACTTACCTTGAAATAACGAGTCACAATCGTATTACAGATTATAGTCTGTAGTTTATATATACGAGTTTCACTCATACATGAATTGTTATAAATTTTATATTAGAGCGCCCTTGACTTTCAGATAAATTATTTAAAGTAAATTGTATGTGTCTACAAATATCCTGCATGTCCTCTTATAATAATTGAATAACAAACTTCAGTGCCAGGTTGTCGTTGAAAAAATCGTAAGGCAAGGGGTTAAATGGTTATTGTCACCTGAGTAGTATGAGCTGCTGCAATGAAACTTTGTCCACGCGTTCTCCTAACTCTGAAAGCAAAAATTCTGTGATCATTGCCCTGTATCGTTTCCCATTCACTGTCAGGTTCATGGAAAATGCATGGACCAATCATTTATGCAATAATAATGCCACATCAAACAATAATGCGTTGTGTGTGTAAGGGTGTTCCATATGTCGTAGATTTTCTGACAATTAGCCCCAAAATCTATAATTATATTTGTTTAACCTTATAGTTGTATAACCTTATCGTTGATGCGACGTTAAACTGTTATAAAAAATATGTACGTATACAGGGTGTCTCATTTTAATCTCTCCAAACTCAATACATTCGAAATTATTAACGACACCGAAAAACAATTCAGATAGAAGTTGAATGATTTTTAAGGAGGTCATAATGTGGAGTCTGTGCTTTTTTTATAACGGAGAAATGAATAACAGTATTTTGTTTAAACCTTAAATCTACAGCTGCTACTGATTCGAAGGAAATGGTAATAAAACCAACGCACATGCAGAAATTATTAAACTGTTTGAAAGAAAATTTATTATACTGTAAAATCTGACGTGACCATCAGTATGTCTTGTTTTTTTGGTATTATTATGTATGTAATATATATATAAATAATTGCAAAATATGTGTATACTGTATTGTATGTCGCTAATAACCTTCAGCAGTTGGTGCGACACAAATAAATAAAAAAGAAAATATTTCGTTTATGTCACGTGTCAAGTATACTTGCTCGTCCTTTGTGAGGATTGATTTAATCTGGCCCTATTATAATTTCTCCCTTGAATATAGGTCAAGGTACTCTTGCTAAAATTTAATAAATCACAGATCGTCCGATATAATTTACCTTTTCGTGATGATAAATAATTAGTTGTCGGTTAGCAAACAAGGTATTTCTCTCATTTCGTCCCAATTTCATAAATAATTTGAATGGTAATGCTGAATTGTTAACAGTAAATTAATAAACGTTCTGCAACGTGCTCCACATCGTCTATTTATAAACAATATTAACAGCTGACCTATAATACGGACACACAAAATTAGGCTTCCCAGGGTCATTTTTCTGTCCATGATACAGCTTCTACTGCTTTTAGTTTATGGATGCTACAATGTATATACAGGGTGTTCTATTTTATTGTTCCCATGACAAACCTTTAACACGTTGAATGCCGTGGCGGTCACCGGTGACCGACACCTCAAATTTAATTTAATTAAATAATTATTGATTGTTGCAAAATTCTGAGCGAACTTCATACTGAAACAATAATGTAGAAACAGAAGAACACGATTGAATACCCCAATTTTTCGTTTCTTTACGATTTATGTGAAAAATAGTAAATGATATCGTGTCTGATTGGGTATGGCTGTTTTCACTGTGGCTTTAAAAATTTCCCTCTTCACTGGTACAGTCTGTATCTGTGAATTTAGGTATCAACCCAATATAACAAAAAAAAATTAGGTATCGCAAGAAGAATTTTCATCACTTTCGATGTTCAACTCCCAGTTGAAACTGCAGCAGTCTGATAATTACAGCTTGTTAATGAGTGTTATCGGCATCATGATTAAAAAAAACAAGATACTAAAAGAATTTTCATCACTTTAAATTTTTTCAACTCACACTTGAAACTGCAGTAGTCTGATAATTACAGTCGGTTAATGAGTGTCATCGGCATCGTGATTAAAAAAAACAACATACTAAAAGAATTTTCATCAGTTTAAATTTTCAACTTCCACTTGAAACTGCAGCACTTTGATAATTACAGTCGTTTAATGAGTGTCATCGGCATCGTGATTAAAAAAAACAAGATACTAACAGAATTTTCATCAGTTTAAATTTTCAACTTCCACTTGAAACTGCAGCAGTTTGATAATTACAGTCGTTTAATGAGTGTCATCGGCATCGTGATTAAAAAAAACAAGATACTAACAGAATTTTCATCAGTTTAAATTTTCAACTTCCACTTGAAACTGCAGCACTTTGATAATTACAGTCGTTTAATGAGTGTCATCGGCATCGTGATTAAAAAAAACAAGATACTAAAAGAATTTTCATCACTTTAAATTTTCAACTCACACTTGAAACTGCAGCAGTCTGATAATTACAGCTTGTTAATGGGTGTCATCGACATCGTGATTAAAAAAAATAAGATACTAAAAGAATTTTCATCACTTTAAATTTTCAACTTCCAGTTGAAACTGCGACAGTCTCATAATTACAGTCGGTTAATGAGTGTCATCAACATCATGATTAAAAAAACAAGATACTAAAAGAATTTTCATCACTTTAAATTTTCAACTTCCAGTTGAAACTGCGGCAGTCTGATAATTACAGCTTGTTAATGAGTGTCATCGGCATCGTGATAGTCACGAGGAACGGGGACCTTGAACGGCAACGAGCGGGAAGAAAAACGTGCAAAGCGAGGGCATTCGATTGTGTTCGATGTAAATTAATTCGGTCAACGGAATCGATTGTTATGAGTTCTGGCTGGCAGAGAGTGCGCGAAAACGCGGGGGAACCTCCTCGTCAGTCTATTTCGTAGCCTCCATGCGCCGCGTCCGAAATTTACGACCGTACACACACACACGTGCCAGCAATTTTCGATAATCTCACATGTTCGGCCATTTCGTAAATATAATATATGCGCCGAGAGAATAAATACGCGGGATATAGGCCGGACTTTAAGCGATCGGACGAATCAAAATATTTATCCGCATGGTTTTAGCTGGATAAACAATATCTGTGTTTTTCTTCTTCTTTTTTTTGTAGGAAGGACCCGAAGACGGAGGGAAGCAGAGCAGCTCCAGATCGGATTTTAGAAGACAAAGTACAAGAACTTCAGATGGCGCGGGATCCAGTACGCGAAGGTAATTCGATTTGTCGACGAAGTCGGTCGAATTATTTGTTTATGTTTATAGTCACTGTTTTTCTAACTTTTATGCGGGTAACGAAAAGTATACAAAAGTTCGAAGCTTTAGTATATAGAATTTTTATTTTGAAAATATAAATCGAGGTAAATGTGACGAAACAATGGGGATTTGGAGCGGTTTTACAATATTTTTATAAAAACGTTATAAAATTGTTAAAGGAAATACAGAAATGGGTACCCAGTTGTACTCATAAGGGTTTAATCTAGGAATTAATGGTTCTCTATGAATATTCTTCCTTGATTCTTTACAATATTTACGTTGTTAGTGTTAGTGTTACATGTGTGTCTCATGGCTGATGATGTGACTTCGTATTTGTAGGATAGTAACATGTTAGCTCAGAGATGGCCATCCGGAGCAATCATTGGCTCCGCCCTACCCCCACCCTGCGTCCATTCCCCTCACGTAATAAGAAAGTAGAGATGTAATCTCTGGATAAAACTAATTTCATATAGAAAAAGACTGTTCTTATTACGTCACTGTCTCTTGACAAACATTTAAATACACTTACAGCAGTTAAATATATTTTTATATATATTCTATAATAAAATATAGCAAATAAAATTAAATTAGAAATGTGCTCTTCTTATTAAAAATATTACGAAACGATTAAGTATTCCAAGAAAAGAAAAATTCCACATAGATCATTAAAGTATCAGAAAGGTGTTTTTAATGTGTCCAATAATAAATTCGGTTTGATTTCGAAGTATTTTAACAATTTGCAGTATAATTGTTTGATATAGTGAAAAGACAGAAAATCTAACGCATTTCGCATAAATTCTGCGAATATGAAGTATTTTAGAGTCTTCAGAAGAGTAAAAATAGCGAAAGGAAGAACATTGCATCTCGAATTTTATGCACAAACTGATACAACACATACAAAGTCATTAATAACAAAGATATGCTGCAGTGGCATTTGTTTGGCACATCCTACTGTTTTCGTGTCTAGATGATATTTCAATATTCATGAAACAAATCATGTCACAGGGTCTTAGCATTGTTCTCTAAAGAATTTTGTGAAATATCTTTTGGGAACTGAATGTGTGCAACATGAGTCAGCGCTGCCTTACATAACGCAACTACATGGATTAACAAACATAACTGCATGATAGAAAATTTAAATAAATTTATGTGAACATGCTTGCTACTGAAATTATTACTCTTCTGAAAATACAGGTTATTTTCTTGGTTATTTTCAGCCCTGCAACAAATTTGTCAGAAAGTAGGAATTTGGTATAGACGAATTGGCGCATTGATAAACATAATTATATATTCTTTTTTAAATGTTACCATATACTTTTGAATACACTAAATCATACAGTTTTTCAGCCTCTAGGAGATACTATCAGGGAGTTTTACCTAATAATTCTTAATTTGGAAGTTATTTCAACACTTTGACGACTTTGAGTATTTTGCGAACACTAACTGTTTTTAGATATTTTTGCAAGAATTCTTCAAATAAAAATGAAATTATTTGAAATAAATATTTCAAACACTAATAAAGTGGGAATTATGGAATATTCAATACAAAGACAGTAATGTAAAATGCTTAATTAAATTATGTAACTGGTTAAGTAATTAAGCATTTCACATTACTGTCTATGTATTGAATATTCTATACTTCCCATTTTATTACTACTTAAAATATTTGTTTATTTTACATATGTAGATGTGATTCAGATGAATAAAGTCACGTACACGTGACAGCGGCCGCCAAAGTATTAGCTTCAAATTGGTAATTTGCAGATAGTATGACTTCGTATTGATTACATTTCGTGGTGATAGCACGATTCAATGAGGCCGATTACAAGATATCTGTGGTGATACGAATTGATTGATGTTGACAAACATGATGGAGCTGTTAATAAGCAGGAACAGAACTGTACAGACAGGGAGGGCAAATAAATTTGATAGTGCCAAATACTATTTCTAAAATTAATACTAACAGTCGAAGTAACAATTTTTAGACACCACTTCTCATTACAGTCTTCTAACACTTTATTAATAATTTAACTCTTTGACTAACACACATCTGAAACAAATAAATCAGCACATATATTAGTGAGAAAAAATAGTAAATTATATCGTGTCTGATTAGGATAAATTATTATATAAAAAATAGTAAATTATATCGCTTCTGATTAGGATAAATTATTATATAAAAAATAGTAAATTATATCGCTTCTGATTAGGATAAATTATTATATAAAAAATAGTAAATTATATTGCGTCTGATTAGGATAAATTATTATATAAAAAATAGTAAATTATGTCGCGTCTGATTAGGATAAATTATTATATAAAAAATTGTAAATTATATCGCTTCTGATTAGGATAAATTATTATATAAAAAATAGTAAATTATATTGCGTCTGATTAGGATAAATTATTATATAAAAAATAGTAAATTATGTCGCGTCTGATTAGGATAAATTATTATATAAAAAATTGTAAATTATATCGTGTCTGATTAGGATAAATTATTATATAAAACATACTAAATTATATCGTGTCTGATTAGGATAAATTATTATATAAAAAATAGTAAATTACACCCTGTCTGATTAGGATAAATTATTATATAAAAAATAGTAAATTACACCGTGTCTGATTAGGTATGGCTGTTTTCACTGTGGCGTTAAACGTGTTAAATGCATATTGTTATTAGTGATAATTTTAGCTCGTTAGTGGAATAAAATGACCAATTTTTGGATGACTCCAGTTCGAATAATCGAAGTTCCACTGTACTTTGAATAATATCGATCTCCGTCACTTGTCCACTGAATTTAGCCTCCAAATATATTTGCAATGCTCATGTTAATGTTGCAGATCCTCCATGAAAAAATCAATTCGAAAGAAGGCGCCATCACCGCCTTCGAATCCGGGCATACTACGAGAGGTGAGCGAAGAGAAGGAAGATAATGCTTCGAAGCCAGAGGAAAAGCCTCCTCAGAGACGGAAGTACTCTTCGGATGAAAGCTCGGAGGAGGACACGCGCGACCTCGAAGGAAACGTTTACACAAAAGCTGGAATGGAGGTAATGCAATTTTCCCGGAGTTTCGAAACGTTTAACTAATTTCAGCTGTTCAAATGCCGAAACAATGCAGATTTCAAGGAAAAGCGCGGGGAATGTGAAGCGATCCAAAGAGGAAATTGAAAAGGACCCTGAACAAGAAGATGAATTTGGTTACACTAATAGTACGTATTTTAGAAACTATTTAATTTTTTATGCTTTTGCAATTTTATTATGTTGGAGGATAATAGTAATATTAATAATTGAATGTACAATGTTTCCACTACTTGTATTATAGAATTGTTATAGAGTGTTTCTTACTGAAGTTCCATGTTTTTCAAAAAACGTAATACATGGAAATATTTTCAATATACAGAGTAGGTCACCCGGTATTATCATCTTGATTTATGTCGTTCGTTACATTTCTTTAAAAAACATTGTTAACATAATCTACAAAATTTTAAAATTCAATTCGAAAAATAAAAAACACGAAACTGAATTTAATATTTTAAAAAGAGCTGATGAGCACATATTTATTGCATCATGCCTGCATGGAATGTTAATGCAATTTCGACAGAAAATTACTATTTTTTTCGTTGTATTAAACATGGAGATATTTTATATACTAAATTTACAGAAATAACGCAAAAGATTACAAAAATAAAGCGTTTTATAATATAATAATGAAATATTTTGTGTTTACAGTGAAAGTTCAGAAGAAGTATCACTCGTTAGGGCACAAAGTGTTACTGGTCAAAGTGGAGAAGGACAGGCGAGGATTAGGTATATCACTTTCAGGGCATAAAGACAGAAATCGGATGGCAGTGTTTATTTGTGGCCTTAATCCGAAGGGGTCAGCTCATAAAACGGGAGAACTTCATGTCGGCGATGAAATAATCGAGGTTCGTCCCATTTGCACACTTTTTTCTCGTATGCAACTTTCGATTCGTGGAAAATCAATGTTCCACGATAGCATTCACTTTCATGCAGTGAGCACAATTAACAATAAGTATAAACGTTCCACATATCCTCTCAATATTAATTTTATAACTATATAGAACCCTTATATACCCTTATACCCATAATTAACAATAAGTACAAACGTTCCACATATCCTCTCAATATTAATTTTATAACTATACCCTGCTATAGCTTTATAACTATATCCCTGCTACTCATACATTATGGGCACTCAATATTTTCTACAAATTTCAATTTAGGAGCTTATTTATAGTTTCTGCTTGTATGAAATGTAACAATATGGTTATCAATAAAACGCCTGAAATCTCTGTTTTTCAATTTGATTAAAGCAGCATAACAATTTTTAACACTTTAATGGCCGCACGTCTACGCAGTTAAATTTCGCCAGGGGCCGGCAATATAAATTTATGGCTTAAAAATTATATTATATGTATTATGTTATCCGTCTATAACAATTAGAGAAATCATCACACAGAGAGTGTGTTACCGGCCAATAACCGTCGGCGGTAGCATCACACACATGTTGTGTGATCGGCCATTAAAGTGTTAATATTTCGTGTGTATTCCTTGCCTACTGATAGTGGCCTCGATTTCTGAGGGCATACTTGAAATGCAGCCACCTATGCACTCTTTTATTTCCTGTGCATCATGCCACACTTCCTGAATATTTTGCATGAGGATATCTTTAGTAGGATTGGATTTTTGGTAAACCAGGCGTTTTAGGATGAACCATATGTTTTGAATCAGGTTCGAATCAGGGGAATTACCAGGCCAGGATAAAACAGAGATACTTTGTTTTGGAACAGAAAATTAAAAAATGGAATGATTTCACTTACACGAATCACTTATTGTCGCTAGCAACATTCCAAACAATCTAACAGTGCAAAGCTTGTACTTACCAAACTTGAAATAACCTGAATAATTTTCTGAGAATGCAAATGTTTAAAATTTAGGGTGCCCATAATAGAATTGCAGGGTAAAAGCACCCTGAGTGCCATAGTCTGCTATAAAGATAGCACGTGTGCTCTTCTGTAACAGACTGTACATTACAATACATTCAGACTATACTGAATACCTCGAACTAAAACAAAATAATTTATGTTATAATGAGTTTAATGTAAAAACACTGTTTTAGAATGCACATTTTTAATTTGTTAGGTAAATGGTTGCGTTCTTCAAGGACGATGTCATTTAAACGCATCCGCGCGGATCAAAGGCATGGCTGGCACGTGTTTTAAAATTGTTGTCATACGGTGAGAACTGTTCACGTTTTTTTTTTTATTGTCTCTAGTATTGAAAGGACTTGACACGAATACAATATTGCTCTGCTTTGCAGGAGGAACGCAGCTGTTGATGACCTCGCCGTCAAACCAATTGTTCAGTTCCCTCCAACTCTGGATGACGTAAGTTGCAGTTGTTAAATGTTTCATTCTACGCATTGGGGACCGTTGCATGACAAGCATATTTCACCCTTTCGCTATTAACACTTTGAATGCCACGCTGCATTAGCTGAAAATAACAAATTTTCTAAATTTTTATCGAAATTGAATATGTCCATAAATTCTACTTTTTTTTTAGTCAATAATGTCAGTAACTTTTGTCATTTTTTTACTGCCTCTATTAGACTTTATTATGTATGGTTATTAATACTATATGCAGTCAAATAAATAATGATTGAATCTATGTGTCACCCAGATACGAGTGGCGTGGCACTGAAAGTGTTGAGGATGATTATAGTCGTCCACCACGTAATAATAATCTTTGCATACTAAGGGCGACTTTATTCACTCTCCACGAATTTACCTATAGGTTTTACAGTTTCTCAAAGAAAAAAAAATCGCATAATCACTTGACTTATCATTAGGCGTCATGGCCCCTTAACCCTTTCAAATCCTTTGTCAAATGTGAATCGACATCCATTTTATTCACAGGTATTCCAATGTCAACTAACACTCGACATTTTTAAATTGCCAGTTTAAATATATATTACATTTTGCAATATTTTTTTTACCACGAATATCAAATCTTAGCAAAGATCTAATGCTATTTTCAATATAATTAGTAAAAAAATTGTTTAAATTGGTTCCTATCAACCAGCTGTCTTTTGAAGTATATTTTAAATAAAACACTTAAAATAATAGGGAGTTATTGAAAAGAAAATTAAAAAGAAAGTTAGGACTTCAAAGGGTTAAATTAAATTTTACATTTAAATTTTACTTTGTTCTTTGTACTGCAAAACTATGTTGACCGTACGGCCGTATAGTATTGTCGATTTTTGGTCGATCGCTGCCATTAAAGGGTTAATTTTCATATACGTATTTAATATATATTTAAGGCATAGAATACAAAGTATAAAAAGCGACTGACTTACATTACATAGTTAGAATTAACGACTTTGTTTTCTTGTGTTACAGGCGGATCTATTCAGTCATTACAAAGGAGTGCGCAACATGCCCGTAAAGAAGGCAAGTATCATCAGAAATCATCATAGAAGAACATTTAGTTGAGAGTAGGATTCAGATGACACGTCCGTTTTGAATTTTTAGTGCATCAATTGGTACATGTTATGTTTCTATACACAATGACTGGCCTGAATCTAAGTTATTCTCTTAGGTATAATCCTAGACTTAATGAAGATGGATCCAAATACCATTACTTTCGGAGTTACATAAAATATTACATTTTTTAATTACATGAGGCCTTCCAAATACAATGTATTTTATTCAACAATTTTTTTCAAACAACAACGAGTCAGAAATTATTTTAGATGACAGTTTTTAGTGACTCACCCTGTATGTGGCAGGATTCTATTTAATCTTAAGCATATTGAATTGCCAAAAGTCAGAATGATGGTCTTCTCCGGAATTTAAACTATTATAAAAGGTCTAGAATGTTTTACAACATTTAAACACCTTGCAGAAAATTCATGGACAAAATTATGGTATCATTCTATTAATCACAGTACATCGAACTCATTTAATAAAGTTCCGTGTGCATGTTTAAATTTTGGAATAAAAAGGAAGTTAACACAATATATCAACCACTTCAAATTTTGCGTAATACATTCCTTTGCAGATTACTACTATACTTTATACCAGGAACTATAACTCTAATCCTAATCAGAATAGTTTTTTAACGTATCTAGTAACCTGGGTAATCCAGTATTTCAGCTTCTGTGATATTATCCCATAGGTAGCTTATCAGAAACGAGTTATGGCACGTCCGTAAATCTTGTAGTTGCAGTTATAAGAAATAATTCGTTTTTCTAAAATAAGATATAGTACGTTTTGGACTTATTGCGCATACAGCATACATTCAACATTCATAACTGCAATACTGCGGATGTTCGTGCAAATTTACGTTTTAACACGTTTCCTGCCGCAGTAGAAAATTCCGCAACTACACAGACACGCGAAAATTGCTATTTGTTAATAAACGTGGTTCATTGTACAAATATGTATCTATTTGAGATTACACTTTCTATTTTTACTATCATATCAACGTGAATGTTACTCAAAATTTCATAAGGGTTGGTAGTTATGTAATCAAATTAAAATTGATGCGTGTACCGTTTTCGTGGCAGGAAACGTGTTGAAACATGAATATTATTTATTTTAATGTCACTACCAAAATGAAATTGTGATAAAACTATATTGTCCGCTTTAAATGTCTCTGACACTTTTCAAAATTTTTCATGCAATAGTATAGGAGAAATTGGGCAAAAACGAGATTTTTAATTTCTGCCCTTTACTACCCCCCAAGTCGAGATATAAAATTGAAACTTGGCACACGCAGATCTTTTTTGATAAGCTATCGAATGGCCCATCGCAAATCGAATTTGGTTTAGGGACACTTCTGACCCTCTTATTCGGCTACACCTTTTATTTTTTACTTCACTTACTCTGTAGAATGAATCCGGCTTCCTCGACAAAATCAATTCAGGAACCACTGGTATAGAAAATACATGTCCTATTTAGTAACAGAAATGTCCCAATAAGTCTTTGTTACTATAATAACGTTTTCGTATTTATATTATGCCTTCAGACATCATGCTGAAGTTATCAAGTACTATCCGCTGCGTTAGGTTGTACAGGTGGTCTCCTGTACACTGATAATGCGAGCCTACTATTTTTATAACACAAAATTTTATTCACTTGCAGGGTCAGTACGGACTGGGTATAATGATCATCGAAGGAAAACACGCGGAAGTCGGTCAAGGTATATTCATCTCCGACATACAAGAAGGCAGCGCTGCAGAACAGGTAATTGCTTCTTGTACAAACAATCGCTTTGTGCGCTATGAATACTAATTAAATGCGAAACTGTTTATTCGCTCGCGATATTGTATTCATCTGCATCTCGCAGGCCGGTTTGCAAGTGGGTGACATGATCCTGGCCGTGAACATGGACTGTTTATTGGGTTCAACTTATGACGAGGTAATGAACACTGTCAAATAGGAACCATATGTGTCGTTTCCACGCTGCACGGACAATAGCAATAATGTTATTGCGTACTTTTCTCTTCAGGCTACGAGTCTTTTGAAAAAAGCAGAAGGTGTGGTTACTCTTACGGTGTGCAACCCGAACCAAAGTAAAGTTGCAAAGGAAGAGGAGGACAGGGCGAAGGGCATCATTCCTGAAGCCGAGCCGGGTAAATAATTGACTGATTTTCCTTGTGCTTATGTACAGTACACACACTTCGACTTTTTTCTTCTCACTATTTTATATACTATTCTACAGAAATTTTAGACCACCTGGAATAATAGAGAAATGTACAGACACCGCAGACGTTTCCTTTTAATCCTTTCGCTGTTTAGTCTGTACAGCGTACGGGTAAAAAGGACATTGAAGTGCTAATATCCACTATACTGGCTTAGACGTGCCATGTCGCCTTTACTAAGAACAGCATGAAGGATAAATTGTTTTTGATTTCTGCTGTTTATTTGCACTCTATTGATACATGAGAATTTAGGGTTTAATCGAATTTAACGTTTTTTATAAAATAGCTTTGTTTAATTTATCACTTGGAAATAGATGAAACAAATAAATAAACAATATTAAAAGCAGTAAGGAAATATGAAATGTTATGAACAATAGAATTTGAGGAAGGATTTTCTACCTACTACTTTAAATTTTGAATCAAGTGAATGCATGACAGACTTAAAATTGTAATTATAACTACGAAAACCTAATAAATATATTGCATGTTATTACATTGCTCAGGGACAGTCAACAAGTTCCTATAAATTAAAAGTTTCATGGTATATTTAGGCGGAGATTAATTTGACACAGTTTCTACGAAAATTTGGAAGACACCTCATGCACCATTGCTAAGAAACACCCAACAAATAGTCTATTAATATTAAATTTAAAGGTTAGATTTTGAGTGTTATTTTGTGTGATGGACTTGCAGCGCCGAAAGAACCGGAAAAGCCAAAAGAACCGGAACCACCGCAAGATCCAAAAGATTGCAAAATCGTTGTCGGAAGAGACACAACGATAGAATTCCAGAAAGAGAAGGACAAAGGCATTGGCTTCACCATATGTGGTGGTTCGGATACACCATTGGTAAGATACACTTTACAACAATATTTAAAAATACATCAGTTTATTTGCACTATAGCCAGATCGATGAAAAAGGAGACTTGGAGTGTCTAGCAGAAAATGTCACATCCAGGGAAACTTTTCCCTCTATGAACTCCTTGGCTGGCCTTGGTTCCTCAAAGTCATAACGATGAGACCTAATGTATTGCAACTTGTCATGAATACTGCCCTCCCAAGTTAAACTGTCCCATCTACCATTTTTCAAGATATTTTAAAATATTTGGAACTCGATATGTTTTTTTACTTCTTAAGCAAAGTTAGAATGTCCCACCTGCTTTGTAGGGCTCTATAAACAGTTTAATTTATTTTTCCTAACTGCTTTTCGTATGGTTTTTAACTATGAAACCTCATTTTTCTCGGTTACACTAATTCGGGTAACCCTGTACTTCTCTCAAAGTGTCCCTAACAATGAGGATAGATCAAAGAATGTGATCTGTGACTTCTGTCATAACCCAGATCCCTTTTTTATCAGTCGAATTACAAAAATTCCTTCCACACGAGCGTTTCTAAATTACACGATAAATATCTGTTTTAATTTCAGAAAGGAGTATTCATCGTCGAAGTGTTTCCTGATGGAGCAGCAGGCAAAGATGGCCGGCTACAAGCTGGAGACCAGATACTCGACATGTGCGGTCAAAGCTTCAAAGAGATGGAACACGAGAAAGCTCATGCAACCGTTCTGAAAGTCACAGGAACTGTTCGTAACCCTTCTTTTACAATTTTCGCTTCGACGAATCTTTCCCAGAGCTTTGTAAATATAATCCTGGTTCTTTGAACTGAATGCGTAGATCACGATGGTGGTGCATCGATCCGACAAAGGGGAAGAAGTAATCGAAGTTGAGTTACAAAAGAAATCCGGCAAAGGAGCTGGTCTCTGTTTGACTGGATACAAAGGTGGCAAGGGGGCATACGTGTCAGATTTGGTAAGTATTCCGTGCTTGCAACACGTCCAACGAGCGGAGTCGGTAGCTCTGAACAAAATTTATAATCTGTGGTAACGTTTCTAACTGCTGGTTGTAAATATTTTTCGAAAATGTGCTTTTGTAGTTACCCGCTGGTAGCGCGTTGGAGAGTGGAAAAATCTGCAAGGGTGACCGAGTCGTGGCAGTCGGTGGTCAGGATGTCCGCGAAGCACCGGTCGAGGACATTGCAGTTCACGTGAAAGTTTCTAACCCGGTGCAATTGAAACTGGCTAGGTACAAGTCCGCTAAGCAATGACAGGTGAATGTTACTTAAATTTATCAAAAATCTAACGATTTAGACACCAGCTACCAATGACAGAATTATCCCTCATCCGTCCCCTCATTGTCCCAACTTATTTTGTTTCTAGGTGTCAAATTGGCATAATGGCAAAAAATCAGTATACTAAAGAGATAAATCGTTGAATATACAAATTCTGTTATTGAAAATAAATCAATGAAATTTCTGTACATTCAGTACAATCACGCACGAGATTATTCACATCGTTGACAAATAAGAAATTGATGCGCAAGGTTCACTGCTTTTTTATATTTACCACATTTTTGTGAGAAAAGTGTGTCAAATTGACATAAGGGATCGATGAGGGTTATAGTAGATGTAGGAAATATTGGCCGTACAAGATTTGATTGCAAATTATAATAAACATAGCCACGACATTTATAATTTTACATATGGTTGTTGTTGTGATAAGTCATTTTAGAATAATAGAGTTAAATTAAATTTAATTAATCAAATGATGTAGTAGGGGTTTTGTTATTTAGACTGGTTATTGGTCTTGAACGCCCAATATTATTTATTCCGAATATAACTTATTGTTACATACTTGAGACAAAATTTTATTTTGAACTCTAAAACATTATTTGGTAGGAAACAGTAGTCAGAAAATAGTTCAGATTGTGTACTTACCCTGTTGAAGTATGTATCTTTCGCTTTTTTAATGAACACTTGCATACCCGATTAGGAAGGACATAGCGTTAAACAATTTTATAAACGTAAGAGTTATATAGAATTAGTTAGAAGAAAATTAGGATAAATTTAAAGATATAATTTGCAATTTTTACGTGGTACAATGGAAAAATAATTGTTGCTGAAGATCGTGTTATCTTTTCTAAATGCAATGACGTATTTTCACCTCAATCGTCCACCAGACATTGTTAAACTGAGTTCATTGACGTGTTTCAATGTGACCTTGAAATAATCATAAGCTGAAAAATTCGTAAATGGAAACTGGTACATTAATGGAAATCGAAGCAGTTTAAAAATAACAGATTACTTTCCAACGAATTACTGTTCACCAATAAGGCTACTGTTGCAAACCATAGAGTAACAAACCTGAGGAACATTGAATCCCTTAGTTGAAAACTAACGTAAATCCAGAAATAATTGAATTTTATTGTAGACGTAGGAAGTATTCAGAACAATTCTTCTCTTTCTACAATAGTTTCTCTACATTTCTTTGGCCGATAGAAGTTTTCCTCTTATAATTAGCACTGTAGAATTAGCTAAGTTTGGACCCACCTTCTCTGAACAATCTCTAAACTTCCTTCGATCTTTTTCCAGGGTTCTGCAGGCGGAACTCTAAGTACGAATCTTTGGATAAGAATTCCCTACAGACATCGCGGACTCTAGTGTGATATAACTGACTATACCGTAAATCTAACTATAAACACCATTTACTATAAGGATCATGATTCCATGCTGGCGAGAAAACGGATTCATCTTATTAGCGATATCGTCTTACCAATGCAATTTAAATGATATTCTTACCATGACCACGTTCTCAATTTTTCACGCCTGAAACCGATGTATGCAACTAAGAATGATACGAAAATCCGAAAGTATGAAGCACGATTGCAAGTTAGACACGAAGAATACTACGATTTTATAGCGACCTTGAGGATCTAGCCAACTAATGTAGCCGACGACAATGCGATTTATCGATAACACTGCGTCGAACTGATGAAGATTCCGTCTGCCAACATCAACATCCGGCAAGTAGTCGATACGAAATCCACATTGCAACTATATTATTTAGTAATGTCAGAGTATTTATGCAGTTATAGAGAGTAAACTATATTAGCTAAGAGAACGTACCACGGGGGACATTTATGGGTCTCAAAGAAAAAGAAAGAGGTTCTGCAAGGAACAACAAATTCGATGAATCCCTTCAGGACGCCAAAGTACTTTTCGAGTCTCTTCCTCTTTCCGAGGCCAGCTCGCCGTGTACTGGATACAAAAATGATCTTGCTTGTACGTTTCGTATTCGCGTACGTTTAAGTTAGGCCAGTGAGGGCCACCGGAGCTGAGATCTTCCCCCACTCTAGCTCCATTCCCCTCGTTTCAGTCCCCTCCGCTTCGCTCCTCGTTCCCCCTCTACCCATCGTCGCCGCAGATCACGGTTTATACGAGGGGAATGGACCTAGAGTGGGGGAAGGGCGCAGCTCCGGTGGCCTGCACTGAGTTAGGCCATTTCGAGAATTAGGGACGCGCAATCGTTGCCACGATCGTACAAACGACCGACTCCAAATCGCGCGCGTTCGCCATCCGTGAGTTTCACGATAAAATTCGAACTCTCTTCGGGATCGACGTTTGTAAAACCTCCGATCCTCGAGACTCTCATCGCAGGACGTTCATGCTTGGAAGTAAAAGCGATCGAGCCTTGTTGTGTTTTCTAGAGACAAGCGTAGCGCTAGACAGATGTCGAGAACCGTGTTCGAAGGAGGTTCGAGTGGCTTTACAGTGAATCTTAGGAGACCGCCGAGAAACTCTTCGCAAAAGACTTGTTAACAGCTAGACTGGCTTGTTGATCGCGTATAGTTCAATTTATCCTATTATCCTAGTCCTTAGCTTAGGTTTTCAAAGGGGAAGAGAGGAGCAGAGCGCGTGAGGATGGGCGAAAGAATAAGTATACGTATACATGAAAAGACTTGGAGCGCGTTTACCGAACATGCCGGATCATCTTGGGCGTTAGGCGTTCTCACGAACGTTTTCGCTTGTATTTAGTATATAGTTGGACACTGGTTCCGATACAGACGCCAGAAAACCAGAAACGCTTGCGTTTGTACCGGAACACTGTAGAATTTACTTGCCTCGTAAAGCACGCGAACATTTAGCATTAGCCTCGCGAATTAGTACAGTGATTCGCATTAATATTCGGAAGCTATTGTGTTTCAGACATTATTCTTCCGTGTATCACTTCATGATTGAGCTAACTAACTTATACTTTTTTTCTTTTGATAGAAACGTAAATATAAATTAAGGTATCTGTCGCTAAAAAATAAACGAATAGCCAAGTACTTATAAAAATTGAAAGTGTGAAGTAATGGATATGGAACTAGTAAGGTAAAATGTTTTGTCAGATTCAATTAATTAAAGCTTTGGAAAAATGACCAAAGCAACTAATTATAGCAAAGTATTTGTGGCTGTCAAATTGTTGAAACATTTATTCCACTTGAGACACAAATATTATTTGTTTAAAGCATTCAGTTTTTTACTTAAGAAACGAAATATTAAATCTGTGGTCAGATGGCAAAATGTGTTGCGTCCACTTTTTAACAAAAGTAAAATACATATGTGCTTTTCCATGTGCGTTTATATCAAATCTAGATGTTTGCAAAATATGACATCTCTATGTCGTGTAGTTTAGAAAAAAGGGAAGATGGTAATTTGTAATATGCCAAATTTTTTGTTAGTCGAATATGACAATGTGACATGCCATTCGACTCATTTTACCATCTTATTATGCCTTTTACAGCAATTACTAAAAGGAATTGTACTTTGTGAAACATTGTTATTTTTCACAGCTGAAGAAACTCCAAAGCTACTGTACTGTAAAATTAGGAAAACCAGACATCAGGTTTTGCCATCTGACCAAAGAAGTAGTGTCTTCACGAATGACACTTAACGAATTATAGTTATTTTACATAAAATATAGATATACAGGCTGCTTGACTAGAAACAGGCCATTTTAATATATTTATAAAGAAAAAAGGAAGGTATATTACGATGTAATATAAATTGGAGATCTCGTGGAAAAATGTTAAGTCAATTTGTAAACGAACTTATAGCTTGTTGAACAGGTTAACTTGAGTGTCTTAATTATTGATAGCTGATGTGCTATACCCAAGAAACACCGAAACATGTTAACATTTAAGCTGCAACACGTTTCACATAGACACTTATGCTTGTCGCTGCAGTTTTAGCAATAACACTAACAACTAGTGATGAAATACTTATGCTTAATACTTTGAGTCCCACGTCACCCATATTTGGATGACAAAAATTCAGTGATTATTTATTTGATCATGTATAGTATTCATAAATATATCTAATAAGGTTTAATAGAAGCAGTACAAAAAAATTATGAAAGTTATTGATATTATTGATTAAAAAAGGTAGAATTTATGATTATATGAATTTTGTATAGAAATTTAGAAAAATTCTCATTTTCAGCTGGTGCAGCATGCCACTCAAAGTGTTAATACAAAAAACAAAAGGTTGAAATTTTAAATTTATGATAACGATTATACTTGTGAACTTACGTTGGCGTTCGCGAGGCAGGTTAAGTGTTAAGTGTGACATCTTAAGTGATATATTGTTTGTTATACAGGCTGTTAAAAAGGGGTCTAATAATAAGTCTTTAGGGATTTATAATACTCACTCAGCGTAGTAAAAACTGTCTAATCAACAACGTAGGTCCCAAAATCAATCCTTTCGATATAAAATCAACTTTTATATTTACGAGAGTTCGATATCGTAAGTGAGTCTAAAGAAAATAAAAATTAAATAAATAATGCGGTGGACTTACGACAATAGGTTACGTATGTACAATACGAAACATGGAAGAAATATTTGAAAATGTATGCCGATCTATGGTCCACAAATGTGAGTTTTATATTGAAATGCAAGGGAGACGTATCGAACATGTGTAACAAATCTGAAAACAAACTTCTGTATTTTTTATCGAAAGGATTAAGGATTAAGTTTAGGAAGTCCTATGTTGACTAGATCTTTTCACTCCTCTCGATGAGTACTGTACAGAGACTCACGAAATTGTTCAAATATTTTCATACTTACTTTTGTGTCTTAATTCTAGTGCAACCAACCAACTACAAATTTTTCAAACATATTTAAAGTTTTATTTATTAGAGATGCCATATCCTTGCTTCAAATAACACTGCTTTAAACATATGTCAACTGGAAGAACATTGAAGTAACATAATGATGTGAACAAATTGGTGAGTCACAGTAAGCCTCTAAACCAGTGTTTCTCAACCTTTGTTGGATCATGCCCCACCTGAATGCCTAAAAAATTTTGATGCCCCCCTAGCATGACAGTCAACCAAGTTCTGAAAAAGTATAATATAAATAGGTATGTCAAATGAAAAGAAAACGCCTGTCAGCATAAAAAACAATAGTGATTTTCTCACTATATCGGTGATCAAGGTGACGAATGCAATACAATTTTCTAATTGCCCTCAAAATATTCCAAATTGCTCAACTGTGAAACACTGGTCTAAACTCTTATACCCTTTTTCTGATCACCTGATATAGAGAATTGAATATTCTCAGAAATATAAAATTTACATTTGTCTCAACTGGAATAACCATTTCAACACACCGAAAAAGAAACAAATAAATTCATCAGCTCAATTATGAAGAGACTTAATCAAGAAATAAGACAATAGTCTCTGAAGTACCACAATGTCCAAATATCAACACGAGTCACTGTACTTACATAGATCTAAGTATCGGTACTGCACCGTAAAAGCTAGTCGTTCATTGCTTTTGATTTCGATACACGACATCGAATTGAGATCGAGGCCAAACGTTAAGTAGTCAACGAAATAGTGAAACAGGTTCGTGAACAGCAGCACGGACCGTGAAATGATTGCCAAGAAATGCGTATTTCTACATATTTCCAGTCGCCTTCTTACATGATAACGATCGAAATCAAAGGTAATCCGCAAAGATAATTACTGCACCTGCCTTTTCGTGATCATTGTTTTCTGTTCACGCGTATACAGGATGATTCATAAATGCGTGTCCATGCCTCAGAGGCTGAATCTACACACTAAAATAAGTAAGAAACATCTTATGAACATACACTGCCGTTCAAAAGTATTAGGACACTTGTCATTATAGTCGACAGTATAATGTTTTATTCAGATTACTGCAAAATTTTGGAATAGGTATTCAGAAGAGTTTCCAAGAATAATGAAACAAAAATCGTACACTGCCCTCACATCTATCTGACCCTAACCCAGTCCAGATAATACGGGATGAAGTGAACCAAAACAAACGAGAAATCTGTCCAAAATGAACATTTGATTTGTGGAACCACTTGTAAGTTAGAATAAAATAAAATGTTATTAGAAATTATTGAAAAATTTACAGCTAAAATGCTAAGATTTGTTGAAGCTGTAATTAAGGATCGAACGGGGCTATACCAATGAAAAGAGTATTTCATTTTTAAATAATTTGTGTTGTGAGATTTGCAATGTAATATATGATGTATATTTTCTTTGAAGCATAAAGTATGGAATAGGACAATACGTTATCGAATCCTCTGATGATTTCATATCCTTTTTCGATTTATTTCAAACTTGATGAGTGTCCTAATACTTATGGGTGGGAGTGTACGTTCTATATATATAAACGGGGTCTTACTGTAATTTATATCATACAACTTTGGTTCATTAAAAATCGCAAGTGTCCACATACTTTTGAGCGGCAATGTTCATAAAACGTTTTCTACGTATTTTAGTGTGTGGATTCGCACCCTTTGAAGCATGGCCATGCATTTGTGAATCACCCTATATACTCGATGTTGCAAAACGGTGCGTAACGTCAACGCGCACGGAAGCGTTCGATTGTAAAATGGCGTTAACAGAGGGAAAGCGTGAACTTATTCGACGTTTCAGTAGCGATAGAAGAGAATTTAGAGCATTTCGCGAATTGTTAGTGGAGCTCAGCTACAGCGACTCCGTACGCCTTCGAAATTCGGGGAGCAATACAATCGAGCCACTTTTACAGTCAACGATTGAGACGATTATTATTGCCATTATTATTATCGTCATCGTCATTATTATTATTACGATTCTTGTTATCATAATATTATTACGGTTATGGCCATTTGTCATTGTAGCGCGGCACTATCGAACGTACGAAGAGGAAACTGATTATTATAGAGCGCGGAAAAACGGATCGAGATCTATTAAAAATATTGATCGCAAAGTTGCAATATAAAATGATTCTTGTTGCCTGCTCAATTCTCCCCTCTCATACATTGTTATTTCCAGGCAGGTAAGTGAAGTTCAATCAGCGCACAGTGTGACGAACAGTGGACATAATAAAACATCCGAAGTTTGCAAATTAATAATATTAATAATGATTGTTTGTTGATCCTTGACAGTACATGTACGCAGGTAACAATAATAGGATTCTAGATGTTCCAGGGTTTTCGTAGCTAAGCTCGCCATACACTCGTAACACTAACATAAATTTCTTTAAGGTATTTTGACAATAATAATAAATTTAATATTTGAAATACTGGAGAAAATATAATAATAAAAAAGCAGTATCATTATGTGTGCAAATTAAGATGTCTGGAAAGAAACGTAGATTTTAATATCACCTTCACTTTTAATAAGTATGTTAATTCCTTGTCAACGTTTAAAGTAGAATTCCATTGCAAATTGTTGAATTTGATTTTTATAAGTTGTGTTAAACACTATAATACCCCTAAAATATGTGAAAAAATTTGTAAAAATAGGAACAAATTTTCTTAATTTTTAATTTGACAAGTAACAACTTTGAGGAGGCTTTTAAAAAAAGTACATCAAGGTATATGCGTGATTTTTGTTTATGTTTAAGCAGAAGACGTTAAATAAAATACCACATATTACCACAAACTGAAGAAAATGGTGAAAATAGTTATTAGAGCGCTCTATTTTAAATCTATTCTTCGAAATATCTCGTAAACTATTTGTTGCAATAAATCTACGATTAAGATAAAATTTCGAGGAACATAGTCACATTATTTAGAATTTAAAACACCAGTCTTGAAGGAAAAGTTTACAAAACAAAAATTTGTTTATAATCTTCAATATTACAAAAGTAATTTTTCGATTGAGAAAAATAGTGCTATAATACGTCAAGCCTTATAGATTAAAATAAAAAAGAAATGAACTCAATTTGGTATATAGCTTCCGGGATAAATATTACAACATTCCGAGGTCCGTATTTTTTAAACAAATTCGAAACCAGCAGAACGATGACTTAAACTCCTCCAAATTTTACATTTACTGCATCATATTTTATTTTTACCAAAATCCCTAACATCCATGTCCAGAAATGATCAATTTTCGATGACTATTTTTTTTTAATTTTGAAGAGTACAAATTATTTAATAAATTTTAAAAAAGAACGAAGGAAAAATCTCGAACGATTACGAAGTTATGATTTTTGTCCCCAAGTCCCATATACTCGTCATGCCGTGCAAAGTATTTGCATGAAACTATAATACTAATTATAACATTAATTTTAATTCTCTCGTTGCACCATTTACTTTTTTTTAATTGGAATTCCTTTTGTGATGTCGTGCCTGAAAAAAATTCTCCGCACGCAGGAACGCGTGAGAAGAAAATAAAAATTCAACAGATAGAAAACGAGTAACTGGCTCTAACAACGTAACAGATTTGTGAGTCTGTAACGTAATTACAAATTCGTTAGTGACTCTTACGCGACCATCCAGACGAATGGCACCGTTCATTTTGCTATCGAAGGCCTATTTCGTCGGTGCTCTTCTTTCTCGAGCGAGCCTTCTAAGTGGACCAAAGAAATCGTTTATTGGCATCAGAAGTAGGTTACCGGCACGGGGCTTCGCGAAGTGCAGGATTAATTAACCATAAAATAAACGCATAATAGTCGGCATGCATACAAAGTACGTTGTATTTGACGGTGAACTTTGTACATACGTATTAACACTTTGACAACTGCTGTCATGTCAGGTCATCCCATAAGTAATGTCATTTTTTATCTTATGCAACTTGTTTTAAATAAATACAAATATATTATTCGAGTTTGGTTTTTAAAAATTATGTTGCTGCATGTGGTGGAATGTGAGGGATATACTTTGTTTATAATTGTTCAATTGAAAAAGCCTGTTGATAATAATTTTATAAATAAGATGTGATCTCAGAGGAAAAGTATTACGATAGCGTTTGTCACACTCGAAATTAATTTTACTTACGAACTTGAAAACTTTTGCTAAAGCAACCAGGATTAGCAAATCGCAAGAGTGCCCTGTTCCTTCAAGATAACCCGAGGCCGCAAGCTGCAAAACGAACTCTGCAAAAAGTTACTGAACTCGAACGAGAAACTTTAATTCATCCACTGCATTCGCTGGACTTATCTCCAACAGATTACCATTCACTTTTATCATTGTGAAATTATTTGACTGATGAAAACTTTCGAGAAGTTCATAATGTAAAAACTGCCATCAGACAGTTTTTCGAATCAAAATATTCGAAGCTATTTATGTCAAAAAATCATTGGTGTAGGAGATATTCTAACCACAGTGTTGCAAAGTGGTACCAGTACACCTGTCTGCACCTGCCCACTGTCACTTCAGAAAATGTAGAGGGATTTCTGGTTTAGGACACTGTGTTTAAGCGCATGTTTAGGATTTTTTTCTAGGAAAATGGAATAAATATTTTAAAATGCCGTTTCTTGCTTTTCATTGCTTAAGGTTCGGGCTTTAATTTAATATTTTGTTGATGTAAAAAATATGGAAATTTTTCAAGATAGATGTTGTTAAAGTCGGCTTGAATCATTCGGCAGATCCAAACGGTGTCCGTGCTACCGGCTGTCCTATTGGTTTGAAATTGGAAAATCAAACGTTATTTCCATTAACACATTTATGGCTATAGCCGGAACTAGAATTATTTATTTATCGTCAAAAGAAACGGCATGGGAACGGTTTAAACAAAAGTGTTCAATTTTTACCACAATTTTTTACTGTTTTCTAGCCCTAAAAGATATAAAAATTGACCTACCAACATAATTCTAGTTCCGGCTGTAGAGAGATATCTACTGAATATGCCTGTAAAATTTCAATGAAATCGACTGTATAATTTTTCTCTAATTCCGGACACCAGTTTCGAAAGCTGCGTTTCGAAAAAAACGCGTCCTTCACCGGCTTGGTCCCTTTGTATTGCTGTGCCGTAGAATTTACAAGCAGGTCGCTGGATTTCGTTTCGTTTAATCAATATCGCTGCAAAATAAAAGAAACTTTTTTTAAAAAGGCTTTTCGATGATCCATTCGTAGCGCCATGTATAATGCATATTTTTATTAAACAAAAATATTTTTCTAAAGCTTATGATGTTACTAAACATTGTTTCAAAGAACAAGTCTCAGATTTAATTAGTTTCTCTGCAATTAATTAAAGAAACAGTGCTTCACTTTCGGTAAAAACGACTGCCTGGTACCCTTAAGAGTCATTTTTTTTTTTACATGGAGGAAACCTTCAGGAGGCACTCCTGACCCTGAAGGGAGTCCTGGGTAGTGTGGGACTCCTGCCCACTGAAACCTCCACGGTGACCTATCCTCTGGCGTGTAAGGGAGGACTCCGGGAACCCCATAAGGACACGACTCGGAGCCTTCCCAACGCCGAGGCGCGAAGGCGTCCCATCCTCGGCCCTTAAGAGTCATGGGACTCACGCTTCCACACGATTCTTTCTAATCTTCTATCGTGTAATTACACCGTTAGTCCGCCGTAACGTATTCATCCAGCCGATTTGACTTGCGTCATCTTCGCAGCGCGATAACTCCGCGGTACCTCCTTATCTGACAGCGATTCGCTAATATCATCCCCAGGCTTGCGCGTGTATCACATGATTTCGTTTCCGTTGACAACGCAACAACGTTCGCATCCGACTGTCGAAAGATCGCGTCGTTCTCGTGTCGAAAGGCCGGCCTTCTCGTGTTGAAATGGAACGACACGGATCGCTTGGCCGTTTCACGAGGCGTTAAACATTTTTGCCAAGTGCAGCCGAGTGCGGCTGGCCGAGCTGACGGATGAATCGCACGAGGTGAACTTGACTTCCGATGGTTTCACACTCGCGTTCCCGCCGGGAAACAGGGAAAGGAAGGAAAGGCTTTCAAGAAACGAAATTTGCGGCCGGCGATTATCGATCATGTGCCGTGGAAAATTGTGCAGCCACGCCGCGTTTTACACGCTCAGCGGAGTGCGCGCGACGGACTCGTTTATTAGGATGCAAATTTCAAGCGAGCCTCCTGGAAGCATCGAGAATAAAAATGTTCAGCTAACGTGAAAGTTCTGCGAACCGTCCGTCTAATGATTTAGGTGAAAACAGTTTCGTCTAAGCGATCCTGCCGGCTAGCTGTTCGTAACGCGCTTCTGACGCACAGACCGCCACACAGTGGGACAAATGGCCTATCTACGTGGACAGAAGCCTTTAACACTAACCGTACCAGGCCCGGTCAAATGACCTGTTTCAAAATTTAATTTAAAACTGTACATTCATTGTTATTTCTTCTGTTCATCTAACTTTATGTAAATTCTTATATTATCTGATTAATCAATTTCTCTATTTTTGTTCTTTTTGTGCTACTTTTTTTACTGAGCAAAATTCATCGCCTGGCTTGTTTATGACCGGTTATGGTAAGAATAGGTATATCTGAAGTGCCGGTACGGTTAGTGTTAACACGTTGAACGCCACAGTGAAAACGGCCATACCCAATCAGACACTATATAATTGATTTTTTTTTATATAAATCGTAAAGAAAAAACAGATTTTAGTACTCAGTCGTGTTCTTCTGATCCTGTGTTATTGTTTCGGTATGAAGTTTGCTCAGAATCTTACGACAATCAATAATTATTTAATTAAATTAAATTTGAGGTGTCGGTCACCGGTGACCACCGTGGCGTTCAACCTGTTAACCTGTTAACGGTGGAAGACGAGTCAACTCGTCCTGTGAAAATTGTTCCGCTATAAGCAAGACGCCTGAGATTTGGTCTCTCAATATTTGTTGACGAATATTTCAACCTGTTAATTGGAGAACAGAATTTAATGTGTCGTTTGAAGATATCCGCAATGGATAAGACAATTTACCTTATTTCTATTGAGTTTTAATTACAAACAATGACTCAGTTAACAGGTTAACCCCTTGCTTTATAATAACGAGTCACACTCGTGATGCAGATTATGATCTATAGATTATAAGTATCAGTTTCACTGAAATATAAATTCTTGAAAATTGTATATTACAACACCACTAACTTTTAGAGGATCATCCAAAGCAATCTGTACATGCTGATAAATATTATTCCTAGGTTTCACCCTTGGAACACTCGAACAATAAACTTCAGTGTAGATAGCTACTAAAAAAATCATACGGTAAGGAGTTAAATGAACGAACTCAGAATTTCATCATTTTTAGGGAATAAACATGTAAAGTAGTTATAGATAAAGAAAAGGTATACAAATATTTAATTTCGTGAATCTAACCAAAGATATTGATTTTTGAACTAGTATTAATAAGCCGCCTATTAATTTGATCCATTTCCTTCTTTTATGTGTTCATTAATCAAAGACAAAACTGGATACGTATTATGTTTTTATTAGAATCTAGATTCGACAATTAACCAGGAAAACACGTTTCGCAGAGATAATTCTCTACAAATTTAGTATACAAAGGAGGATGTTAAAAAATGGCCATTTTTGGCATCACCTGGAAATGAAAAATTCATGCAGGGCTTTTAAGAGTCTCTCCCAAGGAACAAAAAATGTCCTTGTCACTTTCCCGAAAACGATGGGAAAGTTGTTAGAAATGAATCCAAATATGTGAATGTGATAGTGATCGAACTCACCTGATCGTTATATTGTATCATGCACGCTTAAAGGTCCTGCATGAATTTTTCATTTCCAGGCGATGCCAAAAATGGGCATTTTTTAACATCTTCCTTCTAATTTTGTTAGAATTTTAAAATACATAGTGGTGTAAAATGAAACCCACAGTATCACTAATGCTAATTTTAACTTGTAGTCAACCCTACTGCGTCCTTCCTTTCGACTATACACTCAAGGTTTTTGGATTAAAAATGCCCCAAATGTATGGAACTCATATTTTAAACTTTTTAGTATAATGGGAGGTCTAAGAAAACCTAGAAATAGCCAGTCGAGGGTATTATAATGTCATCATTCTGAAAGTTTTTTAAATAAATGAAGAGGCGATGGGTCAAAAAGGACACGAAGGCCGCACTAGGGTTAACACGTTGACTACCACAGTGGAAACTCCCATACCTGGTCAGCCACGCTATAACGTGTCAATAAAATGTCGAAACTCTCATTAACACATTCGCTATCATGGTCGATTCGAGCAAAACGTCCACCACAGCCCACGCTTTATTTTTATCAACTATCTCTGTCACACATACGTGACGTCGGGCTCTCGAAACAGAATCGTCGCGTCGCACATACGTGACGCTGGTAGCGAACGTGTTAACACTTTATCTACCGGAAGCTTATTAATCGGCTTTTCGATGCCAACGCTTATCGATCGATAGCCTATTAATCGGCTTTTCGGTTGTCAACGCTTATTCGACCGATAGTCTATTAATCGGCTTTTCGGTTGTCAATGCTTATCGACCGGTAACCTATTAACCACCTTTTGACTGTCGAAGTTTATCGATCAGAAGGAACTATTGGTCGGTTTGTCGTTTTTCTTTTGTTTAATTTTTAATTCGCCGGGCGACGAATCCGCGCTCAACCGAGTCGGTCGTTAGTGAGTGGCAACTTCAATCATGAGCAGTAGATAAAGTGTTAACATAAGATGGTCGGTGTTCGGATGACCGAGGTTCTACTGTACTTAAACGAGCGAACATCCTGATGCACATGAGCATCAGTGCACCCTGAAACCCCTGATGAAGCTGGCTGCAATGCTGATGAACCTTGGGAACATTTTCCTACTGGACAGAGCTCACACCCGGAAACCCCAAACAGTATTATCTGTAATTCTACCCCAATGATCATAAATCTTACAAAATAAAATACCCAACGCCTCAAAAACCTCTGTCCATTAAGACAGTTTCTTTATTGTTATGTGTTTTATTATAGAGTTAACCCTTCATCCACAGTTCTGTGACTCTCCGTTCTCCAGCACGAAAGACGGTAGTAAGAAGAAAACTGATCGTTTTAACGACCCGTAGATATTCTTCTATTGCCTTCATTGTAATTATCGTGCAGTTTCCTGTGCAAAATCTATCGGAAAACACGCTGGTTACGTGGATCATTCGGTGGATGGTTAGACGGTGCAACGACCCGTGGAATATCGGGCGACACGTTTTACCTTTTCTCCGTAAACGTCGGAAGAACGGCAAAACGTCCGGTTGGCTGAAGAAGCACGAAGACTGGTCCACGATAACGAGTGCAGAAAAATCGTGCAGAAGAACCGTCGTCCGGGTCCTTAACGACTTCCGTGACGAATGTCCCTTAATTTCACGAGCTTGTCAATAGATTTACGATTTAACTCAAAGTTGACGATCGTGTTTTAATTGTTTAACTCTTGAGTGGGCAGCCGGGTACAAATGTACCTTCTGGGATAAAAAATTTGAGCAGTTTCTGTTAAAATTTCGACAGATCCTTTTAAACAACTTTTATTGGATCTTCCTACGTTGATTTATCTTTGGTGCATGGAAATGGATTAAACAATTTTTAAATATAGCGAGAGGAGAAAAAATTGGGTGGTAGTCCATATAAGGGTTAATTCTAATGATCAGCTGTAATAAAGTTCCAGAGACATTTTGAAGGCAGTTTTCTCTGTAACATTGCTGGTTTGTTAATTCTATAACTAATTGGATTGTTAAATAAGTAATTATGTCTTATACAATTTTAGACAGCATCAACAGCCAGATGAGAATATAAAATACGAATAATCCAGTCGAATGGTTAAGAACGTTTTTATTTCAAAGTTTCTATTAAAAACAGTAAATTAGGTGGAGTCTGACTGGGCACGGCAGTTTTCACTGGAGCACTCAACGCGTTAAGAAAAAGTCTATTATTTAAGCAGAACGACAACTACGTACTGGAGGTATTGTAGTTTGAGCCAAAATATACTACAGGCAAAAAGAAACACTAATTTCACAGTTAAAAATTGCAGTATACTATGAAACTTATTCACGAAAAAATTAGATTCACCAGAAGAAGGAAAATGTTGATTTTCTGGAGATTTGCTTATATTATTATTTCAAGGTACCCGTGCTCATTACTGAAACAGTTGAAACTTACTTCTATGTAAGTAAAGTAGGTCATTCACTATCGGTAGAAAAATTATTCGATACAAATATAGGTAGTCTCATATTTATACAATTAATCTACGTCAGATGGTTCTGTAATTAGAAATAAAAAAGTGCTATGCAGTGTAATTTCTTGTTGCTGGTATATCCCAAGAAAATATGGTTCTTTATGAAAAAATAAATGGAAAGTTCGGAACAAGACTTTTTAAATTAATTCCAGCAATTATGAGTCAAGAGCACGTACGTCTGATGAATTTTTAAAATCGTTTCTCTTAAATACAGTGGCCTATATAGTAATAATTTATTATGCACTTTCGATTTATATTTTCATGAGGACTTACTTCCTTTGAGATTGTACCATTAACAATGGACCACCCTGTGCAAATATAGAACAAAAACCGCTTTCTTACAGAGTTACAACAAAGGGAAGGTTTTCTTTATGAAAGTTCTTTTGTAAACTGAATTAATTTTTCATTTTAACTACACAACTCCTTAATTGTGAGAAAAGTTTGATAAGAATAGTAAAATGCGCCATTCTTTTATTAAGAAAGTTGAGTGATATTATTTACGAAACGTTCGAGCAATTTTGATAAAGCTGTATTTCGTCCTGTGAATATTTTAAAAATGTATTCTTTATTTTTTTCACGGTTTTAAAAATGTGTTTTTCATATATTTGGGCATGTTAAATTGCATAAACATTCGCAGTCTGCTCATAACATTATTTAATGTAACAGTCAACGTGTTAATTAAATAATTATTGGTTTTGACAATATTTTCAGCGAATTTTACATTGCAAGATCAACATAGAAAGGCATCTATACAATTCAGTACTTAACTATTTCCTTTCTCTGTGATTTACAATCAAAACAGCAATTTATGTCGTGTCTGATTAGGAATGGCTGTTTCCGCTGTGTCAGCCAACGTGTTAAAACAGTAGATTATCTATTATACACAATAGACTAGGCTACACGCCTAGCTGAATGAACATATATAATTCTATTTAAAAAAACAAATGTCACTCAGAAATCTCAGAGGAACCTCCACCTAGATAAAGCTTCTGTCCATAATCAGATGTCCCCCTCGAAACAGAGTAAATTCTCTTTGAAACATTTTTTCGAACAACGACAATTTTGAGAAATAATTGCGTGGAACGATTATAATAGAACACCCTGTATGCGATTTTTCTCTTATAACCACCTATAGAATATATAGACATACTTTCGTTGTTTAACTCGAGGACATTCTGTATTAAAGAGAACGTTTTAAAACAACTGTCCGGCGAAGGAATCGGCTCGAGAGACCTGCCACCATTTATCTTGCTAACAAGAGCAACTCATGCCCCACTCGGCGACGGAAACTACGTACAGCTGTCAAAGTGTAACAGAAAAGCAGAAGAAGACACTTTGCTAAGAGAATAAGAAAGTGTCTGCAGATGAGAGAATACAAAAATTCCATCATTTATAATCGAGTGCAAGCATTACACTAAATGTATTCTTGACGTACCTCGGAGAACTCAAACAAAATTCACAGAAAATACCACAATTTAGTAAATTAAACAAAAATATCAAAGGTTACGAAAATTACATTAAAAACGTAAGATAAAAGTCAAATGTCTGAACGAACCAGAATGCAAAAATAATAGCAGTAATAATAAAAACAGTACTAATGATTGTACATAGTATTAGCACACTGGCTGCCGTCGACGTAGTTCTACCTGATCATTTTATATTTGCACCGAGTTATGTGCATTTTATAATTAGTAGGACTTTATTACTTGTTTCAATTTTAAACAAATGGTTATAAGCATGATATTATGAAGTAATATTTCCAATTTCCATTCTCATTTTAATGCCAGAGCCCTGCGGCGATTAGCTATCAATTTTTGGAAATTTTTGGAAGAACCGCCGGCTGTGAAAGTGTTATCACGCTGAATACCACAGTGAAAACAGTCATATCTGACCAGACACGACATAATATACATTTTTAACACGTTGACTGTCGTGGGGTCACCGGTGACCGGCACGTCAAATGTTTATTCATTAAACAATTAATAATTGTTATAAAATTCTGGATAATATTAACACGTTGAACGCCGTGGTGGTCACCGGTGACCGACACCTCAAATTTAATTTAATTAAATAATTATTGATTGTCAAAAAATTCTCAGCAAACTTCATACTGAAACAATAATCTAGGAACAGAAGAATACGATTGAATACTCACACCTTTTCTTTCTTTACGATTTATATAAAAATAGTAAATTATATCGTGTCTGATTAGGTACGGCCGTTTTCACTGTGGCGTTCAACGTGTTAATATAAATCGTAAAGGGGAAAAATATTCGGGTATTCACTCGTATGTTCATGTTTCCACATTAATGTTACGATGTATAAATCATTCAATCTAGTGTAATAATAATAAATAATTATTTAATCAAGGGGGGACAACAGGATAGCGGCCCGAAAAGTAAATGTACATTCGGGAATTTATTAAAATTAAACTACTTAATGAATCTTTTTGAAACTTTCAGGACTCCTTGTTGGATATTCAGATCATAAGAAAGAAATTTTTTACATTCATTTAAGGCAGATTTATAAGCTATACGAGATCAATAAGTTAGCGTTGCAAAAAAATCTCCGTTGACTGGTTGACAGCTTTCCGACCAAACGGTTCATCTGAAATAAAAAAACCGAAAAGTTTTAGAAACTATATGCGGACGGCTATGGCACAACGAAGGAAATTTTGAAAATTTTGAAAAATAACAAAACGGCGGTCTTTTGAAGAAAAGTGTAGAAATTCTGTTAAAAAATTAACCCATCTCATTGGAAAAAAAATAGAAAGAAACGATCAATCAAAAAAATCCTACGTCATGCCGTAGCCATCCACATACAGTTTCTAAAACTTTTCAGTTTTTTTACTTCAGATGACCCGTTCGGTCGGAAAGCTGTCAACCATCCAACAAAGATTTTCTTTGCAGCGCTAATTGCAAGTTCCTGATCCTGTACAGCTTAAAAATCTGCCTTAAATAAATCAACAAAATTTTTTTCTTACAACTCGAATATCCACTAAAAACTCCTTAAAGTTTCAAAAACATTCATCAAGCAGTTGTCTTTTAATAAATTCCCAAACGCCCCCTTATTTTTCAGGCCGTTGCCCAGTCGCCCCCCTTAAATTAAATAGATTACTTCAATAATTAATCGCTAGAAATCCTACACTATTCTATCCTTCATCTCACGACGTTCGTGATGCTCCGACAACGACGGACAGCGAAAGGTCGATACACAACCATCGGTCCTGTTCCCATTCTCGGCCTTGCCGCGTTTCTGAATGAAAACGCGAGGAGACGGATCGCCGTCGAAAAAGGCGCTCACGCAAAAGTCTAATAAACGGGAAAAAACCACGCGAGATCGCCGAAGAAGCTTCCAGGCTGAACGATGGACGCGATTACAATGGAGTCCCGTTTCGAAAGAGAGGAACATAACGTTCGCAGCAGGATATAAACGGCCCGGCGCGCGGGCAAGCTTTGCGAAACCTGCGGCAACGGCCGCTGCGTGAACTACTTCTACTCCCGCCATCGGCCGTGTATTCGCATTCCAAACTTTCTTAAGCAATTATGTCATAACCTGTGCCCCCCTTTTCGCCCATCTCCCATATGCCGGTCGCCTCCTGCAGCCTGCCCTTCCTCTTCCTCCTTCCTTCCTTCCTTCCTTCCTGTGCATCTTCAACTTTCGATGCGCACTTGTGCCAGTTTTCGATCGATTCGCCAAACGGATCATCCTTCGGACGGCACGGTTCAACAGCCTATCGCAGAGCCCTATGAAAGGAAAGAGAACCGACCGGTCCGCTTGGTAATCGTGTCTTATTGATTCGACGCACGGTTTTTCATTAAAATCCCTAATTATCGCGGACGGCCTCTCGAAAGTCTCGAGCGCGAGTTTATTTACCGTGGAAGCGAAGTTTTAGATTGAACTGGTTTTCATTTCTGCACAGCCGATTCGGTTCACTCGTAACTTTCTTCCTGTTTTTCCTGATACTGAAACGAGCCGAGCACCGCCGCCGGAGCTGACATAATTAGCGGTTGACTAAGAGACGCCTGGCGTTACGGCCGGGTTACGAAAATATGATTGTAAATTAGGAGTGATCGTGCATGACGGCGCTGAACGTTTGCTGTTAGGAGCAACGCGCCCTTCGCCGGATTTTGTATGCAGTCGGTTCGTTGTGTTTTGCTGCAGGTTTTTGTAACGTAAAGGCACCGCTTCGAATTCAGGTGCACAGCAAATCAGCGTGATTTTTTTCGTTACTCAATCCCTCTTCATGCACGGATAACAATCGACCTACTTATTAAAACGAATAGATACGGTTGGGACGCGTTAATCATTCTTTTCTGTTCCTTCGAATTCGTGAACGGAGTTTTAATTTGAATGGTTACATGAGAATCGCGTCTAACAGATTTATTTTGAGCAGATTAGAATGATCCACGAGGTTTCATTGATTCTGTGTAACAGAGAATTCAGTTTCGTTGTTGATAAATCATTTTTCTGAGCTGCCTGATGAATATCGAGGCGTGCGAGTGTGCAGTATAAATTGGAAATTGAAATAAAAATCGTGGCGAGCATACTTTCCATTTAAATGAGCAAAACTTTACGCGCCTAACTTCCAAATACTTTCCTATTCAGTCTGTGCGCACACCAATAAACACCGTCCTACATATTGTACCAAATGAGATTCACTATCTATTCCACGCTATTTAACTTCTTTCATCGAGTTTCGCGTGCAAGTTCAAGCGTATTTATTTATAAAATATCGAAACAACAAATGAAGGGTAAGGGGAACAAACAAGGAATGTTACAAAATACATTATATTATATTTATGTGTGTGATTATCATTAATGCGTGTCATAGTGTATGTAATTTATGGTGTACATATATTTTATTAACACATTCGGTGCCTCAGTGAAAAATTCCATAATTAGGATTAAATATTTATCTCTTTAACCCTTTGCACTCACAATATTCTTTAATATGATCGACTAGCAGCTCCAAGATATTTCTGGGGCGCCGTTTTGAAAATTAAAAGTGTCTTTCCAAGAATGAAATTAGTTATGAGATGACTTGATTTTTCTCCTGTATAAAACATAATATTTATTTTCATCGTAATGACAGGGTCGTTGAAACGCTTATGGTCAACACTGTACACGTTAATTCGACGCTACACAGTGACATAGTTTCTGAAATGAAATTCAAAGTAAGTTGGAAATAGTATTAATACGCTTATTTGAATTTATTAGAAGGTCTAATTTATTTCAATTCATTAAAACTGTCTAACTTCATCTTCCTAAAATTATTCACCGTCTTCGCTAATTTCCTTCTCATCTTCTCACCTTTTCCTCGTTTAACCTCTTCAGGGACGAATTTTTTACACTATTTTCAAAACGGCGATTGTCAAGTAGAATAAAATATTATCAATGCTGCCATACGACAAGTATTTTGTTTTTATTGACGAGAGCTCCTCTAGTGAATAGTTCTCCACCAGATTTTCATTTTTTTTCACTGAAAATAATTTTGATTTAAGAAAAACTAAACGTACACATATGTGTCAGTGTCCCTGAAGAGATTAAACTACCAATTTCACTGGTATTGCTTGATGGAATTTTTGGACATTCCAATAATTCATTAATTATTATTGATAGAACATGCAAAACATTCTTTAAACAATTCTCGTATGCTAGTGATGAGGGAATTAAATGAAACAAGAAGTCTATTTAGGAGATATCGATTCGTTGCAACTCGAGAAACTTTTCCTGTATGAAATTCCCTAATCTTTTTCATATCCTTATTTCTATCTTCGTGGATCGGGAGAAGAGCACTAGATAGAAGAGCATCCAGTTAGTCGAAGTCCTACCATACAAATACGCAATTGGCTATGCACGATAATCACTATCCCAGGGTCATTACGCGGGATTATATCTATATATGTATATACAGGATGGGGTATTTAATCCATTATCGCATGATTTTCTTTTGTTATGAAAAAAATATATTAAGTGCAAGAAGGTGTATCTTTTATGGGAAAAATATTGGAAAAATTGTTTTAAATTTGTGCTCTATATCAATTTTTGATAGCGCGGTGTCGAAAATTAAGTTGGACCTTGAGTGTATAGTCGAACGAAAGAACGCACTAAGGTTAAGTGTCACTGAAACGTGGGTGACATGGCAGTCAGAGTATTAAAAAACGCATTCTCTTACAACACGATTATGAAACCTGTGAATCTAGAAACATAGTGTTGCCATTTTAAACCTGTTACCTGGGGAAGACGAGTTAACTCGTCCTGTGAAAATAGCTCGCAATTATTAAATTTGAGGGTGTGCCAAAAAAAACAACTTAAATATTATCCAGAGATTCCAAAATAAAGCCTCAATCCTCTATAACGCCACATGACTTGGAAGTCACATACCTGTACATCTATATACATTTTTTAAGTTTTATTTTGTTTATTTACCACTCTGTACAATTATATTCTACAACTATACTGCCGCCCAGAAGTCTGTTCGCTTATTATTATGAGTAGACTGCGGATTTTTATTCAAATATACATCTTTAGACTTCAGTATTTCCAATTGAAATCTAACGGATAACATGCAACTATGGCAAATGTGCATCTTGCGGTGTAAATGTTTAAAAGTACATTTTCTATTTCGTTTACTCTATAAAATGTGTATTCTTAACTGACTTGAATATGTTAAATTGCATAAAAATCCGCAGTCTAATTATGAGTACATCTCTGGATTCAAATTTTATCATTTATCTTTGCCATTTACTTGATGTATCATTTTTGTTATACAATATCCGCTGCTCCATGGTATGTCAGTGGAGACTGTAACAAAAAGGGATTAGAGGGACACCCTAACGAACCAGCAAGAAGCTTAAAACAAACTCCAGAAAACTGAAGAGAGAAAAATCTACAGAAATAACAAATAATAATATTTAGTGGAAACATTATTGAGTGTTGCCCACACGCACACGATATTCTAATGTATTAAATTTGCTAGCTGACTCAATAGAGCCAGCTGTAAATATAAATATTGTTACAATAAAATTGTGTTTATTACAAGAAAAACTATAGTGAATACAAATAATGAGATGACTCGTGCTAATGAACAACTGAACAGCTATGTCGTTCTGCTTCAGACTGAAAGACGCATGAATACTACTTAGACAACTGCGCACTCGCATTAACATGTGTGACATCTATACATAAACACCAAAGTAACAGAAATCAAGGATATAATCATATCCATAAATATTAATAAACATAACAAATAAAAAAGTAAGCAACGCGCCTGTTAATTGTTCTCACAGTACATACTAACAAACATTTGAACCAGTTGATCGAAGAAGATTTCACGTGACATTTGACAATGTTTCTCTGATGGACAAGACAATTTACCTGATATTTATTCATTTTTAACACTAGGTTTACGGGACGCGTCATTTTGACGCATTTCGAATTTCACAAATGTGCGGAATAAATGTAATTTTGTATAATGTTAAACATTATAAATTTTACATAAATATATAATATCACATAGGTTCATTTATAAGTTAATAGCGTATAATATATTGTTTTTAAAGAAAATGTGCGGCGTCTGACGCGTGTCCGTAGAAATAGGTATATAAGAAATGTCCGTAAACCTAGCGTTAACTACTATACAAACAGTAGACACTCCCAATCAAAGAACCACCCGGTCAACGGATTAAATACAAAATATTAAATGAATAAACTTCGTTTCAACATTTCGTCCCATTTCCAAGAGAAAACCGATCGCCGCGTTATGACGAGGCGTAGCGCGCTGGAAATTGACATGTCCCGAAACGAGTAGGCGATTGACGGTTCCCGTACGGTGTGCTAACGCGACGTATAACTTTCCACACGAGGTGGAAAGCCCGATCCGATTCAAACAAGAGGTCTTTTTCGTAGCAAGTAATAGTGAAGTCGATTCACGGAATAAGAAGGGTCAGGCGAAGCCTACTTTCTTCCTCTGAATTGTCTCGAAGAGGGGAACGCCGCTACGACTTCGCAGTGGAAACCTCGAGAGAAGCTGGCCCCTCTCGTAGTTGGTCAGCCAGTATGTGCCAGTCTGTAGGACTAGTAAACGAATCTCGAAACCGATGGGCCTGCATTGTTCCTTTCGTACGCGAATAGTTCGATAAAGTTTCTTGTTGCTCGACCAGCCCTCCGCTCCTCCACGCTCGGTCGCTCCGCGCTGCAATTTCCTCAAATTTTCACCGGTAATCGATTCCCCCAGTGAGTTCGTCGATCCACAAGCACTACTTCACCGGCAATTTCGTGGACTAGCAAACGTCGGAGCCATCGAATCGTAAGTATCCTGTGGATTTGTTGCTCATTGCCTTAAATATGCAGCGAATGATTCCGTGGAGCTGGAAAATTCGCGACAAATTGGAGTCTTTTGGTATGTCTGAGAATGAGTTTCCGGAGCGACACGCTTTGGTTGTTTGTGCTCTGGACAGGAGTGTCTTTTAAATTTTTAATTAAACGGCAGGTTGATGTGTAGTGTATTTCTTTAGAGCTTCTAAGATCGTCTGTAGTTTTGGAATTGTGTCATTTAAATTGTATCCATAAGCACTTCTTGACCAGCGATTTTGTAGACTGGCAAACGTCAGAACGTTAGAATCGTAAGTATTCTGTGCATTTGTTGCTCCTTGCCTTAAATATGCAGCGAACGATTCCGTGGAGCTGGAAAATTCGCGAAAAATTGGACAAATTTTGTGGTATGTCTGGCAATGAATTTCCAAAGCGACACGCTTTGGTTGTTTGTACTCTGAACAGGTGTGTCTTTTAAATATTTAATTAAACGGCAGGTTTGAAGTATAGTGTACTTTTGGTTGAGATTCTAAGATCGTCTGTAGTTTTAATATTGTGTCGTTTAAATTGTAAATTCCATAATGTGATAGTAAAATGATAAATTTGTGAGAGAATTGTGGAGATAATCAGCTCATTGTACCTGTGATGAGAGCTGAGACTGAGTAAACGAAATTGAAACGACGAATTCCCGCCAAGAATTATTATGCGTTTTTACACGCTTTTTGTCGCTGTCTTTGTCGGCATGACATTACGAGGCTGAGGATTTTTATGCAATTTAAACATGTACAAAATGTAGATGTTATAAATTATGTAAAATAAAAAATATATTATGGAATATTTAAAGCATAAAATACAATTTTGTTGAAGTTCTATTTCTTCAACTACATTAAAACCAAGAATATTGATATTTGTATAAACAACCGCAGTCTAGACATTACAAATTGCAGAAAACATAATTAAGCAACAAGTTTTAGAGTTTGAGTAATTAGATTGATGTTTGGCATATTTTCTTTAAATAAGTTTTAAATTACTTCCTTCACTATTCTCAATAATTACTGTACATTAATCAATCTAATTTAACAGTAATTAGAAATTATTTAGGAGAACAATTATTCGAAAACAGGTTTTATATATTCCTTATTTTGGAGAATCACATTCTATTAGAATTATCTTATTCTTAAAAAGTTCAAATAGAAAATATTATAAATTCAATGAATATTATTAATTAGAACACATGTATTGGATTCTATTATAATGGCTTTTCGACTGCAGTTATTATTGATAATGAAAAATAATTGTTTCTTAAAATAAGTATGTATCTGACAGCATTAGATCAAAATAGTAAATGCACTTTTCGTAATTTTTAACAGTATACTCGTTCAGAACATTCTGATTTGGAGAATTTCTCATACGACAAAAATAATTTCTTTGTCCTCCTTTCACGTAGATTATCACTAATGCGTGTAATAGTACATGTAATTTATGACATACATTTGATTAAGGCTATAAAATACTTATACTTGAATAGACTCCTTTGAAAAATATAGTATTTATTTTCACGATAAATGGAAAAAGGAAATTGAATCAAATTGAAATTCCTGCCAAGAATTATTATACGTTTTACACATTTTTGTCACACGCATTTTATGTATGACATTCGAGATTGCAAAAAACGTAACTGATGGATAAATTGGAAAGTTCGTACAATTAGAGTGATACTTACCGTATTTTATTTATGTACTTATGTCCTCAGTGACTTTCTGCGCTATTTTCAATAATTACATTATATTAACACGTTGGCTGTCACAGTGGAGACAGCCATTTCTAATCAGACACGACATAAATTACTGTTTTGCTTGTAAATCACAGAGAAACAAAATGTTTACGTGCTCAATCGTATACATGCCTTTCTATGTTACACTTGCAATATAAAATTCACTGAAAATATTGTCGAAATCAATAATTATTAACTCGTATTGTGCAGTCAACGTGTTAATCATTTTAATTTGACAGCAATTAGAAACTACTTAGTTTAACAATTGTTCGTAGACAGATGTTGTATATTCCTCATTTTTCAATATTGTACTGTGTCAAAATTGTCCCAGACAATTTCACCGAAAATTATTAGAAGGAAAGGGTCATCTTTAAACTCCTTAAATAATGCATAAAGCATTAAATAACTATTGTTTGTGTTTCAAGAAATATTATTCACATTTATTGAGATATAAACAAATCTTATTGAAAGTGCTTAAATATTGCTTGCCAATAGAAAAGAACACTTTCTGTTTACTTTATTTCGAATAATAATCGAATCGTTTACTATTGAAAGGGCATATGTCCATTTTTAAAAGTTTGACACCAGACAATAAAAACTTTACCTAATTCTCTTCGAAACGATGCATATTCGGTTTTTATCAATCTGAATCGATGGGAGAGATCAAAAAACATTTCTCAAGTTTTTTTGGTACTCATGACCCGAAGTTTGGGTCACCTGCAACAGTTTAAACGCATAATCATTCAATCGTGTTCGTCCATGTAAAGTTATTAATAATATAACGGAGGGCAGCAGCTGAAGTGTCTTTCTTTATTAAAAATAAATCAGGTTCCTTGTACAGTAGGACCTCGATTATCCGAGCTATAATTAATATCAGGATGTCTCACATTGCCACTACGTTTTGCATAAACATAATAATTTTATTTTACAATGTAAAGTATATAGTGGTAAACACTACCAGTCATTTTAGTTTGTAACTATCATAAGATAACCAATTTTCGAATGGTCTACGTCCGAATAATCGAGATTCTACTGTATTTGCACGTCCGCTCGTAATAATGATCCTGGATCGGTCAATGTCGAAACCGCAATCGTGCTCATAATCTGTTATGATTCCTTGAACGTTGAAATACTTTCGAATAGACCAACATCCGCGGATCACAGAGGAAACTGGAGAAATATGTGCGTATCTCGTACCTGAACCGAGATCTAACATACTTCCAACAGTTTTCTCCAGTGCGATTAGGAATGATTGTCCGTTTCACGAATCTAGATCGACGAATAAACATTCGAGTAACAATCTCTTGAATCAAATAGAAATATTGGGTTGGGTTATAAATAACTGATACATAACAGACTTTTCTCTTTTTACAAATTCAAATACATAGTTTTTCTAAGCTACCGATTTTTGTTTCGTATTTAAAGGTAAGAATCTCTAAAACGTAGACATACTGCAGAAGTAACAATAATCATCCTGTAATAAATCATCAGAAAATTCAATGAGATGAATTGGAAGTTACAGTGTTCCACGGTTGGCTGGAACAGTGTTTGGAACAGAGAACTTCCAGCCAACCGAGGTAGGGCAGGTTGTCATTCTCGCGGACAATATTTACGAATACAGATTGAGAAGGCGATGATAATTTGCCCTACCTCGGTTGGCTGGACGTTCTCTGGCCCAAATGATCTCCAGCCAACCGTGAAACACTGTAACTTCCGAATTTAATAAATCTCCTCGAATTTACTGATTGATTACAGCGTGATTATTGATACTTCTGCAGTGGAACATTGTATTTATGACTCAACTCAATATTTATGGGCGATTTTATCAGAACTGTAATATTTCCATGAATTTTCCCTTAAATTCGATTAAAACATTCGTGAGCATTTGCATCGACTTACAAATGCTTTTGTATTAGATTCAATTCTACTTACAACATATTTAATCCTGTGAAGTCGAAAGGCACCCATGTACGTCCTGGAAACGTAACTTCTTACCTGCGAACGGCCACTATATTGGCTTCCAGGACTAGCTATCAGTTTCGAGTAATGTGTAAAAATCCAGAGTCGTTAGAAAATAAGAATAAATAAAAAGTAATAACCGTTATTACTGAGTTGTTATTACTCAGCACACAGCGAATGATTTTTAGTGAAAGGGTTAAATACCTTTTTATGGTCGTGAACACGTTTTAAATTACACTGAAAAATTCTATACACAGTCTGGCACATGATATTATATTATATTTTTAACATGATATTATTATAATGTTATATTATAATTTTTATAAATACATAACGTTGAACATACAAACACTGAATTACCTCGTGACAAACTTTTTATTTTGTCTTATAGTTATGGCGTCTGGTTTAAGTGAAATATAAAAAAATATTAGCATTTATTTAAAATAATCGAATTTGAAGCGTGGGGCACATGCGACCCACCCACCGAGGGACGTGTTAATACATTTTCATATTGATTTATGGGATTTTATCCACATACTGGTATCGACAGAGACGGATATATTAGGAATCGAAAGATTCTCGATTACGCCAGCGTTGAAAGTAGTATTGGATCAAAATTGCCTCGAGAATACTGGACACGTTCATGAAACATTACAAATTGCCCGGCCGGTACTATAAATGTCTTTTGAATTGCCATTAAAACTTACGATATTCTCAGAGAGTAGCTGGCAAGTGCAATAACTGGATTCGCGGAAGATACACGTTATATATGGAGATACTTTCAGACAAGTAGCCGCTATAGATAATGTCATAGCTTAGGAAACAATTGACATAAGTAAGATGAATTTCATCGGTGCAGGCCTTCAAATGGGGCCACGCATTCCGTTTTAAACAAGACTTTGCATTGTCTGAAAAATTATACAAACGAAACGAAATTACACATAAACGATACTCGCGTTTAAATTTTGAGTGAACGAATCACGCTCGAAATTTAATTAGCCGACTTTCTATAAAATTGTTGAAGCGTTACAATTGAACTGATTACACGTATAGTGGCCTGTACAAGTTTCCAGATAATACATTTTCTTATTCCTTACTTTGGAGTAGGATAATTAGACCTAATTTTAAAAAAAGGGCAGAAGATGGCACAAATTTATGAATCTGCACTGACCGAGTGTCAAACGGACTAATCTTGTGCAGGATTAATTTCAATAATTTTTACTAACTCAATATAACCTTCAATTTGATATTTTTTTTAGAGACTCACAATCAGTGTCTTATAACCGAATTTAACCTAATCTATCTGAAGTGTACACGTCCCCACTCTAATTAAATTTAACCTGACTCACTTCAACTTAACCCAACGTACAATTTCGTGCATTTTATTTGTCTACTTTGTAACAGGCACAATTTTAAATTAAGTTCACGAAAGAGGCACAATTTTAAATGATGAGTATTTGAGAATTGATAATTTAATTTCCAGATTCGTTAATTAGTTATTTGTCGCTTTGCCTAGTTTTCTAGAAGGACCATGTTGTTCACAAAAGCAAGTATATAGATGTTTTAGTCTCCAATCAAGTGGTCTTTGACTTAATGCTTATATTATTAATGATATAAGATTGAATAGTAGCGGCAAAAGCGGTCGCCTTGCATTATGCCCCTTTTTAACACGTTGGCCGACACAGTGAAAACAGCTATACCCAATCAGACACGACATAATTGACAATTTTTTTATATGAATCGCAAAGAAAAAAAAGATTTGAGTACTCAATCGTGTTCTTCTGATCCTAACTTACTGTGTCAGTATGAAGTTTGTTCCGAATTTTGTGACACTCAATAATTATTGAATTAAATTAAATTTGAAGTGTTAAGGTGATGTGAGGCGATAAAAGGTGCTCACCTCCGAAGTGTTATTTTTAAAAAATAAAATGGCATATTACATCTAACAAAAAATATATAAACAGATTCATGTTAAAATAAATTTCATTTAACGCATCAAATTTAATTTAATTAAATAATTATTGATTGTCACAAAATTCTGAGCAAACTTCATACTAAAACAGTAATCTAGGAACAGAAGAACACGATTGAGTACCCCAATTTTTCTTCTTTGCGATTTATGCGAAAAATAGTAAATGATATCGTGTCTGATTAGGTGTGGCTGTTTTCACTGTGGCGCTCAACGTGTTAACACATTGTACGCCGGCTAGATTTCAGCTGTTTAAAGCGTGAGTGCCGGCCAGGAATAAATATTTAAAAGAAAATGCGTTAAAAACCCTGTTACACTTTCACAAAATAGTATATAGTACATATTCTAAGAAAATATACTATATTTTTACTGAATATTCGCTATCTGCGCTTTAAAAAAAAAACTGAACATGCACATATATAATAATAGCGGAATCCCGCAATATCGCAGGACCGGCGTACAATGTGTTAATAATTTCGTTTCGAAAATTTCCCTCTTCACGGGTACACCCTGTATCTCTCAGCAGAATGCAGCGAACATATCGACACGTACCGTAATTGAAAATATAGAGACGCTCCCAAGCAGGGATAAAGTGAATGGACACTTGCACGGCATTTACAAGCACGGTAAATCGTGGCTATTTATTTCGAGCAGGTTGCCTCGGCACCGCGGAGGAAAAATAGTCAAGATGGAAGACGGGAAGTTCGGTGAACGAATTCATTGCCTGAGGTGTACGACGAACCTGCTCGATAATATTATAGTTTACATCGTAAATAACACGCGCCAGCCGGAAACTCTGTTCTCCTCCTTCGTATGGTCATCTAGGTTGCCCCGGAGTTATACATTTCGCTTTGCCTTGTCGCTCGTACGCCGTCTGCTTCCTCGACCGACAACTTTTGCGATGGAAATATTTATACAGCGTTTTCACGCGTTATGCTCTGTTCCATTTCGTACGGCTTTCAATTGTTGCTTGCAACGCCGCTGCTAAGCTTGTAATTTCTCGTTATTATTTACCGACGATAATGGCGAATGAAAGTGTGACGCTTCGTACGTGACTTAACTCGGAAAATGATAATGTTCCGATTTTACTTACCTTGAATACGTATGGGGAATATTAAGAGAGATTGAGAGAGATTGATCGACATGAAAGATAAAATTAGTGCACAAGGAGAGGCAAGGCAATTTTATTCGCTTAATGTTAATTTCATTTTAGAAAAGAATTATGATCATGAAATTTATTCTGGTTCTTCTTGGGGACGAATAGTTTAATAGCTTAACCCTTATTTGGGTAACCAAATTATTCTGCTCTCCCTGTATTTAAAAATTGCCTGTATAGTTAAATGTTTTTCAATCGATTTTCTTACAACAAAGATATATCGACGTAGGAAGATCTGAATACTGGGGATCTAAAAGGATTTCTGGTGATTTTATCGGGAACTATTGAAAGGTTTTTTCGAAAATGTATGTACATTTGGACCCTGGTGTCAATATAAGGGTTAAATATGCATTTCCAAGCAAATTTTGTTCGTGTAATGTTGTATTGGTAGAAAGGGCCGAATGTTTAATTAATTGTAAGATTTCATTAACTTTGTTATGAATTTTTAACGTCATCTTTGGGTCGACGACGATTTTTTATAAGAGATCTATATTTGTTATTATTTCAATCAACCTTGTATCATTTTTTATATAATTAAATAATGACTGTTAGTGCATAAATGCAATCGTAGAAAATTATAGACGAAATACAAAATTGCCATGAATACAAATCATGGTATAAAGGCGAGATACAGTTCATCGGTGTTTTTAATGTAACATGGAAAAATTTATACGTATTATAATGAATTTTGTTACATTATATCACTCTGCTCTGTTTGTGAAGCATTTTCTCTGCTTTGGCCCGTCTCTGATACATTTTAAAATATGCGCATCGAGCAATGATCACCTGTGAATCATGCTGTTTTGAATGACAGTATAATGGAGCCCAAAGAAATGCTAATTTCCTTCGTTTGAAAACTACTACAAGCAATGTTCGCTTGCTGAATTAAAATGTGAACTACTCCAGTATAGAAGCTAACAATATACAAAAATTCAAGTATATACTATAAACATACATAAACAAATCTGTAGAATTTCAGAAAGATACACTGTTTACATTTTCCACAAAAAAATTCCAAAGTATACCCTCAAAACACTCCGAGAAAGCAGAATGCCCTAGAAACTCTCTTAGAGCGAACTAAAGTATAAATTCTCCATAAATATATAACTACTCCAGTTCACAAGCTAACAATGTACAAAAATTCAAGTACACACTATAAACATATATAAACAAATCTGTAGAATTTCAGAAAGATACACTGATTACATTTTCCAAAAAAAAATTCCAAAGTATACCCTCAAAACACTCCGAGGAAGCAGAGTACCTTAGAGACTCTCTTAGAGGGAACTAAAGTATAAATTCTCCATAAATATATAACTACTCCAGTTTGGAAGCTAACAATATACAAAAATTCAAGCATATACTATAAACATACATAAACAAATCTGTAGAATTTCAGAAAGATACACTGTTTACATTTTCCAAAAAAAAATTCCAAAGTATACCCTCAAAACACTCCGAGAAACCAGAATGCCCTAGAAACTCTCTTAGAGCAAACTGAAGTATAGATTCTCCATAAATATATAACTACTAAAGTTCACGAACTAACAACATACAAAAATTCAAGTGCATGCTATAAACACATATAAACAAATCTGTAGAATTTCACAAAGATATACCGTTTACATTTTTCCCCAAAAAATCCCAAAGTATACCCTCGAAACAATTCAAGAAAACAGAGTACCTCAGAGACAGAGTACCCTAAATACTATCTTAAAGCGAACTGAAATATAGATTATCCATAAAACATCAAATGCGCATTGCTTCCGATCGGAAGGACATTCGTCCTTCAGCTATATGTTTGTCGATCGGAAAACGGTTATCCTCACAGTGGAAATTGTCTATCAGCTGGTTGATTTCCGCGGGCGGACGAGTCGCTTCCCCGTCGATTCCGCAACTGGACCCCATTGTTTCATAAACGAATCAAAACCGGCAGGTTTTGGATTCGCGCGAATACGTCGGACCCATTCTGGAACCGCGGGTTATTATTAACGCATCGATGGAGGTCATTCATTTGGAACATACGAATGGCTGGAATCGATAGGTCGGTTCCGACGATATCAGCTCGAGTTTGCGCTTTGCTATGCCATTTCCCGCTCTTCACGGTATTTTTTCCTCTCTTCTTTTTTTTTTGCACATGCACGCGCGTGTACACGAGGAATAATAACAAATATTTTTCATCGACGTCGACGTAGGAACATTCGGCCCGATGAATTTAATACGGAGCCCGGAATCGCGGCGCCGCGTTAACCTGTAGCTTAATGCTGAATCGAGTTGCACGTATAGTGGAAATTCGATTTGCAACTTCCTCGATAGCCCCTACTAAGTGGTTTGTATTGAAATGATGCGGCGATGCACGCTAATGCCAGACCTGAGCGGAATTATAACGGTAAATAATGAATGTACGTGTAAATAATTTTTTTTTTCTTTTTAATTGAATGCTGCCATGTGATGAAATAAGGCCTGAACATGATGTGGTATTCAATTAGTTATTATTCTGCCTAATAGTGGTGTGCTATTTACTGTCTGCCTGAGAGGAATGAAAAAGAATTTTTTTGAACATTTAAAGTGCATAATGTTCACATGAAATATGTTTAATTATGTATCAAACAGTTAATGGTTTAAATATTGAATGAGTAAGAAACTGTTTTAAATGACATAGGTTTTGATAAATAACTCATTTTGATTTTTATTATGATTTTTGGGAATGTATGTTTGTGTACCATTTATTTGTTGAAAGTTATATTTATGTAAGAGTGCAGAATGGAAATAAAACGGGTAAATAATAAATAATACTTGCGCGTAATGTATAAACATTACTTTTAGTATTAATCTGTTATCATTATTATTCTGTTTAATAGCAGTGTGTTATTTACTATCTATCGGGGGAAAATGGTATGGAATTTTCTTGAATATTTAAAGTGCATAATGTTCACCTGAAATATGTTTAATTATGTATTAGACAGTTAATGATTCAAATACTGAATGAGTAAGAAACGGTTTTAAATAACATAGGCTTTGATAAATAACTCATTTTGATTTTTATTATTATTTTTGGGACTGTATGTTTGTGTACGATTTATTTGTTGAAAGTTATATTTATGTAACAGTGCAGAATATAAATAAAACGGGTGAATCATAAATAATATTTACCGCGATATGGATAAATATTGATTTTAGTATTAAATATAATACAAAAATAATTCAGATACATGTTTTTACCTTATTGACACGTTGAGTGCCACAGTGAAACCAGCCATACCCGATCAGACGCAATATAATTTACTATTTTTATATAAATTGTACAGAAAGAAAAGGTTTCAGTACTCAATCGTGATCTTCTGTTTCTAGATTATTGTTTCAGTATGAAGTTTGCTCAGAATTTTCTGACAATCAATAATTATTTAATTAAATTAAATTTGAGGTGCTAAGGTGGAACGTGTTAATATTAAATGAAAGAATAATTGCATATATACTGACCCAAGAGTGCACCAGTGCACATGTCACATAGGTAAATAGTATTTTAATTATTAATTATAACAATATAAGAATACTTCAGATACATGCTCTTGTCTTATTAATAGTACATCAAATAATAATATAGAATAAATGTTTCGAATGGCAAATATTAAGCAGTAAGCTATTTTGTAGTTATAATTACTTACATAAAACATCCAGGAAGCAATTACCAGCTTCATTAGGAATTAACAGGTATTACTAATTTACCTTCGAATCAGTAAGTTTTTTAAAAAACAGTCGTATTATATCTTCCGTTACGTTCGAAATCGTATTGTAAATTCTTTTTGTCTACACTGAACGCATAAATAAGTAGTGAAACTGGATATAGTATAAATAGAAAAAGTAGATGCACGTACAAGAAAATATAATTTTCTACAGCAGAGTCCTAATCATATTGCTAGATGAAATTACGTATTTTCACCACGTAACTAATTTCACATTTGTCTTCAAAATTAAGTTAAAAATATTTTAAATATTAATCAATGCGATGTAAGGTTATTTCACACGAATAGTTGTGATTCATAATAAATAAAAACTATAAAATGGCAAATAACGTGAAAAAAGTGAAATGAAATATGAGTACAATCTAGTACACTCCCGTAATGTTACTGTAGTCCATGCGGAGAAAGCCCATGGGCGTTCAAACGTCGTACTGAATAGATAAGCTTGTCAATCTCCCGCACGGGATGTAAGAAAGTACTCAGAAAAACTTTAAACTTAATTTTCTATAAAATAAAGTCTCGGATAAAACAATTTATGTCTGTTCCCAATGCAAATTTTAACAATATTCTCTTGTCAATATATGTATAACCTATACATGGATCGTAATAGACTATTTGCAATAGGGAAAAACATTAATAACAATTTGCAAAGATAATTAAAGTTACTAAATAGAATACTTTTCCACTTACTTACATTTAACATATTAGCATATTTTTTTGTATTATTCTACGAAGACTCACGATTTAATATATTTGTTGCATATTGTAAACAATAAGTTACTTGATTATGTAGAAATTCTTCAATCACTATGATTGTAAAAATGCACTTTTATATTGATTAATCACACATGTTTCACTTGGAATTGAAATAATATTAATAAATATATGAAAATTATGCTCAGTAAACTTTTAAACTTAATGTTCTACAAAAAACAAAGCCTCATATCGACAAATTTTATTCTATATTTTCGACTTATGTTTTCACATAGAATCCACCCCTTCACGGTTGTGCCATGAATACTGGAACACCCTGTGTACGCGAAGTTATCATAAAATATCGTACCATTGAACTTTCTCCATCGTCACCGTAACGACCAAAACTTTTGTATAAAACGGAAATCGCTTCGATTTCGATGCTGCATGAAATCGTCCGAAGTTTTTATTTACCGCCATACAGCAACTTCGATAATTCGCTATAAATTTTCTTGCCCGGTCGTCGACATCCACGTGCCTCCGACTAGTATTGAAACTGATACTACACCGATACTATTAATCAAGTATCAATCTCGATTCATTTGTTCGTGCCACCGACACCTACGTGGTCATCATAGGATTCGTATTAATTGGTATCATTGCAAAATGCATGAGTATTGAAAATTAATACGCAGCATCTGAGATTCGATACCTATCGATACTTCTAAGGATTATGGTCTTGAAATTTATCCTTAATCATTTCAGAAACGAATAGTTTAGTAGGTTGACGTTGCATTGCTTGAAAGGGTTGAATGTTTAATCAAATGTAAGATTTAATTAACTTTGTCATACATTTTTAACGCCATCTTTGAGTCGACGACGATTTTTTATACGAGATCGACATTTGTTATTATTCCAAAGAACCTTGTATAATTTATATATAATTAAATAATGCCTGTTAATGCATACAGGTAATCGTAATAAATAATAGACGAAATGCAAAATCATGGTATAAAGGCGAGATACAGTTCATCGGTGTTTTAAACGTAATATGGAAAAATTTATATATATTCTGATGAATTTTGTTATACTCCATCACTTTATTTTGTATACATATACATATTAATAGTGTAGAAATAGAGTGTCTAATTAATGCCAGTGAACAATGATAGAGAAAAATCCGCAACACCAAAAACTGTAAAAAGAATTATTTGTTTATTGTGAATTCTGATAATATATATTTGTTTGCAGATTTTGGTCAAATTTTGTTTAATTCTGAGCACTTGAGTGTCATCAACGTGTATTCTATCAATCACATCACTATCTTCGACCATTTCATAGTGGCGACTTCTCGGATTCGCGTGCCACCGCCAGTGAATACATTGCGATCACTTGATCGAGATTAAGGAGCGCAATGAGGCGTGGCGAACGATCGAGAAGTCCCTTTAGCCGGCGACATTCGTAAAAATTCGTGGAAATTCGTGATTCGTCGTTCAGCCCGCTAGCTCCAGGTGAATTCTGACAGAAACGGACACGATTCACTTATCGAACGCGAGAGAGGCGAAAATTCGAACGAACGTGCGTCGACCTACTTGCTGACGAGCTGTAGGTGAAATTCGATTGTACCATTGGACGAGCCACGAGTTTTCGATGGATGTCCACTCGACCGGTGCCGAGCTGGTCTAATTAACCGATTGGAATCACCACAACGAATACTAGGAATTAAAGTCACGCGTGATAGAAAGTACAATACATTAGGCGTACTTGACACGTTCGATAAGCAGTGAGAGTTCACCCTTTCTGTAGAGAGGATGCACGTAGAATACAGGGTGTCCCACGCAAATGGGACAAGCTGTATCTTCCAAACGATTAGATATGGGTAAAAATGCTATCAGTCAAAATTAGATGGTACCCAATGATTCATAATCTGGAAATAATTTTATGCATTTTTATGCATTGGTGCACCTGCAAAATGCAATTGCATATTTTTTTTAAATAGAATCCTATAGCTTTGACTGGACTTTTCGATGCAGCTTTTTAATCTCTACAAAGAAGTACTAAGGTACTTATGCCCTAGTCCTGTTAGTTCAAAAGTTATTACAGTTAAAAGTTTGCTAAATCACTTTTCTGCTATATCAGCACATTTTCGCTGACATATTCTCGTGTACCATTACGCATTATAAACTACTCATTACAATGCTCGTAAACATGAATCCATTACGAATATCAACCAGTGTGTAATCAAATTTCGATATACCGATAATCGAATTTTGATATATCGATAGACGCATTTCGATATATCGATAATCAAATTTCGAGATATCGACAGTCGAATTCCGAGATATCGATAATCGAATTTTGAGATATCGATTTCTGTCTTAATTCTAGTGCAGTCAAGCAACTATAAATTTTTCAAGCGTATTTAAAATGTTGTTTATTAGAGATCCTTGCGTCAAATGACACTGCCTTAGAAAAGTGTTAAATAGAAGAATATTGAAGTAACATAATGATGTGAACAAATTGGTGAGTCGCTGTGTCTGCAGTTATTCCATAAATAATATCATTTTCCACTTTGAAGTGTACGTTAGATAAATATACATGGGCTATTTAATTTTATGTAATAAACATTTTATTGCACATGTGTATATTTCTTAACCAGTGTTGTCCACCCTAAAGCGTACGTTAGATAAATAAAAATGTGTTTTTTAATTACATTTAATGAACAATTGATGTCACACATGTTGCACAACTGATGTCGTTCTCCACTCTGAAACATACGTTAGATAAATACACATAGGTTATTTAATTTTATATAATAAACATTTTACTGTGCACGTGATTATTGCATAACTACTGCTGTTGTTCATTTTAAAACATAAACCTTAGATAAAGACACGTAGGTTACTTAATTTTATATAATGAACATTTTACTGTACAAGTGGTTATTCCATAACTAATGTAGTTCTACATCCAAAACATCCATTAAGTAAATACAAATATATTATATAAGTTTATTTAATACAGATTTTTCGGTACATAGGAACATCTCAATTACGTATTTAGTCTTTTCCATGATCATGATATTATAAATACTAGGCCAAGTTCTGAATGTTGTATTTCTGCAATAGTATGCATTAAGGGATTAACCCTCAACAGACATGGTGCATTCATCTCACGTAAATGACATGGTGCGGGTCAAACTGACCCGAATCTTCACCTGTTTGTCTGTCACAGCAAAGTAAAGAAAGCTCAAAACAATGTTTACCGTATATTTGCAACGTACTGACTATAATAAAATTGAAATGAAAAATATATGTGTAGCAGCGATTTTTCCCCCACCATACCAACCGAGTGTTAAGTGTTCTAATCTTTCAAGGGGGCAGCCCAAGTCGTTCTAATTCGATTTAATAATCACCGCGACGGCGGTCGTCGGGAGCTGTGCCGTCGGTGTTCGAGAAAGAAGCTCCATTCATTCTACGCGGAGTCGTAAACGAAGCGCTTGTTACGTTTCGTTCCGGCAAAATAATTAAAAAGTTTGCAGCAGCCAGCTGGCAAATAATACTTTTCCGTGTGTGTGAAAAGGCTGGCGAGGCGTGCGTGCGGGCGGACAAATGCGTCCGTTCGTTGCGTACTCGTTAACGCCGTTACGTGCGCCTGTTTTTCTCGCCTCGTGAAAATTCAGCTTCGCGAGCTGGCACGCCGTGCTTAGAAACTGCAACCGCGAAAGCAGGGGCGAAGCTGCTCGAGGAATTGCCTCCGCTTCTTAAATCGGGGAAAGTTTTTCCCATTCGACGCGTACTCGCCGCGTGTGCGCGCGAGCAACGCGGTTATCGCCGATGTTTCTGCTCGAAATGAAGCAGGACCTCGATCATCCGGACATTCGTCATCCTGCATCAGTTACATTTCCTTATTTTGATTATTTTTATTTTATCTCCACTTATAGTTACATTCTGCCTAGTTGACGTTAGAAACTACTTGCACATTTTAGATACATTCGTGCATTGTCACTCACTCGTTCCTTCTGTTTTCACACTTTCTCAGACTGTTCATACTCGCACCATTTTACAATATTAATACGTGAAGGGTTAAAGGAAAATGCAAGGAACGTCATAAGACAGCTTTATTGAGAAAATCAATTTTTAATACTTTAGTGCATCAGTAAAGAAACAAGGTACAGTGAATGTAACTGCAGGGGACATTTGCATGATATTTATTATTTTAACTGTTCTATTTTATTATAGCAAAGACTTGTTGGTATAATTGTGTAAATAAGATGCAATTTTAGGGGGAAAATATCCTGATAGCATTTTCTTTTTATTTGCCAGTTTAGAGTCGCATCAACAACAGGGTTATTAGCGACCGTTGGCTGGATTTAATTACACATTATGGGTAGACGGTTGAAAAATGTAGAGTCAAGAGGGGTGATTTAGCGGGTGTTCATAAATTAACGAGAATTTCAATACTTTTGCAGAATGTTATTAGCGTGTCTTGGTAAGATGCCGATGTTGTTTCGGTGAGGTTGTCCTTAATATTTATTCTTCTTCTTGTTTAGTTATATTTCATACATTCGAGAATGATGTGGTTGATAGTTACAGGTGTATCACAAGTTCCACATAGACTGGGAGGGTTGTTCTTAAAAACATAGCATTTGTCATACTCGAAACTAGTTATACTTGTCAACTACCACCTATTCGGCAGATCGACAGCTTTTTAGTTGACAAAAATGTACTGATACTAATTGATTGAAATAAACCTGAAAGGAACTGTCTTAAAAGATTAGAAATTTGTGAAAGATGCAGTCAAAGCACTGTTCAAGTAATTGAACCAGGACACTAAAATTGATATTCAGCATCTTGATGATTAAAAATGACTGCACTTATTAATTCGTTTACGCTTGATGAAGCTATGTTTAAAAACGACATTACTTATGAGATGACCTGATACTCATTTCCAACACCCACCCTACTCTGTGATTCTTACTATTCTTTCAATGATTGAACTTAGGTTCGCTTCACAAGCAATCACATCGGAAAACACCTCGCAATTGCTAAACTTTGCCTATAACCAAGTCGACTTCTCGGTTTTTCACAGTCTTTAGCATCAGTCGTGTTCAGGACAGCAAAACGATCATTTCTTTGGTACTGTCCGGATCGGAAGGCAAATTTATTTATCCGGAACTCGCACCCTGGGGTCTGCTTCAGACTCTCACATAAATCTAAGAAATGGAAAGTCATATTCTCCGCGAGCAGGCGCGACGTTCAACGCAGGGTGTCCCAAAAAGATTAAAAGCTGAAAACTGCATTCCTCACGACAGAACGAATGGAAAAGTTCTTTATCTTTCTGTAACCTGAAGCCTCGGTCACGAGATATGAGCCTCTTATTTTGACAGTGGCATAAGTCACGTTGAAAGTTTTGCGTTTTAATGTTTGTGAAAATATTATTGCTTGCCATGGACAAATTTATTTCACTTGTGTTGTCTCCAGTATTTATAATCACCTTCGTTATAATTGTTTTTCTACAGATGTTAACGAATGAACCTTTTTGTGTACCAGTAAAACGACTTAAGCAATTTCCAAAATTAACATTTTATTAAAACTGAATACTTATGCTAATTTAAATAACATATACTTCATGAATTTATAAGTTAATCATATGTATAATATAAGTAATTTGTGTACTATATTTAACACTCAATATGATTCACCATTATCAGAAATAGGAGTTATTAAATCTTCAAATAGCATATTTCAAATTTTTCAAATAATGATACATTTTGTTATACCAAAATTCTACTCTCTCAACTTATGCCAGTTTCAAAATAAATATATTTGCAATGCTGAATATTTTGTTAACAAAAATTGAAATCTATTGAATAAAAATTAAAAATGCTAGAATGTTATTTTGCTTTCCTGACGAAAAAAAAACAAAATTTGACAAGGGTCGTTTTTGTGATGCACCCTCCAATTGTACTATCTCTAACACAAACTAATGTGTTACAGCCACGTTAAAATTGTAAGTTACAAAGGCAGAAAAATCACTTCAATTATGGTTGACTGGTTTTATTTCATTTAACTATTAAAACTACGGAGAATGTAAGTAGAAATTCTATAGCGTTTCAACGTTTACTTCTTGGTGGTTTGAACGTAATTTTCTCGATACACGAGAGATAATATTCACCTCCGTAGGTGGCGGTTTCATAGAAAATTTAAACTCAGTACACTTTTCGTTGGATAAAGAGATGTGGCAATATTCAAGGAGAGGAGCACAAAGGATGACAAAGAAGGGGGTATACGACGCTATATTTTACGATAGTGAATGAACCGTCTTAAGCTGCAAGAGAGTCCTTTCTTCGCCGCAGGATTGTCCAAGCTATTGTCAAAAAGGAATATTCTCGTATATTAGCGGCAAGCTCTCCAGATGTGCAGGAAATCGCTGGAAAACTATATTTCGTACAATAAGGGGTGTAAAAAAATTAACGAATAATCTTGTTGGTCTTAATAATCAACATACAGTAGTATCGTATGATACTGATCACTTAAAATCGGCTTAAAATGCATTATAGACCCAAGAAACTAAAGAAAATAATTAAAAAAAAATTATTTTAACAGGAGAACAAAACTGTTGAAAATAAAAGTAATTAAAATTTCTAATTAGTGAATAGGTTTGCTTAGGGGATGTTGCCAGGCCATGCAGAGTACAGTCTTGCATTTCTAAACTTTTTTGCAACGAAGATTCCAGAGATTGGCCTAACGACGCTACGTCCAAGGGATTTTTTTAGTTTATAGCACAAATTTACCTCACAATTGCAAAACGTCACCTACAACCAAGCTGATTTCTCAATTTTTCAGAATCTTGAGTATTAATTTTTCTCCGAATAGCAAACCAAACATTCTCCAGTTTTGTTTAACCCTTTGAACTCCTAATTTTTTTTTAATATTCTTTTCAATAACTCCCTACTATTTTAAATGTTTTATTTGAAATGTACATACTTCAAACGACAGTTGGTTGATAGGAACCAATTAGGTACAAACAATCACGTACCTGAATACTTCAAGGACTTTTTCGTTACAAAAAAGGATCATGTACATGTAATATTGCTTATCCAGTTAAAAAAAAGAATATTGTCAAATATAATACATACTTAAACTGACAAAGAGTTAATTATAAGTCTGAAGCCAACGATTAATCAAATTTACTTAACCGTGGTCTGCTCTCGAAAAATATAAATAATTGTTTTCCATATTCACCTCAGTCTAACCCCACACGCAACCCTTTAAACAAATAAAATTTGCATTTCGCTATTCCAACTGTAATAAGCGCACAAGTTTAACATGCCAACGAACAATAAACTCGTTATCACAATTATGAAGGCGTATAAGGGGTAATAACTCCTGAATTACTATAGTGCCCGAATATTAATGGGAGTTACCGTTAGCATTCTCTAAATGCTTCCGTACCGACGACTCGCAGCATTAGAAGGTTTTCCGAACTCGTAATCGAAGTTTCCATTGAAAAGTTTACTCGATTCACGCCGCAGGAAGTAATTCACCAAGAAAACTGGGTTTCACACGTATTCCATCGACGTCAAAGACTGGGAACGCCGCTGGTTTCTTAGCGCTGCGCACGTCTGTTCACTTTGTACAGTGTGAAACACACGTACAGGTAAAATACCAATATAGCACCCGTTGCTCAACAGCTAATTCTTTAAGTTTCGTCATGTCGATAATTTTTTATTAATGATTGCACGTTCGTATGCTTCACCTTTCAAGTCTTGCTCCATTTGCAAGTTAATAGTACAGCAGAAACTCTAGTATCATATCATTTCTTTTGTTTAAGGGAACCCATAACCGAGCTCTATCCATATGAAAAATTGCTGAATTTCATGACCCATTTTCTCCCAGACCACTCAAGCGATTTCAGTCAAATTTTGACTGAGTACTCTAATAATAGGGTTAATTAAATTGCTCACAAGATTTTATTATAAATGTTTCAGAAAGAATGTTATGCGGTGCTTAACCCATAGACGCACACTTTTTTTTCTAGAGCGGTTTCAGAAACACACTTTTTTTAAATGTTCCTTTGTTGCTACAAGATGACTGCTATAGCCGTTATTTGAGGCAATGGGTTAATAAACCGTTCATAAAATGATGAAATATGTTTTTTCTCTCCAAATGTAGGCATTAGTTTCCAAATTCCATCATTCACACTGGTCCAAATTCGTAATAACATTCAAGATTTGTAGTTCACTTTTCAAAGACGCACTTAAAAAATTTTTAATTAACAGATTAATAAATAATTTATAAATATTATTGTAAGTACATATTTAATTAACAATTTTTTAATTGCGTTGTATTAATTTATTTTTTCTGTTTAGCATTCTTTAACACTTTCATTGCCACACTGTATTACTCGAAAATTACAATCTTTCTAAATTTGTATACAATGTAAATATAACTTCAAATTGTACCCCTTTTAATCAAAAGTACTAGTAACTTTGATACTTTTTCATTGGTTCTATTAGACGGTTACACGCTGCCTGCCACAGTGAAAACAGCCATTCCTAATCAGGCACGACATAAATTGCTGTTTTGATTGTAAATCACAGAGAAAGAAAATGTTTAAGTACTCAATCGTATACATGCCTTTCTATGTTAATCTTGCAATGTAAAATTCGCTGAGAATATTGTCAAAGTCAATAATTATTTAGTTAACACATTGACTACCCAATACGAGTTAATTTCGACAGCCAACGTGTTAAATATATTTATCAATACTGTACATGGTCAAATGAAGAGTGACAATCCAATAATGAGTGTCACCCATACATGTGTGACATAGAAATTAAAGCATAAAGCATTTAAAGATTACCAAAATATCTTCATTCTCTGCAATTAAAGAAACTTATAGGATTTACGTAGACCTTTTGACTGACTGTAACTGTTTATTATGACTTCAAAGTCAAACTATTTTTTTACAATAAAATATTTATAAATTGAAGCTTAATTATTAACACGTCGACTGCCATACTGTGTAGGCTGAAAACAACACGACTTTCCAGACTTCGGTACAAAATGAAAGTAAGTTAAAATATACTCTTTTTAATAATAATGTTTGTAATCATTTATAGATCCTACTGTCCCTATTAGATCTTCTTAAACATTTGACTAATAGTATTCGTGTTCAGATAAATATCAACCGGATTTAAGTGTCACCCGTACCTGGGTGACATGGCAGTCAAAGTATTAACCAGTATCCCACAATCAATATTTACCATTTTCCTGTCACTTGAATTATTTTGAAAAACAAAAAAAAATCCGGTTGCAGAGACTTAATCAACCCACGAGTTCTCGGCTATCAGGATTCATATAAATTTCTCCATAGCAAACGATGCAAACAAAAACCGCCCGTTGCTGTGATGAATGTTGAAAAAAATCCGCGAAATTGTCGCATGCACGGAGGCCCGGTGGAAATAGCACACCGAAAGGCAAATCGAGCGGCTCGTTATTCCACGAGTAGCCTAAAATCGTCATAACTTTCCCTTCGTCAGCATCGCGTATTGCTTTTCATTCGAAACGTGACCTAAAGGCGATAGACCAGCCAGCCACATTAAGGTATGCATATTAAAGATCCAAGCACCGTCGTACCTGCGTGTCTGTTAAGAGTCATAACGACCTAGATCTCTTTCACCGCGACAGACGAAAGCTGAAGTGTCTTTACGGATATTCCCCCTGTGCACCATGTTACAGGTGACGTCGAAAACTTCTCTGTCTAGGGAATACGGGCTGTTTTCAATGAAACGATCCAGCCGGTGCTGGGAATCCCAGCTCGCATGAGGCGCGCGTGCAGATCGGCGCACTTAATGCGAAGAGCGCAATCAAACACTGACTATGCAATCGGCGAATTTCCCAACTCACCTGTTTTTACCTTTTTCAACCCGACTGATGCCGTGCAAATAAATCTTCGGACGTCAATTGAGCAACCCCGTAACGCAGCGATTTTTAACCTTTTTTATCGCACGGCAGACGTAAACTAATTACTAGACTGCGGATGTTTATGCGATTTAATACGTTCAATTTTTTTTTTCAAGTTTGGCTTAGTGTGAGTTGTGCCTATTAGCTCAGGGCCAATTCACCAACATAGCCCGTTTATGGTTCTATCTACTATACAGTATTTCAGATTAACGTTTGTTAATAGCGTAAGTAATTGTTGAGGAACATTTTCAAAAATCTCTATTGCGATTTAATACATACAAATTGGAGAATGATGGATATTTAACCCTTTGCACTCCTAAGGCTAACTGAACTGCCCACATTTCATCATTAATTTAACCCCTCGCCTTATGGTTTTTTTAATAACTATCTGCATTGAAGTTTATTGTTCGAGTGTTCTGAGGATGAAATCTAGGGAAAATATTTGTTAACATGTTCGGGTGGCTTTAGATGATCCCCTAAAATTCAAGGGTGTATTAATTCAAAATTTTCAAGAATTTATATTGAAGTTAAACTGATATTTATAATATGTAGATCGTAATCTGTATCACGAGTGTGACTCGTTATTATAGGGCAAGGGGTTAATTATTAATTTATATATGATTATGTTTGGTTAATAAAAATTTAAAGTTTGAAAAAAATTCGTATAAATTCTAATAAATTGCCAAGATTTTTTAGTGGCCATTTTGTGCAACTCAGTTAAGTTTTTGGAACTGGTTTCTGGTGTCTTCTGTGTTCTTGCAGTTCAATAAAATTATGTTTGGTGGTTAGTTGTTACTGACAGGGTTCACAGTATGGTGGGATGGCTTTGTTTAGAATGTAGCCATGTGTAGCCTTAGTGTGTCCAATTATTAGTCTGCTGAGTATTATTTGTTCTTTTTTATTTAATTTGACTGTGGCGTGGTTTGTATAGAAGTCGTCGGTTAGATCACGCATTTTTTCCATTGTCCTAATACTTATGGATGGACATGTACTTATTTATGGTGGTTTATCAAATTTAGAGGAGAACTAATATACCCAGAGCACTAATTTTATTTTTGTTAGTAAATTAACTTTTTGTATTTACTTTATTTGTAAATTTACTTTTGTATTTACTTATCTTTCGAATTTATGAATTACGACCATAGCGTTCTATCGCATCCGGGATAAGTGGCTTCGTAGTTAAAATTAATTTTATTTGGCAGGCACAAATTTTTCTGCAGATGTGTATAATAATACAAGCAGATCCCGATTTAATGGAAATGTAAGTATAATTACATCGAGCAACGTGAATCATGCTGCACACCCAACATCTCCGTTAATTAATAATACCGAAAAAAGAGTTCTTTTAATTATACTCATAAACATTTGAGTAATGTTGGTCGTTAATTAAGGTATACATAAAAAGACATGTAGGATGAAAGCACTTGGATACTTTTAAAGAGCAAGAAATATAGTTTTTCACCATCCGTCGGATATTCTAGTTAAGCGAAACGCCGGCTGATTTGTGTAATCGACGATGAAGGTAAAGTTTAAACATTTGACATACTCGTGCGAAGATCTAATGATTAAGTATGTAATAACGTGGTTCACAGTAAATGGTATTTTATTTAACAAATACTACAGGGTTGCAAAAACTAGGAACCTTGAGTTTAGTTCTTTTTTGCACTTGAATTTTCATTTTCATTGCAATTCACGAAATGTCAAGGAACTGAATTTATAACTTTGACTGTACTTTATTTTTTATTAATAATAATCTATTGTATGGACGGTATTTTGTTTAATTTTATTATTGCATGATTGGGATATTTTGAAAAAAAGAAACACAAGGAAAATAAATAAATAAATTACAGATTAGAATGTGAGAAAGTAGCATTCAAAAGAGCAAGAATATAAACACAAATACAAAAGTCATGAAAATAAATATTAAAAAAAAAATTATGTTAAAGCCTCTATGGAGGTGTATACATATAACCAAAGGAAATTTATAGCGTGTTTAATTAAACGAGAATTGACCTTGGAGGGCCTAATTAAGGTCTCCACACGATAGAGCAGTTTATTAAGACAGCCATTTAATTCTATGTAAATAAGTTAAATACAAATAACGTTACTGTTATTTACATTCATAAAAGTACTAAAAAGTAAATATACAAAAATTATGTTAAAGCACATATGGCAATATGAATAACTAAACGGGATTTATAACATGTTTAATTAAACGAGAGGCAACCTCAAAAAATGTAATTGAATCGCGTATTAATTAAAAAGACCATATTTTGGGGAAAATTAAGTTATGCATATTTCTAATCATAAATGCCTAGCCTTGTTTAGTGTTACATGACCCAACAAACTACCAAATGTATTGTTTCATATCTCCTATCGATTTCGACTAAAAAAACCGAATAAATATTATTTTAAAGAAAATTAAGAAGTTTTTATTCTCTGATGTAAAATTTCTAAAAATGGACATACGTGCTTTCAATAATAAATGCTTCCATTTCGGTCTCCCTACTATAGGGTAGCATAATGAAACGTGCATTAAATTCGATTTAAGTATGTCAAGTACGTATAAATAAAGTTTTTGACATTTATAGTTATAAGAGAAATGAAAACAGACAGACAAAAATTATGTTAAATCCCATATGGCAGTGTGACTAACTAAACGAGATTTATAGCGTATTTAACTGTGAAAATTGCTCCGTAATAAATTTCCTGACTGCAGTGGCTCGTGTTGAAAAAAAAGTACAAATCCAATGATGTTATTTTAATTATTCAAAATGAATGAACAAAGTTTAACCATAGTTAGGCATATATGAACGTTCATCTGGGTTAGCATAATCGTGTTTAAATTGGAACAACACTATAAAATCAATGGCGTTGATGATACACGAAAACTGACACTATTTTTTCAAATATCTCAAAATGTGGTTTTTGGACTTGTACTGTTCTTCAACTCACCGATTCAATTGTACACAGTAATAAATAAACGAAAAGAGACTTAAAAAATATAGATACATAGGTATGTAACTTCCAAGTCACATGGCGTTATAGAGGGTGTACTAAAGGAGAAGGAATCTGGAAGGTTCTAACGTTGATGTTCCCAAAACAACGTCATAAATTCGCCTGAAATGTTCGAAAAACCGAACGCAGAGATTCTATTCGGTTGGTGCAAAAGCAATTGCGGTTTTTGTTATTTTAAACTTCGATGCTTATTATGAGATAAACTTTTATATAACTATGTTCATGTAACACACCATTTCAAAGCATGAAATTCGCTCTACCGATGCATGCTAATGGCTTTATTTTTACTGTTTATTTTAGGCTGTCAAATTAAAGATGGAAACAATGCAAATTCGAGTTTAGTCGACTTTATTGTAAAACTTTGAAATAGGTTATGCAAGGTTTGCAGCGGAAACTGTTCGCAATTTCAACTAATTGTAAGCACTTCGGTTAGGGGAACGTCAACGAACGTACAGCTCAGTATTGGTTCCAAAAATTTCATAACGGAGAGAAGAGTCTTGAAGCTGTTTTCCACGCAAAACAACTCGATAGGTTACAGATGAATTCAAAGTTGTTCGACATTTGCACCAAATTGGAAAATCGGAAAAGCTCGACAAATAGGTGTACTGCTTTAAAGCAAGGACTTATACCGAAACGTAAAGTACCGGTATTTTTCGGTTGTACCTTCATAACCCTTATAGAAACGAAATACCGAAATACCGGTGTGACGTCATACCGCTATATGAAAATACCGGTATATTTACCTATATTTACCGGTATTATACTGGAATTTTTCGGTTGTACCTTCATAACCCTTATAGAAACGAAATACCGAAATACCAGTGTGACGTCATACCACTATATTTACCTATATTTACCGGTATTTCTTTCGGTTTTCTCATTTTATTAAAATGTTCAAAATATTTTTAGGCAGGTACTTAAGACCGGTATACCGAAACCGACAGTACATGATACCGAAACCAGAGTAATTAGCAGCATTTTTCAGGTAATATGTACATATAATATGTTCGCGAGTGAAAAAGAATATAATGTTACGATCGTAGGAACGTCGTCGATCTCATACGTCAAGTGTTGCAGCATCGATCGGTACCGCCTCTATTTCGACGATCGACAATCGAAACATTGTATTCTTTCTTGCGGCCACGCTACGGCTTTGCGATAAAGTAGATGTGGAATATAAAGAAATTATATTATATCTAAATTGCTGTCTAAATTATTTTGCTTAACACAATTAAAAATATCTGAAAAATAGCGTATTAAAAACAGTGTAAAAATATCAAAGGTAGAAATAATGGAATGCGAAACCGAAAAATTACCGGTGAATGTACACTAATGTACATACCAGTATTTTTATATAATAGTTTCAATTCTATAAGGGTTATTAAGGTATTACAGGAAAATCTTAGCCTACCATGTCACCAAAAGAAAAACCGAAATAAATACCGGTATTTATCGGTAATATATCGGTTTCGGTGCTATAACGGTTTCGGTATAGCTTTGTTGGCGCAATACCCTTTTCAAAATGATAGCGGTTTTAAGTCCCTGCCTCAAAGTTGATGTTTAAAAATCGCAATTACTTTTGCACCGACCCTGATACTATAGCAGAGAGATTTCGCGGAGCGTTCCATATTTTTCACCGTCAAGAAAGTGTAAATAGAATTTCGTGTTCTGTATTCATCGGCCGCTCTTTTATATTCCCGAGCGGTTTAAGGCCGTTCGTCCGCGGAGTAATACGCGGCGCACGTTTCACCTGGACGTGTCATGCTGCGAGGCTCGATGCAATTAATCGTCTTCGATCACGCTCATTAAATTTCTATATGCATGCCCGGGATCTCTAACGAAATCTTTCACTCAAGAAAGTGCGAGCGAAACCTCGATCGGCGGCTGTTGCATCCTGTTTCGTCAGCTCCTGTTATTTGCGATCATTCGAATGTGTACACGCAGATACGTATCGACCATTATTTCTTGCTTCGCATTGTAATTGGCGGAGGAGAGAAATGCAATTTAATCCTTCGCTTCGCCCGATGACAGCTTAGATACCCGCACGTTTGCCTACGCTACCTTGTATGAATCATTTGCGCTCAATCGACTGTGCAGGGTATTAGCGGGATTCAGATTTCGTATTAATACGTTTAGAAACAGTCACGCCCAAGTACGAGTGCACTGTAGAAATAATGCTTTTTATAGGTATTCTATTTTATACGCGTTCCACTTTCCTTCGCGCCGGTTGTTAAGGCAGCCGAAGGCTCGAGTTTATGACGCGTTGAACGCAACGCGGGAACGTTGCTATTTTTGGAGGTTCCCTGATGTGTAACGCAAGATGAGAATGGAATCAGTGTTTGGGCCGAGGATGTGGAGGCGGATGATGATTTTTGTTAGGAATTTTTTGTTAGATTATTCCTCTGTGGTTAATAGGAATTATAAACGTTATAAATTCATGCTGGAAGGTATAGTCTGGGTTTGGTGACTGGCCCTGGCGATCGTGACATGTCTCTTGGGTGCAGACCTTCTGGATCGTCGTGATACTTAGGCTTTGCAGATCTTTTAGATCGTTATGGTTTTCAGAGTTTGCAGATCTTCGACGTCGTCATGGTTTTTAGGGATTGCAGATTTTACACCTCATGGTTTTCAGGGTTTGCAGACCTTCTAGATCATGGTTTTTAGGGTTTGAATACTTTCGAGATCATCATGATTTCTAGGGTTTGCAGACCTCCTAGATCATAATGGTTTTTAGGGTTTGCAGCCCTTCTAGATCATTATGGTTTTCAGGGTTTGCAGACCTTCTCGATCCTCATGGATTTCAGGATTTGCGGGCCTTCTAGATCATCATGGTTTTCAAGGTTTGCAGACCTTCTAGACCATCATGATTTTCAGGGTTTCCAGACCTTGTAGATGATTTATTGCAACGTTTGCAGAATTTCTAAATTATTTATTGCAAGGTTTGCAGAACGTCTAAATTATTTATTGCAAGGTTTTCAGAACTTCTACATTATTTATTGCAAGGTTTGCAGAACTTATAAATTATTTATTGCAAGGTTTGCAGAACTTATAAATTATTTATTGCAAGGTTTGCAGAACTCCTAAACTATTTATTGCAAGGTTTGCAGAACTTCTAAATTATTTATTGCAAGGTTTGCAGAACTTCTAAATTATTCATTGCAAAGTTTGTAGAACGTCTAAATTATTTATTGCAAGGTTTTCAGAACTTCTAAATTATTTATTGCAAGGTTTGCAGAATTTCTAAATTATTTATTGCATGGTTTGCAGAATTTCTAAATTATTTATTACACAGTTTGCAGCATTTCTAAATTATTTATTGCAAGGTCTGCAGAACGTCTAAATTATTTATTGCAAGGTTTGCAGACTTCCTAGTTCATTTATTGCAAGGTTTGCAGCCCTTCTAGATTATTTATTGCAAGGTTTGCAGCCCTTCTAGATCATTTATTGCAAGGTTTACAGACCTTCTAGATCCTTTATTGCAAGGTTTCTAGGCCTCCTGGATCATAATTTTCAGGATGGACAGGATTTGCAAAATCATAATAGACAGTTCTATAAATTCTGAATTGACCCAGCCTGCATCGTCTCGATTTCTGATACGCCCAACTAGTGACACGCTCTCTAAGCTGTTAAGTATTTAAGACATTCTATTAGACATTCTGTTTGAACAAGTACTCTATTAACCACATCTCTCACTTACGAATAGCAAATATAACAAACTTAACTGAACACAAGCTATTGAGAGCACCTTCGTGCAAATTATTAAACGCTAATCCAACAAACAAGAAGAAATTTCGGATTCATTGGGAAGTACATCTACACTACTAAATTACATTATATTGATTCTCGCGTAGGTCAACAGTGAAGCTTCTAAAATTGTAAAAAGTACCCATAAATATTTTAATACCATTTATTATATCTACAATTCACTTTTTGAGCGATTTGCTGTACATCTGGAGAGCATGTAACCTTCAAGAATATTCTTTTTTTAGCAATAGCAATAGATTACAGAATACCTCGTGGATATTTATTATTAAACACTCCTGAAACTATTGAGGGCCTACATGGTCGAACAGGTGCTTCACATTTTTTGGTTTCCTACCTGAAAATTTCCAAGTATTCGGTACGTAACACCTCACATAGTGCACTTATATGTAAGTATCACCCAGAATGTGGAAAGAAGTGGGATTCTCCTTACAAGGATATCGCATGGCACAGCACTTGATGGTGCTCATAGGTTAGTATGCCTCTTTCCTCCAGTCTACATACTCCAACGAATGAGTCAGCCACTTTACAACCAGTGTAAAATATTTCCTATGTAGAAGAATCGTACTTTTAACAGGTATTAATCAGAGTCTGAAACAGCGTACCCCTAAACAACAAATTAAGGGAGTATTCTCTTTTCTCGGCCTGTTTTGAGGGTATACTTTGGGAATTTTTTTTAAAAAAACTAAACGACATATTATTATGTAACTTTTGCTGATTTATTCACATACAATTATACTACAAAATGTCTTCATATCCCTTGGCAGTCAGAGGACCTTTCAGGGTGATAACAGGGCAGAAAACCACGATATGGCTGCCCATATCGTAACAAATCCTCCACCATGCTTGACTGTTGGAATTAGACAGTCTGGATCGTTGGCAATGTTTCCATTATTTTGTCCAACCGCTGTACATATGAGAATTTAGGGCAAATGATTGATAGGAAAATGGAAAAGCGATAGTTGTGAATGGATGGTATATAAAAGGTAATGTATTGATACGTTGGAATAAAGATGATAAAACAATAGCTCGTAATCGGTATGTTCTCACACAATGGACGATAATCCTTTGTCGCTCGCGATGAATGGGAGATGGCCATTCACATCGATGAAACACATAATCGTTTAGTCTGATGGCATCGATTTATGAATCCATATTATTACATTGACTGTCGCAGAGATCAACGATATCAGGCGCCTCATATTTTATTTAACGCTCGCTAAGCGGAGTTTGTTGCTTGTGAAAATGAGATTACAGAACCAGGTAGATGGCAGCCATTGATTGCGGGATGTAAATTAATGATTACGTTAACTTAACACGTCACGCGCGGTTCCCACGTCTACACAGGGTGAGCCGTTTAAAATAGGCCACCTAAAAAACTTCCTTAATTTTCATTATAAAAAAAATTCGAGGGAGAAGTTAAACAGTATAATTGATGGGTTCATAACAAAAGTAACCTTTGTCAATTTTTGTCTTTTTGTTTGGAGAGCAGAAAAATACCCTGGCATTTTTAATTTTTGTACAGTAAAGTTCAATCTTTTTTTCAACAGAATATTAATTATATTACACAATTTCTGTGGACGTTATGTGTAATTATATCGCAGAAGAACTGTATGTAATTAAATCATGAAGTTGTGAAGTTGTATTGTCATTGTAAACTCTGATAAGGGTTGTTTTTCTTGTGAACCCTTCGATTGTTTTTGTTGCATGAAAGTCTGGAGGTCAAGGTCATTCGAATTTCGTCTGAATTTTTTAAATGGAATTTTATAATTTATTCCATATTGCAATAGAAAGTTTTAAAATAAAAATAATGATCTGTGATACGAGATCATTCAACGTACTATTGCAAGTACAAAATACGAGTATATTTTGCAGGTAATAGTCTTTATTATAAAAGCGAAATTAAAAATTCCACTTCAGCCACATTTTTGGTCATGGCCTATAGTTCAGGTGCACACATTTTCAAGAAAATCGATTAATATTTTCCAAGGGAAATTTGCAAACATGTAGCAATTTTTATCATATTGTTTAATCAGATTGACTTTTGCAAAAATTCTTTATGTAGATAGATTCAATAGTCAAAAGCACATAATTCACCAATTTACAGTTTTGTTCTAAAAGGAACAGCTTCCTAGATATTTCGCAAAATATGTTTTGCACCCTCAACTTTAAGGGCTATTTTCACCCCCTAGATATGAAACTTTACCGCTACAAAAAATACGTGTTAAATATTTTTTCGAGTACTATATCATATCCATGTCTTATCAAAATCAAGAGGGGACACTTGGTTAACATTCCTTGTCACTTAAATACATTATATGCACAGGGTGAGGCACGTGGAGCGTGACAAAGTAATATTATCGAAAATATTGGTTATATGAAAAAAAGTTATTAGGAAAAATTGAAGTATTTTAGAGGGCACATTTTTACGCGTAATTTAATTTTTTGTCTGTGAAAATGTCAAGGATATTTATGGTTATCACCTTTTTGTAATTGGAACTATATATTTTTTAATATACATATGTAAGTATAGTACAAATAGTCATAGTCATTCAAAGTCAATCAGAGGGAAAATAAATCCTGCTCTTCGGCCTCAGAATTCGAAAAATATCAGACTATTTGGAAAATTTTGTCGGATCTTTTAGAAAATTTTTTATCATCAAAATTATTTATCATGAATTTATTTATTATAAAAATCTTTTCTTAATTTTCTACTTATTGTCCATGATTTGCAATGACTATATTCCATACGTCGGATTGCCTCTTCATATCTTTTGAAACAATAATAAAAAATAATTGAAAACATCCAGCAGAAAAACAGAATAGCAGTTTCCGATGAACGTAATAAATACTCTGGTAATTGCTTAATTAAGAATTCGTAGTTCCATTTAGCGCGAACTTTGAGATCATAAATTTTTCGACTTCTCGAAACTGTCTAAAATCGCAGTAATAATTGAAACTCGTAGTGAACAATACGGAATGTTAAATCGTACGTTCCGTGACACGGAATTAATTGCACCCGTTCGTTCCCGATCGTTTTCATTATCTCGTTACGCTCACTGAATGCAGTAGACCTAATTTGGCACGGTCATTTTCCCTTTCGTACGTTGTTTTCGCCTTTTCGCTTACCAAAATAATGCGTGTCGTCCAGTTACTTCCTCGTTCGCAAACATGAAATCATATCATTAATAAATGTATATAAAAATGTCCAGGTAAAGCAGAAAAGATCAGTTCAAGTAGACTGACAATGAATTTAGTAATATGCTGTCTGAAACAATTTTTTTACATAAAAACTTCATCTTGATTATCACGCTGGTATTTGATTTAGCAATCGATTGACACTGACTAGACATATTTTACGCTCTGTTTCTATTGTTACAAAACGTATTTGCATCACAACATGTCTCCCTCCATGCTATGCAAGTTTTGTATACATCATGTTTACATATTTTCAAAAATAATGAAAATATTTGAGGTGGACAATGCTATTGCTCCACTCTGTAGACAAACTCGTTTGTTCTTCATAGTGGATGATACAATCCAAAAGGATAATACCTAGACTGCGGATTTTTATGAAAATATACATTTTTAGACTTCAATATTACCTGTGATAATACAGTCAAATAAATAAAACTTCAAGAAGACCGCATTTGCTCCTTGAAATATTAAAAATATGTCATTTTTGTTTTGTTATGTTATTAAATGTCCACCATTCATCAGTTTGGATATATTAAATTGCATAAACATACGCAGTCTAATAATAACATTGTTTGAAAATAAGAAGTAGAAAATATAGACTGAATTTATTTTACTCAGTGTTTCGTTTTGGGAAAAATTAATTTGAATTCGTCCATTGATCATATATTTGACAACACTATACGACTATAGTGTAAGACACTTAATACAGCTATAAAAAGCTTCCTTGCAAGAAGGAATATTCTTTTTCTTCATCTGCAAATTTATTATTTGCTTCAACAGTGATGTCATTCAGTATGAGACTACACGTTGAACTTTTAACGATCTTGTTACCTTATAAGATTGTTACAATGCACAGTCAAGTGTGGAGACCATTGTAGTATTCCCGAACAATCGTTGCAAGATTGAAATCATTCCTTTTTAACAAATTTCTCTCATGCGTTCTGCCCTGCTGACACTTTAAACTTCTCCAAACTTGGGTCTACATTTCGTAATAATTCGAACAATAGATTACGAAATAAGCATGGAAAAGTAGCCCAATGAATTCGTGTAAGACAGGTTTTAAAAATTATGTTTCTGGAAGCGAAAGCTGCGTGTAATAAAAATTTTTTTAATGTTGAATCAGCCTACTCTGAAATATTCTGCAAAAGAAACGTGAAAATGTGGAGAGTTCATTTACTATATTTTCTACAGTGAAAACTATATTTACATAAATGTATCTGGAATGTAATCTAATTAAATCGTTACCAGGTCTTAGAAAAATCTGAGCAGAATTATTACTGTACTATTAGAAGAAGATAAAAACTGAAGAACCAAATAATTAAATATTTTTTCGTACACAGTTCATATTAAAAATTGCAAAGTACGGAATGTCTGACCAGCCATAGCAGTTTTCACTGTGGCGTTCAACGTGTTAGTTTTTAATTAAATTCGCACCATGCTCTATCATATTTTACTTGTCATTTATTTCGTTTCATAAACGTACATTTGCATTTAAAAAAGTAACTATAAAAATAAAAATAACACTTGCAGAAAATATAAGGTAACGGTTGCGTGGACCACCCTGTACATTCCGGAATGAATTTCAGATAGACTTTTTTGTAAAAAAAGAGGTACGCATGTGTTCTTCAGCTTTCTGTGCCGTACTCACTGCACCTGTGTCGAGTTTTTCTTTAATAACACGAACAATTTTACGTTCTTCCCGCGAGAATAATTTTCGAGGTCGGCAATTTCGCTGTTTATTTCACAAGCATCTCGTATCTTTACAATTTCACAATACCATGCACTGTTGAATGGCTTCTCTTTACAACTCTTTCAATATATATATATATATATATATATATATATATATATATATATATATATATATATATTGACGTACGTATATATATATATATATATATATATACGTACGATTTTCAATTTATAACAATTTATTTAAAAATTATTCATTCATCTATCCCCTTTACATCAATTTACAACTATGATTTTCTACTTCGACAGAATACTGTTTTCTTACGAATTTTGAATTATAATAGGTCCTCCATTATCTGCACTATAATTCATAACAGCACGACTCGCATCGCAGCTAAATTTCGCATGAAAATGATAAGTATATTTTAGAATATAAAATACAGAGTAGTGCAAAATTATGTACAAAATTGTCAATAATGACATTTCCAGTTTGGAACTGACATGGGATGACCAATTTCTGAATGATCGGTGTTCTGCTAATCGATTTTCTATTGTATTACTGGGCGCCACATTGTTGGAACTATAAACTTTATTATATATAATTAACTATTTAAGCTTGTGGATTTAATTGTGTCTACACACGATGGAGTGTGCTTTTGTATATACTTTTGCAAGTATATGATTACCTTGTATTTGCGTTTTTCTCTTCTTCTATCTCCACTTCCTGATTGGCTTTTATTCTGATTTGTTAAAAAAGACCACATGTAATCATTCTGAGTGTACATTGTTAAATGAATCTGTTAACTAAGAAATAATCGTTCCATAACAACACACAGACGTTAATTACATTTTCTTTCTACGTACTTAATATATAATGTATAATCAGGTATACATGAATGTGCTTTTTACTGTAATTGATTTCTATCCATATTTTCTTCTCAACGTTTTTGTTATGTGATTGCAGGTGTACCGACTGACGCATATATACTACGGTGCATTAATTTCATACTTTCCGATTTCACTGAACGGTGAGCACGTTTAATAGCTATTTATCCTCTGTATTCTGGCGAGTACTGCTTATAACGACACTTAATGCTTCAAGAATATCCAAATACTGAATTACTTGCTCATTACAGAAGCGTGCATTTTTTGCAGAATAATTCAACGACTCTACTGAGGAGTTTATGTTTATTTAACTCGTTTAACAGGCGCTGGTTGATTATATCGAAAATGTACAGGGTACTCCGGAAGTATGGGTCTGGAGTAAACTGGCTAATAGAGCATAGAAAAACAAATACAAAAATGTTAATAAAAATACAATCGTGAATTAATAGTTCCGGGGATATTTAGTTTTTTATTTTGTTTTTTATAGTATTAACGGATATTAAAATAGGATATTGGAAGCAAGAGAAATACAAATCGCAGTGCAATGAAAATGGTAACATGTAGATTGATTTATGAATCTACCCCTATAGGGTGAGTCAGTAGACACTGTCATGTAAAATAACTTTTGTCTCATTAATGATAGAAAAAGATTGTGAAACGGAATATGTTTGAAGAGCTTCATATGATATCAAAATTTTAATTCCTTGTGCAGGTCGTACTTTGGAAAATTTGATCAAGATGACCTTAAAATTTTCAAACTGCATTATGCACTATGGATTAATGAATAGTTAGAACTCGATACACTGATTAAAAAATGTTTGACAAACACTAGTCGAAAAATCTAAAATTCAATAACATAGTAAGAATATAATTCTTTCAAATTTTTTTTCAATGAAAATTACGTTTGTTTAAACCTATTTTTTTATATTTTTTTCATATTAAGAAGTGCATACTTGAATCTAAAAGTTGCAGAAATTTAATTAAAAAGTAACGAAAACACAGTGATTTCCATGAGACAGGTGTTGCAAGGTAGAGTTTTGTGGGATCAGGTGTAACTGTTCTACCGATTGATTAAAGCAAGTTTAGTTAACAATTTTTTTATACAAACTGCGACATCACGTTTACCATGATTTACCACCAAGATTAAAAATCAGTGAGTTAGTGTACTTTTTTAAACATTTACAGTGATTCCCAAAAATGATCAAATTCGCAGGTTATTTGAATTCTCTTTTATTTAACATTTGTTTAGGGTGTTAACATTTGAATTAAGATTATAATAGCTGCAAAAAAATTACATTTCTCATACTTCTCCACAAATTATACTTACTTCATTGCGCCTAAATTTGGGAAGAAAGTTAATTATGGAAATATTTCATCAATTCGGTGATTCACTGTAATAAATATCTTGTATGATTTTGAATCATTTTGAGACATAGAATAATTTTCCTAGTCTACTAAGAGTTTAGGCTCACCCTGTATATACTACAATCTCGTATCTACAAATTGTATACATGCAGACAATTTCTATATCATTGTTTACACGATGAGAGATCGAGGAAATGTTATTGAGTAAAAAATAATAATTGCTGAAGTAATAACAAAACAGGAAACAGATAAGCGGAAGTGCGTGTTAAGACGCGGATATCGTGATCTCTCGACGGAATATCTCGAGCCTAAAGTTACATCGGATAACTGATAATAGAGAGGGTACTTTTAATTATCTGCATGCACATTGTTTTAATTAACTTTCTATGCGGAGATAACTATCGTTCAAATAGCTTCATCAGGATAGAAGCACTCGATAAAAACTGCAAGTACATTCCCTTTACACCACTTGTAACAATTTAGATCTTCCCATAAGATAATAAATGAAGGGTAAGAAGAAAAGTAAGGAATGTCCATTTTCAATATACAATCTTCAATTTGAAAAAAAAATTAAAATAATGTAAAACAATGATTTCCATACTTATTATTCCCCTGCTACTTTTTTATGCAGAACGTCCCGAAGAAATGACTCACATAACAAAAATATGCATACATAATTCAAAGTTTCATGAACCACGAACAGATTAGATTAGTTTTGACGCAGATATTCGTTGAATTAATAAATAAAAAATAAGTACCACATAATAGTATAATATAACATTACCCTATAACAAAGAAAAGCATAATAACTAATTGTAAACAGTGCATTGCACTATAATAATCCTAGAAAAGCTAACTCTGATAAGGTTTATCTGCTCTGCTGTGACAGGTCTCAATTAGAAGAGCTTGGAGCAGTCGGTTAGGCGTTAGGTTGCTACACAATGTTCTGTTTGCATTAAATATCCTGCAAACTACTGACCATCTACTCCTGAAAGCATATTTGGAGAGATTCATAATAACATGACCTATCCACATGCAAAAGCTCATTAAAATCTGAAACGACCACCTCGGTAACTTTCCTTCTGAGGGTGATAGAAACAGTTTCCTGATTCATATTCAACGCACAAAAATCTATAAAAGGACGCCTATGTTGAATGCTAAAAGTCCAATAAACAATTTAAACTTTGCTGAACAGTATTACCGCCGATATTCCCACGACTGTCGCGCCCCAATGGCTGACTTAATCCGAGCACTGCTGCGAACAATTTGCATGCACTCCGAGGATCCCATGTTCTGCTTTCACTTTTCCATAATAGTCGGCTCCTGTTTATATTATTTCACCAGGACAAGGACTGTTTTATATCGCACATTACGGTGAAAGTATCTAATTTCGAAGAAAAATTCCGGTAGCCTGCCCCGTGACTCCACGCAGGTCTACCCGTCAAGTGAACACCACGTTGCCCGTTCGCAGCATAATCAACACACTCTCGCATAATTAACCCTTTGACTACTGTAGAACGTCTGTGAGACCGCTCCAAATTTTCATTCATCCCTATTTCCCTTCCTGCGTGACTCATCATCTTCTCACGCCGCGTACCTTTCAATCGGAGTCTAATGTTCCATCAGGCTTGGGTCTCTTTATTATTAATATGCAAAGCAGGAACAATTGGACTTGATCTTTATTTGGCACTTGTAGCATTAGCTGTCTGTGAGACCTATAGTAGTCGCGTATGTTTCAACGTCTACCTTAGTTAAGGGTTAACCCTCTTAGTACCCCAGAACCAATACATCGGCTTCTCATTTTTTTCAAATTGTTTTTACCATTGGTTACAAGCTTTAATTTATGAAAAATAATTTTTTCCTTTACCTTATGTAAAACTACATACATTTTACAATAAAATACAAAAAAAGAGTGCAGCTATCTTTATTTTTCAGAAAAATATGTTAATTTTAATAAATGTCTTATAAAATGCATATTTTCCAAGGTACTTCTGGGCGGTACATAAAAACCTGTAAGGTACTAGAAGGTTTATTTATTAGGTGGAATTGTCATTGGTGAGATTGTATACTTTATTTTGCACCACTTTGTATTTTTATATTCTAAACCGAAAGTAACAATTGTGTGAGAAACATAGGTACAATGTGAGCCATCTGGTTACTGATCACAGTTCGAATAATCGAGGTTCCACTATAATCTGAAATTACACTCTTTTTAATTAATGATGTTAATAATCATTTATACCTCTTGCTTGTTCCATTAGATCTTTTTAAATACTTTACTACACGCGTAAATTTCAGCGACTATAGCAGTTAACACTTTGATGGCCGCAAAATATTTTGCAGACACTAACTGTTTTTGCCCAATTTGTACAAAAATGTTTAAATAACGTAACATGTTACAATACTTTCTTTACATAGAATATTACCCAGTTTCTACCTTATTAATATTTCAATAATTTATTTGTCGTCAGTCACAGTTATGCTCATTCCTTCTGTCGCCCATTGAGAATCATCCAATTCTTTTCTATAACAGCTGCAGAATCCCTTTTGCGTGAGGCCGCCCGTGGAAATGTTCTATCTCGAACAAGACATCGAACGTTCCTCGTTATTGTTACAACGAAGATTTCGTGGCTAACCCGTGTAAAGTCTTGAGAAACACGCGCTTTTCAAACGTCTTGCGTCATACAATACACATATTCACGCTACGAGTGGCTGCGTTCATGTTTCAGCTGGTACAGGCATTGTTTGGCAGGTATTGGTAGCCGTGTGTACACAGGGAAGCACGTGAACGAAAGAGAAGTTTTCCCAGGGACTCGTGAAAACCTGTGAGATAGAAAGCAGGGAAAGGAATTCCCATTGCGAATTTAATAATGGGTTTAGAATGTATGAAGTGTTTAGCCTGTGATGGTTCTAACTATTCTAGGGTCACACCCATGGATTTGCCTACAGGGTGCGGTTGAAAGTTATGAACAAACGAGCAGGGTGTTCCTTGTGAGTAGACTGTGGATGTTTATGCAAATATACATTTTCTGAGTTCAATATTATTTATTTTAATGGAGTTGTCGAAATGAAATCATGATATATCTATATTTTTCTCTTTAATTGATACAAAATGTATTTTTTATTTTACTTACTGTATAATTCTCCATTATTGTACATAAAAAGGGATTTTCCTGTATGTTGTAATAAATTCAATTAAATGTAATCAATTTTTGCCCGTACTAAATTGACTACTGCCTGCACTCAACTGGGAACAGTGATAAATAATCAGACAAATTGAGGAAGTTGTAATCAATTGCCCAAGTCGATACAAAATTTATTCAATAATTTTGATTTATTTGTACATGATGAATCGCCTCCTTTTCGATTGTCCCACGAATTAGTCAGAGAAGAAATGGGGAAGTTATCCATTACCTGTTGTCACTTTATTGTGACACTCGGATGATCGAACGTACACATTATGATTTAATATTTTCAAAGCTATTTATGATAATACGATTAAATAAAATGTCTGCTTTTATTATTTATCATTTAAACTTACCTTTTACTGCTTCATTGCGTCAGAATCCAGCAAGAAGACCTGGTATCATTCAATTTATTGCATCCACATAGCAGTAACAATAAATAAAACAGTTTTACTTAATAAATTTATGATCACTGTTTGTGGAATTTTCACTGAAAACTGTATAGTCATTGAATAAACAAAGTGTACATCTAACTGTAGCCACCTAAATATCTCCTTCATTTATAATGATACAAATAATATTTTATTTACAATTTGGGATTGAAATATAATAAATTTCATGTTTTATTTTTTGTTTTTGGAGAGTCAAAGATCAGTACAGGGTCATGCCATTATACATTTCTGAACGCATTTTAATGTTAGCTATTACTATAGCTGATATGTAAGGGAAGAAATATTTATTTATACGAAAAAAAACATCGACGACCTTGAAAACTCCGAAAAGGTTCACCTTTGGACAGAAATATTCTTTGCGAAGTATTCGTTCTTCGATACCAATTCAGTTGTATATAAAATATTTTTTGTATTATTATAACTGAAGGAGATATTTAGGTAGTACACCCTGTATATGGGGGTATTCTCCTTTCTCGTCCTGTTTTGACAGTATACTTTAAGAATTTTTATTTGAAAAACTAAATAACAAATCTTTATGAAACTTTACAAATTTATTCATACATATTTATACTATATTCACAAATTTTTGTACATTGTTATCATCTCAACTGTAGGAATTATTCACCAGGGAAGTAGACGGGTTGAACAAATTCTTCTCGGATGGCTCGCACGATAAGTGGCGTTGAAGTTATCTGGAATCAAAAACTCAGAAAAACTTTTAATTAGTATGAGCACGGTTAGCGCCTGAACTAAATTGCCCTGATTTTCCGTCTGGGGCCATTTAAAAGACAAAACGTACCCGTCTCTATTTATAGTCATACAGTATTTTATGATACAAATTCGCAACAAATTTGACCCACCTGTTGAAATAAATACAAAAGTCTCTTTATTGCTTAAAAATACAAAACGATACATTCAGTTTTGTCAATACCAAACATGCTGCCCTTAGTTGAAGCAACCGGCTCCACTAAATAGCTATGAATATATTACAAGATTAACTTCATACCAATTAAGATATCAGGTAAATTTTGTTTCAATATATTGACGATTATTTCAAAAATTTGTATTAACTATTGCAGGGACAAAAGGACTGGACATCTCAAGGTCACGTCCTCCTCTTAATTTTATTAAACATTCTTTACTACATGCTCCAGTATACGATGGCCATTATGCCCATCTTCTTTCTAATTTTCAAAATGAAAACTTTCAAAGCAGAACTTCGCATGTTTTTTTTTTTAATGGCTTAGTGTCGTATCGACGTCTGGGTCATTAGCGACATGAGCTAGCAGTTGACGTTGCTTAGACAGAATTGTATACAGGTGTACTTTGGATTGTGCTCTGTAAGAAGTTTCTCAACATTAAATATGAACGAGTATATTATAGTATGTGTCGTGTAAATCGTATTTGTGTTTCTCTTTCATCCATACATTCGTTTGCATGCAATTAAAATGGAAAAGAGGAGAATTTATACAGCAGATGAGGAAACGACCTTGAACGGCCTAATTTGAAAGTCCCCTTTCTACGTGCATCGGCTGTCAATTTGAAATGCTATTTCCATTTTCCGTTCCCACGCTGCGGCGATGCGAACTATGAGGTTAGTGCTCTAACAGTATACAATATTGTTTGTGGAAACATACTCCAAGTGTTGTACACCATAATGAGGATATAACACTTTCTCATTAAAGAGGAACATTAGTAATTTCCAATTTGCTATATTTTTTGTCTTTTACGAGTTCGATTTGAAAAACAAATTACCCTGAAAACCGTAGAAGAATATAATCTGCTTCGAAATAGTATTATGCGAATGCAAGACTCTTTTGACATTATTTTTTAAAATTCATAGTTGGATGTACGCCCTCGCCCAAAAATATTAGGACACCTGGTGATCTCACGCAAAAGGTGATAGTTGACTCAGATTATAGAATTTTCGCTATATCATCATGTTAACAAAAACATATATTCACTATTTATTGCATTTGAATTATTAAAAATAAGTTGAATTATGACTTGTGGGATAATTTACAAAATGCATGGAACATGTGGAAGGATATATATGTATATTCAATTGATATTTGATGCAATATACTCTTTGTATCTTTCATTTTTTTGTTCCATATTCCTTTGTCTATACAGGCTGATTGTGAGTCACATAACTTGTCCACCTGAATAACTTCTAAAATACGTGTCCTACAAAAAAGTGTTTCATAAGGAAATTGCACGATATTGAAGGAACATATCACTCATTTGCTGCAACAACGACACAACTCAAAAAGAAGGATTCCAGGAAAAACGAGTTTGAATGTTGCATGAACATGAACGTCTGTTTTTATTCTACAGTGTTCAACTTGAAACAAAATATTAAAATCATGCGAAACAATTATTTCTATGCTTATTTCTCCCCTGCTGCTTAGTCAGAGTATAACTTCATCTTCTAAACAGTACGGTTCAACTACTTGAACCTTGTCCCTTTCCTGGTGGACTAAAGTATTAAAAATTGATTTCCTCGACAAATCTGTTCTGTGACATTCCTTGTTTCTACCCCTTACCCTTCAGTTACACCAGCTCATAATCAATCATTTCCTCAACAAATCTGTTCCGTGACATTCCTTGTTTCTACCCCTTACCCTTCAGTTACACCAGCTCATAATCACTCTACAAAATTCTAAATAGAAACCTGTTACCCTCCAGCAGCTACGCCTAAGTTTCACCCAGTAATCCAGTCCCACGCCGACGTTATCGTGGGCAATGAATACGTAACGATCGTAAGTCTATTACGTTGACTGTGATACAACTTGGTGACATTTCGTCGTTTTATTTCCAAACGGCGCTAGCCGTGTGAAAACCTGCAAATCCGAGCAGCAAGTAATCGACAATTAATGCGTGGACCTAACTAACCGCTGCACGCAAGTGGAAAGCGAAAGGCCGGGCGAAACAGAGCATAACCCTTTCGTGAGATCGTGAATACGATTCGTTGAAAACCGGCCCCTGGATGTTATCGCGGCGATACCGCTTTTCTAAACGGCTCCCGGATAGCCGCCTTTCGAATTCGAGATTCCGCTCGAAATATTTTCCTCTGCCGCGGCCACCTTGCGAAAAGTTATCGCTTCCTGCTCAGATTCCCCGCGATAGAAATCCGCCCGTCTGTCTATAAAAAATTGTACGGCTTTATTTTAACCTTTGCCTCGCGTACAGGCCGCGAGGGCTGAGAGAATAGAGAAGGAAGCTCGTCGCTGAATATATTTTCGAGACCAGAAGCTCCGACTGAAGGTATTGTCATAGTTTCAGTGAAAATGAATCTCCCTATTGAAATTCTTCTTCTGTGCGCGCAGAATAATAACTTGACGGCGAGCTTTGAATCCGCCTCCCCTACACTCGTTACTCGTTGAAGAAAGATGCGTTTTGTGCTGCCAGAATACCGTACCTTTTCGATATGCAACGAGTACAATGATTTTCAACGATGTTTTAACCGGTCTGGAAGGGAATTCGATGCGGAGAATATTGACCATTAGCGATAACGCGAGAGCTTGGAATTTGATTTCGAATGCGATTGAAACGAGCGAGTGATTTGAGATATTTCAAATGGGGAACGATGCTGTTGGATTTCATTTACACGCTGAGTGCTGCAGCGAAAAGAGTCGTAAACATCGAGATACATTATCGATAACAACCTCTTTTTAATATGGAATTTTTAATACAGGCAGAATTATGTAAATAATTTTTTATATAATTAATAATGTGAATAATAGAGAAGAAGAATAAATAACTACTCTCTTGTATACTAGTGTTTTCACATTATTGTAGGAACGTAAGGTTTTTTTAGAAGTTTGTAGGAATGAATAGTTGTTACAGTAAATGAAATTTGAGGTGTCATCCTCCTAGGAGAGTCTGTAATTATTTAATTATAGTAGGATCTCGATTATCCGAACTGTAATTAATAACAGAGTGACTCACACTGTAACTAGATTTTTCATAAAAGTGATAATTCTATTTTCGAATGCAAAATATATAAGAGTACAAAATTAATTACATATTTTTACTAGTGATAATTGTAGCTCGTTATTGACATAGAATCACCCAAGTTCGGATAATCGAGGTTGTAATCAGATACAGTAGGACCTCGATTATCCAAACTGTAATTAATAACAGAGTGACTCACACTGTAAGTAGATTTAGCATGAAAATGATAATTCTACTTTCGAATACAAAATATATCATGGTAGAAAATGAAGTACAGTAGGACCTCGATTATCCGTACTGTAATTACTAAGAAGATGACTCACATTCTAACTGTATTCCGCGCACAAATTTTAATTTTGTGTTAGAATGTAAAATACATAGTGACATGACATTAAGTACACAGTATCGCTAATGATAATTTTAACTTGTAATTGACATAAAGTGATCAATTTTAAGATGATCGATGTTCATATAATCGACGTTCTACTGTACATATTGTCATTAGTAATAATTTTAGCTCATTATTGGGACATATGACCCAAGTTCGGATAATCGAGGTTCTACTCATGTACAGTAGAACCTCGATTATCCGAACTGTAATTAATAGACTGCGGATCTTCATGCAATTTAACATATCCAGGTATATAAAATACATTATCTGAAGTAAATAATATAAATAAAGTGTGTACGTCTGATACCTGCTCAAAACAAACCTAATCACGTCAATGTCCTATTTGTTTATCTGCATTCAATGTAAAAATATTAAGGAATAAAAATCTATATTTGCATAAATTTCCGCAGTCTAGTAATTAATAACAGAGTGACGCACACTGTAAGTAGATTTTCCATAAAAATGATACCTCTGTTTTCGAATGCAAAATATAGAATGGTACGAAATTAAGTACATATTGTTATTAATAATAATTTGATCTCCTTATTGACATAGGATGACCCAAGTTCACATAATCTAAGTTCTACTGTACTTGTAACTTCTATTGAATGTTGTTATTAAAAATGAAAAGTCTTATGGGCCACCTTTTCAATTATTAATTTCGATAAAAGGCTCAAGTGTTTCCTTTAATACTGTTTGGCGCGAATGTTACGGTAGAGAATGTTCCAGTGAGAGGTGCAGAGACTGTTTAAGAGTCCTTCGTTACGATTAAACGTGTGGTGAACTCATTAAACTTACAGCTAGCTGGTGGTACTTTTTTTTAACGAGTCTCTCATGTATTTTCATACCTTCGCAGACTTTCACTGTTTGTCTTGAAACTTACAAACGATTCTTTTTCATTTATACTCTGTTACTATCTGTTTTTGTGAACAGAAATCAACAAGATTAGCTAAAAGGAATAATATAGAATTTATAATCAATTCTTCTTTATAAATTTATTATCCAAATACTCGAAATCCAAATTATTTCGTTATTGGTCATTTTTTAGATCGAAGCGAAACGGCTAGAATACTGAGTTTCTAGAGATCGAAACATAGTTGAATCTCGATTATAAGATCTAATTGGAGATGCGTTGTGGAGGTAATCGCAGGATATTTGCAATTCATTTCAGGATAATTGATAGGCTAAGCTTTTACAGAACAGTAATTCAGATAAACTACGTCTCAGGAATTTTAGTTCATTCACAAAGTTTCAAACGAACCTGAAATAAATTATGAGACATAAACAGATGCAATATTGCCTCCTACGGTATTTTATGAAATAAAACGTGCAGTTAACGATCGATTGCAAAATTTTATTTCCACTCAGAAAATCATAAGATCTTTCGTCAATATATCCCTCATATTAATTTTAGAAGTTTGCAATTTTAGAGCGCTGAAACAATCGACCAATCAACACCACACAGACTATTATAATTAAATATTAAATTTAACACACTGTTCCATCACGGAAAATTTCAGCACATGCAGCACGGTATTTCCTGAAATTTTCCGGGCTAACCAAGGGGTTAAATAAGGATTAAAGGGTTAACCAAGAACATAATAGAACAAATCAAAGCTAAGGAAAGAGAACGTTCAGGCTAGAACATTTTCGAATTAGAGTGCATTAGAATAATGGAGTTGTCAGTGCAGCAACTTTTACGACCTGAAAAGTGGGTAGTTGGTTAATTGAACCTTTAAGTTAAATTAAATTGGGGCCGTAGCGGCCCTGTGCAACTTCAAACTAATAATTGTTCAACGTGTGTTGATATAATTACTTAAAGATTTATGTAATCTTCTATTAACTCATTATGTTTCTAATACTGTAAGGAAAATTGATTTTTAATTTTGTGTATTCGTTAAAAATTAAACAATTATTAGTTTGAAGTTGCACAGGGCCGCTACGGCCCCAATAATCCACTTAAGGGTTAAAATCCCCACATTTCGGTCTGTAATTCAAATCGTGCGCGCATTTGTACGGCGGTACCGGAAGTCGGTCCGAAAGTTGCCTAGCGGTTGCTCTGTCCCCTGGAGACAAGGAAATGTTTGTAATTAATTCAACTGGAATCTGCGTGAAATTTAAATGCACCTGCACTATTGATTTTCTGATTCACCGGCAATTTTGGCTGCGCAGGTGGCAGCACCTGAGGATCCCATAATCTCAGGGCAAGCGCAAACGTCCTGCTCCGAGTTTCCTTCGAATATCCAAGACACTAATTAACACTAATTCGCTGATAATAAACAGAAAATTCTTTAAAGGATACTGCATTAAAATATAATGAAAATAATAGTAGTTTCAGCGTTAAATTGGACTTTTTCTCCGGCTCTCCTGATACTTTCAAAAACAGTGTTCATAGATCGCTAGGTCATTTTATGAACACTGAAATTGCATTAATTGAGCGTTTCACTATTACTGTATCAGATCTAAAATGAGTTGTTAATCTATACTGTAACAGTCTTTTTCATGTATTATGTATACTACCTGCCTCTGCACTTTCAATTATTGTACAAAAAGGAATTTTCCCTTACACTGAAATAAATTAAAATTAAATTAAATAATGCTCGTACAGCTATTAACCTTGTTACTTGCGTCCAATTTATGCCTATGCTAGCGGTTAGGCATTTTAGAGATGGCTCGAAGACAAGTAGCCCGACACTAATTAGCTTTCTCGTAATTTATGACTGGACCGAGGATTCAGCTAGGACCTTGACACTGCATACTTGGACGAATGTTTAGGGTAAAGACGATAGCTTGTGACTATACAGGGTGTCCCGGGTGTTTGACGACAAACTGTACCAGTATGTTCTATGAATAGAAATAAGGAAAAAATGTTATACAAACGTAGGCTGATAAATGCTTTGTTAAAAACGTATAAGAAAAATATGAGATATCAGTCCATTGCTAATATCAGCCAGTGTATAATCAAATTTCGATATATTGATAATCGAACATCGAGATATCGATAATCGACTTTCGCGATATCGATAATCAAACTTCCAGATATCGATATTCGAACTTCGAGATTCAATAATCGAATTTCGATATATCGATTATACACTAGTTAATATTAGCAGTGGATTCATGTTTACAAACTTTGCAATGCGTAGTTTATAATGCATAATGGTACACGAGAATATCTCAGCGAAAATGTGCTGATAAGCAGAAATGCAATTTAGCAAACTTTAATTGTAATAACTTTTGAACTAACAGGTTCAGGGCATAAGTACCTTAGTACTTTTTTGTAGAGATTAAAAAGCTGCATCGAATAGTCCAGTCAAAACTATAGGATTCTGTTTAAAGAAAATATGGAATTGCATTTTTCAGGTGCACCAATGCATAAAAATGCATACAATTATTTCCAGGTTATACATCATTGGGTACCATCTAATTTTGACTCATAGCATTTTTATTCATCTCGGACCGTTTGTCCCAGCTGCGTGGGACACCCTGTATAAAAATGTAAATGCACACCCACAAATAATTTTATCCATAGAACAGCTTATCAAGCTCTGGACAGACTTTTGCACAGAACTAAGTTATTGGCAAAACTAAATAGCTTAAACGAAGATTGCCCCGATATCGATTCGAATATAGATGAACTATGAGACTGTGGAAGTGAATATATGTATACCGTCGAACAGCGAAAAAGAAAATGAGTCAACAGACGGTGAAGATGAAGATGAGAAATTTTGCCGTTTACCCAGGGGAAGAAAGAGAATGCTAGAATCTTCTTCCATATTTCGAAGATGAAAATGAAGTAAAAGACCAGGCGAACGGAATTGATATTGACAGAAATGTCTGGGCAAAATTAGAAGAAAACTCCAGGTCTGGAAGATTAGCAGTTCATAATGTTTTAAAAGAAGTCGCAGGACCTACGATCTACACTAGTCCTCAGGGAAGTATTTCCTTAATAGAAATGAAAAGTGTGCTAAAATTGATGGACCTAAAAAGGATCTAATCATAGGATGGGAAGCACAATGGTGCCTTTTGAGGAGAGGATCATGAGAGACAGAATGATCCATACCCCAAAACCATTATCGATTGAGTTTCCTAATTTTTATCCTGACCATCAGATTAAAATTTCTAACATACAAATAAAAATGGAGAAAATTAATTCGTAGAATTGTTAAATTCCGAATAATTACTAAATAATACAAAAGTACATTGAAGAATAACATCTTATAACTCCGAAACTAATAATACATGAACCCAGGTTCATTAACACATCTGGTCATCTAATTAATTTCTAACGCATAAATAAAAATGAAGAACGTTAATATGTTGAATTGTTGAACCCACATCTTTAATTACTATTGATATTTTTAAGAAAATTCATCGAATACTGAAAACAATTGCATCAGTGAAAAATTCTTGAATAAGCTCATTTGAAACATTTCATGGTACTACCAATAGAAAATTTTCTACTAATTCGCATGGGAAACACGAGGCGTTCATTAGCTAACAACTTCAACAGGAATGCGTATATTGATTCGGAGCCAGTTTTCCATTTTTACATGCCCCCGTGCGAAAGGTGTACCCCGGCTTACGTCACAGTTCACGCCTAGAAAATTAATGAGAGAAAGTAGAGTTATCGACGCCGCTAATTTTTCTTTCATAGTCACGCGCCCTTGACTATACTCGCGCTGAATTACTGATGCGTTTATAAAAATAGCAGCGTGGCACACAATGCATTTCTATTATTTTTCTAACAAACATAAACTTAGATGCAACGACAAAAAAACTCAAGAAGAAACTCAAACTTTATCTAACAATTTTTAGTTAATGTGTATTTTAGGGATATAATTTGCCGTCAACAAGTCAGATCTTATTTATTATTATAAATACACTTTTACTATAAAAAAGAGAGAATACACGGTCGGGTTGGGTTGGTGTGAAAATAATACTTTATTCATACTTTAACGGCTTGATTCAATTAATGTTGACAATAACTAGCGAATGCATTAACGATAATTCGCACATTAGTGTTAACATATCGATAATTAGAAACGAGTGCAATTTACGCTTAAAGTCTCATTTAAAAACGACGTAACTCATTGTTAGATAACCAGATACTTTCCATTAGTCACGTCACCGAACCCTGTTCCATCGAACAATAACTCGTTTGTTGTCCGTGTTTATTACCCTCGAATTTTCCTACGGACAATAAACTTCAAACGAGAGGTAACAAGCCTGATGACTGAAGTCATTTCACGTGCAGAACAAACTCCAGAAACGAGTTTCGTGCACTCGTTCACGTTTTGAAACCGAGCGAATGTTTACGACGATAACTGGAAATATCGGAAAATTATGATAAACGATCGTAAAAAAGAGAAATTCTTCCGGCTTTGCTAGGTCCGCTCTTAATGTGATTCAGAGATGACAAAATAGCACCGGAAACCGTGTGAGGAACTGCGATATGACGCTTTCTATGCTTCCTTTCCCTCCGTCGCTTGTTCCTGTTCACGTGCCCTGAAAATTGGGTGGGTCTCGCAGGGGGTGACTCATTCAAATGCTAACGTCTACCTGTCGCTTCGTAATTACGCAATTTTCAACCTGACATGCGCCATCCGGAAAAGTTCTGCTAACCGTCGAACATTTGTCTGTTGCAGAATACTTGCGTAAATGGTCCCATAGTCCGTCAGAATGCGGTCGACACTTATATTGAATTGTAAGTATATTGCAGAGAGCCCTGTGCAGCTTCATGCGAGATGGTTAATATTATTATGCAAATTCGTCAGGTGTCCTCGCAACGGGGCTCCTCGCTTCCATCGATGCCATCACCGTATCGATAGACCGTTCTGATAACAAACCTGTGAGTACAGTAAATAATAATGAAATGTGTTTGTTATAAATAATTATATGTTGCGAGTATAGAGTTCTTCGTTTGGTTTTATGCCTGCAAGTAAAAATAAATGAATGTTAAGGTGTCAGGTGTTCTGTTTAAAATTGTTCAAGAGGAATTTATTTTTCAGCTTTTGTGTAATTATATATGTTTCTTCGACCGTGTCATGGACATGGAATATATTTTTTAAAATTGATACAAGAATTGCTTCATCATTTTTAGAAATTTAGATTCATACCTTAGAGTCGCTTTAGTAATTAAGTTGACGTCTTAAATTTTAGAAAATAAAAGGAGAATGATTCTACATATATCTATGTTTATTATAATCGTTTTTATTGGGCTTTAATAATAATGTTGGCATAAGTATATTTAATGGCAAAAGGAATAGATATTTTGTTATTCACTTGATTCAAAAAATATGTTAATGCTATTTTAAATAGAGCACTAATATATTTGTTAATCCTTGGTTTTTATTAGTTGTTATAATCGATTAGGTATATTGTTTTGAATTAATATTCGTTTAATGCATTAAAAGTAATGTTATTACTACTACTTTGTCGACTATTTGACATCCATTGATAATTGTAATATATTTAGGTAAGTATTTAACATGGCTGTCCAATTGTGTCAGACAGTTCAGGTACCTTTCTAAGAATTCTAATCACAGTGCACAGAATTTGTTATCATAATTACTCATTTTGTATTTATTCTCGTGCATTCTATACCAAATCAATACTTGACCTGTAATTCTGAAACATCCTGTACATCTGAAGACTAAACTTCCTTATTTTGCACATATTTTCGTTTCTTTTTTAATTTTAAATGACATGTGCATTTACTGTCACAAACTATCATTTGCTACCACGCAATTGATTATTTACAATATTACCTCGTGAATCAAAAACTTGTAACAGTATTCACTTTTGGAATGTAGAACATTTTTCAAGAAATGCAATATGCAAATGTGTTTATAAAAATGATATTTAATTTGCATAATTCCTATTGGTAATTGAAGATTCCCTATTATTTTCCTCGTGTGATGAATGGGAATTTTTTCACGCCCTTAATTATTTTCCGATCTTGACGGGCAGTCGATTTCCTTTTTCTTCAAGTTCGATCGAATTTTCTATCTTTCTTATATTGTACAATTCTTCACACTTTTTTTTTTGGATATCCAATACTCCAAAGCTATTTATCAATTTGATGTATCGTCTGTTGCTTCTGCTCGAAACCATCCACTTCTGTAGTTTATGGTATATTAGAAATAAAGTACGTATTTTATACGAACTATATATGTATTTGAATAAGGTTTTGCTAACACGTGACTGCTACAGTGGCGTCTAAAATTTAATTAGAAATACAATCTTTGAATTACTAACACTTGTTAATTAATTAACACTTTGCCAGGTGTTCTTTGAAGTCAAGCATACAACAGAGTGTTTGATCCTTTTAGCTCGACCCTTCATGAAGAACTAACACTCTGCTTAAGATTATTAGAAGGAAAAACGAAAATGCTTAGAAAAGCGTAACGTCAACTTAATAATTTAAGCGACTGTAGGTACATATGTAATATATAATGCAATTGTTTAACCCTTTCAACTCCTATGTCACATATACAGGGCGATCCATTTTAATTTTGCTACACGAATATTTTCGAAACTATGAACGACATCTAGAAATATTTAAACAGAAACTACATGATTTTAAAAGGGACATAATACGTATCAATTTTTTGTGAAGGATATCTTCCCTTTCTTTTAATAGAACCATGTATTTTTTAACACCTGAAAAGATGTAGCTCTTCATTCTTTATAAAATAATCTTATAGTGTACACACCGAAAAGACTATTACTATAGGAGGTATTTTGATTCAAATGTTGCTGCATCTAAAGCCACGAATAGTATTTTGCAAAATCAAAATTAAAATATCGATCAAAGTAATACCACTCCGGCACAGACACTATAATACTTTTTTATAGAGAAGAAAAAGCTACATAGATTAGTGTATAACAAACTATATACTTTCATTTTAAAAAACGCTACATCTTCCCACCAAGAAACTATAGACACCACATTATGTCCCTCAAAATTACTCAACTGTTGAATAAAATATTTTTCGATATCACAAATAGTTTCGAAAATATTCACATTGAAATATAATAATGGGACACCTTGTATAACAATGTGCGTTAGGGTTAGAATACTTGGATAAACGCAAATCTGAAACACTGACAGGTGACACAGGTACGCAGAATGTATCAAACTTTTCTCAAAACCAATTTCGAATGCACTACAGTCATGCGCCGCATAATGACATTTCGTTCACCAACGGACTGCATAATATGTATGACGGTGGTCTTAGAAGATTATACAGTAGAACCTCGATTATCCGACCTATAATTGGTAACAAGATTAATCATATTTTATCTATCTTTCGCATAAAAAGATACTTTAGGTTTACAATATAAAAATACACGGTGGAATAAAATTAAGTACACAGTGTTACTGACGATAATTTTAGTTTATAGTTTACATGGAAGAGGAATTTTCAGATGACCAGTGTTCGGATAATCGAGGTTCTACCGTAATATATTTTTAGTACACCTTTTCTATGTTTAAATATATTGAAATTCACAAATATTTACCATTATCATACAATTATATTCAGTAAAGTAACATGATGTAGAAGTTTCTATCCTAGGAGCAATAAACTATACCATGTAGCCTACCTGTGCAGTAGTCTATACGATCCAAGTCTCTGTAAGTACACTCTACGATGTTTGCACAAAGGCAAAATCACCAAACTACACACTTCTCAAAATGTATCCTCGTCATTAAGCGACGCATGGCAGTATTAATAAAGTTAAAAGAAAATTGGAGTGTAAGGGTCGATTCACACCCAACCGTGCCGTGCCTCAGACTCCAATTGGCTACATACTGAACAATAACGGACACGACAAGATGACGTGTCAACTATTACCCACGTATAAAAAATACAGTAACCAATTCGGGACCAAGGCACAGCCTGAACACGGTCGTGACTGAATCAGCTCTAAAGGGTTAAAGTACACCAAAACTTACCTGTGACAAAAATGTCCGCTCTTGCAGCCACCTACGCGATCATCTATGATCGCAAACGGATGGCGGCCGCTGACCAATGGGTACGAGGAAACGATCGGAACGAACGTCTCTCCATCGAGCAGCCTTGAGAGAAACGCGGCGGTTCATCCGGTTCTCGGCAAACTCCAGGAGCACATGGCCACGTCGGAGAAGCTGAAGCCGCAACGGAAGAGCAAACCGTCTCCTCATCACGATTACAATCCGCCGAGCATACTCGGAAGTTTCACGGTTTTCGGGCACGCCGCCGCCAAGGCACGCGGCGAAGCTCAAACCCACAATCACGTGAATAAACACGTTGCCTCCGAAACGAGAGAGTATACATTCCTGATCCCGCCGCCAAAAGACGCCTACCGCTTCGAGTTGGACCACCATAGGAAACCAATTTTACGAGATAACACGGCGTATTTGCGGCAGCCTCAGTTCATCCCTCAGAACGTGCATCAGCCACCGGATCCAATAAAGGCGGCGACGTATTTTATCAAGGGTTACACCTCCACCACGAACTCCCCCTCCTCGCCGACAACCTCCTCAAAAAACAGGCATTACCCTGACGCCTACAACGTGCCGCCCCAGTTGCTCCCTCCGTCTCGGTACCAGGCAAAGCCTTTCGAGTCGCTCAAAATTTCCAACAACGTCAAACCCTACTTCCAACCACCCGGCACAGCGATCGCAGCTGATTTCGGCAAGGACAAACGGCTGACCGATCACGAGCACCGAGTCAATTATGACAGCTTCGAGGCTCAACCTCATAACGAGCAGATCATCAATCCCGCCAGCACGGGGAACTTTTTCAGCCAAGTGAACCACCCGCCTCATCCCTACAAGACTTCTTTCGAGAGGGACCCGGCGTTCCTGGTGCACGAGAGTCACGAGATCAGTTATATCACGCCTCCTTCGGTGTACAATGGATTCAATTTCAGGCCTTCCCTGCCCTACGAGACTCTGCTGCCTCCAGAAGTTTACACGTCGTCCACGCCGGCCCCGACCACCCCTCGAGGCCCAACGCAGAACAAGTATCAACAGTCCAACGACGTTCTGCGTGGCCACGATTATAAACGGCCGATTCAAAGCACGACGGCCAAGCAGCAGGACAATGCGGTGCTTGGCGAGGTTCTGCCAACTTCCGGCATTACGAACACCTATTATGTCTCCGAGCAGCAGGATCTAACGCCGCCGCCGCCCGCCTGGCCTTTGCCGAAGAATAAGTACACCGCCGACATCAACGAAGTTCTGCCGCGAGTTAATCCGCCGGCGAAATTTCACCAAGAGGTGATCGGTTCGAATCAAATCCCTCAGATCCCCAAGGTACACTTCGTTGGGCCTCAGGTTCAGCCGCCCCAGTACCAAAGCTCCGCGCTGCCGATCGATATACGTCCGCAGACTGCTCAGCCGGAATACGAAACGCCGGAAAGCATATCGCTGAAGCATTTCAACGAGCAGCAATATCTGCTGCAGCAACAGCTGCTGCAGAGAGACAGGGAGAGGCTGGCCGAGCAGGAGCGGCACCGGCAACAGGAGATCGAGAAACAGCAACAGGAGGAGCTGAAGAAACGGCAGGAGGAGCTGAGGCGGTTGTTGCAGCAGCAGAAGGAAGAGGACGAGGCCAGGCTGGCCGTGGAATCCGCGAAGAATCAGACGGAGCAACTTGCCAAAGTCGCGGATCAGCAGCCTCCCTATTCGATCCAATTGGCGGGATATGAGATTCCGAAGGTTACCACGGACGAAGCTGCGGTGATTACCGAACTGAGCCATCTTGGAGAGCAGCCAAAGATTCAACAGTCTCAGGTACTTTTTATTGCGCGAAGGAAAGTTTATGAGATAAGGTAGATAGATATTCGAATTTAGGGGGAGATGTAATTGTTCCATTAAGGGAAAATTTGGATAATGGAATATTTTCTGTGTGTTGATTATTCTATAGGATGTCTCATAATTGGTGGTACAGCCGAAAAACAGGTGATTCTATGTGTAAGAAAAAATTCATCGAACATGTAGGATAAAATTATTTTCGACGATGCTTTGTTATGGAGAAGAATGATTTTAGAGATTCAGCAGGTACACGTAAACTTAATTACGTCTAGACATGATTGTAAGCTATTTCTGTTTATATTTGTAAATATTAATTAGGAGATTAGATGTGGATAGTGCAGAATAAGAGAAGGTGTATCATTTTTAAGAAATTCATTTTTAATATAAATATTCTGGGAAATGACAGTTGCTGCATAACAATTTGTACTAAGTTTCTACAAACGCTTTGTTATCTGTTCTGCGTTGTTAGCTTTTCAAATGCTAAACTAATTTCTTCTTTCAATGCTTCTATGCCAGAAATGTTATTACTATACACAATGGAAATAAGGTGAGTTATAATCGAAAAAAACATAATAAAATATATGTGTATCTAGTAAATTTTCAGTCATTTCTGTCAAAAAGAAAACATCCTATCAAATTTGGAATTCTACGTTTTCGATGTATGTATATTGTCATGTAGAATACTTCTTTGTCATATCACCAATTATGGGACATCCTGTATATTTAAAAAAAAATAATGCCAGTATCGATACTGAAAATAGAAACACAATATAAGGAGAAACACATTATTTATTTAATTTAAATGTTTCATATTTTCGTAGTTGCATTTTGTAATTTTAATGCTTTGTTGCTTTTTTTAGCTGTTGATGGTTTAATTAAAATGTTTCACACATTTTAGTTGCTGCCTGTGCAAGTTTATTGCAGCATTATTTTTTCATTATTTAAACTCTTTCAATAAGAAAAGATTAAATCAAGCCTAATATGAAAGGAACATTGAGTATAAACAAATTTTATCGTATGACCCACTAATGCTTGGTCATTGTTATAAAATACAGCTTTGAATATTAAAATTTACAGGTTGCATCGATTTCGATTGCTCTGCAAATTATGGATCTGGAAACGAATGTGAAAGTATAATATGATATTGGCTTAGAAACAATTGTATTTTAATTATGTTTTTTATTAGCTGGAAACTGAAGCATTGTAAATGGAATTAATTTTTATTGTTTTAAACGCAAGCAAGCGTAAATATTTGAATAAGAAAAGACATGTGTTCGGAAAGCGTATTACTGTGAGTTAGCAGGAAGTTTACTATTCTGCACAGTTGGGCAGCTTTTCCTTGAAATGAAAATAATAAATAGGAACGATAAATGATCATAAAAAGTGAAAATAGCAAGCTAAAACCAATGAAAATAAATTTGAGAATTGTATTGAATAGATAAATCAGTTAATAATGGATTTGAATATATTATTTTGAAGATGATTTGTGTTCGAATGATTTATTTGTTAATTGGTGTATTATTTCGTAAAATAGTATTAAATAACATATAATGATAACTAGGTTATATAACAGAATAAGTAATAGACTTTCATTTTAAAACATTTGTGCTGGTAAAAAGCATTACCAACGATAAACATATCGACTTCAAAATCTATTGTTTTCGTATGGAATCTCTGACATAATAAAAGAATATCATACTTGTTATTTACTAAGAAAATGGGGCAACAAATACACAAATTAGAAGATAATGAATACTCAAATAATCTGATTAGCCAATACTCAAATAATATCAACTACTTACTATACAATTTAAAAAAATATCATAACTAATATGAAAACATTAGGCATAATAAATATTATTATAATAACTAATATGAAAGTATTAATATTAAAAATATTTAAAAAATAACGTTTTGTTTATCAAGACACTGCCTCTATACCTTCAGACTTTCATAATTATTTAGTATATCACATTCTAATTTCGCCTTGCTGGACATATATTTATTATTCACTATTCCAAATGTCTCGAAGTTTAATTATTCTTAAACGTACAATAACATTCATATTATACTTTAGCGATCCAGATCCAATCTCGATACACGATTTCTTCTCATTTAACCAACACAGAATACACGAATTCACGGAAAACACAACAGAAATCTGACTGTCCAACTAATTAATTTTTTCAGATATATCAACCGGAGCCCGTCGTTTCAGAGAATCCGTTCAATCAGAATCAGCAGTACCAGGGACAATTAAAATATCAACCAGAACGCGAACAAGTTAATTACAGAGAACCGCAAACTGATTTACGACCTCAAAGGCCCCATAAATTATCACGCGATCAATACAGGCGGAGGAAGCCGACCACCGTTGCATATGAGCCAACACCTACCGAAGCACCGATTCAAGTTCCAGAGACATCAGTTCCAGTGACCCTCCACGTTGAAGAAATACCGGTTCAAACCACAGCCGCGCCAGAGACGACAACCGTGCCCGCGGTGAGCACCCAGAGAGCAAGAACTCGAAGACCGGGTTCTCCGCTGCGACGAAGACGTCCAACGACCACTACGCAAGAAACGATCACAGAACCAGCGGCGGAGGATTACCAAAAATACGAGAAACCGTGGGAAGGTCAGCAGCAACTGGACAATTCACGAAGAAGGCGAATAAAGCCTACGCAGGCCACCGTCGATGAGACCGTCACCGAGAAGAAAGCAAACATCAGGAAGCGTCCTGGTCACAGGAACAGGGTCAACCCTGGAGAACCGTTCGAGGCTGAAATCGTTACAGAGATAGTCCACACCCCGGTGAACACATACAGAGTTCCAACAGAATCCATTCAGGAGTACAATGACAACAACCAGTACGTGCAGACTGGGCCGATCAGCCAGCAGTTTGATTACACCTCTCAGGGGTACACATCGGAGGATAGTCCACGAGAGGATACAACCGAACCCGTACAGTTGGAATATCTGACGGAAATAACGAAGACCAAGGCTGAAGACGTTCCCAGCTACGAGAACCAGAACCTTCAGCAAGGCGGTGCGGTGACCAACATCCCGCTGGAGGATCTATTTATCAAGACAGAAGGCAATTACTTTGATCGAGCCACGGTCGTATCATCTACCAGCACTGGCGTGAGCACCAGCGTAGGAACGAGCGGAAGTTTAAGCACCACCATTGCTACAACACCTTCCACAACAACATCCACCGTTAAGCCCACAACGGAGCCCCCGGTGGCGTCATCGACGACGAGACCACACAAAATGAGACCGATCAGGTATGGGAACACAACCAGGCCACGTTTCAGCATCAAGGATTACAAGAGTCGATTGGACTATAAGAGCAGATTAGCTCAGGTGCCGACCACGGATGCTCCCGTGACGCCATCCTCTCAAACCAAACAGAGAGGCTCTTCCAGCTATAAGAGTCAGCAGAGTCAACAGCAACAACCTGGTGATCCGACCAGAGAGACGACGGGTAGATACAAATACATGTCCAGAGTGAATTATAGAACAACGTCTCCCAGTACTCCCGTATTAAAGGATCCAGAAGTCGTGGCGGAGGATGCGTCATCCACGACGGAGAGGGCTAACCGTTTCGTGCCAAAACGAAGGCCGATCAGCAGCAGCGTGTACAGAAGCAGGATATCCGGCAGCGCCGGCAGCCCTGGCCGGCCTCAACAACACGAGAGCGAAATTCCGTCAAAACCGAGCACGGCTCGACCTGAAAACGTTTTTTCTTCGTCTGTGCGACGGCGACCTATCATGAAAAGCAGGTTACCTACGCAAAAGGAAAGCTCGACCGCGGCGTACAGCGAAAGAAAAGAGGCGGAGGCCACGGAAATGGCTGCGGAAGAAACCAGTTTCTATTCCGCCGCTACCACAATGGGGACCACTAAAGTAGTAGCTAATGAGATTCCAGTTGGCAAAGAGGAAGCGGTTTCCACGCATGTTCCGGTGAGGTTCAACGCTGACGAGGAGAAGAATGCGGAGGAAAGTGCAATTGGTCCGGGTTTTCACAGCGAAAATGAAAACCCTCCGGTGGAACCGGTTGCCAGCAGCACCGCCAAAAACGCGGAGGACAGCCCGGTTAAAGAGGCAGAACTCTCTGAAGAACCTTCCCCTGTGGAAACGGAAGGGACCACCGCACAAATTGAAGCCAAGCCTGAGACAACGGCGCCGTTTGACGTTCGATCCGAGGAGGAGGAACTGTTTGCCAAAGCCTCGCAAAGCGTGGCGGATTTAACCAGTTCGGCTTCGGCGCTCTATGACAAGCCAGGAATGTTCAAGGCGGTCTCACCGGAGAGCAGGGTCGTTGCTTCGCACTTCAAGATTGCGACCGATGAGCCCACTTTGCCTATCGAGGCTTTCTTCCAAGAGCTGTCCAAGAAAAGTTAAGACAAAGGAAGGCTAAGTTTGTCCTAGATCGGCGCGTAATTTAATTCCAACGAAAGTGATACACATAACATGGTTTCCTTACTGTTTTTAACCCCTTGCCTTGTAACAACGAGTCACGCTCGTGATGGAGATTATGGTCTGTAGATTATAAATATCGGTTTCGCTCAAATATAAATTCTTGAAAATTGTATATTACAACACTGCTAAGTAGGTTTCACCCTTAGAACACTCGAACGAGAAACTTCAGTGCAGATAACTACTAAAAAAATCATAAGGCGAGGGGTTAATTTTAACATCAGACGTTACAGTACAGGGAGTACTCTGAAAGTAACATAAAAGCTTGATGTCTAAGAAGTTTTGTTAATTTATTTTTTCAATTTAAAATTCTTTTATGATTCAGAAAATGCCGTAGGAGAATAAGTCTAGACATAGTTTGGTTCTTCATTATCTTTAATCAACCTTCTTCATTTTATTACTACAATCACTGTGTTAAATTAATATTTTTGATGTGTATAAAATATACCAAAAAAAGGTGAATTATTAAGTGCAATATTCTTGGAAATATTCTTAGACCAATTTAATATCCTGTGATGACGTGCGTCTTACCTTCAAGTCAGCAGCTTTGTGAAAAAAATACCAAATGCGTACATTCGATTAGATTAATGTTAATTGAAATTATTTACACTCTATTTAAGATATAAATAAATAAATTATACTCTTAACTTATTTAAAGCGCGCAAGGTATTATCTCGATCATTAAATTTTGCACTGAAGCATCCCTTATTTTCAACGACCACGTGTTACATCGTTGTAAAATAAGAAAATAATGGATGCCGCAATATTGTCTGTAAATAAACATAATTTAGAACGTTCCCATGATTTCGCTTGGGCTGCCAGGTGCTCGATATTAATTGTAAGTGTTATTTAATTTTGTAATGGATGCATTGAAGAAACGATTGAACGAAAACTCTAAATAATACAAAATGATCATTGATTAGAATTGGTGTGTAAATAGCAATTGTTTCATGCGTAAATGTGTATAAATCAAGTCATCCATTCGAAAAGCGTAAGGTTATACTTTGTACCAATTATGGCGATGAATATAATATGAACACACGTCTCCTGCATTCGTACTTAAATTATAAAATAATCGATAGGGTCGGTGCATCGCGTTATTTATATTAATTAAGCAAATTCATGTACACTGTAAATATATATAAGAACAGAATAAATAAATAAATAGTATACGTAATATTTGTTCCCTTATTAATTAACATAAACCAGATACCGACGACAACATTATTACGACAAACTCGGAGGCAGACATTAATTTTATTGATCAAAGGAACATGGTACGGAAGGGTTGCAGGTCAAATCATCGAACACGGTATTAATATTCCAATTTGATTTACAATTCATTTAATATCATTCCATCTTACACTTGGAATACGATAACGGTTACACGTGTGTAATCACAGGCGAGTAAAATACTAGTTTGAACTGTAGGGATTCCCCTTGCAAAGAGGATCCCCCGTTGTCAATTACAAATACCATCCCCTGCCGCCATTAGAAATTAGCTCGCGAATGAGAACAGTGTACGATTACTCGGAACAGGCAAAATAGTACTTTACCCGTCTACGTGTATTCCTTCTAATACTCGAACGAGCTCTTCGTTCCACGCTGATTACATACATATTTATATGTATAATATTTGTATAGGCCTACGAGGATTACCTTGATTGTACCTAATTTAGAATTATGCACAGGCCATACATTACACATTTATATACGCGGTAAGTGTTCATCGTTATGAATTTTGTTTCGTGTACATTGTAAAACTCCATATAATTGACAATTAGTTTAATGTGTTTTTTTTCAGTCATTCAAGGTACAGTTGTATAGTATATGATATATGTATGTATATACAATAACAATATTAAACTATCAGACGAAGTAGGCACACGCATACCAAAGTATTTACATTGCCCGCTGGAGTCGGCCGGGCAAGAAATGGACGTTGCAGCTAACAATTAAGTTTCGTGTATGCACATCGATAAGAATCACGTACGAAAGTTACGTGTGTGCCTATGTATGTATGTACGAATCGGTAGACTAATCGGCAGAATGAATCGCGAGTTTTCTACGCACACAGAGTCCAGCGAAAGTTTTTCGGAAGGAAGTAGAAAATACGGTCAAAAGAAGAAACCTGAGATTTCGTAAAGCGGCCTGCACACAGCGAAACATGTTGCTACGGGTGCATAGACTTCTAGGATTCATTATGCAAGCTGCAATGAGTTGGTATCGGTGTATGGGAGTTGGAAGCGACTTGCATCGATAGCTGATGAGCAAGAGTCGATTCTGATGCAGGTTTCAGTGTGTAAAACAGGGGTGAGCAACTTCTTCTCCACTGGGAGTCCCATAACCCCCTCTATGAGTCTGTCCTCCCACTAGTCAGCTGACTAGCCCTCACGCTTGCTCCAGTCTTCCCCCACTCTCGGCCCATTCCCCTCAGATAACTTCTGATTTAGGTTGGGAAGTGCACTATGTTGCGGAGGACACTGTGTAGGGTACTTTAGGGTTCCCAGAGCCCTCCCTGACACTGTTATTCTTCAGGAAGACGTCTTTCCAAGACTTTAAATGGATGATGTTCCTCAGACAAAAGTTGTAACATTGTATCGTATAAACAGAAGTGTGAATTGAACATGAACACACCGAACATAAATCCATGATGTCAGAAAAGTAAACGCGATACGTTAAAAATACATCGGTCGAACTATTGAATCAGTATTTAATTATTTTGTTATCTTAGATACAGGATGATTGTTTTCGAAATTATTTCTTCAAATAAAATACCGCAATTGTATTTCGAAAACGAAATAATTAGCAAATAAAACAACAGGTAACTTGAAATAATATTTCAAATAATGTTATTTCAGAACTGCCCAGGTCTGGTATGGAGGGGGCAGGTAGGAGAAGTGGCCGCGTGTGGCTCGTGAGCCGCCTGTTGGTCACCCCTGGTATACAGCGTACAATCGATGCCAATCATAATTTGTTTTTGTCTAAACCTGTCTGCATGATGAAACCTAGGAGTCGATGCATGCGTCACAACATGTTTCACCGTGTGTAGATCGCTTAGGATGACTCGATGGGACGCGAATGGTCTCTTATGTTGTTCGATCAACTGCTCCGAACTGATTTAGAAGTATTACAAACGCTTTATTCTACGAACGTATTGGTCCTTGTACGAAACTACGTAATGTAGTTCTATCACGAACGATAATGAAAAATGTCGAGATTCGATATTCTGATTTGTCTAGGAAATTATCCGTTTATTATACACACACTTATCGACGCGCGATACAATCTTCTCGAGGGCAATCCCAATAAAAAATATATGTAATCACGAGCAATACGGACGTAAAAGCTCATTACTTATACAGCGAAAGTTAGAATATTAGAATTTTCGAAGCTCACCGTTCACGTGTTTCGTTTTCTCGCAACAATTGGTAAACGACGCTATCAACGATTTCATCGCTACGAAAATATAATACATTTAATGTAAAAGTGAAGTATAACTGATAATAATAATATAATGGGTGTTCAAGATTTTGAAGGGTTGAACAACAGTAGCCTAATTCCTTAACGTACACTCTGGTTGCAAACTGTTATGTGAAAAGTCTCTTTCACTGTTTATCAGGATATTGAAAACCGTTTGTACGCCAAGGAATTAATTAATAATGATTTTAAGTGGAAAAGAATACGTAAGATTTTCGTGATATCGAAATTAATAACCAGTGATAATTTTTCTTATTTGATAAATATACTTTGTCTCGATTCTTTAGAAGAATGCCAACACTGAAATTATATTAAAATATACAGGCTGTTAAAAGAAGTGGGTTCAAGACTTTAAGAAACGTGTACTTTCAAAATGGAGGAAAAAATGTCCTAACAAATGTGGGTCAAAAAATTAATATTGTCGAAGTTATAAACAATTCTTCAATGTTTGGTTGAAGCAACTGACTTGCTCGCTTCTGGTGCTCCGAAGTATGCATATTCAAGGTCACCAATTCTAACGCTTGCAAAATAGTTAATAAATTTGTAAACTACCTCAGTGTTTAATAAACACGTTAATTGTGTTTCGGCAACACTGAATGACCTTCAACTATAGGTCATTGTATACAATAAGTAAAAACAAATACATTATTCCATTTAAAAAATAAAATAGACCTTCGTACGCCCTTTATGCGTCCACCTACAAAAAACTATAGACATCAGATTATGTTTCCCTTGAAATCAAACAACATTTGTCTGGTATATTTTTCTTAATCTCTTAAAGTAGACAAGTTATTCAGGTAGTCTAGTTTGCTTCACTTATTGCCCTCTACAAATTTGTTTAAACAGATCAAACAACAAAGTTAGCAACCGTAACATGAAAACTGGTTCGAGATACATCATCTTCTCCTATGTGTCCTACTCATGTTTATTAGAACCTTTTCCTCCATTTCGCGAGCACTATCAACCCCTACAGACCTGAACCCTCTCTTTAAAACATCCTGTATAGGAGTTTCATCCTGTTATGGTTACGCAACAGCGTATACTACAAATCTCACGAGACTGTGCAACAAGGATACAGAAAGAGAGCACGTTAACAATCTGAATTATAGGTTAAAACATACTAAAAAAAGAAGTTGCGGCACCGTGAGTATAAACACGACGTATCTATATATGTATACATCATTTACAGAAATACTTGCTTCCTATAAACCCTTTAGACAGCGTTGTACGTAACATAACTAAAGCTGGTATTAACTTTTCATACTATGCCTATCTACGGTTAGTCTTTCGGCTCGATAGTTCGCTCAATTCCACGATCTAAGACACCTAGCTTTGTAGATATCGTCGTCACTGAGAACAACAAACTTTTTAGGGATTAATTTGTTCATAGTTCACGACAACTGCATCGTTATTAGGGTGCATGAAATGTACTATGAGTAAAACAAGATCAAATGCTCCAACATTTATGTCAGCGATGGCCACTGGAGCTGTGGTCTTCCCCCACTCTGGGTCCACTCCCCTCGTGCAGGCTGCGATCTAGGGCAACGATGGACTGAGGGGGAACGAGGAGGGAGCTGGAAGGAGGGGAATGGACCTAGAGTGGGGGAAGACCGCAGCTCCAGTGCCTGCCACTGGTTTAAGGAAACAAAAAATTATTTTCTCCTTAAGGCATAGCACTTTCCATGCGTTAACGTCATACTTGAGCTCGTGGACCATGAACTATTCTTTATCAGGATACAAAAAAGCAGATCGACAGGCCGAAAGATTAACACGGTGTACTTCTAACACTTTCAAGCGGGTCCTTCTATACTACGACCCTTTTTAGAATTTCCATGTGTGGCTTCCACGTTGGTCCACTTTAGTACGTTATTATCACTTTTTGTTTTCCTGTGTACGAACCTGCAATTACGGAGCGACGTCGACCGCAGAGGAAACGCGGTTTGAATATCGGAGTTTAGAATAAGAGATTTTATCGTCGGAACACCGCGACGCTGCGTGTAATAACGTGAAAATCGGAAACAGTTAACCCTCTGTGGTTTATTTCGTTGATTGCACTCGTTAGTCTCGCTTTCCCAGACGGTCGTTGTGTCTGCTAACGGCAGAAGTGTCTGATGTGCATGAAATATTCCTACATACCCAACGACATAATCTAGTAATCGTTTTCCTTCCCCTACTCCGTCAACGCGTATACTTAAGCTACGAAATTATCCTAACGCACAATCAATGATATCATGTCTCCTCTCATGATCATGAATACCGATGAAGCCTCGAATCTTCGCTTTTACTCCATTCGAATTCTTCGAAATAGTTTTCTGTCGATTCGTCAAAACTGCACGGCTGCATTTAGGATGGCACGCACCCATACCCAACGACATAATCTAGTAATCGTTTTCCTTCCCCTACTCCGTCAACGCGTATACTTAAGCTACGAAATTATCCTAACGCACAATCAATGATATCATGTCTCCTCTCATGATCATGAATACCGATGAAGCCTCGAATCTTCGCTTTAACTCCATTCGAACTCTTCGAAATAGTTTTCTGTCGATTCGTCAAAACTGCACGGCTGCATTTAGGATGGCACGCGGAGTAATTATCGAACGACAGGAGACTATTTAAAGTAAAGTTACCAGGGCAACTGCAAAAGTTATTCTTATTTCTTACATTAGTATGTTCATGGAGCTCAGGGGGATATCAATCAGTTTTCCTCCCCGTGAGTCGTACTTCGATTTAGCCCCACTTCGAGTCGTGGGAACTTAACACCCGGTTCGGATACGTGGTCAGAAAGATTCTCCGCAGGAAATGAGAAGTTACGTGGTGTACTCCTCCGTCTAAAGTACTGCGAATCGAAGTTCCTTCTCTCTAATTCACTATAGTTCCCTTAAGACTAACGCCGTCCAGCACTCACGGAAGTGGCCGCGAATTTCTGCTTGCAGAGGGAAGTGTACGCCCGTTCCGCTGGGATTTACGTTTTAACGCGGCTGCACATAGCGCGGGTGAACGAAATCACCTGAATTCTTAAAGCCATCGGCTGCTAATGCACTTTGAACGCGGGCCGACGCGCAAATTTTGGTAGGAATCATCGTCGGCCGAGTTTCGAGGTGCACGGATCGGAAGAGATCAGTGAAAACGCCACGGCATTATCAGGACGAGAATTCTGGGACAGAGTCCGTTTGCATATTCGACGTACAAAAGTTGGCGAGCTTGTAAATAAACTTTCAACGGAAGTTAGAAACGTCAGGGAAGTCCTTTAACACTTTGAGTGCCACGCTGCATTAGCTAAAAATGGCAAATTTCCTCAATTTCTATACAAAATTAACGTAACCATGAAGTGTTTACCATTACGTTTTTTAATCAACAATCTCAGTAACATTCATCATTTTTTACTGCTTCTATTAGAGCTGATTAGGTATATTTTTGATACTTTACATCAGGGGTCGGCAACACGGAGCTCGCGGGCACCCATAGAACAACTCTTACATTAAAATGATTAAAATTACCAAGCGATAGCTCCGTTTGAAGCTTATAGTTACTCACAATTCAATCTGAATTTATTCAATTTCAGATCATTGAGGGTCGGTAGGCTTTTCCATAACATGGCCCAAGTGCCCTTGTCATACACTAATCGTTCGAGGTGCCCTTTATAGTGAAAAGGTTGCAGATCACTGCTTTACATGGCCAAACAAAGAATGATCGAATCTGTCGCACAGATATGGGTGACGCGGCACTCAGAGTGTTAAGTATACAAAATAAATGTCGAAGTATACAAAAGCTGTCAATGTCGGAGGATTCTCACGAATTACTGTCCACGTTGCAGGAGATGACAGGAGATGCAGACCGAGTATCATCCTCGTTCGACAACCCTGTTCTCTTCTCCTCGCTCCCGGGGAGCATTGTTTGCTAGTCAAGCTGTCAGGGCGATATCAGAAGACTGTCAGCCGAAATTACGATCGAATTTCACGGGACCAGCAGAACGAGTTTAGGTGGAAAGCGTCTCGCTCTATGAGGTGTAGCTGGAACGGAACTTCCGGGCAAGCGATGAATCACGACGAAACTCCGCCCTCGAGTGTGGACTCCCTTCCAGGACTTCGATAACCGACCATTTTTGTACAAGAGACCGTTTGCTATTCGTATTTACGATTATGAACCTAAGACGTCTTCAGGTCGTCGGTCGACCAAGTGACACGCAGACATCTGAGTCGCTGATGCGAGAAAGAGGAACCTGGTTCCCTTTTTACGTCGTCGTTTGGGCTTCCACGCGGGTAACATGCTCGGCGATAGCTCGGGATCAAGCATGCAATTCAACTCGAACATTTTCCTTGAAAATCGCTAGCCCACTTGGTGTAAACCATCGTTCGTACATGCCAGGCATCAGCGCACAAGGGTTCTGAAGACGTGAGCCAAGCATTGGCGATCAGTGTGTCGGAAATTGTGGTACAATTGAAAAGAAGGTGGTTCCTCGTGCATAGGTAAATCGAAGATATAAAATCAACTGTTTTCGTGTGGAGTAGACTTAATCGATGACGATTTCGTAACCCCATAAATTAATGAGATTCATAAGGGTTGATGTTAGGTACATACAGAAGTTCGAGTAAGAGATTAGGAAAACATTGTTATTGCTTTTTGGTTTGTTAAATCAGAATTTGTGCTGATAGTAACATTTTCAACAGATTGTAATTTAGCAACATAAATGAGCCCTCGAAGTTCGTTGTACAGGGTGTTGAAGAAAAGTCTTTGAAACTTCGGGAGCGTATAGTAATCACAAAGAAGTATAAGACATACATTGTGGGTCCTAAAATGAATCGTTTGAGGTATTAAAAGGGGTACTTCTGTGGCAACCCTACGTCTCGTGCGGAAAGTCGATAAACTTGCTGAATAAGTATACAAACTGAACGCCTATGGGCGTTCTCCGCACGAGATCTATATAGGGTGAGTTTAAGGGCCTATAACAAAATTTTCATGCATATTTTACAATTTAAAATAAAGGAAACTGTTCCAATGAATATAATTCGTAAAATTTTTTCGATTACAGTCAATTTTAGTTTAAATTTCATAATAAATGTTTTCATGACGAGGAGTATAATGAATCTTGCGAATTATATTACCCATTTCGCGTCTATTGTGCCAAATTTAACTCAAAAACAAAATCTAGTGAAATTCCTTTTACATTTTCGATTTTCTATGACGTATACAAGGAATCGCCTCGTTTCCTGTTGTACTACAGTCTTCGTTTCCTTCTGTATTTATTTATCAGCCTAATTTACAACTGTCACAACGTAGTTTGTGACGCGTGTACACGCCATTGAGTAGAAACTGTTTCGTAATTTAAGTTCTAATAAACAACGATTGTAGCCAAGTTACTTAACGACTTATGAAGCCACTTATGAACCGCTGAAAATTAATTTGTAAAATTGTCAAGTAATAAAGACAGAAATTGCAGAAGCTGTGAGACTTCGATTCTGAATTACGAAGCTTACAATATTTAAAACCTACCGAAGCAAACATTTTATGACAGAATGAGATTAGAATGAAGATTCATTTACATGATCAATTCCATTTACATACATTGCAAAAACACTTATTATTAGCATACAAGAACCGGAAGTGTAACCGTAGCTTCACACGGTTACACTAATTATGAATCTCACTGTACAAACGTCGGAGCACAAAAGACCCAACAGCGGTCCTCATTATTATAATGAGTCCCGAAATTATAGCGAATGTCGTGTTGATGTAATAATGTTGCCTAATAACGACGTATCCGGAACATAATAGCCGTAATCACGCAAATTATGAGGAAAAATGTATCCGGAAAACAATGTAAATTATTATTAATTGAAGTGACGTCATGAAAAATAGAGGACAGCAGGAAACACTGGAAGAATTCATCCGATAAGCTTCCATACGTTTATGCGAATGCAGCGTTGCTTATTCAATTTCTTTCAATGAATTTCGTATTAATACGTTAATAATAATGTAAATTATTATTAATTGAAGTGACGTCATGAAAAATAGAGAACAGCAGGAAACACTGGAAGAATTCATCCGATAAGCTTCCATACGTTTATGCGAATGCAGCGTTGCTTATTAAATTTCTTTCAATGAATTTCGTATTAATACGTTAATAATAATGTAAATTATTATTAATTGAAGTGACGTCATGAAAAATAGAGGACAGCAGGAAACACTGGAAGAATTCATCCGATAAGCTTCCATACGTTTATGCGAATGCAGCGTTGCTTATTCAATTTCTTTCCATGAATTTCGTTTATGGCAAATTCGATGTCTGGTTTCGTGTGTTCCGTACAAACGCACACGGAATGCGCATACGTCACGTGCTGCTACATACTGATGTATTGAGATTTCATGATCCGTTTAGCATTCTAGGGATGCATCCGTAAAAATATTTGCCTCTCGAGCCGGAGGAAAGATAAATTATCTTTATCGGGCAGACGGGTTTTTCGCGCCAGCTACCGACTTCCGCCGATTTAATCGGCGTAAACGAGAAACGCGATTACGTCAACCGCAAAACGTTAGACGTATGAAAGGCTTCCTCCTCCAGATTCGCTTCACGATGCATCCTATAAAACTGTAGCTGCGATCTTAGACTAGAACCTAAACGTCGATATCCTTCTACATGATTTTAATATCCTAACGCGCGTGCTTTCACGGATGAAGGAAGAATAAAATGTGTAATTTTGGACAGCTCGTGGATAAATCACTTTCGAAAATGTGTGAGGAATGTGATGTTGATATCAGAGTTAGGCATTTATTATACAATTGTACGAAATTTGGAAACCTTAGATCCACAGCTGCTACTGATTTGAAGGAAATGTTGATAACATTAGTGCACGTGTGGAAGTTATTAAGCTGTTTGAAAGAAAAATGATTGTACTCTAAAGTTTGAGGTAACCATCAGTGTGTTTTGTTATTTTTTATTATTACGAATGTATTACATGTAAATAATTGTAAAACATGTGTATGATGTAGTGTGTATCGCTAATAACATTTAGCAATTGATGCGACACAAATAAATAAATGAAAAGAATGTATAATTTGAAATATTGAAGAATGCGAAATACATTTACAAAATCGTGTTTCAAATAAAAATATATGTGGTCCAGGTTGTTTAATCCAAAGTCACTTTAATATTTATATAGAAAATTCTGTCTTTAGAGTGTCAGAAAATAATATCACTAAATATTGATTTATTTTCACCAATAAAATCATGCTCATGAAAAATAAACCTACGTTCTAAAAATGTAAGAAAGCAGCTCGAAGAGGAAGGCTTTTTTTAGTCATTTGGGAAATGTCTATTACACTTTGTGTATGGCCAGTGATCCGAAATTCAATTAGCGGATCGATACTGAAGTGCATCGTGCCACATGAACGCATGGCCAAAGTTCGTATGCATGTTATGTGTCTATGTCACTGTGAAAGCATGAAACACAGTAATTGCATACACTTACTAACAAATGTTCATATTTACTTAAGAAAACAATAAAATAAACACGAACGTGTATACTTTTATTGGTAAATGTACACACTTGCTAAAACATTTTAATAAAAGCATGTAATTGAAATAAACTCGTTGTGGACTGCATGTCGGGTTAATAAAGGGTTTATTATTTATTTGAATTGTACGCAAGTTGATACCCTTTATTTAATTAATGTAAAAAACAATCGTACAGATTCAGCTGGATGCTGCATATTTTGTTAATAATTGGTGAGTTAATCAATGTGTATGCAATTCCATACTCTTTATATAACTAAAATAAGAAACAAAATATTAGCATGTCTTGTTAACAAATTGTTTATAAATCGAAGAGCTTGCAATTTAATTTGATGTTAATCTAAATAACGAGCTCATGGAGAAATATTTAATATTCTTCGAAAATCTAAGATTATATTGTTTATGTACACGTTTGTTACATTAGAATAGTAAATGTATACATTCACTATTAGGTGTATGCAATTAATGATCTCATGCTTTTACTGACGACAATTTCCTGGCAATCATAAATAAAAAATAAAACTCATCTTCATTCTATTTTCACATCACATCGATTTACTCCCTAAAGTGTCTTAATATGATGAGACCTTCATCAATTTCGTGACACTCGATTTGAATAAAAACCGTAACAATAACATTTGCACGGCAAACGTGAAAAAATGTTAAAACAGGTCACATTTAAACATCGAAAATCTGTAAAAACCATCCATGTTTATTCCACAGATAACTCATCACACAGAATGGAAACGCGAAGAAATATTACACAACACAATGCTATTAAATCGAGAAAAAAGCAAATTTATGAGAATGACAAAATTCTGAATTGCAGCAACGAAAATTTCAGTGTCACATATGAACGGATTGAACAATGTTTGAGGTAATTCGTGAAAATACATAAAAAACGCGAAAACACCTTTATGTATCAGCGACAGGATGGATCTAATCGGTCGTGGTTTCGTTGTATGCGTACACGTACGCGTGTGTCGAGTGTTATGTATGGGGTGACACAGGTGCATGAATTTATCACGGTTAATTCGCCTCCGTGGACATAATCGAAGGTACGGTTGCACTGGTGGCACCGATCGAAGATCGAGTTCCAAACACGAAACGATAATACACGTATACGTATGTACAGATTATTTGACGAAACGTTTCACGCCTTCGTTCCATTACATGTTTCTTTTCTTTTGTACAAAGTGCAGTTTACGTGTTATAAAACTTATAAAATTACAAACAAGTGGCGATGTCGAGATATACAGGGTCGTGAAGTATCGTTAACACTAACCAGCAGAAACGTTATCACCTGTTAACGTTCACCTGAAATAATGTTGCGTTTAGCTCGTACGTGCATCGATATACAGGGTGTACAGGAGATAATGGTATAATCGAAGCAGAGGTTCGTGCAAAATTAAATGGAAGATGTAGAACGAAATTTTGTTAACTAACAATAAGTTCGTGCTTATGTTACATTAATTTCGTGTGTAATATTGTGTCTTAATTAGAAATGATTTTTGGTTATTTTTAATGTACAGTATTTCCTTGATGAAAGAAGTGAGCTGTCGAAAGTTGTTGTATTAATTTAGATTATTCTAAATTATTGTAGACATTATTGTTAGTTAAGTTCTACATTTTCGATTTACTCTTTTTGGTTATGCCACGAGTTTCGATATAGTTAGTATTGCGACTTGGAATGCACCTGATTTTCAGTCAGGTAGGATAGATATATTCCTGATGATGTGAAGTGGGTGTAAAAAATATTCGTACAGCGGCTGATTCCAACAATAATTTTATACAAATCCGTATATTAATGAATTTTCATTACATTTCATAACACTTAAAAACTCCCTCATAGTCGCCAGATGTAAATTCAATAGAATATCGGATCACTTCCAGTGAAAAGTTTGCTAACATCATACTTTATACAAAAAAAAGAATTTAAAAAAGTGCTGTTTAAAGAATGAATTAAAATCTTAATAAACGTAACAGGTGATTTGATAAATTGAATGCTACAATGGCTGAATGCAATTAGAAGATCAAAAGCTAACCCCACCGAGCATTAAGTCATTAAATAAATCAATTTGTAAAATTTTTATTAGCAATGATATAACGAGACAACTAAGGAAACAGAAATAACCAATTGCGTGTATTATAATGTCATCATTGCGAAAATTTTTTAACCCTGGATAATTAACCTTTCGTAAAAATGACGATCGGAATATTTAAACCTCGTGATATCGGACGATCCGCTTACTAAATAAACTAATTATGCTTATTATTTGCTTATTCATTTATTAATAAATTCAATACCAAATATAACTTTCAAATTTCATTTATCCTGTTTCTTTGTAAGATAAAATATTTTTGTTGTTAAATAACAGAACATTTAATTATATTCGTCTTTCTAATTAACGTCGTCATTTTTACGAATGTTTAGTAATAACACTACTCACAGATAGCTTAGCCATCTAGGGTTAAATTAACGAAGACGCGATGGGTCAAAACAGACCCGAAGACCGCACTAGGGTTAAAATTGAATCTCGTTCGTGTTAGTTCCACCTTTCTTATTAAATAGTCTCATCAAAATGTGAGCTTTATAGTTCTGTTCACACCAAATTTATTCCTGAAATATCATTTATTTCACAAAAATTAATTAACAAACAGAATTCCGTGAAATTCTCGTCGAAAGTCGTCGCCATACGAATATCTGTTACACCCACCCGTGTCTGATTTCCAGTGGGACAGAACAGAAAGGCTCCCAATAATGCTGCATTAAAAAACTTTACTTTTACGTTAGCAATACTGTACAATTCCAAGGAACCAACATAAATGATGTTCGAAAGTCTGATCCTCCGCGGCCATAAACTCTCATATTGCCTTTTATCCTGTACTATTAGGGCTCCACGGTAGTCCATAAATTCCTGGATGGTGATTAAGACAAAGCGTGAATGGTGTACACGTTCTCTGTGTTCCGTTCGCAGGGTGCGGCGGTACGGACGGTCTTCAGCCCGTTTCACCCCGAAGGACTCGGCTGGCACCGTTGCTGAGACCGATCAGCGGTTCCTGAATGAAATTATTGACCCCATTTTGGATTTCAGCTAGCCATGAGCGTCAATGTAACTCGCGCGTGCATGCACCGTCCGTGCACTTTCACATTTCATCGCAGCGTTATTTAACGGGCTTGCAAATTGGCCCGCTAATCGCGCAAGGACTTTCTCAATTCGAAAGTCGAAACCGTTGCAGGATGCTCGAACATCGTTGCATCCAAATCGATCCGAAGATGCCTATCGAGACTCACCGTTTACCCAGGCAACGATCAAACGTTAATCGCACCGACGACCGAATTCTAGTCCACGGTCGACGGAATATTCGTTAACAGCGGCGCGTCGCCTGTAACCGAATGGAAATTCGAGCCTGCTCCTCGGTCAGGTTTCCAATTCCGCTAATTACTCCCTCGGTTCCTTCCACAATTAATCTCTCGTCGACGCGTCGATCCGACGCATCCGCTAGGCAAAAAGATCCCCATTCAATCAGTCGTGAGGCGCGTTCCTGGCACGCTCAAATCGCTTTCTACACACTGGCCGGATATGTCGACATTTCGATAAACGTTTGCCTTTCCGCCCGACTGCCTCTATCAGAGGCAAACCGCGAGGTTGCGCAATGCTGAAGGAGAGAATACAACGGCGTGATGCCACGTCACCCCTTTGATCGTTGCATCGCTCCTCGTGGGGCACGTAAGAAAGCTGAGTGACGTTGTCAAATAGGTAACAGTGTGTGGTTATCGTTAATGTCGAGGAACAGCCGCTGATTTCCGTCGGCGTTGCGCTGTTCCGACTGGTTGAAGTCCTGAAACATCCTGTAGGAGGGCCGATGCATTAGTTGTTATCGCCTGGACGCACGCAAGTCGGCACTAGGCTATGCGAGAGTGACAACTTCCTCCGGCTCGGGTGACCAACAATTGTCCGACAGCCAACAACCGACCACCACCGTCACGAAACCGATCAGCAGCGCTAGGAAGATGTACGCCTCCGCGTTTCCTAAGGAATCTGTGCGGGAACAGGTGTTTTTGCTGGTTCATCCGATAGAGCAAGAACGTGGTGAACGTTTTTAAACCCTTGCTTTACAATCACGTGTCATACTCGTGACACAGAATGTGACACATGCTGCGAGGACCTGTCTCACTTGGGTACCAGGTCTTTCAAGGTTTCTACCACAGCATCCTTGAGTTTCAGCTGTGCTTATGGAAGCTTTTCATTCAACAGGGTATTCCGGGGGTGAAATAGAAAACTTATGGCCAAAATTGTTGGAAACATTGTAAGGCAAGGGGTTAAAAATGCATTTGCTGCGCAGACACGTGCATCGCATGCAAGGATCCTCCTGTGACGTAACCAGGAACAGGGTGTCGTGGAACAATTATGTAAAACAAGCAAATGGACACAGAGGGGTTGTATCCGCTACAGTGCAACGTTTAAATTATAATTTATGTAACAACTACGTTTTTTAGACTTACAAGGGTAGACTTAAAAATATATTTTTTAATGAATTATTTATACAAATTAATATTTTAGGAATTTGTTTTCGTAATTAAATTTGTTATGAATAGAATGCACGATGTTTATTTAAAACTTTTTTTTCTGCACCGAAAGGTTTTCGAGATATTGGAGAAAACATGCTCCTCACCCCAAATTGTTTATATGTAATAATTTCTTAGGAGAGTGAAATTGAAAATTCTGATTAATATGTATTCTAGGTTATAGTTTTATCTACAGTTTAAGTATACATGAAAATTCATGAAAATGGATTAACATTTTACCAGAAAAATTAGAAGAAATATAACTTTTAATATATTTTTTAAACGAATTACTTTTTCGGAAAACTAATTATACAACTGAATTCTGTTTGAGAGACAACTGTAAAAAATAGGCAAACCATGTATTTATACTTTTATTCTAGCACCAATCATTTTTTAGATATACCTTGAAATAGGTTTTTCGACCCCAACTTAAAGGGCTGTTTTCACCCCCTGGACACCGACGATTGCCAATATAAAAAAATATGGGTGAAATAATTTCTTGAGAACTACTTCCTACAAAAATTTCATTAAAATCGGCTATTGACACTTGGGTAATATTCCCTGTTAGTATTTTTTTAAAGACACCCTGACTATGTCACTCAAGATCATTTTCCTCTTTTTTTCATTTTAAGTGAGCGAAAATGAATGCAACGTGGGTAGTGGTTTTGCAGAAAGAGATGAAGGACTCGAATGACTTAGTCTGGATATTTATACAAAAAGCTGCTGCATATTTTAATATCGATGTTCCTAACGATTCGCGTTCGTCTCTCCCTGGAATAAGTAGATTTTCAGACTTGATGAGATATTGCATTCACCGGTAGAATTTAAGGTGCTCTGATCTACTCAGGATTTGAAAGTTAAATCAGAATCTCGAGATCGATGCAAGAAGCGAAAAGACGCGTTCTGTTCGCTCGTTTCATGAATTTTTCACGTATTTCGCTGTGTGGTTTTATTGTATCGGCGAGCTGACAGAAATTTCTTGCACAAAGTGAAATTAAATTAAAATAATTCGTTTAGGTGTCGTTGATTTCTTATGGAATGTCGCGCAGTGACGGAATAAAGTTTCAATTAGTTGAATTGCGTAACTGGTTGTTATTCCAGCAAACTCGGGCGTTCCACCGTGAGCAACTGTGTCCGTCAAAATTGAACCACCGGAAGAGATGCTTTACGAGCTGGTGTCGCGGTATAAGATTCTCTGACAGCTGTTTCGAAAGTAAGGTCATAAACCTGAAAAGTTCTCTTTACAGACGTTGAGAAACTGCTTGCGTTGGATAAGCGGATCTAAGAAATCTAAACGACATATTGGTTTCGTATGGTGCTCGATCCATCTATTCGAATGTACTAATAAAAACTTCGATACGACAACAATTTGTACTAACATTTATATGTATTCTAAATAAGATTGGCGCGACAAGCATGATGGTATGATTTCTGTATTCAATTAACCTCCTCAGGGATGAATTTTTTACAATACTTTCAAAGCAGTGATTGTCGAATAGAATAAAATATTATCAGTGCTGCCATACAAGTTTTTTGTTTTTATTGTTGAGAGATTCTGTAGTGAGTAGTTCTTTACCAAATTGTAAATTTTGTTTCATTGGAAATAAATTTTATTTAAAAAACTACACGTACGCATATATGTCAGTGTCCCAGCAGAGGTTAAGTGCACTTTTTGTCTTGAAAATCAGAAGCACTGTGATTAATTCTTTTAAATAGGAAACATACAAAAATGTGGTGGAATTAAATTTGTATCAAGGAATAATTATAAAAGGCAACGTTCTATTAAATTCAAACGTAAATTTCATGATGAACAGTCAGCAGAAATAAATCGAAATAAATATTTATTAACTATTGGAATTTTTCTAATCGTAAAACATGCAATCTAGTAAAAAACTATGAAAGTAAACAAATTTGGGAAGGATTTATGATTGATCGCATTATTTTAAACGTGAACTATTTAAGCTCTGATATACTTAATATTACACTGCACAATTTTTAGTTCCATATCTTCATTTCTATAAACATGTGGGAATATTGTTCGTCTGGAATTAGTATTCACCCTATTAGTTATGCATCTCATTTCACTATGCTTTCTAGATGTGAGTAAATAACTTTTTATCGACAATCAATGAAATATATAATTTCCTTTGTTTTCAAAATTAAATTAAATCTGCATTTTGCTTCTCAGTTTGATTTTTAACAGTTGCCATACAATTGTACAAAACAGAAACTAGTTATTCCTGGTTACTTTTTTAAAAATCAGACAATTTATTTAACAAATTGTTCTAAATGTCAATTTAAATAGTAACATCGATGGAAATAATTTAGTAAGTCGCGAGTAATAATTGGTACTTTATGTAACCATAAATTTAAATAACGAATAAACAATAATCTGTTAAATATCTTATGTTACATCTGTGTCTCGAAATAATGATGTTACCATCGAAACTATATTTCCGTAATCGAAATTTTCGAATCACCTTTAATACTGATTCACACTAATGATACTTTCTCTATACATCTGTCACGTTTCTCATAGCCATACTTGCGTTAGTTTCCTTTTTGAATTTTTACAGTATAGTAGGCTACATGTTCTTTCATCATTTCCATTTGAAAGTTCTGAAGCAGAGAAAATACTTGATCTACCTCTTTAAAACTCTAACATAAAATTGAAGTTGCATTCACGTGAAACGGATATGTGCATATTGGGTTCAATTTTATCGTTTATTGCATTATGTCTATTAATATCCTCTTTATTCTTGGGATAGTATAATCGTTTTTCTTTATCAAAGAAAATTCTTAAAAACTTCCATAAGGTGCATAATGCAAAAAATAAATACTTGACACATTGCGAACCATTCAGGTGGATCCCCTATTTTCCGTGGTATTATTTTATGTTCTCAATTTCAATTAATAAAATTCATTAATACGTTTTTACAGACTTAATGAGACTAATTTCCACATTTTATATTATTAATCACCCTATTGCACACGCTATGAAAATATAAGTTAGGGCACTAGATGTCCAGTATCTAGTCAAGTGTACATCATGCGGTTGGTAATGTGTTAAATATCATCAGCTCATCGAAAAGTGAACAAAAACAAATTATATGTACATTAATTTAAAAAAAAACAGAATATCGTAAGAGTAATACATAAAAGTACTCAAACAGCAATAAAAAATATATGATTCCTGATCCGTTTTTCACGAGACAGACAGTTTTTGTTAATTATAAAGATTTTACATACAGTCGGGGACAAAATCAACAAGAAGAAAAAATAAATATTTGGCTTCAACATAAATATTCATTAGACACATAATGCTTTTCACATCGTGCACGTACGTTTGAATTTTCCGTATAAATCTTTAAATGATCAGAACATTATTCATGCTACTGTTTCAACCTTTAATATTAATATCAATTATTAATTAAATGTTGCACATATGGTGAGAATATTTAGTAAACAAAATTCACCCAATATCGCTTTTATAGGGATTAATGTCGATTAATTTATGTACACATTGATCTTCATTTATACAGTGCCTCTAATATTAATTTCAGTTATTAATTAAATATTGCATATATAATGAGGATATTTACTAAATGAAATTGAACTTTGCATCAATATTACTTTTATAAGCACTCTTTTTATCAAGAATGATTTTAAAATGATACTCAGCTCCGAAAAGGGATATTCACAGATATGAATAGTTTTGCAGGAACTCTTCGGCTCAAAGAGGTCATGTATTCGAGAATACATTTATGTCACCCTTTTAAAGTTAGCAGGTCTGCAGTCTTCATTTAGATTACTTCGTCCATATTTCTGTTAATATCTTCCGAGTTCATACAAGACCGTTCCGTCATGATAAACCCATTCATATTATGCAGGGTGTCCAACACGATACCGTACAGATCCCAGAATATAAAATTTAGCGAAATTAAATTTGAAATATTCTATATTTGCTTTTTTATTGGTGTCACCTTTTCGTGTACATGGGCGAATGGACAATCAGGAGGAGCTATCTCCATTTACCTAATTACTTCAGCATACAGGTAAATCGCAAATCAAAGTAGAGTAGAACCTCGATTATCCGTACACTGGTCATATGAAAATTAGTCATCTTATATAAGTTATAAGCTAAAATTTTCATTAATGACACTGCGTTCCTAATTCTGTACCATTGTGTATTTTACCACTGTACTCAAGTATTTAGAAAATCTAAAAATATTGCTTGCAAGCAAGTTTGCAGGATGTGATAAACACTACGTCATCCCATAAATAATGTGAATTTCTTTTAATATTTTTGGAAGGTGAAATACAAAATCATAATCAAAATGATTAATCTTCTACATATCTTCTCTTATTTTCTACATACAATCTTTTGCGAACTTTCTACTAATTTTTCAACGCCCTGTAAAAGATCCTTCATAGCAAAGAAGTTTTCTATTATAGAACACCTTTGACGTTGTTGACGTTGACCATATTTTTCCACTTCAATAATTTTGTTAACTCCGAAACAGGTGATAGTCTGCTGGTGCAATGTCTGGACTATACGCTAGATGAACCATTCTTTCCCTATAAAATTCCTCTGTCTAAAAACATTACATGAAGTTTGTACGAAACGAGGCTAGACACCCTGTATAAGGGACATTTTACTTCTCTGTCTCAAATATTCAATTTTCAAAGTGAATAATAACCATTTTCTTGAACTATTCATTCAGTTTGGTTCTTGAACTGAGCGTATACAAGCTATGATTGAAAGCTTTTAATTGGCAATAAAATAGGAACAGAGCTTAAATAGTTATGGAATAAAATAAGCGTATCTGGTTATTTTGGGGTCACTGAAACTAGGCTCTTCTCTTTTATTTAAACAGGTTAAGGCACAGTACAGGTAAAGCCCAACGTTGAATGCTTTGTCATTTTCAGATTCGACATGAAAAATAATCAGTATCGTGCGATAAGATGAAAAACATAACTTCACAAAGTTAACCCTTGGACAGTTTTTGGAGTTCCTTTTGACTTCACACGTATCAATTTTAATTCTAACTTATTTCACTTTTGTTTTGCGAACTTGAAAAGTATTATATGACATTAAACATTAGAAGTAAATAATAAATAGAATTTCCTCTATGCTCTATCAAATGATTATGTCCAAGAAACAGTTTATTGGAGCAAAGAGTGTTATAGAAAATCGAAATATGAGAATGCATTTCCAAATTAATTTGATCACTTCTGAGTAGTTTTGTAGAAATATTTTCCTCTTCCTTGATGCAACAATAATTGGGCGATGCAGCTGATTGTTGCTATATCATGTCATTCGATTAGTATGGAATTTCCGAAGCATATCGATCCTCAGATATGGCTGGCAATCATAACCCCGAATGCACAGAGCATAGCTGCAATTACTGTCTACGAATTGTACAATTTTCACTTTGAATGTGATAAATGAGAAAATTGGCAGCCGTGGAGTCGTTTGAAATTGTGAAATTAAAAAAAAGCAACTTCAGTTTTCCAATACGTTTCATAATATAAGGGGGTCTTTGAAAAAAAAAAACAGTTCAGGGGTATGAAAATAGAGGCTTCACCCTTTAATATGAGCCCAGGTAGACTATTGTATGATTTTTTTTCACGAAGTTACAGCAGTTCAAAAATCGACACACTTTCGGTGAAATTTAGTGATCCTTTGACTTCGTGAAGTAGAGTATACAAACGGTGAAGGCAAACAAATATTTAAATATTCAGTATCGTGCATGCATGCTTGTATTATTGTTGCAATGTTAAATGTGCTCAGAATATAGTAAAACTGTATAGTGACTTAATTAACACGTTCCCTGCCTCAGTAGAAAAATCCGTAACTAGACAGACGCGTGAAAATTGCTATGTATTAATACACGTGGTTGATTGTACAAATATTTGTCTATTTGATATTACACTTTCTATTTCTACCATCAGTTAACGCGAATGTTATTCAAAATTTCATAAGGGTTGGTGGATATTTGATCTCAAATTAAAATTGATGCGTGTACCGAAAACGGTACACGTTGCAGGGAACGTGTTAAATAAAATTTTAACACTAGATTTACGGACATTGTTTGCATCCCTATTTTTACTGACACCCGTCATAGTCTATTAAATTCGTTTAACCCTTTGCGGACGATAGACGCATATATGCGATCAAAAAGATCGTTCACCGTGTGCTACGGGTCACCGTACTGGCCTAGGCACATGCGTTTATTGTACGCTTTAAACTTATGTATTTAGACGATTATCATCTTTGCTTATTTCATTAAAATATATATGTTTCGTTACATATTCTGCAATTTTAAACGACTAAAACAACTGAGCAATCGACATCAAATACATAATTATAATTAATTATTAAATTTAACGCGTGTTGCACCACGGAAAATTTCAGCATATGGTGCACGATTTTTCCCGAAATGTTCCGGCCTCAGACGGTTAATTTAGAAATAAAATATAATTAGTTAAAATATACAATATTAATAGACCTTTATTAACATACATTTATCCAGTGCATGCAGAAAGCATAAACATATACTTGACGATAACGGGTGTTGAACAGAAAAGATATTTCCGCTGTATTATTATTCTTGGTATCTGCTTTCTACGAACCTCACAACGTAACTCATTATCACTAGATTGTGCAGTGATTGTGAATTTTATTGGAATAATTATTCCACGACTAAAGCCTGTTTATTACAATTAACTACGAAATCAGTCAATCCGTCAATTTGAGGTGTTTTCGAAAAAATAGATATACTATGCACAGATCTTTCAAATTAGACAGCTGTGAGTGAAATGAATTTGGGTAAGTATTCACATCATTACATTATCAATTACCAGCACAAATTACCAAGAAACAATACCATGACTTATTTATTTCTTTATTTTCAACATTTGAAATCCGTCTAATTGACGGATTCCGTAAATCCACTGTTAAACGCTGGTCACCTGTGACCCTCATGCGGTCAAGGTGTGAACCATCAGCCATGCGACACTGACAAACATGAAATAAATATTTACCCAGAGGTCCCTTTGATTTCCAGAGTCCCTTCATCAGGGTGGGGTCGCCGCGGCGCCAGTCGCGCCACCCTCGGCCCCGACGTACGGGTCCCGAGGACCAACTAGTTCCACCACCGGCGGCACCGTCACCGGCTTCGCTGGCGGTACTTCCCCCAGGTACAACACCGTGGCCAACCCCGGCGATCCCACCGGCGGCGCCGGTGCCAGAGCCAGAAGCACCGCCGCCAGCAGCGCCGAGGGTGCTGCCCGCGCCACTGCCAGCTGTGCCACCGCCGGGGCCCGGGGTGCTCGGCGATCCAGCCTGCGGCTGTCCATGGCCCCCCGCCCCTCCGCCGCCTTGAGGTAACGGCAATCCCGCCGCTTTTTTATCCAAAGCAGCATGAAAAATCAACACATGCCGGTGAAATTATTATTACGTATTCATGAGCGACAGAGGTTGCTTCAAGACGTTGCAGTGAGCTACCGTTGTCTTCGAATGAAATCAGTTGACGGCTGGAGTATTTTTCTAGGATTTCTCCCGGTTAGGTCCAGATATTAGGAACAAATAATAAATTAACTGTAGGGCCGTCGATTTGAACCGGGTACAGTAGAAGTTGGATAACTGCCCGCATCGATCTGCAGCGTAACTGCCCGCTAGTCATCCCCACCACGAGGGGAGGGGTTCCCCTTGACGTACCAAGAAGTTCGCCGGACGAGTAGTGTAATCTGATCTTACCTCGAATGTCGGTGAGATAATACTAATGCAAACATAGAAGTTTTTTAATTTTGATTTTTTTTAAATTAAATTTTTGCTAACGGGAAATTTGGATAAAATAAAGAATTTAGAGCGACCGATGGTCGGTGAACGGGAACTGTAATTCTGACCGTATTGAATTTCGGGTTCTGAGCGAGAGCTGTAATTTTGACTGTATTAAATTTCGGTTTCTGAACGCTGCTCGTAATTCTGTCTGCATTGAATATCGCTTGTATTTTAGGGGTACACTGAGAAAATAAATTACCGATATGCGCACCTGATAAATCGTTAATATCTGTTCTGCCAATTAAAGTGATTAACTATTGCTCTTTTGTTAAGTAAATTTATCTGGACTACCTCTTCTATTATACCACATCACCCTACGTATCGTTCTTTGTATTTGCTAATAAACGTTCAAATTTATACCTACAACAATTTGTGCTTTCACTCGCTTATTGTGGTTCGACCTCTACGGATCCTATATCAACGAAATGAATTTCGGCCTCAAGCGATACAGTCAGAAATTTACAGGAAGTCGAAAATGAAATACGAGCAATAACTGAAATTCATAATCGAATTTTTTTCTTTATTGTATCCGAATTTTAACAATAAGAAAAATGAAACTTACTTTGTTCGGTTGAAACTTAATTTCAGTTTTTTAATAATTCTAACTTTTGCAAGGTCATTTGTTATATAAATCATGTCTTATTAGAGATCAATATCGTTCTTCCAAATAAATGTTACTTCTTAAAAAAAACAATTTAATTTATTCAAAGTATATTTATATTGTGAAAAACAAATTTCATTTGTTTAAATAACTTCCATTTTGTTAAAAAATAATTCGTATATTTCTTTACGTAATTCTTATTCCGTTAAAAAGTAATTTAATTCGTTTAAATAACGCTTATTTTGTCAATAATTAAGTTAGCTTTTTATAGAAGATTCATTTCGTTAGAAATTAATCTTAATAATTTGTAGACGATAATTATTTTGGTAAAAAAAAGTACTCCCTCAATTTATTGTTGCAGCTACTTATTTAAAAGTTATTTTTTAAAAATTTACACTTCCTAAATTAATTGTTTAACTGTGTGTGGAATAATTATAGCTGAGAAACAACAGTTGATTCACTTTCTCATTTATTTTATTACCATTCATTCTTCTGCCTTCGTAAAACCTTGATTTATCACTTATTTTTGTCCTCCCCTTTTTCCATTTATTATTTACGTGTATATTTTTGCATATCTCTGGATTTATATGTATTTTCGGAACTGACAACCAGTTCTCGATACAATTACAGTGACAGTTCGCACATAAGAATCCACTTTTCTGTGACGTACTTATATGTCATTCTGAGCCAGAAGGTTAAATAGCACAAACTTTAGTAAAAATTAATATTCTCTCACCACATTCTGCTCGATTTCGGTTTCAATATCGCATTGGAAAAAGAATGCACTCTCGCTTTAACTAGAATATTATCGGTCGAGGGCGTAATTCAGGCCGACATTCATTTCGGTTTAACCACAATTCACATTGAATATCATATATAAATTTTGACTTTAACCGGAATTCCAACCGTAGTTCACAGACAAATTCCGGGTTTAGCTGGAATTGAGACAGAACTTTACAGATAAATTTCTGTTTTAACGAGAATTTGAATCGAAATCCACCGTGTAGCTCATTTCAGAAGAACAAAACACCTATTACAGTTAATACGTTGAGTGCCACAGTGAAAACAGACATACCTCGTCAGACGCTATACAATTTACTATTTTTTTGTATAAATCGTAAAGAAAAAAAAAGATTTGGATACTCAATCGTGTTCTTCTGTTCCTACATTATTGTTTCAGTATAAAGTTTGCTCAGAATTTGGTGATAAACAATAATTACTTAATTAAATTAAATTTGAGGTGACACCCGCGGCATTCAACGTGTTAACTTTTTAATCGTAACAGTAACTGTAACAGTAATTATTTCGATTTCGACTTCCTACTAACAATTGTGTTTTGAAAATTTATTAGAAACTAATGTTGACGTCATTGCAAATGGTTCTACTGTTTTTTGTACGCCAGCTGTCTGTACGATTGGCCCCAGGCTAATGACGTGTGCCGTGTTCTGTTATCATGTTCACATCAATTAATATTGTTTGTTATTTTAAGCATATATTTTTGGCAGTAGCGACAATTCGTTCATCATAGTATGACAAATATTCTAACAGAATAACTTCCCTTTTATGCATCGATTAGAATATGAAAAAATGACGTCACAATGTATGGCACTAATAATTAATTACGCAGGTGCATTGATTTCATTTGAAAATGTTTCCTTTTATATGAAAATTGAAATTTTGTTGCACGAAAAATTTGTTGCACTGTTTTAACTCTTGAAGATTAATATTAATTTGTTGTTACTGTTCCAGTGTTAATATTAATTTGTTGTTAACATATGGCACACTGTACATCATGTCGTAATAATATTTGTTACAAACCATGTTACAAACATTCACGTATTCGAGTAATGAAATTGAGAAATTTATAAAAAGTGGAGCTGATTAGTTTGGCTTCTGAGTGGCTCATCGTTAATCGGTACAGCCCTTTCCAAAAAAGGGAATTAGTTTAGTAGATATTTTGATTTTAATATTGCAGAAGTTTCTATTAACAATTCCTAATATTTTGACAATGCCCTAATCAATGCAGCTCTTTATTCTGAAAAGAAAAGGTATTAAGATGCATCTTCCAGAAAATTGTTGGTTTAGAACATACTTTGATTTAAATTTATTATTCATTGAACCAACAGTAGTATTTCACCACATTAAAACTGAGTACCTACTAAATTAAGTGAATATTCCCATTTAAGGAAATGAAGGTAAACTTCATATCTCCGCTACCCCTGCACCCATAAAAAAACTATAGACATTAAATTATGAGAGCCTTAATTGCATTCAACTTTTATCCGAAGTATTTTCCGGTATCTGTATTAGTTTCGAAGATATTCATGTGGACCTATTTAAAGATAACACTAGTACAGTACAAAAGTTATGATTCCGTCCCACAAAATAAGAAAAGGAAGTTCAAAGAGTCTTAATGATTTAAAAAATTCATTACATTAAAAATGGAATCACATAAACGAAAAGTTTACTCAAGGATTTTTTGTAACATTTTAATACTGCAGATAAAGTAAGAATTGAGTATTAAAGATGTCAAGCTTTAAAATGACGAAAAAATTTAAAACGTAAGGATTCCAAATTTTTTGTTCACTGTCGTAATTTTGTTTCTCTTTATAAAAGGAAAATCTTCTCCACTTCACATTTCTTCCTCAAGAAGTTGAAAAGAAATTCTGTGCTTAGACTGTGCAGCATTAAAACGGTATTTTTAAAACACTGTGTTACACGAGGGTTGCCTGTATAAGAATTCTGCATGTAATTTCCTAATTGGAAAACCTTGTACAAGAAAAACACGTTCAGGTTTTCATAAGTGAATAAGGGTTTAATAAGATTGCAGAAACTTCGAGCCAGTTACGTAAGCACAGAACGAGGACAAAAAGCTTATTTTTTATTACTGATTACTTAATACTGCTCCTTCCTATATTACTCTTCTGATCACAGGCAATTAATAGTTTAAAAGAGATTTATTCTTAATTTTATGAACGCAGTTACGGTAGAACCTCAATTATCCAAACACTGATCATTCGGAAACTAGTCATCCTACGCCAGTTACAAGCTAGAAATATCATTAATGACACTCTGCACTTAATTTTGCACAATTCTCTATTTTATATTTTCAAATAAAGTCATCCTTTTTATGCGAAATATGGTTGCAACGTGAGTCATGCTATTATACTACATGTTTCATCTGATTTCATTCGAAGACAGTGATAACGCATTGCAAGGTCTTTTTAGTGGCATAAGGGTACATGGGCTACGACAGAATACGTCGTAAAATGACGTACACATCTAACAATATTGTTAAAAACACATAATATTTCGTCACATTTTATATGTTTGCCGATAATAATTTTAAAAGCATTTTTTATTATCATATTGCCTTCTTCGTCTGAGTAATACCGATGAATAGACTGTTTTATCAAAATGAACAAGATCGTGTAATTGTTTTTTTAAAGTAAACATTGTTATTGGTTTTCTTGTGTGATGTGCATTTTTTCAGTATTTTAATTTTAAGATTGTTATAACAGCTACTGTCAAAATAATGTAAGTTAGTACATGTTAGTGTTGAGTGTGAAGGGAACTGTGAATGCTCCTAGAACATCTGTAATCATACTATTGTAAAACCGTTAACTGTATTATTATTTTAAAGTAAATATGTGTTTCAAGAATATTGAAAAACTCGCAAGTAGTTTTTATTTTCTTTCTCTCTCTAATTCATTCAATATTATCAAATCACTAATACTCAATTCCCTTTGCATATTTTACAAAGTATGATTCGTTTCAAAATCAATTTATTATTATGTAAACGTAATTGATATTTCCATATTACAATTGTAAATTGCTAAAATGAGAAAACGATATGTTCGCCAGACACTGAGTACATTTAAATATTATATGATTTTCAGTTATATTATAAAAACGTTGCAGACAAGTTATATTTATTCGAAATAAACATAGGATTCAATCATATGAAATTGATATATTTACTTTCGATATGCAATGAAGTTAACAAATACTGTGGCGAAGATCACATAAAAAGCTTCATTACACTGGGTGTCCCAGATATTTTCTGTAAAGCCGTGCCAGTATATTTTACAAATAAAAATCAGCAAACAAATGTTCCGCAAATGTGTACCCATAAATGCTCTGTTAAAAAGTTATAATTAGACTGCGGATGTTTGTGCGATTTAATATATCGAAATTGGTGAATGATGAATATTTATTAAGTTAGAAAAATAAGAAGCACATATTTTAAGTATTTCAAGGAGCAAATGCGGCGTTATTGAAGGTTTATTTGTTTAACTGCATTAACATAGAAAATATGATATTTTGAAAAAATTTGTATTATATTTAATCTATTGCACCGTTCCATTTATTGAGTATCGTTAGATGTATACATAATTGTGGGCAGTAATGGCGGGGAGTATAGTTCTTGGAGAGGACTGTGCTTCTTTAATCACTGCGAGAGCAGTTGATTATTCCTGGTAAATTTATTCGTCGAAGAAAAATTAATTGTAAGCTTAATTCGAATTTCTATCCAAAGCTATAGTAGCATTTAATTCGCCTCACCGATCATTATAATAGCTGAATAAATTTACCGGAATTTAAATTGCTCGGTGCCATTTTATTTGCATGCAGAACCGCTAATAAGACAAACTATTTTGCAATGTTATAGAAATGATGTTAATTTCACCCGGAACTTTGCACATGTCACTGAAATTTTCACAGCACCTTTAATGTATACCTGTCAATGGTTACATAAAAACATTAATCTTATTATACCAAAATGGTATAAGACATAGGAAAACAAAAATTTTCTTCACCTGGTACTCTTCTGTTGGAAATAGATGATACTGCATTACATAATAAATTATATATAGTACCATTGTAAACAGAAACACAAAATTCTCGAGTTTTTTTAAGGGAACATTTATATTGCTATATAGAGACTATACATATACTTCTCGCACACACATATTTCATTTAAACAAACAAGTTAAAGGTAAAAGTATACGCCTCAAAATAAAATTTGAAATAAATTTTCACATATCTGTATTTTAATACTTTCTATATACAGATTATTTCAAAAACTGCCGTCGTTTATCGAAAGGATATTTAATACTTATGAACTCTATTATGGGAGTTAAAATATATGGTATACTGAACATTTGAATTCAATATTCTTAACTTTTTTGCTTCATCTAATATAGTTATTGAATTTTTTTGTGAACCTACATTTAGACTTGCTCCAATTTCCATATCGAGAATGTCTCGATAAAGAGATCCTACACTATAGTGCTCATAATTGATCGCAGAGGAACAAAATTTTCCTTCTATTTTATTCTATTCTACAATTCCTGAGCTAACTTAACTAAATTATTTAAAGTGCGTGAATTTTTATAAAAAAAGTGTCGTTGAATCTTAACAAAAATTATGTAGTTTAAAAATGTTTAACATTTCATCTGCTGGATATTTATTGAAAGTGAAAGGACGACGATTTATGTACATATAAAATAAATAATTATCTTATTCTAATATTACTACCCTAGTATGAAATTAGAGCCTAAAGCATTCCCGCCTCTGCGAAATCGATGTAATACTCGTATAATTTACACGAACATGGTTCTAAACTTTGAGCAATTAGTTTCTTCCTACTGTATTCAGTTTTCGTTCAATATCGATGTCGTGTGGAATATTTCTTTGTTATATATTATCAAAACTTACCGCATAAGAAGAGCAGTAAAATACTCGCAAGGAAGATCCACCCCATAACTTCATCAACAGGTCGTTTCGCTGGAGGTCATGTTATGCTGCACTATCGCCCTTTCTGTTCGTAGATCAACTCGACGATGCCGAGTTACACATTCGAGTGGGACTTTCTGTAACACAGAAGCAATAAGACGAATTGTAATTGACAAAAATTGTAACAAAAATGTTTATCTTTGTTATATTGCACAATATCTAATCATTCTTCTAAAGTGACTGGTTGAGTCATTTTCGAAACTAAAAAAGGTACGAAGAAATGTTCTATATGTAGATTTACAAATCATCAATTTCGAATCACTGGACTTCAAGCTAGAAATTCAAAATCAAAAGGTTCTGACCAGCCTGGCTGGGCGGTCTCACGCAGCCCTCCATAATTATTGAGTTTTTGGCGAAACGAAAAGAGATACGCCATTCTAACAAAAACCAGCGTGTTCGGCATAAAATTCTGCGTAAGATAGGTGACTCCCATCAATTTCGAATCACTGGACTCCGAGCTAGAAATTAACCGATACATTTCCTTGGCAGTCTAGGCTGGTCCGATGCAACCATCCACAATTTTTTAGTTTTTAACGAAACGAAGAGAGGTACGCCATTCTAACAAAAACCAATGTGTTCGGCATGTAATTCTACTTAAGATAGGTGACTCCCATCAATTTCGAATCACTGGACTCCGAGCTAGAAATTAAAAATCAAAGGGTTCCGACCAGCCTGGCTGGATGGTCTCACGTACCCCTTTACAATTCTTGAGTTTTCGGCGAAATGGAAAGAGATACGCTATTCTAACAAAAACCAGCGTATTCAGCATGAAATTCTGCTTAACCCTTAACTACCATAGAACGTCTGTGAGACCGCTCCAAATTTTCATTCATCCCTATTTCCCTTCCTGCATGACTTATCATCTTCTCACGCCATGTACCTTTCAAGTACAGTCTAACGTTCAATCAGGCTTGGGTCTCTTTATCATTAATCTAGAAAGCAAGAACAATTGGATTTGATATTTATTCGACACTCGTATGTACATAATAACATAATAAACATTAGCCGTTTGTGAGACCTCCTATAGTAGTTGCGTATAGTAATAGCTATAGTAATAGCGCTGTCATGTAAAAGCAGTGCCAACCGATACAGTAGGATGTGACACGAAAATGGTAATGGGGCTCTATTTAGAGCCCTAAATCCATGTGACACAAAAATGCATTGGATGAATGGTCTATTACTCTATTCTATACCTCGTACGTGATTAGAACAGTCGATCCTGTGTCGCATACAAAGAAGAATATAAAATGAAGGGAGATAATGTATTCATCGTTAAACATTAACAAAGTTCGTAGAAATAGTTTTTCTCTTCGCTTCTCCAGGAATGACGCATTTCTTCTGATACGGTCTAATCCATTCGCGATAATTTCATTCGATTACGCAACTCTCGGAGGTGCGATTTCCCGCTATTCTTAAGTATTGAAGTTGCCTGCGAATTAACCACCGCCCTCTATCGTTGAAACTCAGAAACATAGTACTTTACAATCGATACATCGATAAGTTTGTCGCGCAATCGGAGTTACTCGAGTATAATGAACGTTATGCCGTGTTATTTGTCACATAATATATTTAAATTCGTCGGATATAATACAGTTTAAGTAATTAATCAAGTATAACACAACTTGAAGTCTTATTTAGAATCATTGAATGAGAACATCAAAGTTTCTGATTCAATGTATCGATTAATCGATCGTGGCGCTGCTACTTTCACGCACGTCACTCCGGTCTACGCGACTATAGTTGACAAGTGTTGTCAACTATGTGAGCGATAGTAACAGTGGGAGAATGTGATCGGTAAAGTGTGATTGTCACAATTGTATTCTGTAAAAAAAACTGAATGTAACAGAATTGTAACAAGTATTCGCGATGTGACGGTGTTAAAATACGCAGAAAAAATGACGGAACAAATCCTTGATAGTGTTGACAAACTGGCTGAAGTGATCAGAAATATGCAGAAATGCTTACAGTGTACAATTTGGTGAGTTCTTAATTCATGCTTGCAGTTTTACAAGGAACTCTTTGGCAAATAGAAATTTCAAACATAATGCGATGCTTGTCATGTCATTCTCTCATGATATACGATTTTTATTTATGTATTTATTATGATATAGGTTATGTTCGGTTGGTGTGTTTCTATTCATGCTTTTTGTTTTAATGTTCTGTGAGAAGGAGTGCATTATAAAGAACGTATATGACAGTAATTGAACATGTTTATAAAATGTCTCTTTTTTATTTTTATTTTAGAATGCATATTGTTACGAGAGTAGCACACGAACCGCAAGATTTTTCTCCAAAATGTCATTAAACTGTATTTTGATTGTTATTTAAACAGCTTATTAGCACTACAATTATAATTAAAGGAATATTGTACTATATTTATGTTTCTCCAATGATAGATTTTTTCTTTTAGATATGTTTAAATTTAATAAACTACATAAAATAATTTGATATGTTATTTGGTATAAGAGAATATTTTCAATGATTTAGTTGCAATCAATTCATTTGATAATCAACTATGTTGAAACGATGTTGAGGTAATTTTATTACATATGAGGATGGAATACTGCAGTATCTTATCATTTTTCCTAGCGATACACTTCATTAATTTTACATGTGTAATTATCAAGGTGTTATATAATAGCATTTATCATCATGCATAATGCAAATGGTTTCTTCTAATGATGCATAGGCACGCAGTTCTACTTTATAGCCTATACGCACATGTTATTACAACAATACTCTTGTAATTTTAATATCTTCTATTCGATGCAATTAATATTATATAAAATTTCATTAAACCGTAGTTTCTGATTTATTCATTTTCTTATGAGTAATAAAAAATTATGGTAGGAAAGATTTATATTAAAAATATATTATTTAACTTTTTACTTACATTTATAATACGTATAAATTAATATTCTTCCATTTTTATTTTAAAATTGAATTACTTTTTTCCACATATCATTGGAAGCATTGTATATGTAAAGAAGTATCTTTATATTGTAATTTGTATGTGTGTTTGTCATCTTTGGTTTGAGGCATACGGTATAGTCTCTCTTTGCATTAAACATTCATTAAACATTTATTGTTTAAGCGTACCATTACTATGTACATATAAAATATACATATGAATATATAAATACTGTTTTGTATGTGCAGGCAACAGAATGTGACAATAATGTAAATTTATGTTAATAAGTTAGGGAGAGGGGGAGAAAGAGGCAGAGAATGTTAAATTCAGTCAAAAACAATGTTCATGTGATAAATTCCATAGAATGTTAATATTGCATCTTGAAGGGGACCAATAAATATCTTGTCTTATCTATCTATAACATTACTATATTTTATTTTCGTTGTTTACAAAGTAAAAAATTTTGTAACAATTTAAAATGAAAACTGTATTTCAATCTAACTATTTTCAAATGATAAATAATTTTATGTAGCATAATTTCGTATTATTTCATTAAGTGTATTGATTTCAATTTACGTGTAATATTTCAAACGAACATCTGTAAAAGACTACGTGCTTTTATGTTCTTTCAGTCTGCATACTATAACTGATCCCGTGAAAACTCGTTGCGGACATCGATTCTGCCGTGAATGTATTCAACCGGTCATACAAAAGAAACATGCATTGTGTCCACTGTGTAATAGTGTTCTCCAGCGTCGTAATATTTCGGCGGATGAGCACATGCAAGCGTACATTAACTACTTTCAACAGTTGATCACTGCAATCGAACTGGATTCCGGCATCGATGGTAAGTACTTTTGATATATCTATATTTTTAATAAATATACGTTAACATTATTGGGATCATCACTGACTATTACTGAAAATTAGAAATATTCTTTCATAAAATTTGAAATAAATCTAAGTAAATTGTAATGGAATGAGCCTGTATCAAAAACAATTTCATTCTTCATTAATATATTTTATTATTGTAAAATATGTGCATGACTCGAACGTTTCAGTATAAAAATAGAATTTCTAAGCTGCTTCAAATATTCGAATGTACAGCTTGGATTAATTAGTTATGTTAAACTTCACTCAGATTTTAATTTATGTTATTTTATATTCCAGCAGTTTTACGTATACAGGAGCATTCATTTTTTAAAAACAATGACGTCATGCATTACATCATTTAGTCGTGTATATAAGCAACGTTTCGTTGGGTTAAGTTTATTTATATATGTCACTGATCTGTTTGGTTAAAATACATCTATGTAGAGATAATTCCAGCTCATTATCGTTTCTTACCTTTGCTAACAATATGTGCCTTTTAAGTATTAAAACGCTGCTCAAAAAATGTGCATGAAAACTTCAGTCTTCTGTCAGATCTCAAGCAGTAACGATTTTACAAATTCCAGCGTTTCAGTGTTGGAAAATATTTAATGTAGTTGACGATTAACGATTACAATAGAAATATTTGTTTATCAATCACTATTAACGATTAAAGTAGGAATTTAATCGTCAATTCGATCAATTATTAAATTTATTATTCAATTGTCAACTCGATTAATCAAAACGATAAGTGTGGTGAGAATAATTCTGACGTGCGTAATTTATAAGAAGCATACATCAAATAGAATTTTAATTAAATTTCGATGAAAAACTAACAGTTGATCATTAATGATTACTATTTTTAATCAGTTGTTAATGATTAACCATTAACATTTATAATTAGCGATTGATGACTAATTCCACCGATCGATTAATCAAATTGAAAAGTTTAATCGATTGCTGACCAGCACAATAGTGTTCTGTTATCTTTAGTTTACTCATTGTTAGTTACACTGTGGAAAGGGAAAAGTAAGCTCAGAGTTATTGATAATTCCTCCAGTAATGACGAAGCAACTTGTTTCAATTTTTGTAAATAATATTCTAAACAAGATAGCGAACATGACGCATCTTGAATGGTTTTCTACAATTTCAAGCCAAAGAAACTTAACTTTGCATCATACTGTTCTGAATGCATCTCTGCTTTATTATTTGAACAAGATTTCATTAGCTCAATCACGCTCTGTGAGAGATCACTAACAGCATCACTTGTGATTGAATAAGTAAGATGGTCACACGTACTGTCGGTGACGTGGCCTCCTGTGACATGCCATGTCACCCGTGACTGAGTGACGTGGCAGCGTGTTAAAGAGGTTCGACAATCCAACACGATATACTTATAAAAGCTACAAAATCCAATAAATTTGCTTTAGATTGATTCTACGTTTTTAGAATTATTTTTCTAGTTAGTTATCCCTTTGATTGCGGACTACTTAGAAACGAGACGAACGCTGCGTGCGGCCGAGTTGCAGTAGTATACAAATAGCCATTGCATTGAACGCCTATGGGCGTCGGCAGTACACTGTGAACGACTTTGATAAACGCGTGGAGGCGCTGATAACAGTCAAAGGCTTATAATACGCACTGCCCAAAAGATCAGGGTTACTACTTGATTCCATAGTTTTTAACGAATTTTTTGACAGTCAGACTAACAAGGAGATTATTATAATAAAATTATAGCATCCATCTTTCAAGGCATGTTTAAAATATTTTGTTTTAACCTTGCTGTTCTCCTCGGGTCAATATGATCCGAAATGAAGATTACGTTTCCATACGTACTATGTTTTTAAATATTCTTTTTTAATGTTCAATGTATTTAAATTTTGCGTTTACTCCTTTAATATTTCACATTTCTTCAGAATAAATTCTTTTAAAATTTATTTAAATGCATTGAATATTAAAAGGAAATATTTAAAAACATGCTATGGAAACGTAATCTTCATTTCGGGTCATATTGACCCGAGGAGAACAGCAGGGTTAAATTTATGAATATTTATATTTAAACAACATTAGTTCTTAGTAAGCACCTAAATAAAGTTGCATGGTTATAATTTTCTATATTTTAGCGTCAGAAAATAATATATTTTTGAAAACTTTCTCCATTTATATGCTCGCCACTGTACGCGTGACAAGATATTTTCAAGGAACTGGTAAATTTGCCGCTGTCACATACACGTGTGACGTCGGTTTCTCCTGTGAATCGGTGCGTTACAGATACGGGAAAAATAACGTATCACACATTCACGAAGTGTACACTGAAAATATCAGATCAGTGTCACGTACGTTGGACACATTATTTGGAATTCTCACAGTCGACTTCTGTATATAATATATTCTATGCCATAATCGCGAACATTCAGTTGTTTTACCCCAGCGAACGTCATGTAACACTTTACCACCACGTTGTATTAGCTGAAAATTACAAATTTTCTAAATGTCTGCAAATATTCTTTTAGCTCTTTGAGCTAATTTTCTTTTATTTTCCATTCAGGCGGTGCATAAATACAGAAAATGTCAATTAAAAAAAATTTGGAAGAAAAATAGCTGTAAAGGAATAGTTGTAAAGGAAAGCCTCATTGTTGTTTAAAATGTTTCAACAAAATCCATTAAAAAAGTGTAAACATATTTTGTAGTGTCATTTGAATTATAAAGTATTATTTTTTAAATTTGATACTGGCGGTCCCCAGGTGTCGACGCCGTCTAAACGGAAAGTTTAGTGTCGGTCCCCAGGGACCAACATAGCGTTTAACGTGTTAATAAACTTTTGAAAAGGAGGTCACACGATGATCACGGACTCAACCTGATCGATAGTGAGAATCGAGCCTAATCGTTGGTAGATCTAATATTAAATATTTGAAACAGAATTCTATAATAATATTATGAAAAATTTCAATTACAGAAATGAAACATCTACTAACTCCTTGCCTTATGATTTTTTTAATAGCTGTCTGCACTGAAGTTTATTGTTCGAGTGTTCTAAAGGTGAAATCTGGGCAGAATATTTATCAACATGTACAGGTTGCTTTAGATGATTCCCTAAAAGTTAGGGGTGTTTTAATATAGAATTTTCAAGTATTTATATTTGAGTGAAACTGATATTAATAATCTGTAGATCATAATCTGCATCACGAGTGTGACTCGTTATTATAAGGCTAGGGGCTAAGGACTATAATTTCTTCAGTTCGTCTCTGGATACAAATCTTTTATTCCAAGGACACTGGAATTCAGTTGCAGTTGTCGTGACATAAAACATTTGTAGCCGGATAATAATTTCATGAAGCGTAGTTGTTCTCTTCCTGGCAAAAACATGAAGCTTAAGGCACAGCAGCACATGCGCTACCACATCATGCCCACTCGGATCAACTATCCGTTTCCTAGAATGGAGTGAGCCTCTCAAAAATTTAAGTTCCAATGTTCTTTGGGATCTCAGCGTTCCTGCACCTAACCAAAACATCAATGTTTTACGATCTCCTAACATTTCCTCGGGCCGGTTTTACACACGACCGAAATTCTTTTGTGAACATTTAACAGACCAGTCGGCGTTAAATATTAATTTCCTTGTAATGACTTTTTCTTGAGTCAGCACACGCTGTACTATACAAAGCAGTGTGTATACAATTTTTAAGTATAGAAAGAACAGTCTTGAAGAATCTGGAGTAACGAGTCCTCATTGCATGGAAATTTTCGTTGAAAATGGCAAACTTTCTAAATTTCTATACAAAGTAAATATAATCTCAAGTTAAAATCTTGTGACTTACTAGCAAAATATTGATCCACGTGATTTGTCAAGACTACAAATTATGAGAAGAACTTTTGGCACAACCTAATTGTTTGGTTTTACCCCAGAAGCTCATAGTATATTAATGGTCTGCAGTTGCACTAACAAGATAGCATTACCTTCTTCGCATGAATATTTTCTTTGACACTGTTGATGATTAATCACCTTCTATTACACCATACTCTTTTTCGCAAAACATTATCATATAACATCCATTTTTTATCTTTTGTCATTATTCTGGACAGAAAGTCTTCGCTTCTTTGACGTCCTAAAAATGAGATGCAAGCTGTGTATGGGTCTAATCAATTTTTTTCTGTGAGTTCATGCGAAACCCACACATCAAGCTTTGACTTCATTCCTATTTTTTGTAATGTCGAACAATTGTGGATCGATCAACTCTGAGTAGCTGTCAACCAATTCTCGTGATGTTTATCGAGAGGCTTCTTCAATAGCTGAGTGCAAAATATCGTCATCAAGTCCTACGAGTTGTCCTACTTGTGGTTCGTCTGTGAGATTGCACCTTCCATTTGAAACTTTTCGTACCATCGACAGCATGCGTTTTTTTATAGCACACTATCATATGCAAGAAATCACTATGTATATTTCTTAAACCGTCTGCAACTCTGCACCACATTTATATTTCAATAAATTATCCAATTCTCTACGTGTACCTCGTGCACCGAATTAGCCTTGTGTGAGTAATTAAGACGAAGGTTCAAAGAGTTCAGAATTCTGTATGTTCTAAAAAATACAGGAGGCCCCAAAATTAACTGAATACTTCAATGAAATCATGTGAATTTTAAAAAAAAATTACAGAATATTATTACCGGTTTACTTTCAGGCAAAAAGAAATATGTTTATCGAAAATGGGTGAAAATTTTATGCCACAAAACTATTTAACACTTTCAACATGCACTCCATTCGTAGCCCTGCAGATTTAACCCTTAAATGAATTACTGCCCTGTGCATCTTCAGACTAATAATTGTTTAATTTTTACCGAGCGGATGAATAGAAATTAATTCTCCTTACAGCATTAGAAGCATAATGAAATAACAGATGATTGCATAAATCCTTAAATAATTATATCGATACTTGTTAAACAATTATTAGTTTGAAGTTGCACAGGGCCGCTACGGTCCCAATAATCCACTTAAGGGCCAAGGATTTAATGTACAAGCTATGCATTTTACATTACAGTTAAAAATTGGTGACAACATGAACTCTGCTTCCAAGAATATTACAATATTTTCTGATAAAAAATAGAGTCACTTGAAATTTATTTACATCTGTGCAATCGTAGCAATGCGTGTGTATGTACGTGTTCTAGTAACAACCTATTCAACGAGACGACGAACTACATACGAAAGTTGTTCATCGGAGGCCACAGACCGCGGTAGACCTGACGTAGGAGGAAACAATGAGCAAAGTTCCTCCAGTATTCGCATAAAGGATCTAAAGAAACCAACCTCGCAACTGAATCGTAGCGTGCGAAAAACAAAGACGACATCGAAACTCTCGGCGGGGAAAATTCGAGAGCGGAGCAAGGGTAAAAAGGACAACGCCGATGCTAATGGTATAACGAAGTACTTGTCGAAATATGGCCTCTCAGGTGTGCAATCGTTGCCTCTCACGAACCCACCTGGCAATTATCAAGATGAAAGTTCAATGGAGAGCAGAGTACATACTTGGCTGGAAACTTTACCGAAAAGCGAGCCACTGGACGATCCTAATGTAATCGCGGCGATTCTCCCTAATGACGCCACCCTCGACGACACTCTGACGTACTCTGTTTCGCAAAATTGCCCCGACGGCAAGATTGATAAGTCCAAGGAGAATCGCGAGATTGCGAGTAAACTGCCTCGTCCTGCGAACGGTAACGATGAAAGTTGCACGCGCCATTTGCCGGGAAGACGTTCCTCGAAAAGCTCGTCGCGCCATGGAAGTAACGCGAACGAGGGGGAGAGGTCCAGGGACCTGTACTCTAACAGAGCGCTTCCATTCCTGCACACTGTCAACGATGCGGTACCAAGCACATCCGGTATCACGAAGTGGAATGACGGTAGCAAAGAGAAGAATGCATCGTCATTGGAGAACGCACACAATCAAGAGAAGCTGAACGACGTGCAGAGAACTTCGCCCTGCAACATGCTGCCAGCCATGAAGAAGAACTGGTCCTCCGTGGTGAAGTTTGGCAAGGAGATGCGGACGAAGAAGAAGAAACTGAAGTCCCTGAGCGTCAGCATCGAGAATAAAAATAAAACACGGCCCTGCGATGAATCTCCACGAGGGGCAATTAAGAACACGGTGCAGCAGGGGATGAGTCGCAGAGAGAAAGAAGACGAGTCCAATGTATCTGAAAGCACAATGAAAGCTGGTGCGGATAGGCACGGCCTGGAGGAGAAGGAAAACTTGCCAAAAATCGGGACCACTTGCCGGAGAGAGCAGGAAGTGGCAGAGAATTACGAAGGGGAAACATCTCCCGAGCACAGAGGCAACAGATCAATGTCAGAGGATGTTCAGCCTGCTCGAGAGTCGTCCTTTATCACTCTCGAGCAAGGCGAGCAAGTGCACATCAGTAATTTGAACAGTTGTCAGATGAACGACATCATTGGCGTTGTGGACAGCCAGGACAACGACCGGTGGAAGGCTGGAGACGATGCAGAAAGAAACGAATTGCCCTCTACGTCACGGTGCAATTTGCCTGGGTCTCCCGCACGAAATGGACCGGCGAGTTCTCCGCAAGCGACACCGGTGAAACGAGCAATCGAACAATCGCCCAATGCGTTCAGCGAATTAAACGAAAGTCGTAAAAGTCCTCTTGCATCGGAGGCAAAAAGAGACGGGAGGACAACCGAAATGTGCTCAACCTCCGAACGTCTGTCTCCTCCGACGGATGAAACGCCGCAGCGTGGCAGACTCTCCCTGAAAAGACGGAGCACCGATCGGAAATCGAACGAGTCAGTGATTTCGAAGGCTGATCCGCGATTGCTTGCTGTCAAACGCGACTTGAATCAACAAATGGATCGAGATAGGGAGGAAGCAGCCGGCGACGCTGCTGCGGTTGAATTAACGTCGGAGACGAGAGATCAATTCGAAGGAAGCAAGTGTCCCTCTCCGTCACTGAGACGACGCCCCACGACATCGAGTGGCAAGAAGAAGAATGATGGAAAATGTCTGGTTACGTTCAAGAAACTGGGCAAGGTATTCAAGGAGCCCAAGAAACGCGTCAGCTTTCTGTATCTGGGTTCCACTAGACGCAGATCATTATGTCACAATTATACCATGCTCAGCCCGCAGAAGCTGTGCAATCCAATAACCGCGGAAGCGCAGGACGCAGGAAATCTTCAAGAGGTCTGCAGATCTGAGAACAGCTTTGGGAGTAACACACGGATCACGTTGAATGATACAATGCCTATAGAAGACGCAGTTGAAAACGACAGCAGGAATTGTCCAATGGAAACGGAGTCTGTAGCAAAGACCGTGGCAGAAGGAGAAAAAGAGAAGTCGAGTAATGCTGTTCAAAATGATTTATCTCTTAATAAAGCAGCAAGCACCAAACGCATCGATATGTGCAAAGATAATGCATCAAAAGGGATTACCCCCGTTGCAAACAGTGTCACGAAGACAGCTACTGATTCAGAGGACGTTCTCTTCGTGTCGGTATACGACAATGAGGACACCGAATTAAATAAAAGAAAGGTCTCCGAACATAATTCTCCCGTTAAACGTCGACAGACAAAATCGATTCCCGAGAAGACAGTGTCGAAGAGGGGCATTCAGATGCTGTCTCCCAAAAAGGATTCTCAACTGAAATACCTCTCTCTGGAAACCCCCGCGATCGATACTCAGCAAACCCCAAAATTCGTGGAACAAACCGGAGCTGCCAAAGACGCTGGCGCACGAAGGAGCGATTTTTTCGAAATAAGAGGCGCCCATTCCAGAGCTCTGATAGGCAAACTGCAGGATGCTTCTGAAAGCTCGGACGCAGACTCCTCCTCGTTGGGCAGGAAGAGAAAAAGATCGAATAAGCGGGGGTACTCGATTCACAGGATGGAGACGGAGCGGATGAGAATCAACGAAGACTCGGTGGACAACGAGTCCGATTCTGATCACAGTCTGTCATCCAGGACCACGTGTATCAGAAGCCCTAAGGCTCGAAGCAAAGAAATTGCAGGGTCCGGTAGCACGGACGATAATGCGAAGAAGAGATGCTATACCGATTCATCCAATTCTAGAAACGCCAGAGCCTTGGACACTGTATCGCTGAGTTCTGACACGGACGTCGACAAAAAGGACACCACCATACAGAAGAAAGGGTACAGGAGGATTGTACCTTTGCTCAGCTCAGACACGGACTCTCCTGTCATTGTTTTTGTTAATGATGACGCAGACAACGCGAATGTTACCGCCGCTAATGGCCCCGTGCAGGCTGCAACATCCCCCGCGCAGAAACGAAAACGAGCAGCGTCCTCGGGCTCTGACAGCGACGTTGAACTGAACGAAATAGTAACCAGTTGGTCGGCGGATGTAAATCCGTTGGAGAGGCTGAAAAAGAAGGGCAAAGTGGAGCAAGCCGGCGTTTCTTCTAATTCGACGAACACGTCCCGCGAGAAGCGAAACGACACCTTGTTAAAGCCACAGAAATCGTTCTCCAATTCGGCTAACCTCCCCAGCACCGTATTTCCTCCACCGCACAAACGACCAGCCGAATCCGCTGCCAGATCGACTTCCGGAAGATCGAACTTGGCTATTGGAAGCAGACAGGAAAGTTCGGAGAGCAAAGATATATTCGGTAGCACGGATTCACCGGATTTCAACTGGACCGTGGACGCCATTCAGAGCGTGCAGAATATCGTCTCGAAGGTGCATGATAACGCGAAGGATTCGGATAGCAAGTTTAAAGCCGCGAGGGAGCCCAGTCTGATGCAAGATAATTTTGACGAAATCTTTGCAGACGTCGACACAGACGCGTTCATCGATGAATACTCTGAAAACAGGGAATCGCACAGGTACAGCGAGCAGAAAGAAGGACATGGATCGTCTGAACGTTTGGCAGGGCCCTGTCCTCGATCATCTAACAGGGATATAGTGATCTCGGAACGTTCGAACGGTTCTGATAAGGAGAATAAATGTAAGAGTGCGGGAAAAATGTATGACAATGGGAACGATGACGTGCAAACTTCGAGGAAGGATGCGTTGCAGTATAACAAACCACAGGAAAAATTGAAGCAGCTTGAAGTATCGAGCAAAGAATCGTTACAGACGAGCAATTGTTCAAAGAGGACGTCGGTGCAGACTTCAGTGCGCGCTTCCACTGCCAGTGAGCAAACTGTAATTGATAAAGAGGAAAATAGAGACTCTACGCTGAAAGGAACATGCTTTGAAGATGATTCTCTTATGGACGTCACGCAGCATTATCTGCTTATTAAACAGTTCGAGGAAGATCTATTTGGGAAGCCCAGTTCTGAATCGGCTGAGAAGAAAGGACAGGCCAACCAGCAATGGACACCACCAAAGGAGTCGGATGTGGTACTCAAGAGAAAGGTCAGTGTTCTTATGTTTGGAAACATTTTTTGATTGTATAGAGGGTGAGTTATGAGAAAGGGGATATCTAAATATACTTGTTAGATTGGAAGATAGAAGGAAAGTAGCTGAGAGAAGAGTTTCACTGTTCAAGTGGGCAAATGTGGTGATACAAAAAAAATGATTTCTGAAGATCATTGTGATGGTCTTCTTAAGGTCACTTTTGTTTCTTTTTTATTGGAGTCATGTATTTTTTTTATATGTTACTCAATGAAATTCTTCAGTCCCTATAAAAAAGTACTAGAATATTTGTGCAGAAAAGTTAATTAGTTTAGTAGATATTTTAATTTTAATGATATTAAGCTGCAACAATCAAATTGAAATATATTCTAAAGTAACAGCTTTTCAGCAAAAATACTCTAATATTTTTTGATAGAGAAGGAACGGTTAGCTGATAAAAAAATTCATATTTCAATTTTAAAAAAATATTCTATGCATTATTAGTCACAAATAGTATTTTACAATATTGGCGTCAAAATATCTTCTAAACAAATAGTTTTTCTGCATATACACCCTGATACTTTTTATAGAGAAGGAACTGCATCGATTAGCTGATGAAAGAAATTTAATGTTTCTGTTTAAAAAAATCATTTTTTGTATTAGAAACCACAAGTAGTATTTTACAATATTAACGCCAGAATATCTCTCAAATAAAAAGCTTCTTCGCATACACACCTAAATACTTTTCATACAGAAGGAACAGCATCGATTAGGTGATAAAAAAATTGATGCTACTGTTTAAAAAACATTATTCTACGCATTATAAGTCACGAGTAATATTTTACTATATTCATGTCAAGATAAAAACTGTAATACTGTTTTTTATAGAGAATGAAGGTGTGCATTAAATAATGCATAAAAAATATATGGTTCCGTATAGAAAAATGAAGGTGCCCTTCATAGTGACCTTCAGCATGAGTTTTTTGCATTACCATATTTAAGCCCTTGAACACAGCAACTTTTTTTTCTATCCTCCAATCTAACAAAGATATTTAGACGCCCTCTTCCTCATGATTAACTCTGTATACATTGCTCCAAATAATTAAAAGATCACACACCACAATAGTTTATTATTCATTAACTTCTCACTTATTCTGAAAGTTCTAAATGCCATCCAGAATAAACATTGAATACAAATAACATATTACACACTGAATATTTTGTTTATTATTATTATTTGACAGACTCTCTAAGATTATAGAAATTTGCAACCCTGTAATTGTTTTAAGCAGTATATTTTTAATAACCCTGTCAGACAGTGTTGTAGAATACTTGTATGTTAATTCATTCGTTCGGTGGCTGTTGCCTAGTAGCATAAGTTGCGCAAATAATGCAGCTGCTTTAAAATGTAGCGTAAGCCTCCGCCATGGTGCATCAAACTCGTAGCCTTCATTATATTCTTTGTAACTATTCATTTCGCTACTTACGAAATAAAGAAGACTCTCCGCCCTGCATTCTCAAAGACTCATTCTACTTTGAAATATCCAGGACACCGAACACTCGGCCGGAGAAGACGACATTGTCGAGAACACTCCAGACGCTAAGACGAGAAGGTAAGTAATGCGGGTCTTTATCATTTCTTTACCTTCCTCTGCTCGTTTAGAAGTGCATGTAATTGTCTATTTAATTGACGAAATTATACGAGAACGTAATGACGGTTCACTGCACTTGGCATATCTCAAGAGTCTTCGTGTTTCGGAAATTTTTTACCTCGAATGATTTACGCATTGTGAAAATTATTATTCATTTAAACTGAAGGGAAAATAGTAATTAAGTCAATAAAAAAGTATCCTTATGTCTATGTTTCTAACGACTATAAAGCGAATGTTTATGCATATCTATGTTTTTGGAGTTTAACAGCTTTTGTTTTAACACTCAGTTGTTATCATGGGGTCACAGATGACCCACAACTTCTTCAATTGCTTGTTTCCTGGTTGCTAGGCATTTTTGTTTTCTACAGAATTCATAATGATATTAAGGTTTTTCGCAAAATTTGTTTCTTCTGTACGTGTATCCCTTACAATTGAAAGTGATAGTTATAGCAAAAATACTCATCACTATTAAATTCCAACGGGTCATGTATGACCCCCACGATACCAATTACATGACCGATACATCACCATATCAACTGAGGGTTAATATAGTTAAAAAAGTGAAACTTCGATAAAACTTTACGTTGTCTTTTAAATGTTTAATGAATGTACTTTTCATTTTGTTTACGTTATTAACGTGGACTTTTAGGTATTGTGGAATGTTAAATTGCATAAACATGTACAGTATATTAGTGATATTAAAAAAAATTTAAGTAATAGCAAACGTAGGATCATTTGAAAGCTGACAAGTTTATATAATATTCCCTAATATACTAAGTGCAGAAAAATTGAACAGTTGCTAATTGAGCGAATATTTAGCTCTGATTAGAGTGTATGATATTCGAAGCACTCTGTAAAATTTGATAAAACATTTACTAAAACTTATTCTACTGCTTTTTGCACAGTATTCTCTGCAGTGACTTTGCCTCTTGACAATAGTGACACCTGCTCGTTTATTTCTCTACTGATGTACCTCCAGACCGCTATCTTGTTTGTACCTAAGTTTATTATAGCAAATCGCTACAACATCCCAATGCAGATAAATACAAGCCCAATTTCGTTAACAAATTAATTCTGTCACACATTTTACCATTAAAATACAACACACTCAACACACAGCACAGTACTCTCTACGTCCACTGTACCCACAAGCTTCCACGTTTCACATTTCCACAAGTTTGAACATTTCCAGTGTGCAGTCGAGCAGCTCCGTGCAAAAAGGATCCGTCGGTTCTGCAGTTTCGAAAATCAGCGAGAGGCAATTCTCAAGTCCTTCGTCGATCATTGGCAGCCGCTCCAACACAACAATCCCGTTGTGCAGACGGAGTATACATCCTCTTTACCAAAGTACACCGAAAGCTCAGCAATCCTCCGCGAAGGCCAAGCACAGTGCAATCTCAGGAAGCAAGAAATTAGAAGCCGCACCGAATGCGAGCGAACCGTTTGGCAGGCAGGGAAAAGAAGTCGCAGGGAGCAAGGGAAACGCTGGCAGACGGAAGTTGTGCTTCGTGTGTAGTGGTCTAGTGCCAGGCCAGATTGAACAAGTGAAGAAGCTAGGGCAGATAGTGAACGCGGAATACGTGACTCGGTTCGATCAGGACGTGACGCACGTTATCGTTAAGGCGGACAAGAAGAGCAACGGCGCGAACAAAACTCTCAAGTACTTGCAGGGCATAGCGCACAGAAAGTGGATAGTGGTCTATCAGTGGGTGATCGATTCGCTGAAGGAGAAGAAATTAGTAAACGAAGAGCCGTATGAAGCGGTGGACAGCAGAACCCTCGAGGCGGGTCCTCGAAGCTCCAGATTAAGCGAAAAGGGATTGTTCGAAGGATTCGTCTTCCAGTGCGTCGGCCCTTACGTCGACGTCTCCGTCGAACAGTACCAGGTACATGCATATTTTTCACCGTCGGAAATATACAGTGACTCACGAAATTGTTCAGATACTTTCATAATTACTTTTCGGTCTTAATTCTAGCGCAACCAACTACGAATTTTTCAAGTATATTAACCTGTTAACTGGGGAAGACGAGTTAACTCGTCCTGTGAAAATGGTTCTGTCACCACTCAAGGCGCCTGTTAATTGCTCTCACAGTATTTGGTCACGAATATTTAAACGTGTTAATCAAAGAAGACGATCGAACATGTCACTTGAAAGTGTCTCTGCGATGGACAAGACAACTTACCTCATTTTTAACAATTTTTAACTGCAAACAATAGATGTTCCCAGACAAAGAATGACCCAGTTAACAGGTTAAAACGTTATTTATTAGAGATGCCATATCCTTGCTTCGAATATAATAAATAATACTGCCTTAAAAAAGTGTCAACCCTCATCCGTCCCTCCTGTCAATTTGACACAGTTGTCTCACAAAAATGCGACGATTGTAAAAATTTAGTATGCCATCCGCATCACTTTATTATTTTTAAACGATGCAAACAATCTTGGGTCTGAATGTAGTGCATATACAGGAATTTCATTTTTATATTTTGAATAAAAGAATTTATAAATTTAACTATTTATCTTTTCATTATGTTGATTTGTTTGCCATTGTGTCAATTTGACACCGAGGGACTTATTGAGTTGGGAAACAGAGGGACGGATGATGGTTAAGTAGAAGAATGTTGAAGTAGCATAATGATGGGAAGAAATTGGTGAGTCACTGTACGTCCAGTCGAGACTCCGCAGCAATACAGCTGAGTAGTTTGAAATTAAAGTCGACTCGCTGTATGCATTGCCTACTCCAAGGGGCCATTTATTTACGTTTTCCTGCCATCCAATCGTCCTGGGCTATTTAAAGTTGAAACGCTGCCAACTACCGTGACTCAAGGATACGCTCTTTTTCAGGACTTACTACGTGCGGCTGGTGCCACTGTTGTCGGCTCCCTGGAAGCCCTTGCCAGCGAGAAGAAGAAACTGAAGATCATCGTGATCCAAGCCGATGATTACGACTACGAAATTATTGGTGAGTCCGTTGTTTCGTCTGGAGTTACGATTGCAATTATTCTGGATGCTGCGGCTCTGTTATTCTTCGTAATTTGAAAGTAAAATGTTCAATGCACGTTATAATGATTTACGCTTTCGGAATATTAAAGAGTAAAGATACCGATTTTTCTACCCGGCATACTCATGCGTCCCATTAACCTTTTCAGCCATGAATTTTTTGAAACTGGAGAAATGTGATTTAATTTTCTTTTAATTATATTCGTTCATTAGGGGCACGCAGGTATTTAATAAAAATATTCATATATGCACAATTAGAATTTTTGTATTATATTTATAAATTTATTAATTTATTAAAATTAATTCTAATCGCTTTTTTGAATCTGTGGTTTCGCGAAGGCAACATTTATTGAACAAATACGTTACGACGTCGTAAAGTATTAAAACAAGGTAAATTCATGATATTCGTTGATATTATTTTTAAAATAATTTCTTTCCTAAAATTTGAAATGCTGAATGATTAAACTATTCGTTATTTAATATTGCTGTTATTTTAAAAGATATCAATATTTAATATATTTTCAAGTAACAGAACACAAAATGATATTATAAATCATTCTTTTTTATTTTAATTTTAAGTAACATCTGCCCAGCTCCGATCATGGAGAGAATTGTTTCCCAAATAATTTCTAATCCAAATTTTTGTTCTATATTATTTTTAAATAATTAATGTGAAATAAGTAGATATTTAAAACTATTTGATACTTTGAATACTTCCTTTGTTTATTTTTATTTTACAAAGTATTTGAAGTGAATTGTTCACAAAATTAAATTTATAATGAGCGACTAATGTTCAACTAGCATTTTAAGCAAGAGTTCTATTATACATATAGGAGGAATATTTGTTTAATACAAAATTATCAGTGCTTCTCAGTTTGTCTATAAAATTAGGCATAATAATATTGTAAGATTAGAAGAAATTTATAAATTCCGTTTTAATAATAATACCTGAGCAATATTCGAGCGACATCACAAATTCTGCACTAAAACAGAACAGGTAATTACAGCAAGCTATGTTAATGAAACTTTAGCAGGCCTCTGTGATACACTGAACCGCAGCAATTATAATGAAAGTGGTGTAATAGAATGGCCTGAAAATGATGAAACAGACCTAAATTACAGGTGTATGACGGTAGCAAGCAGTGTGATGAAGACAAAATATTCCATAGCTTGGCAAAAAGTTTACAGACACTATGAAACACACAGAGGTAGTAATGAGACAAAATTAATAATTACAAGTATGATGTGCAATTTAGTAGTTCAAAAAATTTAAAAAAGTACATGAAGAACCGCATAACAAAATAGAATAATTAAAACAAACGTATTCAACATCGCTTAAGAAATTATTACTTTTTAAATGGAAGGTAGTTATGTGAATCGTTGGATTTTCCGAAAAATACGAAATCTGCTAATTCCACCGTAATTAGGTCGTAGAATCGAGGTTCTATCGACCTTTTGGAAAGCAACAAATCTTTTAAATGAACGCCGTGAATAAATGAACCGTTGCGGCCGAACGACTGCGCTCACACATTGTGGTTGCCCAACCTTAACGCCCCTCGATTTTTATGTTCGAAGTCACGTCGATTCGATTTTTCCAGCTCGATTTTCCATTTCACTTCATCGTAGGTCCATTCGTCTGTTCAACTCCGTTGAAAACACGCGAGAAAGTTTTCAGAGATCTAACACTTCGATGGTTGCAAATATTTGGAGAAAACTAGTGACCGTTGAACATTTTCTGCAAGACTCTTTAACCCTCAGACAGCGGATGACGTGACAGTCGAACGCAAGGCGTTGGCCGGGTCAAACTTGACCCAGCGGTAATTTTTCGATTGACCCGAATGTCGAAACTGCGAGAAAAAGGAATACTTTGGGTGCTTTCAGAGAAATGGAGGGATAGTAAGATACTTGTTAAAATGTACTAATTTAAAGGAAATTGAAAACTCCTTCTCGCCAGCATTGAAGTCTCGTTCCGGTTTGAAACGAATTCAATGGAAAAGCTACTTTTCTCCTCTGCATTGTTATACGTTATTAAGGAAACTTTTTCAACTGCTTCAGAAGTTAATACATCCGAAAAGTATAATAATTGTTAACAACAGTTACTCCTTGTACAATCGTAAAAGTTACTATTTAGTTTTATAATGTGATATAACTGATGTATGATCAGAAGTAGATTCTCTAATCTTATTAATTAAGGTAGTGTCTAGGTAAATGAATGGGATAAATGAATATTGACTGATAGTTGTTTGATGAAATAATAATTGAACTGCAGATAATATGTATCTCTTTCCAAATAATTATTTATTCACGCACTCGTTTGTAATATCAATTCCACTGCTTTATACCAGCGTTAATTACATTACTATAAAAAATATTTCACTCTAGATAAAAATGTAGATTTGCACAAACATCCGGAATCTATTAACACTTTGATGGCCGGTGTCAGGTATGTGTCATTTCACTCACTTGTACAAGATTCACATAAAACAAATAAATGAACGTACCACTCCCTGATAAAAAATAAATACCCAAGTATTTACAAAACGAAAATGATGAAATATTTTGTATAAAAAGAATAACGTACTATGTTTATTATTTAAAGAATCTTGCAGAAGATAGCCAATAGTAAGTAGTTTTCTCAAAATATTTGCGGCCGAAAAATGGTTATAAATATTTTAATAAATACTCTTGGAGAGGATCAATTTTTGGCCAGACGCAGTTTGGAAATACTCTCACGACATCGTAACAGCTGTACATGTTTTTGATTCCAGTAGGCTGGTATAAGAAGGCTCAGGCTGTGCCAATTGTCCACGACTGGGTTGTTGAGTGTATCAGCCAGTACAAACTGATATCATTCTACCCGTACCTGCAGGAGTTGTCGCGACAGGACGTTCTTGCCCTCGGTTATCCCGAATTTCTCGTCGAGGAGGAGCCCGACGGGGACTCCGACAGCGTGTGCGACGTGTCGACATGACACCTAAACCGAGCAGTTCGTCGCTTTTACCATAATCCGCCATCAAGGAATTTCCGTTTCTCGTCAAGATTACGTGCCATCAGCGCTGTATGTTTGCTGTTATCAGTGCTGCTCCTGCACATGATCGTATCGTAGGATGGACCGTAATTTATGGTGCAACACAACACAGATTGAGTTTATGTTAAATAATCAATCAAAATCGTAGAATATATTTCCTTTCGCGAAGCGTTTTCGACAGGTGAAAACAACTTTGAGAATCGATCAAAGAGTCGTGTATAATTAATTTTGGTAACGAACAAGAGTTATTTTGAGGCGTAGAATCCTCTTCTTGGTTGCGCCAAGAATTCGGTTCATTCTCTGTACCTTCAATATAATTGATAAATTTGTTAATTTCAGAAAACTTGTATATATGTTGATTCTGTTTGAATATTCTTTGCACAGGGTGGACCGAATTTTGTAATACAGTCGAAAAACAGATAGATAATTCTGGCAGAGAGTCATAATATCTTATCAAATACAAAAGAAGAGTACGACAGTCCTCTATAATAAAATTGATATCTCATTGATCTTCAAACTTTTTCTCGACAAGAATGTATATGTAAAAAATAATCTTCTCGATTGTATCACCAATTTTGGTCCTCCCTATACAATTTTAAGATTGTAACATATCGTTTGTTTGTAAAATCCTGTAGGATTACCAGGTAAATTTACTTAACACATTACCTACCGGTCCATTCTGATGTTAATGGGTTGGTACAAAAGTATGTGCTTCTTTCCTGTATCTTTAGCATCACTGCTATCATTCTTTAACCCTCACAGGACCGTGCTCTAAAACTAACTCTAAAGACCACGTGGAATGTACAATTACCCCATTTCTTTTCTGTGAATTCTACGCTAAATAGTATGTATATAAATTAATTTAAAAAAAACAGACAGACTTCAACTAGTATTAAATAATTAGAACACTGAAATGTAAATTTTATTCATTACACCGATTATAAATAATTTTATTTTGCGAATATTATGAAGTTATGTCGAAGGAATATGTTGTGGAGCACATCCGGTCCTATGAGGGTTAAATAACTGTTCAATTACTTCGATCAGGATGGTAAAGAACGAATTATTGACAAGACGAAAAACTAGTCGATTTCCAATCGATGATCGTTCCTAGGGAGAAACCTATTGACAGGCTTCCGATAGGTAAAGTGTTCATTACAATCAACAAATCGAATTCAGTTGGATACGGTATGTAGGGCGAAAAGGTGCTCACACCGTGCAATATCATGATCATGGGTGGGATCAAAGGCTGTGTGTTGCGAGGGACATTGAGGGCACTCACGTATTCACAGAGACACACGAACAATATTGATTTGCCCGGGACCACCTGTAGCCAACTCTCGTTTCTCTTCGCACACCACACCAGTGGTTATGAATCTCATCCAATTGCCAGCAAGTGGGGAGAAATAATCACTGCAGTGTGCAGCCTTACATCCGTTCAAAGTGCCTTGCGGATATCCGCGTAATGTTAAGTACGACTTAAGTGTCCTCTCCTTACATCCATTTTATTTGCAGAAGTTACCTCATCGTTTCTGTCAGTTGCATTCGTCACTAACTTACAGTTGTTAGGCTTGTATGTACATATGATGAATTTTCTGTTCGCCAATTTCTGTTGTAACTGTAACCGAGTGAATACTCCGATGGTTTTGTATATTTTCTTTGTAATTACTAATTTGTACAATGGTTTAAATATATTTCTTTAACTTCATGTGTGATTGTTTTTTTTGTTCCCCTGGGAGTCAGCATGTTTAGTGAGCTCTGTGTAGATAAGTCAGTTGTCAATTGAAACAGGTATTTTGTTAGATGTGTTAAGTGAACATCATGTGTCTTGGGAGCAAAAGGGAGATCAGACTTTTGGTCAACTTGCTTTTAAGGAGGAATGTGTAGCAGAGCATTGGTTATGGCCAGAGAACTTGTAATTTCTGGGATGTTTGGAAAACATTTCTCTCAATTGCTGCAGGCTGAATTAGTAAAAACTGGAATTGAGTATAAGGAGTGCAGGACAAATACACAGTCCTGCAACGAATCGCCATAAACCATGGCTGAGACAAGGACAGCAAGTAGGAGTGCCTCTGAACGAACAGGAGTCGAGGAAAATGGAAAACTCCAGGTCACTGTACCGGCGCTGGCATCAAGAAATAGTACAAATAGTCACAAGTGAGCAAGGAAAGAATTCAGAGGGCAATTCTTCAAGACACAACACTATCAATCTCTGACTGACTGTGAGTTCAATGAAATATTATACACTTTAACATTTAATCTCGTTTTCAGTTACTCCCACGTTGTACATTGTTTGCTAGGGTGCAAAGGGAAGAAGGTTTGAGAAAATTAAGAGGAAGTGACCTTGAGATGTCTAATCTCTGTGTCACTATAATAGTACATGTGGAAAGTTTGTCAACAAAAATAACATTAAAAATGAAATGTTATTGAAGACTATTGTTAATAGGAATACGAAGAATTAATAGAAAGACAATTGTTAATAGAAATGCGAAAAATGAATTCAAAGACTATTGTTAATAGGAATACGTAAAATGAGTGGAAATACTATAATGTAATTTGCATAATCAATACAAGATCTTGCCTGGAATATGATGGATTATAAACAAATTGTGATACACAATAGAAGAAGTGATTGACAAGTATGGATTTCGAAAATTATTCTAAAAACTGAACGCCTGTAGACAATTAATAAATATAATAAACCAGGCTATTATCCGATTACTAAAATAAAATTGGAAGATAAATACAACAAAAATCGTTGAACTTCATAAAAAGAACCTAATTATTGATGTAGTCTACCACTCACTATCAGAACTATTAGAATATTTGTTATTTTAAAGAAGAATAACTCCAAATACACAATAAAATTATTTAAAGCTAATTTAGTACCACCATGTTACAAATGTAAGTATAATATATTTGTTATATTACAAGTATTGTCTTGCTCAATGATAGTATAAAGAAATTTAAAATATATACATCTGCAATACTTTATTTTTCTGTTGAGGCCTGCTAAAATTGAAAGACAACAATGAATTCAAAATTTTAATAATTTATATCAATTACATATGTATACTAGCGTTCAAAAGTATTTGCCCACTCACCGTTGTAGCGAATATAATAAAAGCAACATTTATTGGCTATATCAATTAAATATTACAAAATCAGTTGAAAGCAGATCTGTTTTTTTAAAAAAAATAATCATTTGCCATAATAATACAACAAAATGAACATACATAGGCTGGCAAATACTTTTGAACAGTAGTATACACAATAGATTATGTTTTTCCGCTTGTACTAAATATTCCAAAATCATTTGAAAACAGATTTATTTGTTGGAAAAAATAACAAACATTTGCCATAATAATAAAACAAAATGTACATACATACATAGGTGGGCAAATACTTTTGAACGATAGTGTATATGATAGATTATATTTTTCCGCTTGTATTATTGATACAGAAGGCCAAACTTATTTCTGTTCATATTAATTAATAGACTGAATAATAATCCATATGTTCCTTCTGATCCAATCAATTTGTTTCGCGTAGAGGGGCAACAGAATATCGTTGCCGAATTATTCCCTGGTATTGAATGTTCCTATTATATCCTTCTCGCTTACGGCAGTCGATATTTGCGAATCACTCTCAATTGTGCTCAGCATCAGAGGTACCCCATTGTGTGTTTTGCTGCGTACATTCCAGCTCCTGTGAATCGTATCTATTTGTATGCTAAGGAGTACAATCTTGATACATCAATAAGTGTCAACAGTTCTGCATTTAAAGTGCAAAGTTGTATACTCCTAAAGGAATCGATACCATTTGATACCCACGTGTACGTAAGACTTCTGATGCAGTGATATTTCACTGTACTGAATCGGTAGTAATTGAGAAGTAGCATAACCCGTCGCTAATAATATTTCTAACAAATAATTTGATGAGAATGGAAGAAAGTGAGAGCTAAAATGTGTCAGACGTAGATGAAAATAACTATTATTCATAGTCTTGTTATGGGGTGGTCCGTAAGAAAAATTAAAGAAGTTACAGGTGTACAGCACTCATTAGAGTAAACGAACAATGTCAAATCATGTAGGTTTGTGAAGTAATTCTCATGGAAACATAACAGTTACTACAATTTACTATATTGTTTACTGCAGAATAGAGTAGCTATGAAATAGTTCAATATAAGTCGACAATTATTCAGAAAGTAATTCCATTATTAATAAGCAACACACCTTCCTTAATACGTTGGCTGCCACAGTGGAAACAGCCATTCCTAATCAGACACACCATAAATTGCTGTTTTGACTGTAAATCACAGAGGAAGCAAATGTTTAAGTACTCAGTCGTATAAATGCCTTTCTATGTTAATCTTGCAATGTAAAATTCGTTGAGAATATTGTCAAAATCAATAATTATTTACTTAAAAACCTTGAAATATCTCTCAAAATATTGACCTTTTTTCGCTGCATTTCCCTTTAAAAAAACAGTGCATTTACATTTTTTAGGCCCATCGTTGCACTTATAAAAGAATTGAGCTTGCAGAAAAATAGACATTCTTGTATCATTCAACTTTTTCCTGTACAACTTTTTTTTATCTTGAGCCAAACCCGAGTTATAAACCGTTCCAATTGCGTGACACACCTTGTATAGTACAGACATCAAAAGTAAGTGCTTCAAGATCGTTTCTCATTTCCTCAGTTGCAATAAAAAATAATACACTACATGTGACGTTCCACTTTCAAGGTCTTATTATTATGAAAACTGGAATAACTGTGAAGAAAAGTAGACATTGTGCGTTAGGAGAAAGTAAAAAGTACTTCAGAAAGGAAGAGAGGGAGGTGACTTTGTGGTGTCTAATCTCTAAGTCCCTGAAATACTACGTCAAACTAATACATGAAATTTATTTGACCGGCATGTGTCGTAAATCTAACCCGATGGGGTTCGAAGTGCTCACGTATTTAATTCCGCCGTGGATTAACACGATAAAACGATAATCATGATTAACGAGGCACGAAATATCGTCGAGCTTCGATCACCATCGGTTAGTATGATAAACGTGCGATGCACGACCTCCCACTGAATAATTGAAGCAGAGAAAGTGCGGGTGCAATTAACGTTCCGAGTGCAAAATCGTGTAAGCGATTCCTGAATAAATAACAGTCCAAGTTTGGAAGTTTTTATAACGACCTATCGAACATGGATGCGAATTTGGAACGAGATATTGGGTTGGTGCTACATAAAATTGCTGTTTTGAATGGGGTTCAATTAACACGTGGAGTGTCACAGTAAAAACAACCATACCTAGTCAGACACGGCAAAATGTACTATTTTGTATATAAATCGTAAAGAAAAAAAAGATTTGAGTGCTCAAGCGTGTTCTTATGTTCCTACATTATTGTTTCAGTATGAAGTTTGCTCAGAATTTTGTGACAATCAATAACTGTTTAATTAACACAGGTTACCTCGTATTGGGCAGTCAATATGTTAAGTATACTTTCTGTTTTTGGATATTGTATCTAATCAAAGTGGAAGCTTTGATATTTTAGTAATCAAATATTTACCCGGATCAGTGTAACGGCGTTCCGCACCGGGGAAATACACTAAACCGGGGTAAGGGAACCTGTCATCACCTTCTCGAGCGCAATATTTATGAATGTAACTTGAGTTGCCATACTCTCAGAGGGAGTGAGAATAAAAAGAATTTTATTTTTTATAATGCACTGATGAATATATTATGAGTGAACAGGTGAAGGTTTTCCAATATTTGTGTCCATTTTACATTCATTAGACCTTGTTTCTTTACTGACGCACTAAAGTATTAAAAATTGATTTTCTCAATGAAGCTTTTTTGTGATATTCCTTGTTTTATCTCCTAACCCTTCAAATATGACACCTGAGCCCTGAAGCTTGAATCCTCTTTCTTAATATTCCCTCAGTGGTGCGATTTATTTCTCTTCTGACAACAGCAATCAATTCTTCCCTTTCCCTCGCTCTTTCGAATCATTTTACCATTCTTCCGTAATGCAACTCTGTGGAAAGAAATTACGGGCATTTGAATTCAGTGAATGGGCAGGCCAATTTCAGACATCCATTAGTGAATTTCGGATACTCCATTACCCAATGACCGTGCGCTTTCTCCAAAGCTTTCAAGAACTTTGAGGACAGGTGCTATTCCAAAGAAGCGTATTTCAAAGGAGAAATTGATTGTATCCGTCGGAAGATTGGTAAATGACATTTCTAAAGAAGCTTCAGAAAAAATAGTGTGGAGGTTTAGAAAGTGAGCAAACTATTTCCTCAACACGTTCGTCAGCGCCTGTCACGTATACGAGACGCTCCAAATCTTGGGAGAGACGTCGTCACATATGCGTGACAGCGAAGAATGTGTTAATACCTTAAAAATAATCTGTTATTGTTATGCATACATAAATATGAACTACCATTTGTGTGTTATATATTCTTCTGAGTACTCAGTTGTACCATTTAATAAATTTTATGTATACATAACTAAAAAATAGATTGTATTTAATAGAACTACTGAAAATAAGTTAAATAAGTTGCTAAAAGTTGTAGTGAATGTGTTAAACATTGAAGAAAACGATTTTAAAACACTTGTTATTAACAATCTGATTAATAAAAGCTTCTTGCAGCTAAACTACTAATTTACACAATTGTTAGCAACAAGTCTTTGCTATAGTAATTCAAATTGTCAACCGAAAAATTCTAAAGAATATAGATCCTTCACATTCTACCACATGCACAGTACAATGTTTATAAAACAAAATCGGATAATTTATATTTATTTAACATACTTCTTTTATAAAATAGAGAACGACATTGCTTATAGAATTACCTTGTATCTCAGTTATGAATCTCTCAGTTCAATTTTGTGAAAAGATATTGAAAAAACCCTGTGACAATAAATGAAGATGATCGAGACTGTCATAGAAGAAAATACGATGCGAACCTATCGCAAGATCATAGAAGGAATTAGGTCATTTTCCTCACCGCAATACTGCGACTAATCTGGAATGCATTACAGGTATTGAGTGTGATGCACAGGACAATGGTGAACCACAGCTAATGCAAGTTTCATAGCTCAGACTATGGTCACCTAACTGTTACGTTATAGATTCTCCTATCGCGAAATCGGCTTATGAATTACAATTCGATGAGATTATGGCTATTAGACGTCCATTACGTTCATCATGCCCCGCCGACGCGTTTGGCCCCAGAGAACAACGCGTTTTTCGCTTAAGGGATTACAATTAGTAAGGAGAGCTGAATCAGGGAGGCTTTCATTCAGAATCCGAAGATGTCGAGTCCCTTTGCTCGTTACTGGAGATTGCGCGGAGATCTACAGTGAGGTAAGCGTAATTAAAACAGCATTTGCGGCCAAGAACTATTATGACGTCGCACAGAAAGTAATGCAAAGTTGGATGATGTTGATGAGGAGTCTGTTTTTGCAGGACGTTTTGTTTGAGTTCAGCCACTAGGTGCCGCTGACATTGCTTTAATTACAGAGTATTTTGTACTGGTGAGGAAATTATGGGCACACTTGGGCATGTTTAAAATTATGTTATTTGAAATAGTGTTTCAAGGATATTTCAGGCTTGAACACTTTGAAGCAATTAATTTATGATATTTAAAATGTTGTTTGAAAGAAAGTTTGATTTTATTTCAGGATTATTTGAGATGCAATTTTTTTAGTTTATTAATAAAAGTATTGGGATGAGTGATAATTAACTTCCAAGACATGACAGATTTTTTTCTTTCTAAAAATTGAAATAGTTTATCTGAGCTACTGATTACTGCTTCACTACTTAAAACGTGGACATGGTGCAAAAGCAACAATAATTATCCTTTAATAAATCATTAATAAATTTAAAGAGACAAATCGAAAGTTATTTACAACTCACCCCAATAATCTTAGAAATGTTTACTGTGTTAAATTATTTTTAACAAACATTTGTATTTGAAGATAAATTGTTGCTCTTTTGACGAGAACAGATTGTGACACTTCATTTGGGACACCCTGTATAATGAAATTAATTGAAACTGATAATCATTCTTATGTTCTCTCATTTTTCATCATCTCCAACGCTGTGTCTACTGAGCGCCTAAAATATTTTGTTTAGAAAACTAATAATTAATATCTTCAATCATTATAAAAATAAGATAAATTGAATTGAAAGTTTGAGTTCAGAAAGTTATTCAGAATGTTCATCGTCGACTGTATAAATTCTTTCTGAAGTTTCGTAACATCAAGATTTCTTTGTTCTACGTTTATTTCTTACAATTAGTGCACGTAATTGCAATCCAATTTTGAATATCAAAATTGCCCGTTAAATTTGTTACACAACTTTAATTTATAATATTTAATAGGAGATAATTGATGCTTCGACTGCGTCGGGAATAAACGAATCGATGTTAACGAGGCTAAAAGTAACGCGGTGATTAATTCTCGGCTTGTAAGCTCGCAATTAACGATCTCGATTAAACACCGACGTCGATTAAACTACCCTCATCTAACAAATATTGCGGAAACTATCGAGGGACGAGTATTCAAGTTGTAGCGTAAGAACGAGCTGTTACACGAGTGAATTACGATACCGCGAAATTAACTCATTAAAATCTTATAATAACCAAAATTTTTCATTTCCTTACAGAGCAGTATAATTTAATCCATTATACGTTAGAATTTATTCAGAAGAGTTTACTTTTATGCAACAGTTTTTCGAAAACAAATTTTTCCACAGAAATAATTATAAATATTGTTCTGCGACTTTCATGACGTATCTTGCATAAAATATACAATTTCCTTCAAGCTAACGTCTTTTAAGAGTAAAAGAAGGCGCGCCAAAGAACGTGATTTCTCTGCTGTTTTCGAGATTAAAGAATTTCTATTACGGCCTCTCCTATGGCACAGTTCTGCGTCCAACAATGCTCGAAGTTTTACTTGCAGCAGCTGCGGAAAGTATTCGAACGCTTTCAAACACGATATTTAGTGCTTAAAAGTGAAATTGCATTTTGAATTACAGAATATTCTTTCTTAAGCAATCATTGCAATCAATATTATTATACAGGCTGTTTCTAAACTGAAATCAGCCTATAACCCGAAAAAGAGTGAATTTACTTGAAAGAATAGGTCGAAAATGTGGAGTGACATTTTTTTGTGCGAAACTTCATTTCCGAATAAATCGATGTTGAAGATCTGGTGAGTACACTTAACTATATTGTTGACTAGTGTTTGTATACAGCTACATGATAGTACATGATATCTTGTACTTTTATTTCATTGTTCGTACTTTACTATATTTCACATTATATGTTTACTGTATTTTATTCTTCATACTTAACTATATTTCACATTATATATTTACTATATTTTATTCTTCATGCTTTACTATATTTCACATTACATATTTACTATATTTTATTGATCATCCTTTACTATATTTCACATTACATACTTACTATATTTTATTGATCATCGTTTTGCTATATTTCACATTATATATTTACTATATTTCATTGTTCATACTTTACTATACTTCACATTATATATATTTACTACATTTTATAGTTTATCCCTCACTATGTTTCGCTTAGCTTATCTACTACATTCCATTGTTCATCCTTTACTATATTTAACATTACATATTCACTATATTTTATTGATCATCCTTTTGCTATATTTCACATTATATATTTACTATATTTCATTGTTCATATTTTACTATACTTCGCATTATATATATATTTACTATATTTTGTAGATTATCCCTCACTATGTTTCGCTTACCATATCTACTACATTCCATTGTTCATCCTTTACTATATTTCACATTACATACTTACTATATTTTATTGATCATCGTTTTGCTATATTTCACATTATATATTTACTATATTTCATTGTTCATACTTTACTATACTTCACATTATATATATTTACTACATTTTATAGTTTATCCCTCACTATGTTTCGCTTAGCATATCTACTACATTCCATTGTTCATCCTTTACTATATTTCACATTATATATTTACTATATTTTCTTGTTCAATCTTCACTATATTTCACTTAACTCTAGGACTCCCAAGGGTAGGTTCTTCGAACCCAGAAGTCGAAAAACTTCAAAGTAGAACTATTTCCTCTGCGTGAAAAATTCTTAAAAAATTATTTATTGTCGTATACACCTTTAAGTTTGACATTCTGAAATCATCGTTGCTATATGTGAAAAACAGTGTGTATAAAAAAATGAAAATGAACTACGCGTCGCGATACTGTCTTGCTGTTAGCTCGTGCTAACCAACAATTTGTTCAACATTTTTATTATAGTTCAAAGGGTATTTCTATGATATGGATGAGAACCGTTTCATCATTTTGAATAAAATATTATTTTTTTATTAGATTTTGCGGTATAGCTGTGTGTATTTACTTACAACAGTATAGTTCTGAGTCTAAATCAACCGTAGCTAAAGGGTTATAGAGGCAGCGATTTATAACAGCTGCATGCATCTAATCGAAACATAGCACTCAGTATAAATTGTCGCTAATAATCAGAATGCGATTGAACTGACATTAAACAAATATTCACCGTTCTTCTAGTACTTGTAAATAATTTGTTCAGCAGAAAAACATTTCACAAGCGCCAGCCTGATCGCTTCACCGCACCATCCGTCTCATAAAACACCAAATCCCCGGTAAGCCTTACTCCACTGTAAGTTTCTGAATAACAATGCGTTACAGTGACACAATAGTGCGTATTGTGTTAGCAGCAATTCAGCGGAATGTATTGTCAGCGTGGAAATCCGCGAAATTGCCGCACACATGTATAGACGAAAGAACAGAAATAATGGAATGTGCGTGGTTTCCGTTCCAATTTCCATTTCCAATTTCGCCGCGCGATTTTTCCGCAACGTGTGCTCCCACCCGACCATTACTCTAAATTAATTGAAACAACGTAATAAAACAAGCAGCAACGTTCCCGACTCGGTGTTTAAAATCGATTCCGTTAACTGCTGTCGCGCTAACACGCCCCCGTTTTTCACGCGGGACCAATTGCGGATCATTTCTGGGAAGATCAACCCATCGTATAATAAAAACGTGAAGTTTGTTAACACTCCCACGCTTCTCACATATATTTAAACATGGTACTTTTTAAAATCATTAACCCTTTCGCTACTACGGACGACTATAGTCGCCCGCCACGAAACGATCTGTGGGTACTAAAGGCGACTATAGTCGCCCTCCGTGAAATGACTTATAGATGCTACAATCGCTCAAAGAAAGAAAATTTCAGTCAAAATCATGATCACGTGATATATTTCTAATCGTCATGGATTTTCAAATAAAATTTTGCAGTTAAATTTCAGTTTGTTCTTTGTACTGGAAAAATATATGATCCGTGCGACCGTACCGTATTATCGGCTTTCGGCTGCACGCTGCCGTAGCGAAAGTGTTAATAACTACTCTAATAATCATAGCCTTCTTCACTCGTTGAACTTCAATGCTCCTATGCATCACTTTAGACACGCTCAACTGTTTCGTTCACCCATATACACCTCCAGATTTGGGCATTCAGATCCATTATATAGAATTTGTAATTTAGCCAATAGATTCAGTGTTAAATTGGACTTTTTTGCTGGCTCTACTGATACTTTCAAAAACGGTGTTCATAAATCGCTAGGTCAGTTTATGAACACTCAAACTGCGTTCATTAAGCGTTTCATTATTACTGTAATATGTCTGAAACTATTTGTTCGTTTATGCTGTAATAGTCTTTTTCGTGTATTATGTATACTACCTGCCTCTACACTTTCAAATATTGTACAAAAAAGGGATTTTTTTCCTGTATACTGAAATAAATTAAATTAAATAATATAAGCATGGGCGATGTTGCATACTGTGTTCTGTCCGCACTTGGGAAGCTGTCACGAATACACTCACACGCAGAGTTAACTCTGTGTGAGGATGTTTAACCCTTTGAACTCCTTTGTCGAGTGTGACTCGACATCGATTTTATTTACAGGTACTCCTATTCGAGTCACGCTCGACATTTTTAAATTGCCAGTTTAACCCGTAACTACTATTATCTAAAATTTGTAATTTAAGGACTACCCGGTAGTGGTTCCTGGGACCCACTCCTGAAATTTGCAATAAAAACCACATTTTGCATAAACAAAAATTCATTCTTTCTTAATAACATTAACTGAACTAGGTTGAGAATAAAAGTAAACGAAACGTTATTAAAGGCATTTTGGATAAATTGTATTTTTGAAGCGCTGGGTCCGTGGGATATGATCGTAGTTGTTACGAGTTAAATATGTATTAGATTTCGCAATATTTTTCTTCTACCACAAATATCAGATCTTAGCAAAGTTCCAACGTTGTTTTCAAAATAATTAGTAAAAAAAATTGTTTAAACTGGTTCCTATCAACCAACTGCCTCTTGAAGTACATTTCAAATAAGACACTTAAAATAATCGAGAGATATTGAAAAGAAAATTAAAAAAAAATTAGAAATTCAAAGGGTTGAAGTATCAGCGATACCCTTCTCGATACTGCAAATGCAACATCTGTGGCGGAAAGCAATTTCTTTTCCCGTATTATTAAATCTTTGTTAAATAATACGTAGAGTATCCTTTATAAAGATCCTGTCATTTAGATAAATATTAAATGAAGCGTTTACTAGGACAAGAAAATAAAAAATAACAAGAAAAGCGAATTAAAGGAATCCGTCGTTGTTGCTCAACTATTATTCCACACGCAGAAAATGATTTTCATTAGAAGTGTACCGCAACGAAGTATTGCAGTTGCGTCATTTCTGATAATCCGAGTGTTCCTGACGATGTCGAAATCAATTTGAGCGCATTGCATCGATGTCTGCTCACATCCGTTCCTTTAATTGGCAATAACGAATACGCAGAGACCATGAAAAATAAAACGTCCAGAAGAAGGGTACTTGACGTTCGAAACGATTTGAAGAATGTGGACGCCGTGGATTCGTGGCGTACACATTTTGCAAAATTCGTTTACTCTTATCGACGGACGGTGGTCTATCAGGACATGAAAAGAATTAGTTTGAATGAAACGACCGCTCCCGCTGAGAAGCCACGGAAATACGAGAAATACAGCCGCCATTCAGGCTGAATAATCTCGTTAAAGTTACTGCGGGAAATTGCAGATTTAATTTTTCGCGAAAACGACTCCTTTCGCGGAACGAGCTTCTTTTGCCGCGGTAAGTCTGCAGTTTGTATGACACGTCGCTTGAAAAACGAGTCCTGCTGCATTCAATGCAATTAATCAGTTCACTCAATACAGGCTGTCTCAAAATTAACTGTACATTTTAACGAAACCGGGTGAATTTTAAAAAAATTACTTAAAAATATTGTTACTGATTTATTTGTGTACCAAAAGAAATATATTTGTAGCGTCCTACTCCGCAATCGTAACTGATGCAGACTGTTGAAACGCAAGTAGATGATTGATGATGTTTATCCTTGCTATGTTATGTTTGGTGATGTTTGAGTGGACCGATGAGACTAGTATAGGTGGCCAGTAAAAATTGTATTATTTTAGATTTAGATTTTGACTCTCCACCCTGTCGAGGTGTCTAGGAAAGGGCAATGGAAGATGTCCTGGAGTGTCTGAGGACCAGCAAGGTTTGAAGTACGTGCCAGGGCTGAGGTTGAACGTTCGCTGAAGTTTGAGACTTCTAGGCATCGAGGCATTGGGAAGTAATAAATAACTATGTGCAACTTTAGGTAATGCTCAAGATGCCTGGCGTTGTCCCATGTTGTCCAGCTAGTTGGCTTTCAGACCCTTTCTGAAGGGCCTTATTGTTTGGAACGTCCGAACATCCAACAGAGCTTGTCGTCATATCTTCTGCTAGCTCATGAGTGATGAACTTATTGTTAGCTTAATTATCTTTTACACTGAGGTAATTAGATTTTGTGGTATTAGTTGGTATGTTTCAGATAATCTAGGGTATTTTTTAGGTGATCCTGTGATGTCAGGGTCGAGTCTCTCCCAAAATTATAATTGTATTTTCAGAGTATGCGAAAAAATTGATGGAACAAGCGAGAATAGAGTGGCTCCTTATACAAATATAAATTGACATTTTGAAACATTTCAATTGGAATAAATAAATGGAATATAAATTGCTTACTAAAAATAAAACTCTGTGATAATAATTACAATGAGAAATGATTGTTATACTGTCAATTACTGGTGCATTTTCCCTACAAAACTAACACGTTAAGATTTTACGTTTTGATGTATACAACTCTGATTTTTTATCATAAGCAGACACTGTTCTGATCATGCCAAGGGCAAAGACTAACAAACCAAAAACTGTGGACAGGTGATAAAAAATCTAGGCTGGCTGGTATTAACCGGAAGATTGATGACTGCAAGCTTAGTTTACTTCTTGAAGCTTTTAAACGGCTACATCGATTAGCACTCAAGCTCACTCATGACTACTGAGCTGAACACAGAAATGAAATCGCTTCCGCGTGGTAAATATACAGGGTGGGACGTGTAAAGTATATAATAGAAAAGTAAAGAATATAAATAATTTATAAATTACAATAAACACAACAAACATGTCAAAGAAATAATAAAGGTGTGAATACAGTAAAAAGCCAGCAGCAAATAAAAGAAATTTCTTGGTCAACTAATGTTTATATAAAGGGTGTCATTTTAATATATCGTAGCAAAGACACTAACGTCTAATAACAACATTTGCAACAGAATATCCTCACAAATATTTATTACTAGGCTCAGGTTGTTTATGCAATTTAATACATCCAAATTAGACATTTAATAACTCAGCAAAATAAAAATTACATACTTTGAACACTACAAGAAGCAAATGCAGCCTGGTTGGAGTTTCATTTATTTAACTACATAATATAGGTAATATTGAACTGTGTATCTAAGGAATATTGAAATTAAATTTTCTCAAAAACGAAATCTCACAAGAAACAACTTCATTTTACATTTTCAATTTACTTTTGTATTACTTCTTTTTTATACACTGTGATTTCACGTACACCTTGTATAGTGTTACTCAGGGTATTTTTTTTTCAAATCTAACAAATGCTATTGGAGCAAACTAGTCTAACTTCTAATTTGGAGAAACTCTTTTACTAAAACTATAACTGAAGTTCATATAAAATGAATAATATTATTTTATCTAATCAATTTCTAATCATTTAAAACGACCATTACTTCTGTACATACATAATAATGGAAACAAACCGCAGTTCACATGAAATACGGTGCTTTCATAGCAGAAATCTTAGACAGTAAAATTTACGTGAAGTTGAAACCTGTTTGCTAAAATAATGAAGTGTGTCAGGCGCAGAATTTGTTTTTAAACGCCATAAAGAGAAAGCAGTGGCAGAGGTAAACGAGGGAATGGCGAATCAAGTCGAAAAATTTCACGAGATAAAGTATTTAATTATAGCATGCTCTGTGTGTGCGTGCGTGTGTAAAGAATAAAGAAAGACGGACTGAACTTTAGCGGGAGAAGCCAGAAAATATGAAATGCGCGGAAACGCTACGTTGCCTTAATAATAGAAGCGACAGAAACATTTTCTCATTCGAAACAAACGGTTCTCTGTTACCTAATTATGTACAAGTTCACTAGTTTTAAGCGCGACTGTGGGAAATTTCATTACTTTCAGTTCTAAATATTTACTAGCCGCTTTGAAATTAATAAACACTCGCCACTGAAACATGAATCCTTACTTACTAATTAAAGTTACACCCTTCTGCGTTTATTTGATATACGAAGTCAGTTTCACAGAAATTCCATTTAAATTTTCTTCTGTAGGGTGGGTAAATTTTTTGACAAAGACATATGAGTATTTATGCAGAATTTATAAGTAATCATGATTGGACTGCGGATGTTTATGCAAATGTACATTTTTAGAATTCTTTATCCGTTATGTTAACGCAGTTGCAGAAAACTTTAACAAAACTGTATTATGTTCTATAAATATTTTATAAATGTACATTTTATTTTTGTACGGTTTTGAATGTATGTTTTTCATATATTTGGCTATGTTAAATTAAATAAACATCGGCAGTCTAATCATGATATTCTACAAAAGAATATTTATGTATGATTTTATTCATAATTTTACTTATGCATTTTGCTATGTACCTTTGTTTAGATTTATTTAGTACACAAATATTTATTTTATCTTTCATTGATATGCGTTACAAAAAATCGATCTCCACGTGCTACGAGTCACCGGACTGGCTTAGGCACAGGTGTTTATTGTGCGCTATAAACCTGTGTCTTCGCATAAATTGTCACCTCAGCTTATTTTATTAAAGTAAGTATATATGTTTCGTTACATGCTTTGCGGTTTTGGAGCTCTAAAACAACTGAACAATCGACATCATATACATTATTATAATAAAATATTCAGTTTAACACATGTTCTACCGCGAAAAATTCCAGCACAGGGTGTACGTTTTTCCCGAAATTTCCAGGGCACAAAGGGATAAAAAGAAAACGCAAATCGTTGACCAATCTTCTGAGTATGAATATTAAATCTGCGCATAATATGGTCACGGTTGTGCTCTAAACGAGGTATGGGCTGGCCAGATTTATGAGCAATCTTAGAGCTTCATCGAAATATTATCGAAAATGTAATATGAGAACGTGTTATAATTAAGCTTTCGGAGGGAAAAATACGGACGAACGTGGCCCTTGTTGCAAGCCAGCTTAGAACAGTAAATATCTCATTTCGTATGCCACGAGTGTTTCCAGTTTGAAGTGTTCCGCAGCGAAATGGTTATTGTTGGATATTATGTTCTTTTTTCCGCGGGCCGTAAAGTTGGCCGGCCCCGAAACACGAGAAACATAGGGCTGAAATGTTGCAAAACTGCTGGAAAAATACAGTTCGTTAAGGACGTGTTAGTAAATCCCTCCACGGTGAAATGTGGGGGTAGCAAAGCAAACAAGTCAGCCGGACAAGAGTGATAGAAGAGTCGAGTTACGGCGAGAAAACAAAAATTGAGCCCCGGACGCCTAGCAACGCTCACGTGACACTCACCGTACATCTATTCCTCACCCTCGACTGAAATCCCTACAGGGTGAGTCACCAGAGACTGCCACCTGAAACAACTGATTCGTTCAGGGTAGACAACAAAATGATCCAATCCGAAAAACTTGATTACTATTTCTGTTAAACACCTTCTTTTACCTAGAAATATTTCTGCAAAGATTATCATTAAACTGCGGATGTTTATGCAGAATATACATTCTAAGACTTAAGTATTACTTAATTTGATATACTTATCGAACTGAAACTGTGCTAAATTTATATTTTCTGCTTTAAACGTTACAAAATTGATTTTTTATGTTACTTACTGCGTACAATGGGCATCTTTCACGTATAGAAATATGTTAAATTGCATAAAGGTCCGCAGTCTAATTATCACTTTCATTGCCATTTACACCTTCCTCATTTCCAATCCGTTCTGAATTTAGGATATATCCTGTGCAATGTTTAACCCCTTGTTTTACAATAACAAATTCTACTCGTGACGCAGAATATCATCGATATGGTACAAATACGAGTCCCACCTGTGTATCAATTGTTTAAAGTTTTGCGCTACAGCACATTTGACTTTCAGAGGATTGTTAAGAGCGAATTGTTTGTGTTGATAGGCGCTCTTCATTTACCAGGGCATTTTAAAATTTTAATGGTGAACTTTAACGCAGGAAATCGTTGGTAAAGTCGTAAGGCAAGGGGTTAATATATCGAAATCTCTGCTGCCACTTTATCTGAGACTCGTCTGACGGACCGTCTAGCTATTTCTAACCCTCGACTGAAACCCTTTCAGGGTGAGTCACTAGAGACTGCCACCTAAAACAACTGATTCGTTCAGGGTGGACAACAAAATGATCCAATCCAAAAAACTTGATTATTATTTCTGTTAAGCACCTTCTTTTACCTAGAAATATTTCTGCGAAGATTATTACTTTCATTTTCATTTACACCTTCCTCGTTTGCAATCCGTTCTGAATTTAACCCTTTGCACTCCGTTGGCTCCGCTATGGGGACATTCATAATTAGACTGCGGATGTTTATGCAACTATATATGTTTAGAATTCAATATTTTTTACTTGAATGCTACTATAGAAATGGAACTTTAAGAAACCAGTGTTTAGTCTGTGGATGTTTAAAAAATTTACTTTTTATTTTTTCACAGTTTTAAATGTGCGTTATTCAGATATTTGGGTATGTTAAATTGCATAAACATCCGCAGAGTACTCATAATATATTTCATACCTCCATTGGCTCCTCTATGGGTACATTTGTTATTTGCATCACAGCCCAGCATGTGCATAATGCACATTGGAAATTGCTTCCAAAGGTACTTTAGAATTTTATCAGAATCAATGTGAATAAATTTATAAACACTTATCATTATCTATTATCAAATCAAAACTTACGATTCTCAAAAATTTACGCTATGAAATTATATTAGAGTTGCTGGTCGATCGTATCAAAAAATGCTTGGAGTGCAAAGGGGTGAAATATAGCCGGTGCAATGTTTAATACATCGAAATCTCTGCAGCCACTTTATCCGAGACTCGTCTCACAAATGAAGCTCTCAGTTTTCTTTCATTTTCATTGCAATTACTGATTATGGACTGTACCTACACGCCTTAAATTACAGTGAAACGCGATGAATTTCTCGTGCGATTCGGTTCGACAACTCACCAAAAGTGGAACCCTGAAGAATGCTCGACACGGATATTGGAAATGAGACAAAAATGTAATTTCTATGCAGACGTTCGTTTGTCATCCTCGTTTGAGTGCCACGTCACCCATATCTGGGTGACACATAGATTCAATTATTATTTATTTGATCATATAAAATATTAAAAATATAGCTAGTCAGCTCTAATAGAAGCAGTAAAAAAAATGATGTAAGTTACTGATATTATTGTTTAACCCTTAAGTGGATTATTGGGCCGTAGCTGCTCTGTGCAACTTCACACTAATAGTAATTGTTTAATTTTTACCGAATAGATAAATAGAAATCAATTTCCTTACAGCATTAGAAGCGTAATGAGATAATAGAGGATTACATAAATCTTCAAATAATTATATCAATACATGTTAAACAATTATTATTATAGTTTGAAGTTGCACAGAGCTGCTACGGTCGCATAAATCCACTTTAGGGTTAAAAAGGTAGAATTCATGGTTACATTCATTTTGCATAAAAACTTAGACAGTTTCCCATTTTCAGCTAATCCAGTGTGGCACTGAAGGTGTTAATAAACCTATAACACCTATTATCTTCCATTTTGTAAGCCCTGGTCCCCCTGGAAACTATGATCTAATAGAAGGTCTGCACCTAGAGGTGCAACCGGGGTGCTAAAGGCAGTTGCCAGTCGCCAAGGCCATTGACTATGCGTTTTAGCAAGGGTTTATAACGTGTCAATTGCTATTCAACGCTACGACCACGTTTGGCTTCGACACACACGGAGAAATTCGTAGGAATAAATTTTCATTTGACCTTGCTGCCACATCCTCGGTGAAAATGCTAATTTTATTTGTCTGCTGTTATAATTCAGAGGATCCTAAAACGTGGCGACGTTTTGGCGAACGCATAGAAAACCTAAGTCTAAGGAAGTTTTTAAGACTTCCGATGCCTTCACGCGGAGAAAATCAAGATTCAATTATTATTATAAATAATATGGTGACTGAGGGTGCAGGTTGTTTGTAGAAGTCGTTCAATTTGGAAAACCTCGCGAAAACAGGCTGGCTCACTGAACGCTGAGTTGAACATAGCAATTGGCCATTACCAATTGCATCAACCATCATTGTAATTGGTCATCCAACAGTGATCTATGATACAAGATCAGTTGACGTGATGCAGAGTCAGTTACAAAGAAAACCATACGATAACATTGTGATTGTCAACAGACTTCCGGGGCATATTTACATATTTATGACAGTTCATCCACCTGGACCAAGTGTTACCAAAGTTCACCTAACGCCAGGAATAAATCTTCGCTTGGCCTTTGTTCCCTGTCGACGGTGAAAATGCTAATTTTCTTTCTATTCCGTGTTATACTTCAAAGGAGTTTCAAAGGCAGCGACGTTCTGACGATAGCATCATAAATCCGAACCTGCAAATGCCTTAACAAGTCTTTCAATTACATTGTTAGCCGACGAAATGAAACAACGTTCTGTAAACAATGAACCTACGGTGCTAGTCTTTTAGTCGAGCCGGTCTTTGATATGCAAATTTGGTTAAGATCTTTCGACCCTCCTTAATTAGAGGCACAAAGCGCTCCCTTCTGGAAGACCGTGTATTTTCTTCTGCCGGGGCACAGGTGTCCTATGCTGTAAGGGCGTAATCAAGGATGAAGCCCCCCTTGCGACAAATCGCGACAGCTTGTGGCGAACGAGGATAATCGCGACACCTGCTGAGGAGGGTTGTTAATTAGATGAACACCGCTTCGACACTTTCGACGACAGGAGTATTTTAGGTGACACCCTACTCATGCTAACCACATTATTTGGAATAAAAATAATACAATATCACATTGAAATATACATAAATATTATACGCAATTATTGGGTCGCTAATTGTAAGTTGATTCTTGCGAATGTTTGTACAGATTGATTTCTTACTAGTTTCACCCCCTAAAAATAAATATTTACATCGTATACGTACGTTTATAAGGAACTAGAGTTGTTGACATAAAATATTAGACTGTAGTAAGAAATGTAATACTCATAGTCATTGTTTAAATTACCTGTGCTCGATGGTTAGACCCTTTATTCCAGTTCCATTCTTTTGTTACACTGTTCTTGTGTTTCAACTTATTGTACTGCTTACAATTTGAATGAGGCTGTTGATCTAACGGAGTCTGATTGACAGCTGAGAAGAGAAGACGCGTCTTTACAAACTCTGTCATTCCTTGTAGATTCTTATGACAAACAGTTATTGGTTAACCCCTTGCCGGACAATAACGAGTCACGCTCGTGATATAGAATATGATTGATACCTTACAAATACGAGTCCAACTTTTGTGCCAATTCTTTAAAGTTTTGCACTACAGCATAAGTTGACTTCAAAGGATTGTTAAAAGCGAACTGCATGTGCTGAGAGATGCTCCTCATCTATCATAACACTCTAGGACTGGTATAGCAAACTTTGTCGCACGAAATCGTTGGAAGAATCGTACGGCAAGGGGTTAAAGATGTCTTCTGATGACACCCCCGGCGAATTGATTCAGTACACTTATAAAAGGAGGGATAAACGTGATAATAGTGGAACTATAAAATCAAATTTATTGAAATTTTGAGGTTGTTTTTTAACTAAGCTTTAGTTAGTTTATGCCAAGTTTCAATCAATTAAAAACAATTAAAAAGTGTCTGAATTTAACAAGAAAGGGAAAGCCAACCCACACGAATTTGTCATTGTAACTAAAATTAATAAATAACAACGAATTTCAGGACAGCATCCTGCAACTAACTAGCAATACAAAATCATACATGGCACTTAAAAGTACAACTTCCGTAATGGAGAATTTTTTCCGCTTATGCACCACTGTGCGGCGCAGCAACATTGTTATTCTTCTTTTTGGCACAATAGACAGTTGTTACTAAAAAAAAGGAGTAGTGATTGCGTTTAATGGGTACTGATGAATACGTCGAAACGGCTGCAACGATTGCTAAGTCCCGAATTGCAAGCACTGATTGCACCCCGCGAAAGAAGCTTCCATTTTTATCATTTTCTATCTACGCTTTCATTCTGCACTTTTTTCCGCTTCCCCCCAACTCGCTTCTTTGTCCCCTTCCTGCCTCCGTCATCAGGCTCCGCACTTTTTTCCTCTCATACATTTGAACCCGCCTTGTTTCAACCACCTTTTTGTTCCCGCCCGTCTGGTTTTCCCTAATTTTTCCCGGGTCTACATCGTTTCCTTCCTTTCACCCCGTTCGAATCGATGCCTCTGTCCCCCGGCCGACGGTCACCTTTTTTCATTCACCATCGATGCCGGTGTGTTGCACTTCCAACCCTTTTCTTTCCTTCCCTTTTGTTTCTTTATCGCTCGGGCCGTTCCGGCATTCTCTGCCCGCTGCCAATTAACAATAGCAAGTGCCGGGAGGACTACCCTCCAGCCTACTAATTTGCTCTGGATTTAACTGCAGCGCACTTTCCACGCGAAAAGCCAACCCCCCCTTTTTTTCTCTCTCTCCGTTTCTCCTTTTTACCGCTTTTCACAATGAGCCACGGCACACGCTCGCGACGTTTTAAAGATGCCCTCCATTTTTCCCCCCTTTCGGCGAGTCTGATCTCGCTGGTCCGGTGCCACGCCTTCGTTTACTCGTTCCACGCTGTCGGGACGTGTTCACCCCTGCACCCTTGCGGTTCGCTTTCGATGCGCGCGAGATCGAAAGAATTTTTCTTCGAAGGGTGTGGCGTCGAGGATCGTTTCGCAGGGACATTTGGCATGCAGGCGCGCGAACCTTCAGACCCGATGGTACGCGAACAGGAATCACCTCCTTAAGATACCGATCATTGCTGGAACAGGCCAGCCTTATTCTCGTTGATCCTCTCCAAGCCTCGCTATCTCGTACCCCATTTCTATTCATACGTCTTCCACTTTTCTTATGCGCCTCGCCATGGAGAGCGCGATTTAAGCGATTTAGTGCACGTGAAAGGTGAATCTCGGAGTGATGTTATGACTAGACTCCGGATGTTTATGGAAATATACATTTTTAGACACGTTTCTTGTGCTGATGCAGTTAAATGACTGGTATTTCAACAAGGGTGCATTTGACCCTTGAAATGTTTAAAATATGTACTCTTCATTTTGTTAAATTATTAACACTAACCGTACCGGCACTTCACATATACCTATTCTTACCGTAACCGGTCATAAACAAACCAGACGAAGAATTTTCCTCAGTAAAAAAAGAAGCACGAAAATAAAAATTGAGAAATTGATTAATCAGATAATATAAGAATTTACATAAAGTTAGATGAACAAAAGAAATAACAATGAATGTACAGTTTTAAATTAAATTTTGAAACCGGTCATTTGTCCGGGCCTGGTACGGTTAGTGTTAACCGATTGAATGCCGTGGGGCATCGGTGACCGGCGCCACAAATTCTATTTAATTAAATGACTATTGATTTTTGCAATATTCTGGGCAAATTTAACATTATAATGCTAATACAGGTACGCGTGTGCAATTCTGAATACTTCGATATTTTTTTCCTTCGCGATTTATATAGAAAAATGAAATTTATGTTGCGTCTGAGTAGTGATGGCTGTTTTCACTGTGGCGGTCAACGTGTTAACTGTGTATCATTCAGCAATTTGAGAGTATTAAATTGCATTCAAATCCGTAGTCGATGGTGAATCGAAGGTCATTTGAAAAGTTTGTTTGCTGATAGATGGACTTTGCTCTGTATTGGCTGGAGCTGAAGAGAAATTAGTTATTAGGACGTTATGTCAAATAATCAGACGCTTAGTTTGGATTGTATGCAACTGGATCAATTACAGTGACTCATCAACAGTGACAATTTGTTCATATCATTGTTACTTCAATATTCTTCTATTTAACACTGTTTTGAGGTAGTGTTATTTGAAATAAGGATATGGCATCTCGAGTAAATAACATTTTAAATACGCTTGAAGAATTTGTAGTTGGTTGGTTGCATTAGAATTAAGACAGAAGAGTAATTAGGAAAGTATTTGAACAATTTCGTGAGTCACTGTGTATCGCTCAGTTGCTGCGACAACGACACAACACAAAAAGAACGATTTTAGGGAAATGTGTTTGAATGTTTCGAATCACTGCAATTTTATAAGAACATCTGTCCTCAACAACCGACCACTCGTGGTGAGTTTTAAAAGCTCAGTTATATCATTCTGCCAGTAGAAAGTATAAACAAATATAATTATTTCTGTAGCAATAACTCAGAAATGGCAAATTTTTAGTTGTGTCGTTGTTGCAGCAAATGAGCGATATGTAGCAATTAATTGAAACTGTCTAGAATTTTTCAATGTGATAGGTACAGTGTTCTTGTTCACAGCCAACTCTATTCAATTAGATGTCCTACAGTATTCACCGTACTGATTGGAAGCAGTACCCTTTAATTACCATCTGATTGGATTTATCAAAGAATTTTTTAATATTTGTTTAATAAACTTGCATTTGATCATCGAATTTCTTAACTATTAATCACACTGCTAGAGTGATCTCGTTTTCAGTATAAAATTCAGAATGAACGTTACACTCGACAAATTCTCAAATTCGACTATCTCAGACACGAAGCACTATACAAAAAAATGTTATTGTATATTTTAAACTTATTTTCGCTTGCAGAATCATCTCTTGTCCGGTTGTACCGCCCTGTATAATTCCAGTATAATCGTAAATATGCGATTTTTGAACCACTGCATTTTTATTTATTTCGCGAAGAAATGAACTTTTATTGACCCTTCGTTGATCATAACGGTATCTCCTCCTTGGAAATCGTCTGTGGGATGAAAAGAAGGTAGTAGCGGGCGCATGCTACAAGACGAATCTAGATTGCAGTGTGTATGAACAATTAACTGGGGAGAAACGAGGTGAGGAAGAATGAAAGAACGACGAGAGTGTAGCTTAACGCGAAATGAAGCGGTGTATTCTGGTATCTGGGATTTCGTGAATCGTGCTCATCGTGCTCATCGTGTCAGTGGGAAAAAATGCGATTTCGTGCGGCAGACTATTGCTGCTAATGTCTCTATTTTTTCATACATTTCCAACGATTTTTCTGTAGGTCTATTGACGTAATTCTGGTTAACCCTTCTGTTTTCTATTCGTTTAACAATATTAAAACAGAAATGTTATATTTTATAATCTTCTAAATTGATTTGATCGAAGATGAAACTTTAAATGGAAAATTGTATTTTGTATTTTCGATCTGTGTTTTCATGTTGAATAATCCACTCGGTGGGGCATTTTATTAGGTTAATCAGAAAATTATATTCGATCTTTTTTAAAAAAAAAAGTCAACTTGTTATGAAAATTAATTAATTTATTTATTTATTTATTTGTAAATTGTACGGGTATAAACCCAATGTGTACACATAAGTAAGAACTATAACAGAAATAGAAGAAATGAAGACAGTCACACAATGTAATATTAATTAATTAATTTGTTTATTTATCTCCTGTATATTGGTCATGGTGTTTCAGACTATCTTCCATATATTAGATTGCTTCTTTATAGCTTTCGGAAGAATAAGGAAAAATTATTTAAAAATATTATAATCACTCAGACACTCTTAAAATAATTTCTAATGGAAATTATGCTTGAAATATTATTTATACTTGCACTGGACATAATGGACAGCAATTCGAGCTTCGTTTTTATTAGAATCTAACAGAATCAGTGAAAAAGGATGGAAACTACTAATATTACTGATAAAATCGAGTAAGATTCGAAGTTATATTTATTTTGTATAAAAATTTAGAAAGTTTCTCATTTTCAGTTAAAAAAGTATGTCAGTTAACGTGTTTAAATGTTCAGTAATAGAGCATTGTCTTGAGGGTTCTCAGAGAACACGAATATGCATTCACAGCACCGAAAGGGTTAATGAGCATTATTCAATTCACTGTTGAACATTTTTCGCTTTAAAGTTGAACTGCGTGGTACGAGAATCGTGGCTTGTTTGCTGGATAACCACAAACTGCTAACGCAAATACATTGATAATCAGCGAGGTTTGGGGTTGGGCTTTCGTATTTTGCACGCGGCTGCGTACTTTAAATTTCCAATAAATGCGCATTAAGCTGATTGTTTACTGAGCAACAGAGACGGAGGGCAAGAGTGTGCTTTTAATTAGTATTTTCAAACAGTTTCATTTGTCATTCTGTAATATGTTTATTACGATAAACTGTAGACTGTTTTATTTGCGTGGCATGTATTTTACGGTGTACTTTTAATTTTAACTGAGGAAAATATATTTGTGTCGATTTTTATTTTATTTTATTAGAATGATTTTGCAGTTGAATGATCAAAGTTTTGAGGTTTGTCCTCTGAGTAACAGTGAGTGAGAAATGTTATACAGTGAGCAGTAAAAATATTTTGTGTTAAATTATAAGTTCGATAAGTAGATATAGCCACACCCAGTCAGACAAAATCAAATATTCTGTTACAAATATAAATCGAGGAGGGAAAAAACTTTTACTATTTGAAGAAATAGGTGTTACCTTATTTTCTTATTGCAATATTAGAATTGCCTAAATTTTATAAGGGTTGCTAGTTATTTAATAAAATAAAATTTGAACCATCTGTAGGCAAACGTTTTTGTAACATGTTTTACTCGTTTCTACTTGTAGAACGGTTCGACACAGTTAGATCAGTTTAGTGGGGAACATGCTGTATAATTAATTAATTAAACTTGTTTGTCGAGTGAAAATAAAATAAAGTCAAACTTACCTAATGAAAAAGCCCAAATTGTATTCCGTGTCCAGCAGTTGTTGTGGATTATTATTGCAGTGGAAGGTATCTAAACAAACGCAATCATACTATATGAAATCATTTTTTTATGTTTTTTGTTGATCTATTGGATTTGTTTCCAACAGATTTTGTTATGGAAAGATTTACAAGTAATAATATTCACTGCCTTAAATGTTATTAAACATTATTAAAGTTATTGTTCTCTGCTTTTGTACCTCTTATTCCAATACAGAAGTATTTAGTGTTCTTTTATCTATAAAAATCGAGCTGTGCACTTGTAAAGATTATGGAAATTTCCATATATTTATAGAAACAATAATTTCCACCTGTTTCTAAATTCTAAAAAATGGTAACCATTATGAAAATTGTTTCCTGCTGTCGTGCTGTTTATTCTACTACAGAAGTATTTAGTGTTCTTTTATCTACGAAAATCGAGCTGTGCACTTGTAAAGATTATGGAAATTTCCATATATTTATAGAAACAATAATTTCCACCTGTTTCTAAATTCTAAAAGATGGTAACGATTATGAAAATTATTATTTCCTGCTGTCGTACCGTTTATTTTACTACAGAAGTATTTAGTGTTCTTTTATCTACGAAAATCGAGCTGTGCACTTGTAAAGATTATGGAGATTTCCATATATTTATAGAAACAATAATTTCCACCTGTTTCTAAATTCTAAAAAATGGTAACCATTATGAAAATTATTATTTCCTGCTGTCGTACCGTTTATTTTACTACAGAAACATTTAGTGTTCTTTTATCTACGAAAATCGAGCTGTGCACTTGTAAAGATTATGGAGATTTCCATATATTTATAGAAACAATAATTTCCACCTGTTTTCTAAATTCTAAAAGATGGTAACCATTATGAAAATTGTTTCCTGCTGTCGTGCCGTTTATTCTACTGCAGAAGTATTTAGTGTTCTTTTATCTACGAAAATCGAGCTGTGCTGCTGTACGGATTATGGAAATAGGGAAAAATAAATATCAAAGTTTGCTTGAGTATGCCTACTGAGCGACTGGTTGGAAACCTCGAATAAGTTGGGCGATTTCACGTTAAAGTACACAGACCGCAGGTCTGTGGCTATCCGCTTACCGAATGCAGTACTCTAAATTTTATCACCTTTTTTCGATTTTTCTGACGGTGCGTGTGTACAGGACATTTGACTTTAAATATTATCAGCAGTAAAAGCAACCATTTCGCTTGAAATATTAGGTTGATGCATACGAAATGTTGTGTTCACAAATATTTAACTACACTTTATATTAATCCTTTAAAAATTAAATATCACAATACCTCGTACTATTGTTTTTAGAAATGAGATATTCGATAACTCAGAAATGTTTAGTTTTACACTTTTGTATCGGTGTATTTTTGCATAAGGAATTGTTTTGTTTTGACTTCTGTAACACCTCAAATTCCATAAATGGAATGTATATCTTCCAGCATATCGTTGAATTCATAATTAAATATACATTATTTTTAGTTATTATCACCAAGGGGGTAAACTATAATACAAGGGTAGCTATCCATACAGGGTGTTTCACTGCAGGTGGTGAATATTTTAATTATTGGTGTTTCTGTAGTGAAACTTCCTGTATAGGCAACATGACAGTCAAAGTGTTAAAGGAGTGGAGCTAGAGATAATTACGAATCTGTTAGTATCACTAGGGTGTTGCACTACAGGTGGTACATATTTTAATTTATAGGTGTTTCTGTAGTGAAACATCCTGTATATGACACCTAGATTCAATAATTATATTTCCAATAGTCTATATCATTAATGAGGATATCTAATAAGGTCTAACAGAACTAGTCAACAACTTATACATATTATTATTATTAGTGAATAGAAAGTCTACAATTTATGGTTATTTACGCCATGTATTAAAATTTAAAAAGTTTGTCATTTTCAGGTAAAGCAGCGTGACAATCAAAGTGTTAATTAATTCTCGCTCACTGAAGCACGCATGGTCGGCAGTAGCTCACTAATTACTACCAGATAACACGTGTCCAGTTTCTCAAGGATCCTCTAACCAATCACCAGGTCTTCGATAATTGCGCGTTTATTCTAATCTCGGGTGATTAATAAACTCCTGTCCGTCTCGTTAAGCACAGAACCTTCGATTCAGTGGAAAGCAAGTTTTATCAATAATTATGTAGGCTTTCCAATATAATCTGTCTTTTTAAGAGTTATCATTTTTGGTGCATTCAAAAATACTGGTAATTATGAAAGTGGCCTAAGTAATTATTTTTCCTTTTGATATATTTCGATCAATATAACACAGAGTAAGTGAAAAATTTAATTTTGGTAGATTTATGATATAGGCCACTTTCATAATTACTGATACATATATGTACATATATTGTACCAGATTATATATTTGAAAACATTCATGACGGTTCAGTAAAGCCAGAAAAATATTTAATTATTTGAATGTTCCAACTAGACTGCGAATTTTTGTGTAAATATACATTTTCGGACTTCAGCATTTCAGATTTCCATGTAGCTGATAAAATGCAACTATGGCAGAGGTGAACTTTGCCCTTTAAATATTTAAAAGTACATTTTTTGATTCACTTGTGTACTCTATAAAATGTCTACTATTCACACACTTGGTTATGTTAAATTGCATAAAGATCTGCCGTCTAATTATGACGTACCCTTATTTGAGTATTTCTATTTTAAGTTCTCGTGCAAGGAAAAATGCCATACGAATTTTGTCACACTACTTTATACAGCTGGATCTCTATTAGAGGAGCCCTAAATAATGCGAAATTCGATTTCGTCCGAACTATAAAGTGATACGAGGTCGCATTTAATGCGAGGCGAAATTCCATTAATGCGAGGCGTGCGCAGGAATGACAAGCTAGTCGAGGCTATTAACCAAAATTCTACGGGTTTTACATGCCAATAAACGACAATGACGACATTTTAGTTACACTGTCAGTGCAGGCATACCTTCTAATAAAATTTTCAGCAATTTTTGCTTTTTATAACCACTATACAGGGTGGTCCATGCAACTGGAACAGTCACACCACTTTTCTGATTGCAATTAGAAGCAAAATGTTAGGTGGAAAATGTGAATGGTTCAAAAAGGGCTATACATTCAGCATCATACTTTTTTCGCAAGTGTAACTATGTACGTGCATTTTACAGTGTCATACATTACTTTAAGTGCAAACTCTCGCCATGTTGCGTGAAAAAGTATTTTCGCATGTCTGACTAATCGCAGGTTTTTCCACTGCGGCGCTCAACGTGTTAATAATGGATCATAATTATGATCGTTTCGCAACACGAGCCTATTTAATCTAAAAGCATTATGTCTGATACGTTTATGGGTTTCTTGGTATAAAGATAATTAGTCTTCGAACAGAGAATCGTAAAAAGATTTCGAGGTTCATAGAATGATCCTATAAACGGTGACAAAAATAAAACAGTATTACCAATAACAAACACATTTGAAACGGAATGCTGCAAAGACGTGACGACAGAGTAATCAAGAAGTTGAAGCATTTGGAACTGTTCGCGCGGTGGAGTTTGTCAGCGTTAACAATGCACCGAGAAGTCCACGTGCCGCACTCCAAAACAGTTCTCAGGTCCGTTCGATCGAAATTGTAAAAACGATATTGAATCTATCCGAAATGCGAGTCACGTAAATTCTGAGACACGCGTCGACTGGCAAATCACTTTGTGGCAAAGCCTTCGACAACACCAAATTTCGTCATCGTCTCGGGTCCCCAAGTTGCATTTTGATAACGGTATTCTACATCATTTCCAGACGATTATACCGTTTTTAAGAGACACGAACATTTGTACTCTGCCTGGATACGCGGAATTATACAGGGTGTTGCAGTAGTTGTGATACAGTCTAGTCGGAGGTGATTCATCGAACAAAACCAAATCGAGATTACAGGGTGGAGCTTTTGAATGTGTTTGGACTTCCAAAACAATGAGGCCTCTCAGGAAGGGTCTGAGGGCCATCTGTGGCTGGGCGACATGGGACGACGCCAGGCATCCTGAGCGTCGGGAACCTACAGTTGTATATAGTTATTTATTACTTCCCGATGCCTGGATGTCTAGAAATCTCTAATTTCAGCGCGCGTTCCATGTTAGCTTTGACACGCACTTCAAACCTTGGTGGTCCTCGGATCCTCCAGAACGTCTTCCATTGCCCTTTCCTGGACACCTCGAGAGGGTGGAGGGTCCAAATGTAGAAACCAATGAGTTTCAAGGATTGGCACATTCTCCACCCTCGCGAAGTATCCGAGGTCTAGGAAAGGGAAATACTGAAATAATAAAAGTTGTCACCCGGGGCAGACCGGGCAGAATCTTTTAAAAGACACAGGGAGAATCTTACAAATTCTCAGTGCGAACATTGTCACCTTTTTGTATTTTTGTCACATAGACACTTCTCACTTGTGTCAGGATAACAAGTGTGCTTATAATAGTAAAATTGTGGAGACAAAGGCATATACAGTCCTTACTTAACACCTCACAATTAGTCTCATCAGAATGTGATGGGTCGTTTTTAAGAACATCGACTTTGGATATTGTCTAATACGCGCGTATGTTTAGGTATAGGGGTATATGTATATACAGAGTGATTCTCCTGATTCGACCACCTTGAATTACTCGTGAACTATTTGTTATATGAAAATAGTTTTCAAACAAATTTTTATGCTATCAAAGGGGACATACAATGTAGTAATTACTTTTTTGTAATTTTGCATTTTTATCGAGATATGAAGGTCACCCTGTGTTTTTTAAATGGAATGTGTACTATTTGACTCAGCAGTTCGAAAGAGTATTAACATCGTATGTTCACGACTAAACTGTAACGAATAACAAACACAAATTTTTATAATTAAATAATCAATTTAATCCCAGATAAAAATTAATTTATCCTTTACGAATAAACGTAAGAGTCTCATTTGACTTTCATACTCGTTCTTCGAATGACTTTCGCCCTGGCCTGTACAGACCCTAGAGAGACGGTAATAAATAATTTTTAAGCGGCTTTTTAAACTTTACATATGCTGTGTAAGAGTACACTTCATTTACATTGCAGGATGGACAGGTTCAAAGAACTTCAGATAAAAATTTATGCTACGGTGGTCTTGTTACGTATGCAAAAGCATGACGTCATATCAAGTATGAATAATTCAAGTATTGCACTCATTTTTAATTACCGATGCATTGAATATTAATTTTGGTTAATCCTTCTGCCACTACTTTAACAGTTCTTCAACTCGATGTTCAACTTTCTGTAGTTTCAAAACGATTCATCTTAAGTCTATTGCAACCGATTAGTCACATTTAATTGTTTGCCAACTAAAAAATTGTTGATCCACCTGAATAGGTAGTAGCTGAGACGTGCAACCAGTTTTAAGTCACTCAAACACCAACATGACATTTTTTCACTGATGAGAGCCGTGGGGGCACCGGTGACCGGCACCTCAAATTTTCTTTCATTAAATAACTAATAATTCTTATAAAATTTTGGCGTAATATTAATATTGTAATAATAGTACAAGGCGATACTAAAATATTCTTTTCCTTCACGATATATGTTAGAAACACGCCATTATATCGTGTCTGGCCAGGTATGGCCGTTTCCACTGTGGCGTTCAGCGTGTTAACCTCTTAGCTGTGAATGACGAGTATACTCGTCTTGAAGAAATGGCAATTTTTGTGTATACGCATCGTCATGCGAGAAGAGTAATTACCATTTGTCATTTAAATATAAATAAATTTAAACAATAATATTATTGATTTTTCAAAAAAGAAGAACAAGTGCTATTTCCTTATAATTTTACAGCAGCTGCACGTATTCTGTGTTTGACGAGTATACTCGTCTTGAAGAAATGGCAATTTTTGTGTATACGCATCGTCATGCGAGAAGAGTAATTACCATTTGTCATTTAAATATAAATAAATTTAAACAATAAAATTATTGATTTGTCAAAAAAGAAGAACAAGTGCTATTTCCTTAATTTTACAGCAGCTGCACGTATTCTGTGTTTGACGAGTATACTCGTCTTGAAGAAATGGCAATTTTTGTGTATACGCATCGTCATGCGAGAAGAGTAATTACCATTTGTCATTTAAATATAAATAAATTTAAACAATAAAATTATTGATTTGTCAAAAAAGAAGAACAAGTGCTATTTCCTTAATTTTACAGCAGCTGCACGTATTCTGTGTTTGACGAGTATACTCGTCATCGCATCGTTCTAGCGACACAACGTAGATACACACTTTCAAAAAGCGCCACCACAGCTAAGAGGTTAAGAGTTCAGCTGGCACCTACGTGGTCTGTAGTTGACGTGTTTTATCGCCAGACGAATTTCCAAAACTTGTAAGGACTTGAGAGATATGAAAACGTCTTTTCTTGTTTCTCAATAGCGGCTGATGCATCGGTGGCAGACATGAACGCTAGGTTGATACCCTCGGGGCTATAAGCGAGTTTTCCCAAACAAAGGTATACGCGTCGCTCTTTGTTTGCGTGCCTGCATCCTCCGGTACAATGCACTGCTGCGGGCGTATGCAAAATTTTAGAATCCGCTCCAAAACAAGTTCAATTGATATATCCGTGTTCCCACTTGTTGAAGCGATAGGTCACTTGCAGCTGTGTGCGTGCACGTGTGTGAGACCGCGTTGTCCAACATGATGTTCGATGTTGGAAGAATGTGAATTCTTGCATGTGAGTACGTGTGAATGTACAGATAGAAATGTACAGTGAGTCACGAAATTGATCACATGATTTTGTTATTTCAACATTCTTCTATTTAACACTTTTTTAAGGCAGTTTTATATGGTATTAGGTTGAGTCATAAATAATTTCCGACATATAACAGATTTTTGCTTTATAAAAATTCAAATAGTTTATCTGCGCTACTGGTTTTTACTTCATAATTGAGGGTACGGGTTCCTAAAACGTAAACATGCTGCAGAAGGTACAGTGATCATCCTGTAATAAATCATGAACAAATTAAGGAAGTCAAATCGGAAGTTATTTATGACTCTATCTAATACTTTCAGCAAACAACATTTTAATTGCACTTGACAAATTTACAGTTGGTTGCACTAGAATTCAGGAAGGAAAGTAATTATGAAAATACTTGAACCATTTTGTGGGTCACTGTGTATGCTAATACGGAGGTGATGTAAATTTTTTGGTACACAGAGGAACCTCGATTATCTGAATTCCGGTCAACCAGAAATTCCTATTCCAGGTTAATTACGAATTAAAATTATCATCAATGACACTGTGCACGTAATTTTATTCCACCGTGTAGTTATATATTCTAAACAAAATTTTCATTATTATGCGAAACATAGTTGTAATGTGAGTCATTTTTTTACCGATTGCAGTTCGGATAATCGAGGTTCTACTGTACTAATTAATGACTCAGTCTGGCGGTGGTTCATCTGGGGTTTCTCATTTCTTCTTCTTTTTCTTTTTTTGAGTAACTGAGAAGCTGAGAAGGAATAACGTGGTACACAAATCAGTGATCATAGTGATGTAGGTGTGCTCATCTGAATTTGTAATTTACGCCTATTTTACACCTGTAAACCCCCTAAATCTTGCTGCGTATTTTCTAGATTGGCAGAAGTGAGCATACATGATTCGTTGTCAATTGAAAAATATACTGTGATTTTCTTTTCCAATTTCCCCCATTCTGTATGCTGCGCATACAATGAAAATCCATTATAGCTTCATTCAATGTTAAAATAAAGTAGATTCATAATTTTCGTGCAAATTGTTTGCGTGATTATTTCTCTTTTATGTTTCAAACAAAAAATAATGCAATCTATCGTTAATTGAATCTGCTGTTATTCTAAATAAATCAATTGTATGTAAATGATTTTGGAAATGCATTTAATTAATCTACCATGCTCGTGTTATTTTATATCATACATATTTACAATATTAATATATCTCAACATTTTGAGAAAATTTAACAGATATTTAATTTAATTAAATTTAATTTTTTAAAGGTTACCACAAATAAACAACAATAGTGTACTCTGCTTGAAAAACCCAAGGTGACATGACTTTAGAAAATTATGTGAAAAGATTTCCACTGAACTATAACGTTCCACATAAAAATTTCTGAAAAATGTGACCCTACGTATTTCATCATAGTGATTCTCAATAAACGAAGAATTTCAATTAAGGGGGACGCCCTATTATGGGGCGGTTCCCAATATGGCCCAGTCATCTTATCTTCAGAATTTTCCATGGAACCCATCAGATAACACCATAAACTAGACCCTCATGCCAATACTGTGCGAGCGTGTACAGGAAATTTGATTTAGAGTTGTATAGGAGACGCTATAAGCAGTTGTAGTGACATTTTCATGAAAGGAAAGGCGTCTTATTATTTTTTCAAGCTAAATAATATTAAATATTATTATCCTTTGTTAATATTTAGTCTGATGTGAAACAGGATATTGTTTAATATCACAGCTTAATAACAGAGTCCTGTTAATAAATTTTAAGACACAATCAGTGTTGGTATCATAGTTGGTTTGTGTGGGAAGAATAAAAAAATTGAGAAGTGCCAATATGGTCAGATGATTTTTGTTGCTCCAAAGGAAGGTAACTTTGGTATTAAATAAGGTGAATTGATTTCAAGAAAGTCATATTAGAAATATAGAAAAAGATTCCATTCAAAAATATAAAAGGGTTAATGAAGAAAAAAATAAACACTTAAGTGGTTAATTAACACTTTTTCTTGTACCTTCGAGATTTTTTTCTTTCAATCTTATTTTTCAACTCATGTGTGCCTTACTTGTTAGTTTGAGTACAAAAGATTTTTTGTCACTTTCAGGAGATTCTTTGCCATTTTTCCATAATTTACAAGGTGGACCATGTCAGACGCATCCTGGTCTCAAAATGGCCCACGTGTCACTTTCCAAACTTGAACTTATCGCGCTTTTTACACGACAGTCGCAAGAATTATTTTCATATTCTTTCTTAATCATCCAATTAACCCTCTATCCGATAGCTTGATCATTTCTTAGAAAAATATTTTATAGTTGGTAGAAGAGCAGTCCAAACCTAGATGGGTCATAATGTGGTCTCCTACTTTATGGAACATATGCTTATGAACTAGCCCCAATAGACTTCTCTGGATCATACCGGTATTGTTCAGAATATCGCTACTGAATATCTATGTAAGAACAGTAATATTTAGACATTAAGTTCTACATTAAGTGTGCTTTCGAACGTATACACCTAGCAATGTTCAACTTGCTATTGTCATTTTGGCGAACAAACGAAAAAAAGGGAAACATCAAGAAGAGCACAGTAGCAATCAGTGAGCGCATCTCCTGGTGAACGTCCATACTATATTATACTTACCATTTATTATTAAATCTTTGTTAAACAATACATAAAGCATCCTTTCCAAAAATCTATTATTAACCCCTTGCCTTACGATTTTTTTAGTAGTTATCTGCACTGAAGTTTGTTGTTCGAGTGTTCTAAGGGCGAAACCTAGGAATAATATTTATCAACATGTACAAGTTGCTTTAGATGATCCCCTAAAAGTTAGGGGTGTTTTAATATACAATTTTCAAGAATTTCTATTTGAGTGAAACTGATATTTACAATCTACAGATTATACTCTGCATCACGAGTGTGACTCGTTATAAGGCAAGGGGTTAATAGGAACATGCCTCCTCACGCGCCTCCTCACACTTTTCGCTTATCCTCCAGTGTCAGCAATTATTTCAAACCTAGAGACGCTGGGTCCTTCGCTTTGTCGTCTGTTTTGTTCATCAGCAGCAGTTTTCATCCGCTTCGTCTCAAACGAGCCCAGAAGTCAAACTCGGCGGTGCTCGTCGCAGGATGAAAATATTCCGAGCGAGGGACGGTGAAAGATTCATTACGCCGATAAATTCGTGGGGATTTTGCTCTCCCAGTATATCTCCGATAACGTCCCTCCTCCCGCCTTCCTCGAAACTGGAAACAAGCTTGAAGCTGTTGCAAAATTTCCGTTATCGGTCTCGATAACTCATTGCACACGGAGTACCGGGCAAATAGCAGTCGCACATGCGACTTTGCAAATTGCTCGGGAAACAGGGAAGAGGCGAGGAGGGAGAAAGAGAAAACTGTCGCCGCACACACGGCCGATACTCCCATTGGGATTGAAGTCGCTGGTTTGAGCGACGCTCCTGTAATTCCATCTCCTGTTCAGGTAGGGAGATTTATCAGGACGCACTGGGTGCTTAGAATCCCAACCGCCTCTTCGTACAACTATGCTACCTCTCGCTGGAACAGTCTTCCCCGACAAATAAATCTGCTACCCAAGTTGTTAATGTATGAGCAGAGTCTTGGTACTGGTGTTGCAGCGATCTACTCTCCAGTTGGAGTTAATGCGGACTGTTCAGACGCTAATGGGTGATTAAATGATGACTGTTTATTTTTGATAGGATAGGATACTTTATGGCTGATGTATTAGGTCGTTCCAAAAGTTCTTTTCGCAAGTTGCACCCTTGGCTTTGTTAGGCAATGTTTAGGCAAACTCGCAGCCTGGCCTGTTTCTCGTTGAGGTTATGATATTCGGTTGCCTTCTAGCTTCCCAACAGTGCATTTCTGCCCTTCCAAAGTGTCCCAGGCTGTTTCTGCGCGTCTTAAAACATGGATGATGAGACGACTTGTAAGGTGTTGAGTAAGGGTCTGTATATTCCTTCGTCTCCACAATTTTATTATTATAACCGCGCTTATTATCGTGACACAAGTGAGAAGTGACTATGTGACAAAAATACAAAAAGGTGACAATGTTCGCACTGAGAATTTGTAAGATTCTCCCTGAGTCTTTTAAAAGATTCTGCCCGGTCTGCCCCGGGCGACAACTTTTATTATTTCAGCATTTCCCTTCCTAGACCTCGGATACTTCGTGAGGGTGGAGAGTGTGCCAATCCTTGAAACTCATTGGTTTCTACATTTTGACCCTCCACCCTCTCGAGGTGTCCAGGAAAGGGCAATGGAAGACGTTCTGGAGGATCCGAGGACCACCAAGGTTTGAAGTGCGTGTCAAAGCTGACATGGAACGCGCGCTGAAATTAGAGACTTCTAGACATCCAGGCATCGGGAAGTAATAAATAACTATATACAACTGCAGGTTTCCGATGCTCAGGATGCCTGGCGTCGTCCCATGTCGCCCTGCCACAGATGGCCCTCAGGCCCTTCCTGAGAGGCCTTATTGTTTTCGAATTCCAAACAATTGAAAAACAAAAAAGGTATTTGCGGCACGTCTCCTTGGACGTACGAAACAAGTTGTTGGAATTCGATTGGGTTGTTCTACCCCAATTTCCTTACTCCCTGGATCTTACCTCTTCTAATTATTACTTGCTTCTTTCGTTAACGAATTCTATTCGTAATAAAAAATTCAGCTCTTTAAGTGGCGTAAAAAATCACCACGATCAGTATTTTGCCAGTAAGCCAAAGGAATTTTGGAAAAATGGCATCATGGGGCTTCTGGAGAGATGCAGGAAGCTGATAGAACAGAATAGATCGTACATCAATAATATTATACCGTTCATGAAATTTTCTACACATAATATCTAGTAAGGAAACGAAACGAACTTTTGGGACAACCTAATATAAATGGAGTGTATATAGTGTATACACCTGCATAAATTGATGATTTTAGATTAAAACAGGAATTTTTAAATGAAAGCCTAGTTACACTGAATTCTTATATTAATTCTTGGCATTGATTACTGCACATTATGTGCCGACTTAAATTTAGGGTTAGGTTTAGGTTTTTCCCATGAAGTCAGTATAATAACGGTGTTTTATGATGTACCATTATCTATATAAGAACAGTAATATTTAGACATTAAGTTCTACATTAAGTGTGCTTTCGAACGTATACACCAAGCAATGTTCAACCTGTGATGATCACTTTGGCGAACAGACAAAAAAAGGGAGACATCAAAAAGAGCACAGTAGCAATCAGTGAGCGCATCTCCTGGTGAACGTCTATACTGTATTGTACTTACCATTTATACATTATTTCCATTTATTATTAAATCTTTGTTAAACAATACGTAAAGCATCTTTTCCAAAAATCTATTATTAACCCCTTGCCTTATGATTTTTTTTAGTAGTTATCTGCACTGAAGTTTGTTGTTCGAGTGTTCTAAGGGTGAAATCTAGGCAGAATATTTACTGCCTAGGGTACTGCCCAATGAACTGCAGTCTTCTCCCTGTTTCACGTAAACCAGCATAGACCGCCACGGTCATGTAGCAAAGGAACCTCCAGTTTCTGGTGGGTTCAGAACCTCTGTGTGTCAGCAGCTTCACAGAAGCCCTGAAGAAGGTCACCCACCTTAACACTGATCATCGTCAGAGTAATTAAACTCGAGTGAACCGACGAGAGCCGGCGTTTCGTGCGTGCCAACGCCGTTGGCTTGAATTCCTTCTCAGAATCTGCCTTGTGCCTTGAAATCGGACTCCTTAAGTATGAAAAAGTGTATGGAGGCGTATCGTGCTTCAACGAATCAGTGACCGTAAGACCAGAGGGCGGATATTCCTCTGTTTTTACAGTTCAGACGCATTCAGTTATGAAACTCCCGCCCGCCTTGCTGTGACAGCTGGGTGGTCCAGCCATGCGACGGTTGCAAGAACTTTGTGCACGGGGGTGGTTTTTCCCTTAGGGTCGCTTCTTTCTTCTTTCTATGCAAGCATTGACTGCTATCGTCATTTAGCCGGGGGACCTACAGTTTTATGTGGGTTCCAGGCCACCCGACATCATCGTGTGTCAACAGCACCACAGAAGCACCGAAGACGGTCACCCATCTTAGCGTTAACCTTGCTCGGAGAAGCTTAATGTCGGCGATCGGACGAGAGTCAGTTTCCTATGCGGCAAAGCCTTTAACCCTTAGGGTCATTCTTGGCCAGCAGCTTCTTGCGGATTTATGACACGCCAATTACTATTGTGTGCTAGACCCTAAAAATCCACGTGGTCACTAGAAGCTTGTCGAGTTTCTTGATAATAGATCGACTTCTATGATTTTAATTAATTATTTTCAATGGAAATGGTATGGAACTAATTACATATTATTAAGCATTATTATTGTACAGAGACAGGGACAGGGACAGAGAGAGAGAGAGAGAGAGAGAGATGTAGATAAAAAATAAGTATGAATTCAATTTTTTAGTTTTCCAGTTGTAATTAATATTATTACATATACAATACATACGTATTCTGTATTCGACGAGTCTTTTTATGGCAGAACATGGTTAAAGAAGTTTTAAACTTTTACAACGTTTTGAGTTTTTCAATTATGCTACCCGTTAATAATTCAAAAGTGTGTAATAATTCGCACATTGCACATATTGAGGATTAAGTAGAAGCTAACCCGTCACTGGTCAGACACGCCGGACAAAGCTAAATGCACGCGTACTTCATAAAGTTTCAGAGTTGTTTTTTTTCGAAAACAAAGCTTCCCCTTAATAAAAAACCTTCTGAAATTTCAGAATTATTATTGTATTATATTTTGCTAATTTATATTGCAATATGTATACGTCTGCATACAAAAGAGGCTGCCCCGTTTATGTATCAATAAATATTACAAATTCAGATCTATTTTTACATAAAGAATCACTTTATTCTGGTTTATTTACGATGAAAATATATTACACTTGTATGTTTAATCCTCTGCACGATCACAAATTATAAATTATGAAATGTGCATGCAATTATGCCAATATAACAATTATTTGGATCAGTGCTGGCCACCGGAGCTGCGGGCTTCCCCCACTCTAGGTCTATTCGTTTCCTCTCAATCCATCTCAGGGGAATGGACCTAGAGTGGGGGAAGCCCGCAGCTCCGGTGACCACCACTGATTTAGATTCTTCCCTATTTCACCAATATAAATCGTTACTTTAGGGACACCTTGTATTGTACATTTAATATAGTTAAACGTTTATAAACTACACCAAATACCAGCTTTATTAACCCACAAAAGCACACTCTTTTTCTAGATCGGCCTTAGAAACACATTTTTTTTTAAATGTTCCTCTGTTGCCACAAGAAATTAGATGAAAAGTCAATGCTCATAAGGGATGGTTAATATAATTCCTATTAGTTTAAAAAACAATTATATTAAATTACATTAAATTGTCTTTTTAGCAGAAATACACATGACTACTATAGCCGTCGTTTGCCAGCACATCAACAAAAATCTGACGCCTACATCCGTCATTTGCGGCAATGGACTAAAAACCATAGGTGTCCTACTTTTGAGCGAAGCTGTAGCTTTGGACTATGCCTCGCATGCACAGCGAGCCAGCGCTCACGGGGGGCGCGAAATTGGTCGAACTTTCAAAAGTTCGATCGCTCTGTTTCGCGGCGCATTGTCCCGAAAATCTGCCGAAGTAGAATTTACGGAGGAAGAAAATTAATCCGCTGACTCCGACGATAGTCCTGTCATACTCTCCGAATACAGTTTTCGGGAATAACGCGGGCGGCGCGATCGATTCGCCGGGCGAACGCGGTCGCTCAGCGAATTTTCCCCAAGGTTCCCAGAGGAGACGGAGGCTTATATCCGCGACAAGAATAGCGGCGTATTAAGGTCGTCGGTCGTGCCGAAAGTATGTTTCACTTTTGAAACGCCATCGTGAGAATGGAATTGCATTTCCGCGCGGCGAACGGCAATTGAGCGCGAATATTTCGAGTCCCCTCGACGGGGCGAACACGAGGAAAATTGTCCGTTTTCTTGATGTCGTTCGTTGCCGCCTTCTCTCTTCGGCCACTAGAACAGAATTTATTCGCGTAACGCGCGGATTTTACAGCAATCGGCTTACGATATGGAGAGAATAATTGCACGGGATAATGGCAGGAAAGGGTCAATTTTCGATCTCGCAGGGAACATTTTAGTTTAAATGGCATTTTTCTATTGACTTCGAGGAACTTCGAATATATAGTTCTTTATTCTCGATTTGACGGGACAGTTGTAAGGGTGATTATGTAAGTGGCCTAAGTTATATGTTTTCTCGAGATATTTTGACTATTTCGGTTCAATTTACGACTGTTCTGCAAAATGTTTCTATACTAGAATCATGTAACATTGATGCGATACAAAATAAGTAGTAAATAATCAATATAACATGAAATAAGTGATGAATAATTGATGCAACACAGGGTATGTGGTAAATAACCGACGTAGCATAAAATAAGTGATATACAAGCGATGTAACACGAAATCAGTGATATAAAATAGATGTAACACAACATAAGTGATGTATAATAGATGTTACACAAGATAAGTGATATACAGTCGACGTTGCACAAAATAAATGATATGCAATCGATGTAGCACAAAATAAGTGATAAATAATCGATGTTACACAAAATAAGTGATATACAGTCGATGTTGCACAAAATAAACGATATACAATCGAGGTAGCACAGAATAAGTGATAAATAATCGGTGCAGCGCAAAATAAGTGATAAATAATCGATGCAACACAAAATAAGTAATAAATAATCGATATAATACAAAATAAGTGATAAATCAATTCTTTTAGATGTTCGACTTACAATTAGACCATTTTCATAATCATCGGCAGTGTTATTGAAAATAGGCACAAAGTTGGAAGCATTCTAGTCTTCAGATCATTCTAGTCATCGTTATTTCTGTCAGCTGATATTGAGCTTGCAAAATGATCACTGAGAAAGTGCAGAGATAAGTTCATGATGTCCAAGAAAACGTGAAAATAATAAAATTGTTACCATTTGTGAGCAACAAATGGCAACTCGTTCATGGATTTCAAGCAGGGTACGTAAGTGAATCATAAAACCTAAATATGTAGTGTTAATATTAATGATATTAATGTATCAATTTTGTTAATATTAAAGATAAGAAAAATTGAGACTGTGCAACAGGATAAATATTATGATTCGAGCAAATTTTCAACGTCCCAGTTAAAATTTATGTCTGCTGACGCACCATTTTGCAATGCAAAAAGAGAAAATAAATTTCTGACGCACCTGAAAAGCGGATGGTCCCTTGGGTATGAACATGTAGAAATATACAAACAGTTTAAAACAAAGTTATACGAACTGCCATCGATGTTATATACAATTTTCTATGCGTCCATGCTTTCACTTTAGTTTCCATTTCGGTGCAATTTGTGCTTGCCCAAGGGGCTTTTATAGTGTTATTGCTTTTTGTAGAAAAGAAAACGTTGTAACAAAGTATACGAGACTTTTAGTATGTGAAGTACTAGAGGAAATGTTATAGTGTATATCAAAACATCGTTATAGTTCTCTTGAAGATATAGATATGCTGCAATGATTTTTTTAAAAATTGAGAACGTAAAAACTGATAAATAAATTATATTTGTAATATTAACGTACTTTTGTAATGTTATCAATGATTAGTATTATATTATCTTCATTCAGACATAATCTCTGTCACTCCTTGCGTAATCAAAACAGAAACACATCCTAATAAATGTTCTAATTATCGTAATCATCACTGTATCTTATTGAACACTGCCTGTGTAACAATGATAATAACAACAATGATAATGATACTCGCGAAAATATATTTTTCTATTTTATTCGAAGCGAGTAAACTTTAATCTCGTTATACTCAAGCAAAATCGATGTGTTCCTTGTTGAAACATAATTATTCGAGGTGATTGTATTTCTGCATAGTTTTCAACCATGCGTCCTTTCATAGTCGACGCTTGATCAAAGGACGTCGAACAGTGTGCACGCTGCTTTCACTTCGAATACATGATAAAGTTTCAACAGTTACACAATCCATTAACAGAAGAAAGTACCTAATTTCTACTAGCTTCGACACTGTAAAAAAATATAGCAAATTATCGTCACGGACAAAATACTTTCTGAAGTATACTATTAATTTCTATTTTCAAATGTGCCTGAAATCTCCAATTCATAAAACTTGATTTCTATTAAGTGAATGTTCTGTACTTAATGGAATAAAAAAGAATTCGTCTATCACGAACTACGGAGATTAGAGGACACTTTCAATTACCGAAAACACGGTGATTGGTTAGAGGATCCCAGAGAAACTGGAAACGTGTTATCTTATACGTAGTAATTAGTGAGGCGGTGTCAAACACACGTGTTCCAGCTCGACAAGATCAATTGAAAGAATGGGACTAGGTACATTTAGATGAACGTTCATTTGGTGATTACTTCTGCTACTTCTAGATAAAATTGGAAGAATGCTAATTCAAATATTTGAAAGAAATTATTTCGCAGTTTCTTCAAATATAATACTTTATACGAGAGGTATTAAAATATTATCTGCAACACGAAAATATTCTAGTTTATATTATAGAGTGTACAAGATACATAAAAGGTACTCCTGTGCTTCAAAATTGGTTGAAAATGTTGAATAAAATGTATGAGTATGTTTTATTGTTGAAAAAATTAAATTTGAAGCTTCGTTTCGTGTGTCGAATACCCTGATTGCGTAAAAATTCGTCGTACAGGTGAGAAGACAATATGTTCTTGTCCAAACTTTCACCGAAATTTTAAAATAATTATGTTTGTTGATACTTTTTGCGGTATGCTTTTAAGAAAATTAATTGTTATGTTATATCAAATTCACGTATATTTGGTTAATTCCAGCATGTGGATTATGGAGTAGTATACTTCTACAAAGTCACAAAATTGAGGTCTTCGAAGAAATTATGCAAATTTTTGAATTCTTATAGTTCTTATGTCTTGTTGAATTAGCCCTGGGCGTTATCGAAATAAACTTTCATTCAAATAATTATTCCAATAAAATTTTGATTTTATTTGTTATTTGCTCTGTTACTTTAGCTTACAATTACTTGATGTTGTTTGAGTAACAATGCATTTGACAAATCAATTATTTTAATACCGGTTATTTGATATTATCAGAAAAATAAAGATGCATTGAACTTCCACGTTCAAAGATGACCTCTTTAAACACTTGAAGCGAAATTCAATTAAACTTGAATCCTTGTCTTCAAACTTTAAGTCCTCTACTACGTACATTCAATTTGAATGCTCTTTTCAGGAAAGGAAGAAAGTCTCTTCTATTCAAACTGCGATTCTATTGACTTTTGAATCTCGAGCATTCAGGCTCTGTCACTAGGTTGTCCAATCCCGCTAATTTATACTGCGATAAAATTAATTATTTTTGTGCTAAATTAATTATTACTGTGCCGACTATTAACTCTCGAACCCCCAGGTGACCGTGGACCACAGTTTAACACGTTCGCTGCCAGCGTCACATGTGTGTGACGCGTCGATTCTATTTTGAGAGCTCGACGTCACACATGTGTGAGAGAGATAATTGATAATAATAAACCGTGGTTTGTGGTGGACGTTTTTCTCGAATCGACCATGGCAGCGAACGTGTTAATGAAAGTTTTGACATTTTATTGGCATATTATAGTGTGTCTGACCAGGCGTGGCAGTTTCTTCTATATTAATTATAAGCTGGAATTGTCGTTAGTAATATTGTGTACTTTATTTTGTACCACGGTGTATTTTTATATTCTAAACCAAAAGTATAATTTTTGTGAGAAACATGGGTACAATGTGAGACATCTTGTCACTGAGTACAATTTGTTATATCATCAAAATCCTCAAGACTTTTCATTCTCATAGAAGTCATGGAAGTGAATAGAAAGTGCTTAGTCAATGTAGATCCGTAAACTGTACATTTCAGACTAATCAACGATTTTCTGTACCAATAAATAAATTACCTGTTCGCATCTTTCAATTATTTACGACGTGAAAGCGGGCAATTACCTTCTCGCAGTGCTTCGGCACGTAAATATTTACCTACATTTCCTCACTCGACTCGTTAATTGGTCTCAATGAACGTACGGCTGCCGAGAATAGCCAATCCCCGATAAACAATTTATCAGACTTGCGGCAAAGAGTACGGAATGCATGTTGTGGAATTCAAAATAAAGCAGGCACGTTTGAAACGGTACGGAATTCGATAATACAAAGATGGGAAGTACGTATCGACTCATAAATTTCCTCTTATAATACTTTGCTTGTGACGTCACCCATATTTGGGTGACACATAGATTCAATCATTTATTTCATCATAGAGAATTCCACGTTTAGCTGGATTTTATTATTAAACACTGGATATTACCACATATCCCCCCTCCTAAGAAACATGAGTCTTGAATTATTCTTTTAATTATGAAAAATATAACAAAATGTTTCAGACAAAGTTTATCTCTTTTTATTAAAGCTATTCAATGTTACAAAAATTTCTATATTGTTTCGTTACAAAAATAAGGGGTGCGCACCCCCTGCAACCCCTCAGTGCCTGAAGGAGTATGTGTCATAAAGAAGGCCTCATCGAACCATAAAGTGCGCAAAAAGGATTTTGTCTTTACTGGTGTATATGTACAGTTTTACACTCTCACAATGGGTGGTATTCGTGTGTGTGTGTGTGGTGTGGAGCCTATAGTGCCTCTTATGAATTTTTGTTGAAAGTAACAGAATAGTGGAAGAGTTTGTGACGCAATATTCCATTGTGTGTATCCGCCATGTGCGTTTTGTGCAACCAACGCGTTCATACAAATTGTTTTACTTTCTTTTTCTTCTGCGTTTATTTTTATTATTAATTACATTGTTAATGAGAATAAAATGACATTATATCATTTACCTATAACATTTATTGAGAAATTAATTTTGTTCAGCTAAATGTGGCACTCGTCTCACTGTGCGTGCCGTGAAAGCCTCAAAACTCTCAGTTACTGACATTATTGATTAAAAAGGTAGAATTTATGGTTACATTCATTTTGTATAATAATTTTGAAAATTTCGTCGTTTACAGTTAATGCAGCGTGGCACTCAAAGTGGTGTGACATTCAAAATGAATGAAATAAAAAGTAGTCCAACGTAGCCTTTGATAGCCCTCCATTTTTTATGTTTACTTTCAAGGGACTACTCTGCAGACTTATATTGAATAATAGAGAACATTCTTTATGTAGTTCAATAAGTGTTACAAGCCTGCAAAGCATACGTACCATCTTTTCAAATCATGCTGTATAAAATAGTGCATCGTGCATCTGTACACAAAATCATCATTCCAAAAATCTCTGTTATTTTTTATGACACAAACGGTCAAATTAATGGAAGGAATTGTTTAATTAGAAAAGAAGTGGCAAAGGATTTTTTAAATTGCATATTTTTTTAATTGCAAGTTCATCGACGCTGTCATTAACGGGGAGAATCATTTGTGTTACAAGACTCTTGTAGCTTGTGTAAAAGTCGACTCATTTACTTCTGATTTATTGGCCTACGGACGACCATAAGTAAGAAAAATTACGTTCTCGCTTACTTCTCCGCCGCCAGATATATCTCTGTTGTTTCTAATGGCACAGAAATCGCGGTATCTTCAGTTTGTTAAATATCCACCAATAAAATACGGTCCGATTGTTCCACTGCAGAGTATAGCACACCACGTTATATATTACTATCGCTTTATTCTTCAATTTCGCGAATCCAATGGGAATTTGCTTGGTACTGTTAGGTTGGCAACTAAATTCGCGAGCTTTCGAATTTCTTCGCCTCAAAATTCTCTCAACTTTACTACCACACGGTCAAAAAATTACTAAAACTGTGCCAGAAGAACTATCAAAATTAAAATGTGGACAACTTGAATAGAAAAATTATTCCAAGAATTTTAATAAATTTTTTTATGCAAAAACTGTCGGTGGTCACGAATTTACGTGCCGACCCAATAATGAAGCCCATTATCATTTATCGCGATGGCTGCTATAGTGATCACCTTTCACCGGCGACTGAAATTTAATTTAAATAAATAAATATTGATTTATACAATATTCTGAGTGAATTTAATATCGCAATGATAATGTGGTTGCTTAAGCATACAATTGAGTACTCATATATTTATATAGTTTTCATATGATGTATAATAATACCTGGAAATTGTACTGTGTCTGACTAGGTATATTTCTTTCCACTGTGGCACCGTGTTAACACATTGAGCGCCACAGTGGAAAATCCTGCAACTGGTCAGGCATACAAAAATACCTTTTTATTAACATACATCGTTGAACACATAAATGTTTCTTTATTTCATAATACACTTCTTACAATCATTTATTAATAGTGAAAACAAACAATTATTTTATTACGTTATAAAAAATTACAAAAAATATAAAAATGTAGAACTTGGAGTGTTTTCTCTCTTTATTATATAAAAAATATAATTTGTGAATGAGTGTGCGAACTGTAGTGACGAACACCACGTATGTACGCGAATGTTCATCCGCAAATTTTGTTCGAGGTCTGATCAATCCCTCTGTCGTTTTCACAGAGTCGTTTTTCTGAAATTAATCCTCTTATCGAGACGGTTTTAAGAGAACCGATGCATGAGGCGATCCATTTTCGGGCCGCTACGGCGGAGCATAAATAAATCGCGAATGCAAATAATCGGAATCCGCGAATGCAAATTTTTATTCGCAGCGTTGGCTTCGCGAGGCCGAGATAAATCACATTCCGACGGAATTACAAATGCGTCGATGAAAATGCGGTGCGAATCCGAATTAAACGCGGTTCTGCCATTTGTACCACATTAAACCAGATTTATATCCAAAACAAATCGCTCGCACGCCTGAACGTTATACTAAACGAAGTAGTATAATAGTTGTAGTACACAAAGTAATATTACCGCCAAAATCCATCAGCAGAGATTTTCGAAGAAATTTCTAGCCCGTCGATGCGATTATTTTTTGATTATTTTTCATTGCTGTCGTCGTAAACTTTCAGCCTGATTGGAGGAACGTATCGATAGAGCGGCAACAGTTTTCACGAATAAGCTGCGATGGTGTTATCAACGATGAAAATAATTCCGTGATAAATGTATGAAGGTTCGTAGATAAGCGACACTGGCGTGAAATGAAGCGATTATCTCTCCACCCTCTATGTGTCGTTTCTACAAACGACGTCGAGTAACGAGAGCGCCATTATGCATGTATTCCCGGTTAAAGTGACTTGTTAGCTGCTTCATTGATGCTCATCGTTATACTCCTTGCGCTTGCACTGTTTGATCCTACCTGATGGCTCATGCGTGTTCGAAGAGTTGAACATGCAGCAAATTCAAAAAGTCTGCAATCAGGTTACTAAAAGGGAGACTGAATGTTGAAGTACGAGATGTTTTACCGAAGCAACGTGGAGAGCTACCGAATTGGACATCTCAGATTTTAATGAGCCCGTGCATGTTGGAGATTCAACTTGCAGGGAATGTTACGGAGTTGACATACTCCGATTTTTATGAAATTTTGATATGATATAGACCTCGAAAGAATATTATACACGTATTTTTTTCATAACGGCCGTCGTTCACTTTGAAGGGGTGAAAGCAGCCCTTAAAGTGGGGGGTGAAAAACCTGTTTGGCAGTATATTTCGAAAACTATTGAAGGTACTTATTGGAGATAAAAACTGTTTACATAGCTAGATTAGGCAATAAAAAATAGACAAATTATATATTTATACTTTCTCCCTATCTCCAATAGTTTTTGGGATATAGCTTCGGTTATACTTTGTCCATTAATTTTCAATAATTAAAATAAAACCATTGGACATGTACTGTTTTTCAACTCATGCCACTTTTTAGTTAGGAAGTTTAAAAAGTAACTCTGTAGTAAAAAGAACAGTTATTAATTTTCTTTAAATACGACTGAAGTAGAAATTATATAATGAAAAGTGATTGTTAAACAGCTTGTTGAAACAATACAAATCCATGACAGATACTGTTTTTACACTCAGTAAATTGAAGAAACACGAATATAGAGTACTTTTTTGCACTGTTCTCGTTTCCAACATGCAGTCTTATACATTTTACGTTTAGTTTTGAGATTGAAAATGGCTAATTCTGGACTTGTACTGTTCTTCAACTCATCGATTCAGTTATTTTGTAACTTGAGGATTACTAAAAAGTAGACTGAATGATGAACTGTGTGACGATTTACTGAACATAATCAGAGATTGACAAAATGCTATATCTCAGGGCATATTTCCCTGAATTCGTTTCTTGCTGCATGACTTCCACGTATTCATGTTGAAAATTTCCATTTTTCTGGAATCGTATTAGTTCGAAGGAACTCCTACTCGCTGTGCTCGACTGGCAAAAGGGTGCCATTGTTACACGAGGTTTCCGGTCCTAGTGTTTGGTACTGCGCCTTGGTTTCTGGCGGTTTGTTGCAAGGCCGTGTCTTAGTCCTGCACGCGTTATAAATAATCTCATCTTTCACTATGATGGTTAGAAACCCACCTAAAACTGTGAAGATAGTTGCTAGAGGTTTACGGGTGTAAGTCATGTCCTTAGGAGTTATGATCCGACATTTCGCCAGCATTGTGTTTGAGAACACTGTCTCAAGAATATGTAGAGAAACCTGAAGTCTAAAAGCATCCTAACATTAAGAGAGACACTGATCATCAACTCGATACCACCTGGAGCGCCCTCCTGGCATCTTTAATTGATCAGCTGACCAATTAAAACCTGTGGTAGGTGATCAGGGAACTGGAACGTGAGCACGGTTCACTAACATGGAGAAACTCCCCACACGCACGTCATTGTCGGTGCATCCTCAGACCCTGATGAGGCTAGTTGCAATACTGGCGAAGCGTCGGAACATAACTTCGCAAGGACATGATTTAGTCGTTGAAACCTCTAGCCACTGTCATCACAGCAACCCGGACCGTAAAAGCTTCAAGGATCCACGTAAAACTGTTGGTCCCCTGGTTAAATGACCATGGCAGTGACTGCTGAGTTACGTATGTACTAGGAAGAAGTTATTCGAAATTTGATTTATCAGTGGCAAACTACTGCTTTCTATTATTTTTATTAGAATTTCTAGAGTCTGGTACTACTGTTCAGAGTAGGTAGAATGTTATTAGTAGTCTGCAGATGTTTATACAAACGCATATTTTTATAGAAAATTCGTAAAGAAATGGTACTCAGGCCAAAATTGGTTTTGTCGTTAGATGGTTCTATAAACATATGTTTTACTTTACATATTTTTTATATTACATATTTTACATAATTCATATGTGTTGCTTAGTGAATATTGCATACTTTTTCTCATATTGTGTGCATATTTTTCACATATTTCATGCATATTCGTCGATAACCAGCACGTTCAAAATAAGTCGATAAAACAATTGAGAAATAAATTATTAATGGCTTCCCCATGTTTCATTTTGGTTTCCTATCTACTTCTTCAGCGAATTTTCTTTGAAGATTGCACATATTTTGCATATTTTCACATGTTTCAATTGCATAAATATCTGCAGTCCAGCCACTAACGTAAATCACTTCAGTTACGTTACCACAATTTTTATTAACACGTTACCACAGTGAAAACAGCCATCGCTAGTCAGACACCATACAAATTATTCTTTTCTATATAAATCCTGATCGAAAAAATTGTTGAAGTATTTAGACTTGCATATGCGTACGTATATTACTATTGCAATGTTAAATTTGCTTAGAATATAGTAAAAATCTATAGTTATTTAATTGAATAGAATTGGAGGCGCCAGTCATTCGTGACCACCATGACAGTCAACGTGTTAACTTCCTATGTCTGACAGCAATCCATAGAATATAATTTCGTAATGCCATTAGAATGTTCCTCAAATAATCGCGGTTCTACTATACTTATCTTCTATAATACATAGTCAGAATGATTCTCACTCAATAATTTAAGAAACTAGAGAACCAATATTTATCAATACAGTTTGCTCCTTATTAATTAATGCACATCATCGTGTACTCTGAATATCATTAGAAATGAACACAAGGAAATCCATGCGCATTGTAAATTGTAAAATGTAACGCTATGTGGGCGTTGTTAATTAAATTTAATAATGCAAATTTTTCGTAACAATTTAACAAGGAGTAATTGACGTTTCAAAGGTCGTGCGTTGAATAAAAGCTCGTTTCGTCGCAACGTAGGGCCGACGTTTCAGTTACAACGTTAATTATAATTTTCGCGTTATTTTTGCAGGCCAAAAAGAATGTCGCTGCTCCCGCTGAATTAAATTTACTTTGAACGTACGGTTTGTAGTTTAATGAGCACCATTTCCCCCCGAGTAATTTTCTGGAATATAAAGCAGCGACGTTGTAACGTTATTTTCCGACGCATCGTTCGAAACAGCGTTAATCCAATGGACCAGATACCCGTTCGTCTCTGAATATTCCATATTAAATCGGGCGATATTGCAATTCGTCGCACATATCGGGGCAGATGTATTCGCGTATTAACGGGTGAACCGTCGCTTATCTTTGATTAAATCCGACTTCGTACCTGATCAAAGATATATATCGTACACGGTGTTAAAAAAAGAGTTCAGGACTTTAAGCGCAGATAATACTCGCGAAATGCAAGGAAAAGTCCTGATGAACAGGGGTGGAGAAATTAATACAGCAGAAGCTCGATGAACAGAATTATAATTCGTAAGAGTATGATTCACATTTCAACTGAATTTCACATGAAAGTTTTGTCTTTTTATTTTTGAATGAACCTGCATATTTAGCGGAATTATAGAATTCGACGAGTTCACTGAGCAAAGGTTGCTGGGCAACGTTTTGTGACACTATGGATATCGACAGGTTGTGTATTAACGGGATACAAAATATGGCAACATATTTCTAACAAATATAAATTCCCTGGTATATCAAAACACCAACAAAAATTACTGTTTTTTCTTTTATTAACCCCTTGGACTCAAACGACGAGGCTGGCTCATCGTAGCAGTCTAATAAACTTCAATCTTCAATGATAGTTTGTAATAAACTAGAGATATGTGCAAAAACATACTTTTCATTTTATCAAAATATTTAATTTAAGAACTGAGACTTGTTATTTCCTTCTCAATCTCTGTTTACATCGACAGGAGTAAGAAAATTAAGTCGTGTCCATATGAAAAAAGAACCCGAATTAAATTGTATGTCAAAGGGTTACGAACTATTATAAATTTCCGCATTATGAGGTCCAGTGTTAAAGAATTATTTCAGAGATTGTAATCGCAGTGTATTTGTTCAAAACGATTATTAAAGTCCACAAAATAATGGAAACGTTGAGAAAATAGACAGATTCTAATTAGCCTGTTCATGATTTCAAATTCGTGTGAGATTCCATTCGATAACATTGAACGCACATCGGTTATTTCGGGTTTGATTGCGACCGTTTTATTGGGAATAATTGCTTAGTTTCGATGAGTGATATCGAGCGGTGAAAATTTATACGGATTCTAACAGCAATGCTTTCACGCAGAATTACGTCGAAATTCCATTGAATAATTGGAAATGTTGAACGGTTACATTGATTTACACGCGCCTTATAGATGTCGTGCGCCATTACAGGCGTGTGAACGTTCGATTTCAGCGTAAATTGCAACGTTGCGCGGGGATGCGGTTATTAAAAATTTTACGAGGACATTTCTGACATTCTGTCGGCCGCCATGACGGCATGGTTGCCTCGTATGAATAGGCCTTTGTGTCCACATATATAAATTATTACCCTGCCGACGGAACGATCTGTTCCAGCCACTACGATCCGCAGAAATATTTAATCGAGCTTTCATGTCGCGAATTCCCGATAGCTGTAATACAAGCGCCGATGTCCCTTGAAACCCCATTAGCTTTGAGCGTGATTTCTAAATGGACGTATGAAATCGATACACGTGCTCGACAAGCAAATAATGCGCACGTCTATTCTCCCGAAGTGAATTAACATTTGAAATACATAGCAGCTTTCTTGTGAGCCTCGCGTAACCAGTCATAATTGAAGTGGAACAGAAATTCGACGTTTAACACTGAAGCTACCTAAAGTTTTGATTAAACATTCTGCATTTATTGTTATCGCGTTCGTCGCTTGACTTCACGGCTTTTCCTATAACACACATGTAAATCAATTTTTGCCTGTAGTAATTGACTCGATTGCGATGTAACATTTCGTTTTCTCACTCTCTTTTCTTTGATAGTAAACGAGAATTATTATTATTTTTTTATTATTCACTTTATATCGGATTAATCTAACTTCACCATGTGTTTTAAGTGTATACGATAGTATTTTGAATCTCGAAGCCTGTAGTGTTTCCAATTACGTCTGTATATTGCTTTTGATGCAAAGCTTTTTGGCAGGGGTTGTATTATCGCTTTAGTTAAATAATTACTGATTTTATTAAAATTTGGAAGAGAATGAATATTGTAATGAAAATAGAAGGCGAAGTCTGTGCAAGTGAATAATTACATATTTTGTTTCTTCGTGATTTGTGCTTGAAATGGAATGCTATATAGTATTGCGACGTTAATTTTGAGGACTCCATCCTGATCGACGGCTTATTTTGTAGGTCAAATTTCAAGAAATGTAGTCATACTTTTTTTTGTAATTTAAAACCTGGTGGCCTCCAAGGTGAAATTTACAAAATAAAACTATGTCTATAATTTTAATATTACAAAATTAATTTTTCAGTTCAAAAAAATATTATTACAATAAGCCGAACCTTTCCGATTAAAATAAAACAAAAACGAACTCAATCCGACGAACATTTTCCGAGATAAAAATTCATAAGTACAGCCTGTTTTCGTGAAAATAGGCAAAAATTGTAAAATTCAAAGGTCTGTACTTTTTAAACAAATTCGAAACCTGCAAAATGATGACTTAAACCCCCCCTAATTTCACGGGAATTATATCATACTTCATTTCGGACAAAATCCCTGAGATCCACGTCAAAAAGTGATCGATTTGGCGTGGAATGACCCTGTAGTATGTCTGACCACATATGGGAGTTTTCACTATGGCAGTCAAAGTGTTACGTGCAATTTTTAGAACTTCTGTATTATCGAATCTTTTTCCACGAAGGAAATTGCTGAGGCTCCAAAATAAATGATAGTCTGAAAGGGCAATATCAAGGAACTATGAAGGATGAGATAAAACTTCCCACGAGAGTCTCAGTTTTTGAGAAACCACATCTGCGACATGTGTGTGACGTTATCATGCCGCAAGAAGACGCCTCTTCTGTTTACCAGTGTCGTTTGCTGTTGAGAGCAACACTTAAACGGTCCAATTGACTATAGCAAATATCTCCTATGATGGTTTCGTTAGGTGGAAGCAATTCCCAGTGAATAATTCCTTTCCTGCCCCAACAATCTTCGTTTTGCAACGACTGCAGCAGTTTCATCGATATCTTTCTGCTGTCTCTTGCGAGAAACGTTCATGTGCAATATCCACTTCTCATCCCAAGTAACAAGTTTTCTGCCCGGACAAGAAGGAAGCAGCGACAGTTTCTTGGTCAGCACTGTTCCTTTCGATCAGACGTTTAGATGCCCATTTTCTCAGCTTGGATACCTTTCTGATGTCTTCTGAACGACCAACTATACTTCCACCTGATGAATTTAATTTCTGAGCCATCTCTGAGGACGTTTGATATGGGCAACACACTTGGGGTGTGACATAAAGGGCTTCTGAGAAATATGTAGACTTCTGAAATGGTCTGATAGTTTTCTATGGTACTTTTCGGACTGCCTATGTCACATTTAGTGTAACCGGTATCAAGCGACTAGCCGCTCCTGAGGGTTTTCCCCATATCGGCATCGGTTGGTTTACCACCGGCGAAACCGCCTCGGGACGAGCGCGGAAAAATCCAGAAGTGCCGCAGAACGTTTTCTGCGGATGAGTCCTTTAGCTACGTCGTGGCCAAGGGAGGATAGCTCCTCCAATGGTCAGCGCCGTATCCTCGGGGAACCACGGGGCGGCGAACTCACTGCGTACACGCCTGTACGCTCGCTCTGCCCCCGACCAAAACTGAAGAGATGACCGGTAGGCAGTTGTAAGCTGCCTCTGTTCGAACCGGTCCCTGTTCGACTCTTCAGCCCCATTCAATTGATCGGAGATTCATTTCGAATCCTCGGAGCCTTGAGGCTCTTTGGATGTTCACAGGCTGCGATCAGACGGGAGATACGCTATGGCACTCCTCCGAAACCGAACACCAGCGCTGCTGTCGCGCAGCCGAAGTCCCCGAAGGTTCCAGTTTGAGCCACACTGGTCACACTTTCGAGGACATTTGTCCGCTACCCATGAAGGAGCACCCGACCTTCTAAATGATATGGGTCGCCATAGACATGGGATATAACTCGGGTTCGGGGGTGTCGTCACTCACCCAATGGCGGCCCAGCACCTACCATACCCTGCCGGGACTGCCTATGTCACAGTCGCCTTGGAGATTAAAATCACCTAACCGTAGCTTCACAAACTAACGCTGAATGGTACAGGTGCAGCTAGTGGACTTCACGAACGCCATATTTATCTTTCAGCTTGCTTTGCATGAGCTTCCACCCAGTTCGAACCCATTGCCAGACGGCATAGGAAGACCAATTTGTTCGATAATATTGATTTTAAGGCTTTTAAGCTGAGAATTTGAATAGTACTTGCAGCTCACACACAGAGAACTATTATGAGGAAGCGCGTTACGTTTAACCCTTTTAGAGCCGTACATATATCATTGTGCGTGAATTATTATTTATTTATCTTTTGGAATACTTGTGATATTGTTACAAATAATTGAATACACTTTGATTATGTTTTATATTATCTGTTCTATGTCAAACTATATCAGAGTGACGGTGTTTTTTATTTATAAATGTTGTTTATAAGAGACGACCAACTTTTCGAATTTTCTTTATAATTTTAAGTAAATATTATTCATGTAATTTTCAACCAATATTGAAATACTTTAGTCATTAATTCACTGTTTCTTTAGGTCTTAACATGTTAGGTTTAACCCTTTTAGAACCAAACATATATCGTTGTGCGTGAATTATTATTTATTTGTCTTTTGAAATACTTGTGATATTGTTAGAAATAATTGAATACACTTTGATTATGTTTTATATTATCTGTTCTATGTCAAACTATATCAGAGTGACGGTGTTGTTTATTTATAAATGCTGTTTATAAGAGACGACCAACTTTTCGAATTTTCTTTATAATTTTAAGTAAATATTATTCATGTAATTTTCAACCAATATTGAAATACTTTAGTCATTAATTCACTGTTTCTTTAGTTCTTAACATGCTCCTGTTTAAATTTTGTAATTATCATTTAAAACTAAATTTTTATAATTTTTTTCTCGAATCTTACCAAACTACGTCAGTTTAGCTCGACACTTTTCGATCAGGTTCAACTTTTTCGGTCGGCACTAAAAGGGTTAATATTCTATTGTTATATTATTGGATTTATAAATAATACAATATTAATTAGCCCTCTATTAAATATGCACGATGATAAAGTACTTTCTGATGGACCAAATTCAAAATAAAAAATTGTTAATAAAACTTCAGTCAAACGCCCCACGAGACACAAAGCATGTACTCCGACAATTTGCTCGAAAACGAAATTTATACTACAAAAACATCATTCTACATGTTTCACTTAATTGTGCATGAGAAATCTGTTTTCCAGTTATCTTTCAGATTTCCGATATCCCCTCTGTATTGTCAGCGTTTCCGTAAAAACAATCGCATGGAGATTCGAAGGTACAATGTTTGCAAACGTTTTGTTAAATACACTATCGATGGTACGATTTACGGGAGTGTTGAGAGCAGAGAACAGGACTGGCAAACGGATAACGTTGGAGAACAATGCGACACAGATGTCGATCGCGTGATTTTTCCTATCTAAATCCAGATTTCGTTCCAGCATGAAAGATTAGGAGAATGCAAATGACACTGATGTACACGATGGTGCAAATCGTTGCGCATGGAAAACGGAATCGTCGACTGCAACCAGGCATATCCGTGTCGCCGTTTGAGCGACGAGCGTGAAATTCTGCCTTCGAATGTGGTTAGAGAGTTGCCCGGGGAAAATATCTGTTTCCCCCAACGTTTAGGTTCTAAATATCTCTGAAAATGCGATTCAACTTGGGAACGATTTCGCAAAATTTGTAAGAAATTTTACAAACGTGAGCTTGTGATACATAGCAGAGAAATAGTATTTGCTGAAATATTAAAAATAGCGTTTTTATAAAGCGTTGCAGCAATATAATTGACAAGTTATTTCACGGTGAACCGACTTCTAAAGGTTTAAGAGCGTTTCGTTAATAAGTTAACTTACTTAAGTTAAATAAGTATTTCTATTGTCTTTCACTATTTTATCTAGCCAAAATAGTTGCGAGTACCTTGTATACGTCTTTTCCAAAGGTGAACTGAAACATTTATAATTTTATGGTAAAAAGTAGTGTTTCTTGACGACATGAATGTTTGAAAGTACTTTTTACAGCCCTCTCTCACTTGTGAATCGTTTATTTTTCAGAAAGCTATCAAAACGTCTGAATACATGAAAATGAACGAATGGTATAGAACTTGGTATTGCAGCTCATGCAGTTTTTGCAACGTAAGGTTTAGCGTTGTCATGCAGAAGGATTGCAGTTTTCTGATTCTCTAATATCGGCTGCATTTTGTCTAATTTCTCATGCATCGTTTGCAGTTTAGAACAGCATATTTCTGTTACTGTTTCTCCAGTTTTTAATCTTTTGACTATGAAAGGCGTACGTGTACACCTTGGAAACGTAACGTCTTACGTGCTGACAGCCACAATACTGGCTTTAAGAACTAGTCAGCTGTCAACTTCGAGTAATGTATAAAAATCCCAAATCAAGTTAGAAAATAAACATAAATAATAAGTGAACTGTGAGTATTAATGCAAATATACATGTTTAGAGTTCAATATATTACATATTAGTACAATTATAGAAATGAAACGTTGATGAAACTGTATTTTCTTCTGTAAATGTTTAAAAAATATACTTTTTATTTTGTCGCGGTTGTAAATGTGCGTTTTTTTAGATATTTGGCTATGTTAAATTAAATCGACATCCGCAGTCGAATAATAAATAATGGTTGTGTACATACAAATAAATATCAAACGGAGCGTTTAATAAGATAAAAATATAAAGCATAATGAAAGAACTGAATAGAAAGTATTAACTGTTGCTACTGATTGTGTGTTATTATTATCACGCACACAGCGAATGATTTTCATTGGAAATGTGCCCCAGTCAAAGGGTTAAAAAGCTATAATGAATAATCCCTTTCTGTGTCCACCACACGATAATCAGAAGTTGCCTCGAATAAACAGCTTGTTCTGTAGCCGTTTGTGGAGGTTCACCTGCATTCAATCCTGATGAAGGTCTTGTTCCATTGTCGTACAGTTCCACTTTTCATCACATGTTACCACACGATCCAGAAAAGCTTCGTTTGTTGTCGATGAAGAAGAGAAGACACTATAGAGAATCTATTCTGCCTCTTTCACTCCGACAATTCGTGTTGTACCCACTGGTCAAGTTTTTTAACTTCACCGAATTCCCGCAAACTTCGTACAACTGTTGTATGACGGGGTTCGAGTTTCTGTGCGAGTTCTCGAGTGGTTTGGGGAGCCTCAGATTGCACCAATTGCCGCAAAACTTCGCGATCCGACGAATGAGCCAGCCACGTGTCTCACTCACAAACTTTTGCACATCAGAACGAAATGTTTCGAATCAATTTCTAATACTTCTTTCAGAGATGGTTCCTTCTTAATCAATCGACTATTCACTTTGATGTTTTAGTGAAACTGACAGGGAAGGGTATTGGACCGTCCCCTCTCGATTTTGATGAAATTTTGCAGGTTAATAAAAGAACCATTCTGGCTACAAAGGTAGACTAATAAGGAAGGGTATTGGACCATCCCTTCTAAATCTTGATGAAATTTTACGGGTTTGTAAAATAGCCAAAAATATGAGACACGAATTTTTTTAGCTGCGGATAGTCAAATTTAAGACGTGAAATCACTTCCTGAAAATTGACACCCCTAAGGCTATCTCGAAAACTGTTAAAGATAAAAATATACTTTAAATTACAAGGTTGTATGGTTTTTTATATAGAATAATTTGATAAAGATTTTCCAAAATAGTTAATAGTTTTTGAGACAGCCTTGGGGGTGCCAATATTCAGGTGGTGATTCCAGCCCTTAAACTTCATTATCCGCAGCTAACAAAATACGCGTCTCTTATTTTTGTCTATTTTACAAACCCGTATAATTTCATCAAGATTTAGAAGGGATGGTCCAATACCCTTCCTTGTTAGTCTACCTTTGTAGCCAGAAAATATAATTACCCTAATATACTGCAGACTTACATAAATGCACCACCAGGACGCTGTAGTCAGTTCTAAACTTTCTGAGTTTGTTTTAAGCACTGGAGCACGCTTGTCCCCTGATGCCAATATGTGTGTGTATAATAGTTTGAACAATTCATATTCGAGACCCGCCATAAACCAAGGGAACATTGCACTCCGTCTGAACGGCAATTTCATATGCACTGACCCAATATTGGCTTTTCAAGGCCACTGGCCAATTTCCCTGCCATATCATTTGGTTACACAAATTTAACTCTACTGATATCCCATTCCTTGATACTGTTTAACACTTGGATTATCGCGTCACCCATATCTGGGTGACAGATAGATTCAATCATTATTTATTTGATCATGTGAAGTATTAAAAATAAATCTAATCAGCTCTAATAGAAATCAGTAAAAAGATGATTGATGTTACTGATATTATTGATTAAGAAAGGTAGAATTCATGGTTACATTCATTTTGTATAAAAATTGAGGAAGTCCGCCATTTTCAGCTAATGAAGCGTGACATTGAAAGTGTTAAGCAATTATCACACTAAGAACCACATGAAAAATTATAAACTAAATTGGAATATGTTACAATTTACAATCGAAAAAGTGATCCTGAACTAGCAATATATTTTGGGCTTATATTTATTATAGTCTTTTCGTTTGTTAACGTGACAATTTTTGATTTGATGAATCGCAAACAGTTAGTTGTAGATTTCCTCCTACAATTCCTTTATAGTTCAAAATAATTATAGTTGTTAATTTGTTCATGTTTAATGAAGTTTTACTTAACCCTCTTAGTACCCCAGAGCCGATATTTTGGCTTTTCATTCTTGTCAAATTTTTCTTTCACCATTCATTACAGCTTTAATTTATGGAAAATAATTGTTTTCTGTTCCTTATATGAAACGACATAAATTTTACAATAAAATACAAGAAAAGCCTGAAGTTATCTCTATTTTTCAGAAAAATATGTTAATTTTAATAAATGTTTTCAAAAATGCATATTTTCCAAGGTATTTCTATGCGGTACACGAAAACTTGTAAGGTACTAAAAGGGTTAAAAAGGACATCCCACTTACAGGATGACCTGACACCTTTGCATTCCACAGTGCACGCAGTCCGAGCAAGAAAATCTCTTAACCGACCATCAAATATTAGCAGTGGAGAATTGTTCGTGAGATCTGTTTGAATAAAGCATTCGTTTCACGTGCCCGCATAAATAATTCGCCGTTCAATTCCCCGCGCGTTCCGGCGAAAATATTTCACTCGTATGACGTCACAAGTATTGAAAAATTAAGCAGCGGGCGAGGTGCAGTGGGACGCGGGATAAATGGTGTCGCCCCATGCGATTCTGCGAGCTGACGAACAGTCAAAATAAAGCAACCCCGTATCAATTCGAGTGTATCTCTGCATACTGCATGGGGCGACTCGCGAGACGAAAATGGAATCCGGAAATTTGTCGACCCGCGTTTCCGTTCTATCCTTTTCCCCGTGGCTGTCTGTCAGAGTGCACTTTACCCTGCTGCGTGGGGCCCGAGAAAGGAGTCAAAAGCGGAAAAGAAACGAGCAATCGAATAAAGTATTCCAACCCCACCAACGTCCGGCGTCAGCTTTTACATCGTTGAAACTGTTTTCCCGCGAGTTTTAATTCAATTTCCCCAACGCGACTGTCACCGGCGTCTCGCGTTCCAATGAGAAGAAAATAGACGAGTGAAAGGGTAAATTGTTTGTTAGAGGCATGGAGAGAATTTATGCCTGTCCGAAGGGATGAAGCACGCAGGGTGTGGGAGAAACGTAGTGCAACTGACGTGAAGGCGATTCTGCGTGCTAAAGTTCTGTTGACGTTGGCATTAGCAATGTCAAATGCTGTCATAAAGTTTAGAGGCTGCTGGAACTCAAAGACTCGTTTGCGAGCGATTTTCTGCACGGTTGGTGAGCATGTTGCTACTGTTCGAGAGTATTAGTTCCAACAATAGCTTGGATAGTTATGTGAGGAAGGAGAGGGTCTCTCTTGCAGCTTAAAAAGGTTCAGGAGGTGCAATCGCAGGTGCAGCGTCGGGATGTTCTCTTTCTTGGAGCATCGTGTACTCTCTTTTCGAATATTGGCACGTCTCGCCACCCAATTATCAATAAACAAATTTAAAGTGAAAACTATAATCACCAAAACTGAACATATTGCAATTTGCAAATCTTAATTGACACTCACTTACATGCTCACGTTCACAGAGTACTCACTCACATGCTCACGTTCACAGAGTACTCGCTCACCTGCTCACATTCACAGAATACTCACTCACATGCTTACATTCACAGAGTACTCACTCACATAATCACATTCACAGAGTGCTCACTCACATGCTCACATTTACACAGTACTCACTCACGTGCTCACATTCACACAGTACTCACTCAAATGCTCACATTCACAGAGTACTTGCTCACATGCTCACATTCACAGAATACTCACTCACGTGCTTACATTCAGAGTACTCACTCACCTAATCACATTCACAGAGTGCTCACTCACATGCTCACATTTACAGAGAACTCTCTCACATGCTCGCATTCGAAGAGTACTCACTCACATTCACAGGATACTCGCTCACACACTCACATTTACAGAGTACTCACTCACATGCTCACATTCACAGAGTACCCGCTCGCACGCTCACATTTACAGAGTACTCACTCACGTGCTCACATTCACACAGTACTCACTCAAATGCTCACATTCACAGAATACTCACTCACATGCTTACATTCACAGAGTACTCACTCACATAATCACATTCACAGAGTGCTCACTCACATGCTCACATTTACACAGTACTCACTCACGTGCTCACATTCACACAGTACTCACTCAAATGCTCACATTCACAGAGTACTTGCTCACATGCTCACATTCACAGAATACTCACTCACGTGCTTACATTCAGAGTACTCACTCACCTAATCACATTCACAGAGTGCTCACTCACATGCTCACATTTACAGAGTACTCTCTCACATGCTCGCATTCGAAGAGTACTCACTCACATTCACAGGATACTCGCTCACACACTCACATTTACAGAGTACTCACTCACATGCTCACATTCACAGAGTACCCGCTCGCACGCTCACATTTACAGAGTACTCACTCACGTGCTCACATTCACACAGTACTCACTCAAATGCTCACATTCACAGAGTACTTGCTGACATGTTCATATTTACAGAGTACGCATGGACATGCTCACATTCACAGAGTACTCTCTCACATAATCACATTCACAGAGTACTCGTTCGCATACTCACATTCACAAAGTACTCAGTCATACACTCACATTCACAGAGTACTCGCTCACTTATTCATCTACTTATTTAGAGTTGGTTGGGTTCGAATATTATTTTACACTGACTAAGGACTTGTCATTACTGAATAAAGTTTATGTGTGTTACAAATACCAGAATTATCATTTACAATCTCTAACACTCTGTATTTACATTTCTATGCAAATTATTGTTAGCGAAGTACCAGCGCCCTTTTATTACATCGAGTCATAAATAACTTCCAACACATAACAGACCTTTTCCTTTCCAAAAACTCAAACAGTTTATTTCGACTACTGATGTTTGCTCCATAACTGAAGAATCCCCAAAAAGTAGACACGCTGCAGAAGCAACAATAATCATCCTGCAATAAATCATCAATAAAGAAGACAGATCGAAAATTATTTATGACTCAGCCCAATAATTCAATCCCATCGAAACCCAAACTTCTATTTCCAACATTTTCTATTTCGTCCTCCGTATATCACCCGTTTTTTTAGCCGACCAGCCGTTTTCGATACACCCCATACGTTAATCAGGAACGAAGTGCACTTCGCGGCGGTGCCACGAATTTCCTCGGTTTTCATTTTATTCGAAGGCCAGACGTGCGCGCGTTTATCAAAAAGCTCGGGGTGCTCTTTTTTTTGGTAATCACGAAATGGCGACCATTTCCGTTGGAATGCACGCGAAGGAGGTTCGTGGTTTTCCAATCTGTCGCGCAGGAGCAGCGGAGGTGCACGTAACACTTGAATATCTTCACATGGCTGGCCGGGTAACAACTATAATTCCACCTTCGAGCCCGGTCACAGAAAGCTCCCAGAGGTTTTCGTTCGCTCGGCTTTTGTCGCGAAGAGTAATCTGTAAAGTAGGATTTAACCTTTCGCGGCTGGCTTGAAAGAAGTGAATTGTTAAATGGGAAACGAAGCCCGCGATCCACTTCGGGCGAATACAATTACAGCTGGAGTGCCTCAGAAAACAGATTGAACGTTCATGCGAAATTTCATTTCAATAAACGAGACATTTGCATAATCCTTCGATGCCAACGCCTCGTTAACATTTATCTCAGTGCCTGTGCATTGTAAATCAAGTGTATGTACATATATTCTTGATGTTCTGATTTAATTCTTTTATTCTTTATAATGTTACCGGTTCTTTTTTATTATTGTATTTTTTCCAGTATTTTAAATGTTACGTTTATTATTATTGTCAGAATACTTTAAGAAATTTATGGTAGTGTTAAGAGTGAATGGAGAACGGAGCCATGAAAGCCTCTGGAACATCTAGAATCTTATTATTATAAATCTGTGTGTATGTACTGTTAGGGATCAATAATGAAATTATGTGAAATTTATTAAACGGGTATTGTCTTATGAGTATACAATAAGTATAAAATATGTATAATTGTCGCAGAAGCCAGAAAAGAATACGTACAATAATATCACAATTGATTAAGAGCATTGAAAACATGGTCTATACCACTAAATTTATTTGCTATAGAACACATCCTATTGATAGAGCTAAATTCCACATACCTAGTGTGGTGAAAGTTAATGTAGAGTAATGGACTATTACGAAGTTGTTTAAATGGTGCATGCAAGTAAAATTGACCAAGAATGTCAGGATGTTGAATCATATTATTAAAAATTTTGTATATATTATTTTATTTTTTATTTTTGAAAGAAACTTTCATTTGTGTATCAAAAAATTGTTTACAATTCTTCACATTCGAAGAGCGTTAATAGTAGTACTACATAGTAATTGAGAATTTTGATTTTGTACTCGATAAGCCGCTTGAATTTACAGCCTGAAATTTAAGTAGAACTTCGATTATGTGAACTCTGATTATTCGAACGTTCGATTATAAGAATGATCGTATTAATAAAAATAAACTGTCTATTCAACTTTCAGTTTCTGAAATGAACGTTGAGAAGAATTGTCAACAGCCGATGACACAAAAAAAATCGAGAAAATTGAATTATAAATTTCAGTAAAAAATTAGGCTGCATCCGAAAAAACATGAACTTTGTCGATAATAAAAATTTAAATATACATGAGTGATTTACTGCATACTAAACGTCATCTGTTATGTATAAATGTAATTGTTCAATTATCCGATAAAATTATTATTATCTGAACAGTGTATTCTCCAATTAGTTCGGATAATCGAGGTTTCGCGTGTTCTCGAAAAATAGAACACCCAGTAGAACAGTATGATCAATTTCATAAAGCATTAAGTAAATTATAGCACGGCTTCCAAAGAAATTCATTTGAATGTAAGATGGAATAGAAAGAGGATAAGGGCATTCCTCTTGTATATTTCCTGAGACTGTAAAGTTGGCATATTCCAATAAAGGCCATATCTGATGTTAAATTGTCTACTTTGAAGTAACGGCCGTTTAATAATGGCACACCGTAAACATGCCTTCTCTGGCTTAGTGACAGAAAGTCTTGTTGCTCGATATTACCGGGTTACGAAGTTTCAGCCTCGCTTCTGTGCAATTCCGGCATAGTTTCCTCAAAGTCGGTAAAACTTTGCCTGCTTATAATCGGTTTTAAATAACTCGAGTTTAATTCAGTGCTATCAAACAGGGGTAGCGAGGCACGAGTCATCATCCCTGGCTGATTTTAGTCAGGACCTCGCGTCTGTCTTTAATATTCCAAAGTACAGGATGTTCCAATGAAGAGGGAAATTTTCAACACGCAATCATTCAATGAATTTTTATTTTAACGTAAGTTTGTTTATATATTTTTGTTAGATATAATGTGCCATTTTATTTTTTAAAAATAACACTTGACAGGTGAGCACCATTTCGACCCACGCATTTTCTTATAAGAGAGAAGAAACAGTCACAAAAGCAATATATTTTGGTGCTTATTTTCTAATTTATTATTTACTCTTTTGAACGTTTTTCAAGATGAATCAAACTAATGGCTTACTTGTTTGTTTAAACTTTATCCGTAGGAATTTTTAACAAGCTCATTTGCCAAGTCTTAATCATAATTGACTCTTCCAGCTGCCAATATGTTAACACGTAGACTGCCACAGTGAAAACAGTCATCACTAGTCAGACAATGCATAAATTTTTCTTTTCTATATAAAACCTGATCGAAAAAATTGTTGAAGTATATCGAATTGCACATGTATACCTATATTAGCATTGCAATGTTAAATTCGCTCAGAATATTGTAAAAATCAATAGTTATTTAGTTAAATAGAATTTGAGGCGCCGGTCTCTGGTGACCCCCACTGCAGTCAACGTGTTAATAATGAATTTAGTAAAAAGTCAACCTATTAAAAATTAACAAAAGGTTCTTTTAATTTCAATCTCTCGCCATTTAACACGTTGACTGCCGTGGGGGTCACCAGTGACCGGCGCCTTTAATATTATTACATTAAATAACTAATAATTCATGTACAATTTTGAACAGTATTATTATGATCGACAATAATACAAGATACCTACTATACGTTCAAGTTATAAAATAATTTTTTCCTTCGCGAGTTATGCTTCAAACAGTGGGTTATAGCGTGTCTGACTAGGTATGGAACTTTCCACTGTGGCATTCAACGTGTTAATCAACGAACTTTTTATATTGTTTTTAGTGTAAATATAAAACAATTGGTCGTTAATGGGGACGTTTATTTTATTTCAACCTTTTGCTCCTGTCAGTGATACGATAGATCTTTACAATGTTTGCTCATATATCAATAACATCCCCTAAACGACGATCCAGGCTTTCTATTTTCAATTCCTACGCCAACAGGATTTCTCACGAAAGTTTCGCTTGCACTCCGACCATTCAACTTCGAGGATCATAAATACTCCTTCGACTTGCACGTAGGTAGTTTTTTCTTAGATGGCTACAGTATATACTCTCCTATATACGCAAATAACATTTGAACTTAACTTTATAAATATAGCTCCTTGACGTGGAACTGTTTTAGAAACATGTCATTCCAATATGATGTTAACGAAAATACACTCCACGTAGGTACTGCACTAATATTATAGTATTTGTATTATAACTGGGTTTCGAAGTATATGTCTGACTATGTGTGTCTGCTTTCACTATGTAATTCAACGTCTCAACCCTAATTTTCTCCTCAGGCCTATATGAGCCAATATGAAGATTACGTGTCCATTGGTACTACGTTTTTACATATTTCTTTTTAATATTCAATATGTCCAAATTTTGCGTTTACTTCTTTAGTATTTCACATTTCTTAAGAATAAAATATTTCAATATTCGTTTGAATACATGGAATATTAACCCTCTGTACACAGAATTTTTTTACGTATAACGAAAATGACACAAAAAGTAAATGATAAAGTTCGAATCGAGAGATCTACTCATAATTGGACTGCGGATGTTTATGCAATTGACTGATGGATATTTAATAACTTAACAAAACAAAAATTACATATTTCAAACGTTTCAACGAGTAAATGCAGTCTTGTTGAAGTTTCACTTATTTAATTGCATTAACACAGAAAATATGGTTGTATAAAAATGTATATTTGCATAAACATCCGCAGTCTGCTCATAATAATAAGCGAACAGACTCCTTGGTGGCAGTATAATTATAGAATATAATTATTCACAGTGATAAGTGAACGAAATAAAACTTACAAAATATAGATATGTAGGTATGTAACTTCCAAGTCACATGGCGTTATAGAGGGGTAAGAAGAAATATTTAAAATCATAGTACCTATGGAAACGTAATCTTCATTTGGGGTCATATAGACCCAAGGAGAAAAGCAGGGTTAACCCTTATGTGGGCACCCAAATTTCTCTCCTCTTTCTACATTTAAAAATGACCTCTGTATTCAAAAAGTTTTCAATCGATTTCTATACAACAAAGCTACATTCACGTAAAAAGCTCCCAATAATGGGGATCTGGAAAGATTTGTCAAAATTTTAACAGAAACTGCTCAAATTTGTTGCTCGAGGATAACATAAGTGTTAAATGAAATTTCTAATGTGCTGTCAACTGTACATTTCTATTATTATATAAAATATTATAGGAGGTAATATTACTTTCATTTTTTACAGCTTTTCATTGAAGTTTGTGTGAAATTTATTCAGTGCTCTAAAACTTCTGAGCAGTCATACTTTTCTACGATTTTTAGTTTCAACAAATAGTTCTGTTCATAACAAAATACTTGTATCGACGTATGCACGAAATACATTTAATAACAAAAAATAGACGAGAGTTCCTGCATGATCGAAGATTATCACCCAGAAAAATAACTCATTTTCTGTCTACGAAAGTGGACTAGCTTTTACCACTTTCTGTCGAACCGAATGAAGTGCTCAGGAATACTTCCCTGCAGTGATCGATTCTCCCTCTTCAAGAAAATTTATGTGAACCAGTCCTTCCATTGTCCATCACGGAACGACCATGATCTTCTTTGAATGCAAGCTCAGCTTAAATCCGTCCAACTACTGCGACTTACGATTCCGGTTGTTACAGAGAATCCAATTTTCGTCTCAGCTTGAATTCCAATTCAGAGCCGGATCATTATTGCAGGCTAAGAGCAATGCATTCGAAGTTTCCATAAGACATTTTCTAACTTTTGCCAGTGGATTAAGAAAAAAACACGTGTGTATACTGCCATGAAGCAAATATGCCTAAAACCCGACTAGGATTTATAAGCACTCAGAGACACTGTATTTAGTTACACAGAGAGGAAATTCGTTTGTTCGTTTCTAAGCTATTTTGTCATTACATATTGCTGGAATTTAGTCAATTATAGGTACTGTAATTTTAAGCATTGCTGTATTTTTCAATGCATTTACTGTTACATTTAATTTTTGCAGGATAGCAATTTTTGTATACGTTCTATACAGAATGTTTCACAAGAGTTACTACACCGAAGACATAAATATACGTGTCTGAATTTTAAATAACAAAAGCGAAAGATTGTATACCAATGGAATATTTAAGTTACCCGAAAAATGACAGAAAGTCATTGAACAAAATGGTATATATATATCATTGATTAGATAAGTTCTATATACAGTCAGTCCCATAAGTATTCATACCCTCACTGTCTATAAAAGAAATTTGTTCAAACTAAGTGATGCCTCTGAGGTTTTCCAATAAATCTTTTACTATAAATTTACACAAGTATAAAGTTTATTCAGTCTAAATTTTAACAAAATTTAGCAATTAATAACGGAAATGTTTCGTTTATAGAATTATAAATTTCATTTATAGACAGTAAGGGTACGAATACTTATAGGACTGACTGTAAAATTAGTAGAATTGTATTTAATATTCTTCTAAAGAATCGCGATAGAACTTATTCCACAACCTGATACATGAAGATCCGCAGTCTACCGATAATCATTTGTAGTCGATGAGACGTAAAGGAAGAGAGAGAAAGAAATTTTCAACCCTCGACACTTAGGGTAAATTTAATTCACGGTGGAGTCCTTTCGCGAAGATTTCACGAGCACGCAGTCGTTGATGAAGAAGAAGACATCAGGGACGCGGTTCATTTGGATCTCTTCATAATTGATACGTAAACCGCGCTGGCCAATTTGCTTGGTCCGTCACGGAAGGAGCCCGCGACATTCTATTCTCATGGCTTGTTCCCAGCAGTGATTTGTCAGGAAAGTTTCTCTGGTGCTTCAGACTGCTCAGGCCGCCGGAATTCACGCCATAAATGTAGTTTCGGGAGTGATGGGGCGCGAACGAGACAACCTTCCTCCGAAGTTCGATTCTAGCTGTGGCGTGTGTGGTTTACACAGACTGCTCACTAATTCCTAAAGATACTAGCTGAAGAATAGTTTTTCATTCGATATTGAGCAGCTTTTGTGTGACTCTGACTGTTCTATCAAGTTATATTACTTAACCCTCCCTCGTATCCGTGCCTCGTGGCAATTTGACACATTGTTCTCACAAAAATTCGATAAATGTGAAAAAGCAGTTTATCTTGCACATCCCATAATTATTTCTAAACGATGTGAACAATCCTATGCTTGAATGTACTGAACGTACAGAAATTTAATTCTTTATTTTTAATATAAGAATTTGAAAATTTAACTATTTATCATTTCATTAAAGTGTTTTTTTACCGTTGTGTCAATTCGACACCAAGGGATAAATTAAGTTGGAGAAATGAGGGATGGATGAGGGTTAACACTTTGATGGCCGATGTCACAAATACGTGGTTTAATACATTGAATAATATACTTGTTATGCAAATATATGAACGCAGCTGCCACGGGCAGACAATAAATAATCGAATATTTACAAAATTAAAATTGCAAACTAATCGACATGAAATGAATAACGTAGAATGTTATTAGCTACACCGAAATGGTATACTATTTAGCAATACTAAAATTAAAATATTTTCTAACCTAATGATTTCTCGCCACAAGTGGCTCAGTACTTTTATGCAGGAAATGACGAGCTGTATCAACTACTTCGTTAAAAAATATACGATTCTGTTTAAAAAACAATGTTGACCTTCATACGTCCTCTACGCGCCCACACAGGGAAAACTTACTCACATCAAATAATATGCCCTCTGAAACCATTTAACTTTTGTCTGAAATATTTTTCAGTATCGTCAACAGTTTCGAAGATATTCGAGTGGATCGATTTAAATGGGTCACCATGTATATAGTAAAATATTCCATTCGACATTTTTACATACAAATCGTAGGTAAAAACAAATTTCATACGTCGGTTTGGTACTTAATTTACAACTCCACGAGTTTCCTGAGGATTCTACCTAATCAGTGTCTACGGGTCATTAGAGCCTGCGATTATGCAAATGGCTCTAGGGAAGCAGAACTTTGGAACAAGCACTTACAGTGGTGTCGAAAGTAAAAATTCCCAGAATTAGAATAAATATTCCAGAGCAAATGCACTGCACGAAACTGTAGACTTATGTACCATTTTGTTCAAGATAAATACGAAGAACTCATGGTTATGTCACTCTGAGAATTTATGTTGCGTGAGAACTTCTAGGATGAGTTAGAGACGAGAGTTGTTCGCGGTGCTCTGTATATATTATAATAGAGCAAAGGTGTGCGTATATGCACTGCTCGTTTTGGTCTGCTCTGATTGTACAGGATTTCTTCGCATTTATACAGGGTGACAAGGAAATAGGTGGAGTAACTTTGGTAGCGTATTGTACTCCTCCTAAGGATGAAAATAGATATGGAAACGTTTCCTTTCTGAGATATACAGACTTTTAGTTTTCATCGAAATTTGGATATTTCATGATACGAATAGCTGGCACTCGTGTTAACACTTTGACGGCCGCAAATATTTTACGAAAATCTCTTTCTTTGGCCATTTTTGCGAGACTTTATTTAAGTTTAATAAAACATTCTGCGTTTCTTGTTTTATATCGATTAGTTTACAATCTTAATGTTTTAACACATTGAACGATAACCGACATCCGAAATTTAATTAAATAATTATTTATTTATTCTGAGCAAACTTCATGCTGAGACAATAATGTATGAACAGAAGAACACGACTGAGTACTCAAATCTGTTTTTTCTTTACGATTTATGTAAAAAATAGTAAATTATATCGTGTCTGATTAGGTATGGCCGTTTTCACTGTGGAATTCAACGTGTTAAGTATTCGGCTATTTATTTTTCTTTTTTAGTCATAGGTACAGTTATTTATTTGTTTTACAAGCATACTATTCAAAAGAGTTAAATCAATTCTTACAGTACAAAGTTGTGTTATGATTTCAAGTAATAAATATAGTACAACATGAGAACGAAATAATCAATAATATAGTACAACATGAGGCGAAATAATCCTAAAAGATTTAGGAAATTATGTGTTATACAGATTTTATGATACGATTGAAATTTTTCTCTCGATATTGAGAGCTTGTGCGTCGTTAATTCCTGGAAATTCGTGGCAGCTGGCGTATGATGATCTCGTAAAATGGTCGATAGAATTGGGTTGTTTGGAAACTTCGTAGCGTTTACGACAGTCAGGTACTGCTTTGTATTTGATGAGACTCAGATGACCGTATCTATTATGAGCTATCAAATTATACAGCGAGAGATCCGAACACGTAATGTTTACGACTGGATCCAGTAAACTCGGTAATTAAACAATAACGTCCAGAATTGGTCAATAAGAACGGAATCCTATCTTTACAAGGCAATACCGATAGTAATTATTGGTACTTTGTTTGGGTGTCCTACCCCATTTACTGTATTCACCTGATATGGTACCTGATCGAAGATTTATGTAATCCTCTATTATCTAATTACGCTTCTACTGTTGTAAGGAAAAATGATTTCTATTTTGCCTATTCGGTAAAAATGAAACAATTATTAGTTTGAAGATGCACAGGGATGCTACGGCCCCAATAATCCACTTAAGGGTTAAATCTGCAGAGCTACGGATGGAGTACATATTGAAAGTGTTAAATAGTTTTGTGACATAAAATTTTCACCCATTTTTGTTAAACATATCTCTTTTTGCCTAAAAGTAAATCAGTAATAATATTCTGCAATTCTTTTTAAAAATTCACCGGATTTCATTAAAGTATCCAGTTAATTTTGGGACCTCCTGTAGTTTTTAGTACGTATAGAACTCTGAACTCTTTGAACCTTCGTCTCAATTATTCACACAAGATTAATTCAGCGCATGAGGTACACGTAGAGAATTGAATAATTTATTTCATTGAATACGTGCACGTATCATTGATCCGGGGGTGTGGAATCCGGTGAACTTGTAGAATTTAGAACCTGTACTACCACACTCGAAGGATCAATATCAATAAAATATTACGACGCCATGATCGGGTCGTTAAGGTGTCATTTTGGCTGTGCACATATTCCAGTTTACGATTTGATGTCCTTAGATACGGCTTTTTGTATTGCGGAGTAATCTTTATTATTGCACATCAACACGTACCACATGTAGAAACAAAGTCTCCAAAAATATAAACTTTGTGTTGAAATTTTACTTATTTAAGTTCACATTTATTTACAACAATATATTTTCAGATTCATTTATAGCAATATATTTATACAAAAATACAGGGTTCCGTTTAAAGAAATTAACTTGACTTTGATATCTCCCCCACTACTACACCTACAGAAAAATTATTTATACAACTTAATGGTACCCTCTGCACCAAATAATATTTGTAAGAACAGTTTCTTGATAACTTCAATCCCTCGTGAGATATTCCACCGTTTCCAGATCAACGGAACACCCTGTACGTGTAAATACATTACAATACAGTCAATGTAAAGAAAAAATATACAAAGAGTCAAGTGATGCTGCTGAAAGATTGAATAGGCTATATCGGTGTATCCAGAGGTTGGGAAATAGTCGATACAATATATTTCACGCTTGTAAGACGTAGCGAACAGGAAATCCATTTCCAATTGCGAACAATTCGAAGACTATTGGTTTTAGACTTAATACGGAATAATACTATTTCATTTAGTATTCGAGTTCTTTCAAATTCCCTCTACAACTGGGCAATATGTATTATTTGTTCAGCATGCTCTACATGTTTGGTTTCGTAAAACTTCTAGATATTTCTTAATATCTAATTTCGGGTACAATGATCCGGTCGCAAGGTCCATTTTCTTGCTGGTTTAATATCCGAAGGTAAGAAACGAATATCCAGATATGAGGAAAATAAATCAGAACAGTATAAACGTGCCAAGAAGATAATGCGAATTGCATAGTTGCGGAGGAAAGAGACTTTGCTCCAAGAAAAAGAGCCAGCATACAGCGTAAAAGGTTTCTGAGACTGAATTTTTTTATGACAAAAAACTAGGAAGTATGAGGTCATCCCATAAATTCGTGTACTCTTTTTGGTATATTTCTGACATTATTATGGTATGTGTTCAATGAGAATAAGTACTCGCAAATTTACGACGTTAATACTAGTTTAATTAATCAATTTCTTATTAAGTTTGATAAAGTTTCGATAAAAATAGAATTGTTGGACAATGGAAAGGGATAATGAATGTAAAGAGTGTAATCCGCAGTTTTTGTTCTGGAATGGAGAAAGTACATTACTGGCAGCAAATAAATTGTTTATTATGAAAGAATGAGTTATTGTTGGAGTTTTAGGAAATGAAGACGAAAGTTTATTTCGAAAAGGAAAGACAACATATACATATAAAATCGTGGCGTCGTTACAGAGAGGACGTGTTGAATAATGTATGGTTATAAAAAGGGACAAAAGGGATCACGTAGTGTGATCTATCGATCAGTATACTGGTTTGAGCTGACAGCTACTTCCTACGCGCGGCAAATACGAAACAACTAATGTGTGTAATCGATCATGACAGTATATTATTATATATGGTGATTTCCAACAGTTATTTATTATAAAAAATTTAATAGAAGAAGAATAATGCAGCATCAACTTATACAAATAGACAGGGTCCACGCAACTGGAAAAAATCATACCTCCTTTCTGATAGGAATTAAAAAAAGAATGTTAGAGGGAAAAGACGAATGGTTCAAGGAGGACTATATATTCAGGACCATATTTTTTCGAAAGTGGAACGATGCACGTGCATTTTACACATTCACCATTTTTTTAAACAGAACCGTATATTTTTTAACATAAATCAAATCTCATCATTCTGCGGAAAAAGTATTACAGTAAACTGGCCTAAAAATGATCAGTCCGTCAAATCAAAAATAAATAACAAATGATAAAATAATCGATATAAAATGAACAATGTAGAATGTTTCCTTACTAAACAAAAGTGACGTAGAAATAATCAAAGGAATTAATTTTCAAAAAATAGTCACGGCCGTGAAAGTGTTAAGATAATAACTAAAGTACATTACAACGTGTACCTTCCGCTTGAAACACATTTCTCTGTTTAACACCTTGAGCGCCACGTGTACCACCGGCGACCCACGCATCAATTTTAATTTCACCAAATAACTGATTACTCCAACGAAATTTTCAGATATATTTATATTACAATGATAGTACAGAATAAGAAGTATATTATCAAATAAATAAACATTTATATATTCAACTATACATGTTAATATAAATGGTATTCTCGCGTGTCTGACTAGTCGTAGGATTTACCACTGCGCCGCTCAACGTGTTAACACGTAACCTACCGCAGTGAAAGATCCCATGCCTGGTCAGACATACATACTGTAACACGTTCGCTGCCACAGTGGAAACAGCCATTCGTAATCAGACACGACATAAATTTCTGTTTTGATTGTAAGTCACAGAAGAAGAAAATGTTTAAGTAGTCAATCGTATACATTCCTTTCTATATTAATCTTGCAATGTAAAATTCGCTGAGAATGTTGTCAAAGTCAATAATTATTTACTTAACCCTCGTACTGGGCATTCAACGTGGTAATATCCCATTTGAAACAAAAATACAGAAGGAAATAATTACATAACTATTCAATTTCACAGCGTCGGCCATTTATTCTCATTACAATATTAATTCGACCTAAAACTGTATTAAACTCAGTAATTATTTAATTAAATAAAATTCGATGTGTCAGTCACCGGTGACCGCCGGGGATAAGAGATAGCAACATCAACTCATCCTAAATAATCTTATCAAAGCTCCGACATCTTGAAATCCCCTGACAGTTTGTAATAATCTCTTTTACTATTCCAACGGGAAATCTTTTTTTCCGAATCTCGGTCGCCGTTATCACCGTCCGGTGGAAAAACCTTTTGCTCCCTCGTCGAGACACCCGATTATTTATTCTTTTATTCGTCGTGCATTGTTTTACGGGTATTGGCAGATACCCGGTCGCGTAATCAGTACCTGGTGAATCCAGCTCGAACAAAACAATGCGGGTACATCTGCGATTTACTATTCCTTCTCTCTCTCTCTTTTTTTTTTTCGTTGTTTCGCTCGCGTGAGAACGGCAAAGAAGGGCACGACGTTCCATGGGGACTGGACCTCGTTCGCGCGACGCTGCCATTTAATCATCGAAATTGGAGCTTCTCGGAAGACCGGCCGATTGTTTCAGGCTTCCCTGTCCGTGTGCACGGGACACACACGAAAATATTGGAAATTTCTTTCCTTCAGCGCAGCGGCGGGATTGCTCTCGAAATTTTTTACGGGAGCACCGATTCCTCGCGTTCGCGCGGCGATCCAACGAAACGGAGGATTTTTATCGAGCCCTGAGCGTCTTTGATTGAACGGCGACTCAAGAGGAATCTAGTTTTATCTCGCATATTCCGAGAGTTATTGTATTGGTGCATACGCAATGGCTGGTTTGTATGGGGAAGTTCGAGCAAGTGGTCCTTTGATTTTTGCTATTTTATCTAGCGAAAATGGTTATCATCGGCTTGTAAACATTTTTTCCATGGTTTATTAAAAAAGTTGATGTCTTTATGGTGAAAATTAATCCTCTGTTCATTTGGTTGGTGCATATGAAATTGCTGTTTTGTATGGGGAAATTCAAATAAGTGATTTTTAGATTTTTGTTATTTTATCTAGTAAAAATAGTTACCATCGGCTTGTATACACTTTTTTCAATGGTTTACTAAAAAAAATGTATGTCTTTGTGGTAGAAATTAATCCGCTATTTAGTGGGTTGATGCATATGAAATCGCTGGTTTGAATGGGGAAGTTCAAGCAAGTGATTTTTTTATTTTTGCTATTTTATCTAGCGAAAATAGTTACCATCGGCTTGTGTACATTTTTTTTCTAATGATTAACTAAAAAATGGATGCCTCTATGGCAGAAATTAATCCTCTGTTTATTGGGTTGGTGCATATGCAATTGCTGATTTGTATGGGGAAGTTCAAGTAAGTGATATTTTTTATTTTTGCTATTTTATGTAGCGACAATAGTTACTATCGGTTTGTGTACATCTTTCCCAATAGTTAATTAAAAAAATTTATGTGATTATGGTAGAAATTTAACAACATGAACGTCTCGAAAGCACTTTTTACAGTATCTCGACTTGTGAGTCATTCATTCTTTAAAAATTTATCAAAACTTCTGAATAAATAAAAATTAGTTGTGGAAAGAATTTGACAAGTATAGTGGATGAGATAGATCTTGATATTGTAGCTCATGCAGTTTCTGCAACGTAAAGTTTAGCGTTGTCATAGAGAAGGATTACACTTTTCCGATTCACTAATACTGGTTGCAGACTTTAGGGGCTTATGGTATTCACTGAGAGGAGTATAAAGTATCTACTCAACATAGGTCCTAAAATTAACCAAACATTGCAATAAATTAAGCAAACATTGCTCTACCTCCACCATACCGGCACCGACCCAATTTTTCAGAAAGGCACAACTAAACACTGCGATAAACTAATGAAGCAGTTTATCTATATTTTTATTGCTTTTAAACATTAATAACAATGCGAAAGCGAACAGAAGATCTCTGCACAGAACAGACAACAATAATGGAGCATATTCATTGGCATGCATTCATTACAGAGTTCTCCAAATGGGTACCGCATGAACTCAGAGATCAAAACTTGCCAGATCGGATTAGAATTTCATTGTTACTGCTTTCTCGTTATCGTACACAGCCTTCCTAATACATATTTGTAATCGATGAAGCGAAATGTATAATATATAATAATTTGTACAGGAAACGAGCTCACTGCCAATCCAGATAATTAGCCCCTTCTGTGTCTAAACTACCCTTCATTAGCAGTAAGGACTGCTCTGTATGTAGTGAGATATTAACCTTTTAATTCTTTAAAGAAAAACATTCAACACTGGCGAATAGGATGGGGGTTGTATTCCATCATGAGAACGCCTAACTCCATGCGTCGTTAAGGACTCAGCAGAAGTTGAGTGAAATAGGATGGAAAGTAATGACTCATCCTCCATACCACCCTGACCTTGCGGGTCGTTACAAAACTTTTTATTAGGAAAAAATTCAACGATGAAAAACAACAAGACATGGAAGCACTATAAGAAAATTTTAGCAATAACAGCGGGACATTTTATACGGAGGGGATGAACAAATTGCCAGATAGATAGGGGAATGTCATCAGTAATAATGAAACATTGCATTCAAGATTAAAGAGATTTAGACGCAAGTATATTGGTATAATATTTTATGCCATGAATTATCTGTAAAAGTTTTTGTATATACTCCTGAATCATTTTACACGTCATTTATTTATTTGTTTCCATCGAATGTATTAAGACAATGTAGCAGTTACAATCGGTGACACCCTGTATAGAGAATGGTCACAACCCTGTCACCATAATCGAAGAAGATATTACGCTTCGTGCAAGAATTGCCGTGTTTGTAAAATAAAGTTTATTCTTCCGATAGCTTTTCCCGATAAAATGAATTTCGAAAATTGACCGAGTTCGTGAGCACTTCGCTTTTCGTATTCCTTTTATTTCCCTTGATTTTTACTTCCAGGTCAAGTGAAAGCTGTTGTGTTCTTTGAGTGTAGCGTGAATCAAATAAAACCAGGAATCCAGCAATTTTTTTCTAACAGTTAAAAATGGATACGTTGGCAAAATTTTCGAACGGTCCGTGGATTAACAAAATGAATAAAATAAATAGCTTAAATAAATATAGCGGAATATATGATATTTATCGGGCAATAAAAGCGTTTAAAAATTTATTGGACAATAAATCAGTCTTTTAATTTTGATGTTTCAGATAAGAGGATTTATTTTATTTTCGTTTGCAGTTTTAATTTATATTTGTGTGAACAATTCCTTTTTAGCGAAGCGCACACTTTTTCGTAACTCGTATTCTATATTTATTTTTAACGAACTTTGTTGAAAGGGTGATTTTCTTGAACCTGTCGGCCATTAATTTTTGTAATGAGAAGCGTTTGATAAAGTCATTCATTAAAGCTGAGACCAGAGACAGCCCTTCTCGTGTACTAAGCTCCGCTCGAGAAAATATAGATCGATCCCCATTATAGTCGATTATTATGAAAGGTAATTAAACTTCGGGATTTACTTGTGATTTAATTCCAAATTTTATGCAGTCATTTGGATAGATTTATGTAATGAAGTTGTAATAAAGTAATTTTATTTATAATGTTAAATTTACCATAAGAAAGTACTGTATGTTTAATAAATGTTACTTGAGATTGATAATTAATTGTAACAGAACTATTAAATTTTTTAGCAACCATTAAAAAACTTCAAAATTTTTGCCAGAAATAATAGACAGGTGTACACGAAATATCCTTTGATAAATGTGAAGAGCAGGTATCATAATTCAAAATGTCACATATTTAATCGAGATTACATCCGTACGATTTTTGCAATTTTGACAACAATCGGGTAGCTCTTTCGTTTCATTTGAATAAAAATCAAACTTTTTAAATATTAAAACCTCGTCGTACATTTGCGTACTCAAAAAGCTTTTGTAATCAACTTCGTTTCAGTAAAACTTTTTAATAATATTTTTTCCATAAAATATCTGGAAATCTCTTTCAATCACGGTGATTCATATATTGTCAGAAAATATTATACCTTTTATACGCGGTGTGGTACTTGACCATCAGACTGCGTTTAAATTATTTATTTATTAATATCAAATTATGTTAATATTCCAAGACGTTCTATCTTTCCAAGAACAATGTTACATACGTATCAACTTAATACAATTAAGGACATCTGCAAATTCACAATTACATAATCTTATGTTTTCAAAACACAATAAAACGTTCAATACTCGAAAATTCACTGTCCTGAGCTAATTTTCCCTGCAGCACGATTAAACAATATACTGAATAATGAACTCCTACATAAATAAAAAAGAATACTTCATTGTACTCTGCAGAAGTAGCTTTAAACTTATTTATTAACATGTACACATTTTAATACAAATCACAAGACAGAAACGACAGAGCAAAACCGATGCCATCAACAATCATTTTTCTGGAACACCTGAATGCTTCAAATATTGAAACACCCGTGACTATAATCATGCGAACATCGAAATCTCGCCAAGTTCTACATCATCTGTCTCGTCTAACATTCCAGCGTGTCACTTTGACGAACGTTGCCGCATTCGCACGGATTCCAAGGGAAAACAGCGGGTCTTCGAGCCGGCTGGGCGGAAGTTGGTATTTAATCGAGACGGAATTCCGTTGTACACGAAAACGCTTTTTACGAAGGCCGCGGCAGAAATTTCTGCGGGATTATAAATTGTCGGGCTTTCGGCGGGACCGAAAAGTCGATACCGTTGGATGAGCTCTAAAGGCATTTCCGCGCCGGGGAACGTCAATGGCGAATAAACTTCTCGCCAAGAGGAGAAAAAGAAGTTCAGCTTTGTTTCCCCGAGAACCGGTTATTATCGATATAGGACACGCGATCCGTTCTTTAACCGACTGTTCGCGAGCCTTAATGAACCGAGCGACGACGGAAATCTGGTAATAGAGGCCGGCTCACCGTTAAGATTTCACAATCTGGCCAACGAATTAAGCCATTAGCGGAAGGTAGCAGGAAACCCAGCGGGTTTCAGCCACGTCGTTTTCCCCGGATACGCTTCGCGTCGTATACAGCGCATTAGGCAGCCAGACCTCGTGAAATCCTTCTGGGTAACCGTGATTTCTTTTATAGCCACCAAACGAGGAAATCTGGATCTGCACTGCGCCGTCCATTAGTATTGAGACAGTTACCTAATTTGAGATAAATCTGAGAATTTTATGAAACCATCGGATGATTTAAATAGACACTTTTGTTAATTACGATTTCAGTACCATTCAATTTTTTAAAATGGCTCGCTGTAAATCTTCTAATGGGGATGAGCTTTTTGTAATTACAGTTGGACCTCGATTATCCGAACTGTAATTAGTACGGTAGAACCTCGATTATCCGAACTGAGGTCACCTTAAAATTAATCACGCTATATTTGTTGGAAGGTAAAATTATTGCCAGCGATACTGTGCACTTCATTTTGTACCACTGTGTATTTTAAATTGTTAAATAAAATAACTATTTTGATGCGAAACATAGTTGCAATTTGAGTCTAGTTTTTACTAATGACAGTTCGGATAATCGAGGGCCTACTGTAAGAGTTTAAGTCACATTGCAGCTATGTCTCGCATAGAAATGGTTATTTTATTTTAGAAATTAAAATATGTGGTGCAAAATTAAATACACAATGTAAGTTGGTTTTATACCGAAAGGATTGCTTTTAGAATCTATGTTGATTAGACATTTTTTACTCCTCTCGATAAATACTATAAGCCCCTTAATTATCTGACCCTCTTTTTTCAACGCCCTGTATAAGATATGCAGTACCAAGTTTCATGTAAATAAGTTATGTACAAACAATGTAATCGAAATTTATTTAGATTTGTGCAACTTAATATTCAATTATAAAAATAGCCAATGACACGCATTAGTTTTTGCATAAAATAGTCGATCAACAATGTGTTAACTTTGACGATCCGACGTGAGCCAGGTTCACCCTCATCTGAACTCAAATTTTACCCGAAAAACATTTTATTGTATATTTTATGACCAGCTACTGCAATTGTTCACGTTGAACCGTTACAAAGGGGTCAAACCATAACAGCAGACTTATATTTAACGCACTCGAAAGAATGCAGAAACAACTTCTGATGAAACAACCAGGATTAGCAAATCGCAAGGGTGTTTTTTCCCCCAAGCTGACGCGAGACCGCACACTGCAAAACTGACGGTGCAAAAAATTACTGAACTTGCTTGGGAGATTTTAATTCGTCCACCGTATTCGCTTGAATTATTTCCAATAGATTGCCATTTATTTTGATCATTGCCAAATTATTTGACTGGTAAAAACTTTCAACAGGATTCTGCTGTAAAAACCGCCGTCACACAGTTTTCCGGATCAAAACTCACGAATTTTTGTAAAAGTGGTATTTACAAGCTTCCATGGCGTTGGAAAAAAATTATTCGATTGGATTGCAACTTTTTTTTAATTTGACAATAGAAAGAACTCTCAGTAAAGAGTTATGTAGCTTTTCATGAATTTTTACATTTGTTACAATATTCTGGCATTTATGAGGTTTTGAACAGTCAGAGTGGTTTATACATGCTTAGAATTTTAATTACATTTCTTTAAAAAGTAATGTATGTGTCGAAATGCTTCGATATTTGATTAAGTAGGTCTCTCACATTCCATGGTGGACTCACAATAAATTTACATTTCTTTAATTCTTTATTAAGTTGAATCTATGAGTATTAAATAAAGTTCATTGCCAATATCTTGTTTTGGATAATTACAGTTGCATTTTGCTTCATTCATTCTGCCTATACGTGTAACAAGATTGTAGTGATCTGATCTGTAGCGATTAACAGCAACAATAATTTCTCGTGTGAGGCTTTTATTTGCAAACCATGACATACTGTTGTCTTTGCAGTAAAATTAAAAATACTCTTTACCTTTAAATCGGACAGTAATTACTTATCTAACTAAAAATACGAAACAGTGTGTAAAAAAACGTTTCTGATCTGCAGCGATTAATAGCAACATAATAACAAAATAATTTCTCGTGTGAGGCTTTTATTTGCAAACCATGACTTACTGTTAATTTTGCAGTAAAATTGAAAATACTCTTTACCTTGAATTCGGACGGCAATTATTTATCTAATTAAAAATACGAAACAGTCTGCACGTATTGGTTTCCAATCTTCGGAAACTGGTTTCTGGGGAGCTTAATATTTCGATGTTTACATGAAATAGCTTTGGCTTTAAGCTCCTAGAAACTATGGGAGGAACGAGTCACGTATTCACGTTAGTCATTCTGCCATCGTTCGCCGTTTAGCAAATATGGGCAAACTAAGATGATGGAAAAGTGAGTTTCGGATGAGTTCAGGATCGCTTGAAAACTTTAAGGCGAATTGAGATAGTTGCTTCGTTACTTTCGGGACGCAAACAACAATCAGGCGGCTGGTTTCATAAAGAAAAAACAGGCAGAAGAGCTGAGACAATGCGTTCACCCAGCAAAAATTAATCTATAGGATGTGACATGCAAAATATATTTTTGACAGCTAATTTAGAAAGCAGAAGAACACTTACCACAGGGATACGTTTTAAAAAAAACTTGAGAAAATTAAGAAACAAATTATCTTGCGAGTAAGAAAAGATTTAAAAATGAGTAGAAAATATTAGTAAATTATAACACAAGATTATGTAAGTTTTCTGATATTTTTCTATCGAATTCTGACCCTGTACATATTATTATTAATTTATTAACACGTTGAATGCCATAGAAATTTCATTTTTTATTTTCAATAAAAGAATTTTCAAATTTTCATTCATCTTTTCATTATATTGATTCTTTGCCACTGTGTCAATTTGACACCAAGGGAAAAATTGAGTTAGAAAAATAATGGACGGTTGAGGGTTAAAATTATTCATCCCTAGTAATATTATTTTCTATTTTGTACATCAAATAATTTTTACCCAGGTAAATTTCCATCTTACCCACATTCTTCTAATCTCTACTTTTTTCCACTTTAAACATTTGACACGACGCAACTCGCTACAGAAGAATTTATTCTGCCGCAACAGCGGTCTGCAAAAAAACCCCGCAGCCTTCCACAAATACTCCGATAAGCCGAATTAAAATTCTGACAAATTCAGCGGAAAAGAAGTTTACGCGACACCGCGGACTTGCCGGAATATTCGCGGGTGGTATTTCGCGCGCAAGTGTACCGAAATTTCGGCGAGAGAGCTGCCACTTTGCGACAGGGGAGGGGGAGATTTGAGTCGGCAAATGAGAGGAAAAAAAAAGTAGGCCAGGCAAAGAACAAGCCTGATGCTCGAAGAAATGGAAATCAGGCGCATATTTCGCGCCCGGACCGATAAACCTCATTAGCAGATCTGTATATCACTCGAGATGTTTTAGCGGCAATCAGCGCTCGATTAGGTGTACAGGGTGTTTCAAGCAGTTCAGCCAAAACTTCAGATGATTAAGTTCTAATACACTGTGTCAGTAGAATACCGAGATCAATTTATTTTATGTTCTCTGTTAATACTAGCCGTACCAGGCCCGGTCAAACGACCTGTTTCGAAATTTAATTTAAAACTGTACATTCATTGCTATTTCTTTTGTTCATCTAACTTTATGTAAATTCTTATATTATCTGATTAATCAATTTCTCAATTTTTGTTTTCTTGTGCTACTTTTTTTACTGAGGAAAATTCATCGCCTGGCTTGTTTATATCCGCTTACGGTAAGAATAGGTATATCTGAAGTGCCGGTACGGTTAGTGTTAAGCCTGGTACACATTGGCAGAATAAATAGGGTAGTACGTTAGCGTTCATGATATTTGGCTAACTGAATTCGAAAATTCTGTGCCCTGTCACTCATTTATTATCCAGGTGAAAATATAATACTATCGCATTTTCGACTGAAGACAATTTGCATGCAAATAGAGAATAGGAAATGTGGATAGGATAGTACAGTAATGAGCACGGGATAATGAGCACCAATCGACGATCTGGTCACACAAAATCGACAATCTTTCGGTCAAAATTTAGTGACCTTTAATTTTGTGGAGTAGTATGACGGCCGTCTCTGGTACAGGTCGAAACATTGTAAATTTGTCAACGCTGTCATCAGTCTTATGAGGCTAATGAAAAACCGTTCGCGTTATGTAGTGTTATTATAATTTACTGTGATTCTATGTATAAGTGTAATTTATATGTGTAGTCTACAAGTGTAATTATTGTAGATGTTATAAATAATTAATTAATCCCTTTTTAAAATTAATTGATCCATAGGTAAATTTGTCTAGCAGGTAATCCCATTGTAAAGAGTAAATTATAATTACTGTCTATATGAAACAGCAAATAACGTTATCAAATTACATCCTAGGTAAATTGACATGTAAATAAGTCAACTGGTCCTTCTTAACACTTTGATCGCCATGTCACCCATATGTGGGTGACACTTAACACCAACCGTACCGGCACTTCACATATACCTATTCTTACCGTAACCGGTCATAAACAAGCCAGGCGATGAATTTTCCTGAGTAAAAAAAGTAGCACAAAAAAACAAAAATTGAGAAATTGATTAATCATATAATATAAGAATTTACATAAAGTTAGATGAACAAAAGAAATAACAATGAATGTACATTTTTAAATTAAATTTTGAAACAGGTCATTTGACCGGGCCTGATACGGTTAGTGTTAAATTCAGTCATTATTTATTTCATCATTTATAGTATTCATAAATTTATTTACAAACGTTTAATAGCACCCATAACAAAAATTATGAATAATCCTAATATTCTTGATCAAAACGATTTTAACTTGAGATTATATTTTCTTTGTATACAAATGTAGGAAGATGACCATTTTTAACCAACACAATGTGGCAGTCAACGTGTTAAATAGTACATACATATTATATTGTGGTAAATATAAGAATTCAGTCTATCACATTTGTCCAATTTACGTCGCTCCTATTTCAGATAGCGTATTGGGCTAGGCGGCCCTCTATATATATCTTATAAAAATCACATCATATGCAGTAGTGTGATCGGACTGATGTTTTTTCGTATGCGGTGTAGCCACGTCACATGTTCCGGCCTGTACTACAGACGTGGTGGCACACATCCTAACCGTTTTGAAACACCCTGTACAGGGTAAGTGATTCCGCAGGACACGTGCGCGACGCTAACGAGTACACGTATCGCGAGTGTCTAGTGAGCGGTGCACGACGGTGTAATTAAGGCACCATGGCCGTTCAACGAATTAAACCTCCGAAAAGGGGATCGCAGAAGAGTCTCTCGTGCATCTTTAGAATTTCCCTCGGCAGGCGTGGACCTGTCGTCGTCTTCCTCGTGGTCGATCGTTATACGCCGCTATTAACCGTTCCGCGTCTGATTTTAAAAAGAAACTTTCGCCCGGATAATCCTTTCACGTCGTAAACCCGACAGTCCAGCTCGTTATGCGTACACTATCGCACAAAAGTATTAATATATAAACCATTTTCTCTCCCCCGCGCTTGTAATTCTATCAGTCTCATCAATGCTGACGAAATAGTGAATTAAAAAGGATGGACCGAACAACGTGATCCGAAGAGTCGAAATTTCATGAGAAAATACGGTAGAACCTCGATTATACGAACTGTAATTAGTAAGAAGATGACACTCGCTGTAGCTATGTTTCGCATAAAAATGATACTTCTGGCTCAGAATATAAAAATACACGGTGTGATAAAATTAAGCACACGGTGTCATCAATTGTAAGTTGACTTTGTAATGGACATTGAAGAGGAATTTTCGGATGACCACTGTTTGGATAATCGAGGCTCCAGTGTAATAATAATAATAATTATAATGCTACTACGGGGCAACGAAAATGGAAACCAGAACAACTGGATACAGGCCAGAATTATATAAATTATTTAGTGAAATATAGCCATAGTTAGAAAATTTCTATAGCAATAACAGTGATATGAACCTGACATAGACTGTTCATACTAATTGTAAGTAAACCAGAGCGAAAATCCTCTGTGAAATATAGATGATAATGATTGTTTATTGAACCTTAATGGTATACGTACACAGATTTAAAATAATATGATTATAAATGTTCCAGGAGCTTTCAAGCTCGCCACTCACTCTTAACACTAACATATATTTCTTTCAGGTATTCTGACAATAATTGTTATAATAAAATTAACATTTACAGTACAGCAAAAAATACAATAATAAGAAAAAGAGTAATATTTGACTCTATAAGAAAATTGTGGAATGAACAGGCAGGAATGTAGCAACATTGTATAAAAAATGACAGAATGTCTGTAGATACTTTTGTTTGAGAAGTATAATAATACAGTGATAGAAACAATTACAAAATTCACATTTAGAATATTATAACTAGTACAGTTTATTATCAAGTTACTGGTTGAATGAGAGAATATATGAATGAAAGAAAGGTTTGCATAATTTATTATTCCTTTAATGAGATTTTTTTACAGACACCATTTTAAATTGACTTTGTTTGTGAAGATCTGATGCAGACCCCTAGCCAGGTCAAGGAAAGGCATAACTTGAATAGGTTGAAATTTACGAATTAGGAATGCTATTGGCGTCTGAATTGTTTTAATGCCTACGCGAAATCTGGTGATGTCACCAACTTTCAGGAACTCATAAAAATCACACTTAGCTGCACTTGGACGTTATAGCGCTCGAACAATAGCGTTGATGATACCTAGAAAGTCCGTTCCTCGAATCACCGAGGTGCTAGAGGGTGCACCATCCCCTTCGAAGCTATCTCAATTATTTCACCCCCGAATGTTGGAACATCTTCCAACCAATAGATCATTCTTTATAATTAGTAGACTGCGGATCTTTATGCGATTTACCATATCCAAGTTCCTGAAAAATGTAGATTTTAGAGAATAAGTCAAATGAAAAATTTACTTTTAAACATTTCAACCCCAAAATGGAGCTCCACCATAGTTGCGTTTCATCAGCAACATGGAAATAGGAAATATTCAACTCTAAAAATATATATGTGCATACAAATCTGCAGTTTAATAATTAGAAATCTGACAAACTCTGCATATAAAAACTGTAAAAATTAAGAACAGTCGAATGAATGTTTTCATTTGTGAACACTTTTCGATATAGAATGAGTCGATCGATAAAGAATAATTTATAAACACGCTAAAATGCAAAATATTAAATACCTCCAAACAAGAAAATATGGACTCCAACCACTTTAAAACAATAACAGCTCATATGTTACTCCTAGAAACAAGATTTGAATGACCCTGAGAATTCTAAAAAAAATAATCTCGAAGATAAAAATTCTGAAATTTTCTATTCCTCCTTCTGAACTAAACAATTACTTCGCAATACATATTTTCACACCGTTAAAAATGCAGTGATGGGAGAAGGCTAGTGCTAGAGTCACTGCACCGCTATACAGGGTGTCTCGTAACATCTGAGAATCACTTTAGGGGTGGCTTCAGCACATTAAAAAAATAAAAAGAATTCATATAAATACATATTTTCATACCTTTGAAAATAGCTGAGATATTTAGAATATCCAAACCAAACGAAACACCCTGTACACGTTATAATTTTATTCATTTCATGCACAGTGGGCAAGGAATTGAACCCCTTCAGAAAACGAGGCCTCCGTAACGCTTTTTTCCACGGCTGTTAAAGATTTCACGACTCTTTCAGATTCATGCGAAATTCAAAAACGTCTTAAGACTTTCGGCTGGCAGTTCACCCGAAAACGTGCCGAACGGTGTTTTCCACGGCTAAGGATCGTCGCGAATGAATGCCCGCCGGAATAACGCGGTGAATAATACTGAATCTCTCACCGGAACGTAAGAAAGTTTCGCGAAAGCACCGGAGTGCTTGTCGTTACATGAATTTCACACGCTGATACCTTTTCGATGTTTTCTTTTTTATTTCTGAATCGGCCGCTCGCGACGTGGATTTCGTTAAAGCTTAGAGCAGCGACTTCCGGTTGAAAAGCGCACGCGGTGAATGAATTACTAATCGCCGCTGCTTTCGAAGCTGCGGCAGAAAGAGCGAACCGAGGAAACTTTAAGTCTGCTTTACAATTTCTTTTGTTTCAGTGTACTTTCTATAGCGACGAATGTTATTAAGTATTAGTTGCCAGGGTAGTCAGAGACATGATCAAAATCGATGGCAGTTTGATTGCTCTTCGCACCGGACAAATACGAGGGCATTTAAAAAAGTAACAGCAAATTAAATATTTCAAGATATACAACTTAATTAGGGATACAAATGATATGTCATTTTTGTACATAATCACCCTCCTTTTCAATGCACTTCTCACACCGCCGCATCAACTTCTTTATTCGATTAGGAAAAAATGTTTTTGGTTGTGCCTTTAGCCAGGAATGCACCGCATCTTTGACCTCGTCATCATTCCCAAATCTTCGTCCTCTCAAAACGTCCTTCAGGGGTCCAAACACATGATAGTCAGAGGGAGCGAGGTCAGGGCTGCATGGGGGATGCTGTAAGATCTGACGCATGCCATACTGTTGCAGCATTCTTCTGTCAATTTCACGAGGCTTCACACCCCCCGACCACAAAAATCTGATAATTCCCCGCTGCTCCCCTAGGGCGCAAACAGCTAAGGGCGCTGCCATTTTGTATATGATTCCCTTTCAATTAAGCACGCCACGTCATTTATTGGGCAGTGCCAAAACCTTCTTTAAGAATGTGTCTTTCCTACGCGGGAGTTTGAAATGCCTGGCGTATTCGTTTAATGAAATATTGTCCATTTGCTGTTGCTTTTTGAAACGCCCTCGTAGTTGTTACACCGGTGCCAATTGGATCAATTTGGTATGAAGTTAAAATTGAGTAGTACAGGGGATGTTTCCAAAGTTCCGGGAATTCAGAACCAGCGCTGGAGTGCAGGCCTAATGGCTGATGCTATTCTGCACAGGCAAGTACTGATGCATTTTTCTAACGACTCCAGTCAATGCCAGTCGGTATTGTCTGATCATTAGGCGAATACAGGTGTGTTTCTGAGGTGTTAACCCTGCGACTATGGGAGACGCCGTGAATTCTCAGAGTCGTCAGTTTCTTTCTATGGGAAGAGGGCTTAAGGCCATATGTACCCACAAAATTGTGAAATATCAGTAGAGGTTTTATTACAAAGTTATTAAAAGTTGAATTGCATTTTCGAATAAACTTGAGAACAACAGCGAGTCGACGGAAGTATAGTACCATTTGGACCATGAGTAATTGGAAATAATTTTATTTACAAGCAAGATAACGACGTGAGCTACAATTCAAGTCTGTGCAAAGGGTGGATGAAGAAGAAAGAAGATGAAGGCCTGCGGAGTATAATTTGATTATCACAGTCACAGGATTTCAATCGCGTCGCGTTAGGAATAAATTACAGAGGAGTTGCAGAGAATAGAATGGATCGAGACGAGTTGCAGTTAAAAACAATATTTTAACTGAGGGGATGTTTCTTAATTGTAATTACAGTAACATTGCTAGCTTTGTATGTCTTTTTATGAACAGCGTCTATTTTTTCTACTATTCTTTCATCATTATGAGCACTATAATATACTATGGTAGAAGGGAAAATCATTAGTACATAAAATATTTGTATTAAAAGTAATTAGGCTTTTTGGCAGGTGTAATATAATATTATATATACAGGGTGTCCCACCAACTTTGCCCCCCTGGAATATCATCGTTATTTCAAATAATAGATGACAATGTTACTTATAAAAGTTGTTGGACATGAAGAAATACATAATATAATATGAATAATTTCTTTGCAGGTGGAGGCGTAGAGGGGATCTAGAGGTCAATTCTGTTTTTTAAAATGGAATGTCAAATTGTTCAGTTATTCCGCTATATTGACATTTATTTTATATATTTATAGTTCATAATACACCTGATATTACTCTTAGAAACTATCTTGCTTGTATTACTATCCATAATCAATAACATAGAATTTCAATCTGCACATGTTTATGCAGTTTGGAAAAGTTTTTGTTTAAAACAGTAAGCGCTCTCGGCCAGGGGCAACAACTTAGTCTCTGTGTTTACAGTGAGATGGCGTGAACTACTACTTGTGAATCACGAGCGATTCGATCACATTCGTTCCAAAGCACGGTGATTTTTCACAGTGATACGTGATTTTTCGTGATCGCCTCTGATTAGCGGAGAACGCAATAACAGTTCTTTGCACGCGTCGCATAACCTGTATATTTTATATTAACATCGAAACGAAAATACGAGTTACATCGTACAAAGTAAAGGTATAATGAGGAACACTGAAGAATAATGAATGAATTAACACTAACCGTACCGGCACTTCACATGTACCTATTCTTACCGTAACCGGTCATAAACAAGTCAGGCGATGAATTTTCCTCAGTAAAAAAAGTAGCACAAGAAAACAGAAATGGAGAAATTGATTAATCAGATAATATAAGAATTTACATAAAGTTAGATGAACAAAAGAAATAACAATGAATGTACAGTTTTAAATTAAATTTTGAAACAGGTCATTTGACCGGGCCTGGTACGGTTAGTGTTAATGACTATCAATTACAAGCGTAAGTTTAATTTTAAATTTCTTTAGACTTCATTCTACAAAATATAAATATGACTCTACTACAAAATAGTATATAATATAAATACATAAAAACTTTTATAATTTCTTTTTCTTCTACTGATTTTTAAAAACACAAATAGTAATGGAATTCATTTTCAAATTATATTGAATATATTTTTTTTTAAAAAATCGATTACAGAGAGCAAATTCACTCAAGATAAAAAAATGACGATCACGGTCGTGAATGAAGTGAAATCACGACCGTGATCGTGATTCTGCGATCACTGTGATAAATCACTGTTAGTGATTTTGCACACCATCTCTAGTTTACACGCAGGGGGTACAAATTAGTTTCGATGCTTACACGCAGGAGTACCAACTTAGTATCTATGGTTACACACAGGAGTACTAACTTGGCTATTACACTTTAGTTTTTCAACAAGGAGTATATATAGGGTGAGTCACTAGAAACTAGCGCCCCAAATAATGTTTGTGTCGTCAATATCAGAAGAAACAGCGTATAACAAATTTTGTTGTATTCAACGGTTCTCATATGATGAAGGCAACCGTTTTTTATAAATCCTATACTTTCGATAACATAAAAGTGAACTTGAATTATTTAAATAGCGAGGTGTATTTATTTTACTGCAGTGGTAGGAGGTAAATAAAACAAATTGAGCAGAGATCACACGATGCCCTCGAATAACACTGTTTACACGAACGGAAAAATAGCAACGACACGTTCTTTGGCTTGTAAATTTTACAGTTCAGGCACGCAGCTGAGGAAAATACAGAAGACTGTGACGCGACTAGCATTTTCTTCATGTACGGAGGGTTGAAGACATCTGACGGACACAGGGTGGCACACCGTTGGATTTATCTTTTTACCTGCTACCATATTATAGTAAAACAAATATATAGAGTCACTGGAAAAAAATTCAAAGTCATCCTCACATTTTTAAAAGTACAAGTTTCATAAAAAGCGCCTAAATTGAAGCGTGCAAATTTTGTTTCTACTTTTAACGAATTGAAAGTTAGTTTAGTTTACCATAGTGGCATGAAATTATGGCATGAAGGTTAATTTTTGGATGACCGGTGTTCGGATAATCGAGGTTCTACTGTACCTACAGAAAAGCTCTTGAAAATTAAATAAAGCCCCTCGACTTCTTGGTTCAATAAATTTCGTGACGAACAAATCAACTAATCACGCTAATTTAATTATGCGTGTCAGATATCAGTGATATCTTCACGATCACGACAAAGATGTAAGCAACAGCAAATTTGACTAAAACTGTGACTGAAAGCTGTAGAAAATAAGTAACATTATGTTATCTAATTAACGCGGTCCTGATTATTTAATATCTTGACTAATTATCTATGTAACTCCTAATTATTTAAATCTGTCGCAAGCTCTTCGAAATCGCTTCATCCATTATATCCGCGCCCAGAGGCGTCAGTTTGCTTATACACGAGAGCGATAATATTCGAAGCACGTATTCCGCCATTTGACCTTCAATGGCCTTAAGTTCATAGGTGGTTGAACTTGTAACACGAGCTACCGCCTAAGGTGTTTACAAAATTATAGTTGTATTTAAGGGAATGAAGTTGACTTTGAAGTAGCCTCGACGTTTTTGTCGAAGTTTAACACTTTGACTGCCATGTCACCCACATACGAATGACAAGTCCAGTTCTCGTTTATCTGAACACGAATTCTGTTAGCAAAGAATTTAAGAAAATTTAACAGAACCGACGAGAACTATAAACAATTACTAACGTTACTAATTAAAAAGACTTTAATTTCAGATTACTTTCATGCTGTACAGAATTCTAGAATGTCGTGTTCTTTTCAGCCTACACAGTATGACAGTCAACGTGTTAAATAATTTCAATAAAAGCATGTCATCTTCGAAATTCTATCATCTGTTAAAAAATGAATTTTAACATCTCGTGATTTGATCCCAACCAATTTGTATGAAACTCTACAGATTTTAACATAGAGCTAGAACGAGGAACACGAATATTTTTATCGGGGATACAAGTTTGAAAACTGACGCTTCTGATTAAAGACAGAAACTGGTTGAAGATGGAGTCAAAGAACGGTTGAAGTAGCTGAACAATGACACTAAACTTAACATTCCAGCATCTTGGAAATTAAAAATAACTACAGCTGTAAATTGATTTACCTTTCATGAAGTAATATTTAAAAACGACATTACTTATGGGATGTCCTAATATTATAGAGGGTTAATCTAAGGAAGAACATTACTTACGGTATGGCCTGATATTTTTCAAAAAACAAAGAGATCGGGGTATTTATCATTTAGGTTTGCAGGGTGTCTGGGTGCATCGGGTGCGATCTGAAAAATAACTAATAGGTCCGAGGGTGGAGGCGATAATGGGCGCGAGGAGATGGCGAGGGCGCGAAAAGGGTGCGGCGGGGAGGGTAAAGAGCAGCGAAGCACCTTCGCCCTTGTCATTTTTGTTCTCCTCGGGGTGGGAAAAAGAGAACGGAGAAAGTATCCTTCGCTGAACACAGAGTCAACTGAGCGCCGTTGTGCGGCTTCTTAACGAGAAAGCGCCCGGAGAGAAGCGGCCGGGCTGGCCTATTCATCGAGCCGTTCCACTCAGCTCGCGACTCATGACGTTAAAGGCCGCCGTTGGCGTGGGTCATCCCCTATCGGGAGCCAAGATATCTCGTCGAAATGATTGCAGCCGATTTAAGTCCCTCTAAACGACTCGGTCAGGGCTCCGCAGGCGGCGACAAATGGCGTCGTCGCACGCCATCGCCCGCGGATACACGCCTCGTAAACTTGATACACAGGCTTATCCAGTCGAACTGGAACCATCGTTTTTGGCGCACTTTTCCTCCCCAGCGTCGTTCAATGTCCATCCTGATTCAGCTTCACAGTGATGCGTTTACCTTGCATCAACCGATGGTGTTATGGCATCGAGGAACTTTGGCTCTTGGCACTTTGCATCCGGAGTGCTTCAGGGAGTACACTCTCATTCATAAGTCATGGGACACCTTGCCATTTTTTAATAAATCTGGATTACGATATACATGGTAGATTTGGTTATTTATTTCGATATTATGCTGTGTGTCCCTTAACACTTTGCATTCGGAGTGGTTCAGAGAGTGCATGTACACTGCCATCCATAAGTCATGGGACACCTTACCATTTTTTTAATAAATCTGGATTACGATAGACATTGTAGATTTGGTTATTTATTTCGATATGATGCTGTGTGTCCCTTAACACTTTGCATTCGGAGTGGTTCAGAGAGTACATGTACACTGCCATTCATAAGTCATGGGACACCTTACCATTTTTTTAAGAAATCTGGATTACGATATACATGGTAGATTTGGTTATTTATTTCGATATGATGCTGTGTGTCCCTTAACACTTTGCATTCGGAGTGGTTCAGAGAGTACATGTACACTGCCATTCATAAGTCATGGGACACCTTACCATTTTTTTAAGAAATCTGGATTACGATAGACATTGTAGATTTGGTTATTTATTTCGATATGATGCTGTGTGTCCCTTAACACTTTGCATTCGGAGTGGTTCAGAGAGTGCATGTACACTGCCATCCATAAGTCATGGGACACCTTACCATTTTTTTAAGAAATCTGGATTACGATAGACATTGTAGATTTGGTTATTTATTTCGATATGATGCTGTGTGTCCCTTAACACTTTGCATTCGGAGTGGTTCAGAGAGTACATGTACACTGCCATCCATAAGTCATGGGACACCTTACCATTTTTTTAATAAATTTAGATTACGATAGACATAGTAGATTTGGTTATTTATTTTGACAGGATGCTGTGTGTCCCTTAACACTTTGCATCCAGAGTTCAAGGAGTATATGTACGCTGCTGTTTATGAGTCATGGGACACCTTACCATTTTTTTAATAAATCTGGATTACGATATACATGGTAGATTTGGTTATTTATTTCGATATGATGCTGTGTGTCCCTTAACACTTTGCATTCGGAGTGGTTCAGAGAGTACATGTACACTGCCATTCATAAGTCATGGGACACCTTACCATTTTTTTAAGAAATCTGGATTACGATATACATGGTAGATTTGGTTATTTATTTCGATATGATGCTGTGTGTCCCTTAACACTTTGCATTCGGAGTGGTTCAGAGAGTACATGTACACTGCCATTCATAAGTCATGGGACACCTTACCATTTTTTTAAGAAATCTGGATTACGATAGACATTGTAGATTTGGTTATTTATTTCGATATGATGCTGTGTGTCCCTTAACACTTTGCATTCGGAGTGGTTCAGAGAGTGCATGTACACTGCCATCCATAAGTCATGGGACACCTTACCATTTTTTTAATAAATTTAGATTACGATAGACATAGTAGATTTGGTTATTTATTTTGACAGGATGCTGTGTGTCCCTTAACACTTTGCATCCGGAGTGGTTCAGGGAGTACACCCCCGCCCATAAGTCACCGGACACTTGCTCATTTTTAGCAAATTGATTATTAGAACGTGGATACAACATATTGGCTTGATTTTATTATTTTGTATTGTTATATTTTTATGTGTTTTACGTTACTATAATACCTGAATATGATATTAACCCTTTGAGCCCTGAAAGTTTCGGGAAAAATCATGCACCGTGTGCTGAAATTTTCCGTGGTAGAACACGTGTTTAATTTAATAATTAATTATAATTATATATATGATGTCGATTGCTCGGTTGTTTTAGTCTTTTAAAATTGCAAAATATGTAACGAGACTTATATATTTTATTGAAGTAAGCAGAGATGATAATTCGTCTAAATACATAGGTTTAAAGCGTACAGTAAACGCGTGTGCCTAGGCCAGTGAGGTGACCCGTAGCACACGGTGAACTATCTTTTTGAACGCATATATGCGTCTATCGTCCGCAAAGGGTTAATAATATGCACGTATAATTTAACCCGGCGACTGTGTGGTGGGGTGAGGTATACTCCACAGTTTTAAAAAATAGTATTACTTTCTTATTAAGCATGCTCGATGCTGCTGGATTTCAATACCTTCCTTCTACACCATGCTCTTTTATTTCAACAAGTCTTTACTGCTGTGCAGTTAAGGTTAACAGGGTAAAAAATTTGCTCCGAAAAGAGGGATGGCTGATGGTAGTTAACACTACTATTACGAAGTTTATGTTTTCCAAATTTTTCGTTATTATCAACATAAGTATTTGTTGGATCAGAAAAATCACTCTCACCGTTTAATAATTTATTTCTGGTTAGTAAATTTAAATTGATGAAACTACTATAAGAATTTTCATAAAATAACAACATCTGTATTTTCTCATTACATTTAAAAACAAAAAATAATTTCAAATTGTTTTGTGCATAGATTAATTGAATATAAATGAAAGAAGTCAGGTTTGATATTATATTAAAAGCTTATACACACAGGTTTTAAATGTTTAAAAAAGTTGATCGGTGTATGTGACACCCCACCACACAGGCTATGTTACGTTTTCCCACAACACAGTCGCCGAGTTAAATAAATATTTAAAAAAACAAGACTGTGCGTGTAAGTAAAAGTATGTTTCTAATGCATCTCTAAGTCGGTCAGACGATTAATGTAAATATTAATGACAATATTATGACATATATTTTATAAGATAAGAAACAACATTATGGGATGATACGATAGAATTATAAATTTCTTTATACAGTAATCAATGCAGCTTTTATATGTTTTTTGATACAGGGAACGATATTACTTGTGGGATAACCTGATACGACATAGTATTCATGGAAGTTAGTACAATAAGATAATATGAGAACGAAACTGTATTAGATATTGCTAAATTTAATATTCCTAACAATAGGAACGTGTAGGCTTCCTGACAGCTTTTGTATTTCTACTGTATTGTGCTCTGAACATTATTTGTTTCCACTGCTTCAAAAGCACTTATACTTTCGTTAAGCTGTCAATAATTTTAACTAGCTCCTCTAATGACGTACATGTATTGCTCACTGCAAAACGTTCAATTTTGTATGAATATTTGCCATTAACACCTGTGTCGTGCCAATGGTAGACTGAAGTATTTTAACAGAACAAAATGTGTATTCTGTTAGATTCAATTAACAAAATGTGTATTAATTACAGAGTAGTTCTAGACGAAATACAAACACTTTCGAGCAGACTATAGCTAGCTTTAAGTACTTACAGAATGTTCTATTATCATAAGCCTGAATTTTCATTTTTATCACGATGTGAGTACCTCGTCGACGTTGCAGCCAATCTACATACAGAGTGTCCCTAAAGTAACCATGTATTTTGGTGAAACAGGGAAGAATCTTAATAATTATCATATAGGCATAATTGTATGAACATTTCTACACAATACATATTTATAATTTTCCAATTGCTTCCCATATTCTTTTGTTAATATTTCATATTTCCTTTTCAGGCCCATGTCGTTTACGATAATTATATCTTCCCCGACAATTTCTTTTTAAAGAGATATTTAGAATATTTAGAAGAATTGAATGATAGATAGATATAATATTTTGTTTAAATATATAGTAATATCATGCCATGAAGGTGTTTTTCAATAATTCCTTTTATTTTACAAAATGGACGGTTACTTCAGAGACACCCTGTACAGGATAAGCAACATGAGGGGTTACCAGCAATTGTTTCAAAAACCAGGAAACATACAGATAAAATTTTTACTTCGTTTTTCATGGTTTAAAAAAGCCCTTTATTTGACATATGAAATACCGTCATCACAACGCCCAGAGGGTGAGGGTGGTTACCCCCCAGTTTTTGTAAACGAAATGGTACATACATTTTTATCTTTCCGGGTATCCCGCTAAATGACAAACAACATTTATCCAAGACATTTTTTTTTCGATGCGTAGTTTCGGAGATATTTTTCGTGTATTCAACATTCAGTGTAAATAATAAATAAAAACAAAATCTCATATCTCCTAATCTATCCGTCGCGACGAGCACTTTAAATTTTTAATACAACGAAACGAACAAATATAGTCTAATCTTTGTATACTATAAACAAAATTTGCATTTAAGGAAACTTTTTGAAAAATTGATTATCTTGTAATCGACGTAATTACACTTTAGATTCTAAGTGATGAGTTCATCCATATTGCGTTATTCTTTATCATTAACAAGAGTGAGCAATATATAGAAACTTTATGATATTTTGCGTAACGAAAATATTGTAAAATGCTTGGTTATTTAAAGATTTTTGCATAGATGACCAAAGACAAATAATATCTGCAAAATATCTGAGATTGACAATGTTTTAAAAAGTTATAAGAAAATATACTGTAAAGAAATGTTCTCATATCTCGTAGAACAGAGATGACCATCCGGAGCAACTTTTGGCTCCACCGTACCCCCACTCTGCGTCCATTCTCCTCCTAATTTCTATGACTAGGGCGTATATTCGCAGTTTGGATGAAAGAATGTGGGTCACCGTGTATATTTATACGGGAATCGAAAGAGCGCTACATGTTAGACCAAAATGAATTTTAGATTACTATGTACAAAATGTATAATGTATATATTATGTATAAACTTTTCCGAAATATCTGACCCAGGAAATCTCTTCAGCAGCATTTCTGTACATGTGATTTATATATATTGCAAATGTCTCGGTGATTATTCAACTTATACTCAGGTTATTGTTATTGTAATATTTTTAACGTTCTCTCGATTTCCTTCGACTACACAGAATATTCTGTTTAAAAAGCTGAGATTCACTTTGGAATCTTGAAAATTACAAATGATATGAAAGAAAACTAGCTAATTGTATTGTCTGCTTCGATTGTGCAATTTTTATTTAAATAAATTGTTGCTGTGATCAATTTTTAAGCAGTTATCGAAGTGGTCCCAGACACGTGCCCCACCCTGTATATAGAACGCAAACTGAAGCACGTCATTTCTGTATAACGGTTAGGCTCATAGTGGCGGAAGAAAATTGCATCATCTGAATACATGCGCTCGTTTGCAAATAAGTACCGGTGATAATACTATCATCGCATTTAAATCGGCTGTGATCCCACGATGGTACAATTACCAACGTGAGCGTTTCGAATTACATAGTTTATGGTGCGTGCGTTAAACTGTAACGACGGTCCTAATTTAAAATCCGCGGTAAATGCAGAATTCGAAATGATTTTCAGACCATTGCTTAACCCTGCAAGGGTAGCCGGTGTACAAACTCACCCCAGCAAAATGAGAAAGTCGAATTTCTCTCCTAACTTCTAATTTCTTTTCTAATTTCTTCACTAATTGAATCGTTCATTATTGAAAGGGCGTACGTTCATATTCTAGTGAAAATTAAGTTATGCGTTTTTTTAACTGTAGATGTCTAGCCAAAAAAAAGTGTCTCTTGATACGCCTTATCGATTCCGATTAAAAAAGCCGAATAAAAATTATTTCGAAAAAAATTAGAAAGTTTTAATTTCCAGGTGTAAAATTTTAAAAAATGGACGTACACCCTTTTAGTAATAAACGATTCAATTATGCTGAGTGGTTGTATTTTTAATTCGTTCTTATCTTTTTAAAAAAGCTTGTTTTTTTGATAATAGTTTTTTGATAATAAAATATTCATGAAAATCAATACGAATTTTCATGGGGTACAGCTGTGCACCAAGATAGATACTCTTCCATGGTTCAAATCCTGTCCAAAATGTGGTTTAACCAAGGAATTTTGTTGCCAACTACACGTACTATTGACATGTAACTTTTCTATTGAATTCTGCATGTGACGGCCTTCTGCATGTCCGCGTGAAATCTGTGTTTCCGGTAGCGGTTTACGTTCGTCACGATTCTGTCCGCAGAAATTAATTGACGGCGAACAAATAAATTGTTTTTTTGAAGTGGATACATACGTACGGAGTTAGTTACAAGCCGGGATTCAAAAATTTCATGTTGTAAAAAAAATGGAAGCGGTTTAGATTAAAGAACTTGAAACGTCTCTCGAAATATTGATTTTTTTAAACATTGCACCCTAATAATGTCAAATAAATAAAAATATTAAATATAAAATATATAAAAATATTAACCAATTTTGTTTCGTAAAAAATTGTACTATGCATGTGGTGGAATGTGAGGAATCTATTTTGTTTTATCTGTTTTGTCATAGTAAATATACACTGTTTACGATTGCGATTTTCTATCGTGTTTATCACTCATTTTCTATTTTTATTAGATAATTCGTTTATTCGACAAAATTTCTAAATCGTTCATTCATATTATCAAAGAACTTCATTTAAGGGAATTATTTGATTTTTAATTACATTTCTATCTATTCTAAATATTCATGAATAATTATTTCTATCTCCTCCAAATATTTATTAATAATTATCTCTATCTATTCTAAGTACTTATTAATAATTATTTATATCTAATTTAAATATTCATTATTAAATATTTCTATCTATTCTATATATTCATTAATAAGTATTTCTATCTATTCTGAATATTTATTAATAAATATTTCTATGCATATCTCAATTTATCTAACTTCTTTCTAATCATCCGCACGACTACCATGAGCGCCAGATCATATATTATACTCTCCGATTGCCTGGTCGTTTAGAGTCGGGAATCGCGGAACTCATAACTATCCAAATATCTGATGAATTGTGATCCAATAAAAGGACATAGTATTGTATTAGATAAGAATAATACTTTAAATTTTGACTGGACCTTCAATAAATTTCCGTGCAACTCCCCGACAAATTCTCTTTGTATTTTCATACAGAACGAATTCTGTAGTTTCTTATCAACTGCCTCCGAGAACACTATTCAAGTCAATATCGTCGTGGGAGGCAGATAAAATTTTTACTCCCATTCTATCTCCTATCTGCCTCAAAGTCTAACGCAAGTTCCGCGCTTTGTGTCATTGCGGCTTCGCCTTCTGCGAGAGGCCGATACCACGTCTCCGTTCTAATACAATGACTCATCTTGCTGCGAATGCATTGTCTGTACCAAGAAAACGGAATAATTTATTATTTATTCTTAAATTAATAAGTTACAATTAATTTGAAAGTTTCTCCTATTTTAATAAACTCGTTCCTGACGAGGCAACGAAAAGTTACATGAACAGTTTTCAGCAACGTCATGTAGCTAACGAGTTTGTAGCTTGGTAAAGGAATTTTCTAAGTATCTTCTAACTATTTTCTCACTGTGCCATAATAATTTATATTTCACATTGTTGTTATGAATACTTAGTGAATCATTTATAGAAATACATTTATATAACACTTTTTACACATATTTACTGATAGTTTTATTGAGATACACTGTATAAAAAATAATTTATCAATGTCTCTTCAGACATCAGAAAAATAGACTGCTCACATAATATTTATACAAATAGATCTATTGTATATTTAATTTTTAAATCACAGCTAATAAAACTAATTCCCCACCCCACTTCTATTAAGAAAATTTTATTACCAATTTTTACAATAATTGTAGATTCATCTAAAGATATATGTGTTCATAAAATTTCAGTAATAATAATATTTTTCCAAATCACCCCTTTGTTTAATTAAATGTAATAAGCTACAGACATTTCAGAAATAATTTTCTTAATAATTCAATGTAAGTCTTTTATTCTGTTAATAGCGATCTCAATTATAATTCAGAATTTTGAAGATACGATCGCGTTTCGATTCAAATTATCAGATGAATTTTCTATTAAATTTAAATTCAATAAGAGAGAGAATTCATCGTAGAGATTGAAATACCTTCGATCATTATACAATAAGTTTATCCATCCTATTTTCAGTCTAAAAAATTATTTTTTTTTCCTTCGATACAATCCAATTATTGTCTCCATTTTCTAATTAAATAAACAAATAGAAAATCTATTCACATATTCCACATTATAAACATATTTTATTTCACAAATTTAACTCTTTTTCAATCCTACACGAAGTCACATTTTATTACTTTCCGCGGTATTTTCTCCAAAAGCTTTTCTAAAAGTAAATATTATTATAGTAATTAGAGCGGCGTCCGGAAAAGTCTGCAATTAAAGTTTCCAAATTTTGAACATTGCAAAGATTCAATTTTTTTATAACTAAACCATTTGGTGGATCGATGTAAACGGTTCTGCAAATAATTCCAAGCCGAACAGAAACCGAGAATATTTCCTGTCTAACATATTCGAACGTGTTCGCGTTTTTATGCTGACAGAAGCGACGAGATGAAAATATTTAAGGGGTTCCGACGTGAGAAAGCGGTATTTCAGGAATTCGGTTCTTTGTTAACGAGGACGCCATTAATTTTAAGATCTAAGCAACAAGGGAATAATTTCTGCAGCTCGACTTATTAATTTTCTTAAGATGTCAGATCATTCCTTAACCCCTTACCGCATGATTCTTTTTATTACGAAAAAAAATATACTAAGTGTAAGAAGGTCCATCTTTTATGGGAAGAACACTGAAACAATTTTTTAGTATGTATGTATTTAATATTAATCAAATTAGATATTATTACTATTTAAACAGTGCAAGAATCAAACCTTCACCATATCAAATTAATCCAAATTATTAAATCTCAATTATTTGAAATATGCTTAAAATAATTCTTCGCGTAATAATTGACCCTTGAAATAATTATTTCTGTAAATACTAATCTATCACGATTAATTAAAAAAATATAGAAAAATCGTACCTATTCTCGAAGCTCATTTTTACGCATTACAAATGAATTTTATTTTCAACATTACTGTAAAATCACGTTTAAATTGTTCGTAAAAATCGACACAAAGTTAGTCGTAAACTATCGAGTATCAATGAAAATGAAACGAAAGATTGCTTTCAATATTTTCGCAGGGCAAAATTAATCAATGGGACCGATAATGGTAATGGGAAGAGCTATAATCGATGCGGGGTGTTAAGGAACGAGGGGGCTATAGTAAGTAAGCCAATCAGTCCACCGGCTCGAGGAAGACTTAACCCAGGAAAAAGAATTTCTCTAGAATCACGTAAATTTCCGGATTTACGGAGGAGAGTTTAAATACATCTCGGCATTCAATGATGCGACGTACGAACATGTAGGCGAGTTTTCTGAAACGAACGGCCCAGCATGAATATTCATAGCAAGCTGTCCAAAGAAACATGCATGTCGTCCATTGTACGTGCAAATAACTTCGTGTTACTTTTATGCAATGTTATGTTCCGTACACATTCATTAATATCGTGAACGAGATCGGCCCTTTCCTGTGCAAATATATTTACGGTGTACATGTACTTAATTATGAGTGAGTAGTGATGATAGTGTATCACAAAAAAATGTGAATCTTATCGCAGTATAAATTAGGAAGATTGAGAAATTTATTAATAGGATCTGAATGGCCAAGTTTAGAAGATGAATAGAACCGTGGCTTGAATAGAGGAAACTTTCCGATGCTTCTAAAAGGAGCATTCAAATTGAACTTATGCAGTAGAGGAATACTCTTAGAGAAGCAAGTTGTTAGAGCTTAGTAGATAGCAGTTAGATGACTGTTTTTACAGTAGTAAATTATTAGAAGTTAGTAGAGAGTAGCTAGAGGACTATTCTTACAATAATAAATTGTTAGAGCTTAGTAGATAGTAGCTAGAGGACTACTCTTACAGTAGTAAGTTGTTAGAGCTTAGTAGATGGCAGTTAGAGGATTACTGTTACAGGAATAAATTGTTAGAGCTTCGTAGAGTGCAGTTAGATGACTGTTCTTACAGTAGTAAATTGTTAGAGGTTAGTAGAGAGTAGTTATAGGAGTATTCTTACAGTAGTAAATTGTTAGGGCTTAGTAGATAGCAGTTAGAGGATTACTGTTACAGGAATAAATGGTTAGAGCTTAGTAGATAGCAGTTAGATGACTGTTCTTACAGTAGTAAATTATTAGAAGTTAGTAGAGAGTAGCTAGAGGACTATTCTTACAATAATAAATTGTTAGAGCTTAGTAGATAGTAGCTAGAGGACTACCCTTACAGTAGTAAGTTGTTAGAGCTTAGTAGATTGCAGTTAGAGGATTACTGTTACAGGAATAAATTGTTAGAGCTTAGTAGAGAGCAGTTAAAGGACTGCTCTTGCAATAGTAAATTGTTAGAGCTTAGTAGAGAGTAGTTAGAGGACTATTCTTAGAGTAGTAAGTTATTAGAGGTTAATAGCGAGGAGTTAGAGGACTACTGTTACAGTAGTAAGTTGTTAGAGGTTAGTAGAGAGTACTTAGAGGACTACTATATAGTTTTTAAATACATTTTCTACAAATAGCAACTCAGAAATAATTCTCCAGTTTCCTAAGCTCTCTATTTTAAGTTACAAGAAAATATCACCACAGCGGTGGTCATCATATGTCATTGGTAACCCAGATTCAAATACAACACATTGCAAGAATTTATGTTGTACTTTTTCTAGCATAACGAAAAGAGGAGATCGTATCGTCGATCTGTTTTCAAGATCAGGAACAAGAGAGATATACTGCGTATGGAGTGTAACACGATCTTTAATGCTTCTTGAAAATCTCAAGAAAAATCCTAAGATCTTCAATGCATTTTGACATACATATTTATGATCGTCTACGAAATGTGGGGACGAGTCAAATAATATACCTGAGTCATAAATCTTATTTATTAATGACAACATAGTGCTGTCAAGTTTGTCAATCTACTCCTTCGTGGTCGTCACGATTTTGTTTATATAACTGAATTAGCAGCAAAAAAACAAATTGTGTCTCAAAATAAATATACGCAGTTGGCATATAAGCAGGATTTTTCAAATATTGCGTTTACAGAAAGTGACAGCTATTTAAAATCGAAGTTATAATTTTTACGAAAAGTGTGCTCATTTTTTTTTAATAAGATAAGAAAACGTTATTGAAAATGCATCTCGTAGCTGATTGCCTATGATCATGTTGAATCCTTCCACCTAATTTGAAACAAATCGGTTTAGTAGTTTTCATGGAACCTTGTTAATCATTTTTGAGAACTTGATTTCGAAAAAAGCTAAAGGCTTGATGTAGCAAAAAATGTGTTCGTCATACAGAGATTTTCCCGAAAATTCAAAAAACGAAAAAATCGATTGTCTCATGCATCTGGATGTACGTGTGTGTCCCCTTAAGGCAGCGTGAGTTAATTAAATATTTATTTTATAATTGAGTATCATAAATAAACGAACAAATGAAGTGTCATGGAAGATACGGTTACGTGATATTTACACGATTACTCCGAGAGCAATAAATGTTTCAAATAAATAAATGTAATTATTTTCCATACACTCATATGGGCGCTTCAGGTATTTTAATCATCGGTAAGTACTCCAATTGCGTTCCAATGATTATTGAACGTAAACAGGCCACAATATTTATTTGTGACCACACTATTTGTCGGGTGTGTAAACTTTTGATATGTTTACACTTTTTAAATATTGTGCTGTATGATATTATTATTATTCCATATAAAAATTTTTGCTACAAAAAAACAGTAAGGTACAACTGTTCAGTTGTAAAATAAATCAATTTTAACACTTGAAATCAGGAAACAGTGAAACAATAGAGTATTTAACATGTCCATCATTTAAAAGAATCTGTATTTCCTACATTTTCAAATAACATGACCGAAAACGACAGATTAAAACGTCGCTTCCAACTTCTAAAATTAATGCTATCGTTAATCCTCCAATGTGTCCGATTATGCGTTTTAGATTCAATTTGACGAACCCCCGACTGCACATAACCGAATTGATGTCACGCGTGTGATCCGTGTCGTGGCTGAAGTTGCCCTAACAATTTCGCGTTCGACCATTCGTTAGGGGCCATTCGACCAGTGGTATATCGGCGACGGAGGTATGGCCGTAATATACGATCACGATCGAAGCTTTTAATCACGATCCATGCAACTACTACACCTACCTATGCATCCAGCCTCTTCAAGCGTATTCGTATCGTGGACACGTGCACCGATCAGGATTGCTTTCAGCTCTGACACCCAGCACTTCGTGTATTACGCACGTTCCAGGTGCTTCAAGTCCCCTGTTCCCTCTCTCGACGTCGATGATCCTGATTTATTGCAACTATTAGAGAGAAGAATCACTATTAGAGACACCTTCGTATACCTTCGGGTTAACCCTCAACTGGTATCGTGGATTTGTGTCACGTAAGTGGTATGCTGCGGGTCAAATTGACCCGAACCTTTATCTTTTTTATCTGTCATAGCGAAGTAGAAAGAAGAACTCAGAATATTTCTTACTATATATTTGAAATGCACTGACTGTAATAAAAGTGTCTTTATGCCAAACAATTAACTCCATCATTCCATGAAAAAGTTTGGAAAAATGTCTCTGCCTGGGAATATGCAAAATTCGTGTAGGAATGTATGTATAGCAACGACCTGATCTGTAGTATAACAGTTGAGGGTTAATAGTAGATCTGTCGACGATTAGCACCTATTTCCATCGGAACGATCAAAATTACACGTTTTAGGAAAACACGGAATTCAGGTAACAATGTTTATTTATATTTTTCCTTAGTTTAATTCACCGTCGATTCAAAGTAAACAAAATAGTCGTCAACAATAAATAGTAGACAGTATAATTGAAAACCAGACATTTTTACTGCCTTGGTGGTTCTAGTGTTAACATATTGGGTACCAGAGTGAAAACAGCCATACCTAATCAGACACGATATAATTTACGATATTCTTTATAAATCGTAAAGAAAAAGAAATTTGTGTACTGAATCGTGTTCTTCTGTTCCTATATTATTGTTTGTATGTAAAGTTTGCTTAGAATTTTGTGACAAACAATAAGTATTTAATTAAAATTGAATTTGAGGTGCTGATCACCGGTGACCCCCGTGGAATTCACCGTGTTAATGGTTTCACACGAATATCTTTGATGTTGTTAGTGATATTGAAAAATATTTCAGGTAGGGATTGAATGGTGAGAATGGCAGAATATATTGTTAATAGTTTCTTTATAGGTGGAGGTACAACGGAAATGTGAAGACCTTCGTTTCTTTAAATGGAACTGTATATTTTCTAATACATTAGTAGCAGCTCTTTATTTTCTGTAGAATAATATTAACGTGCTTATGTTGGAAACTATTTAGGAAATATTCTGATTTTAATTTTGTGAAATACTGCTCATGGTTTCTAACGCGTAGAATATTCTTTTTAATTGAACAATTATATTTGCAATAGGCTGCTCAGTGCAGTTATTTCTTCACTATGAAAGAGTATTAGTTGTTTAGGAGATGCTTTGATTTGAATGTTACGAAGTAGTACTCGTGGTCCCCTAAACATAGAAGTCAATTGTTGTAATACACTAATAGTATTTATGAGCGAATTTATGCCGAACAATTGTTAATTTAGAAGATATTTTAATTTAAACATCACTGTAGCGACGAGTAGTATTTTACAAAACTAAAATTGAAATATTCACTAAACTAATGCTGCCCTGGCACAAACACTCTAATAATTTGCCATTGGAGAAACAATAATAAAATTTGTTATAAAAAAAACTATTCACTCCGTATTATGTTTCTTTCAAAATCAGGAAACTTGAAAAGAGTCAAGTTCTGTCTGAAATGTTCTCCGGTATCACTAATGGTTTCGAAGACATTCGAGTGGAAAGGTTAAAACGTGACCCAGTATATTTCGCACCGACTCGAAGCATCACAGTAATTTTTATTCTTATTTATTCCCCTTTCTTGAAACTTTCTTCCCCTCTTACGAAAATTAAAAAAGTCTTTGTCCTGAATATTTTACTCTCTCTCTCTCTCTCTCCGCTGCTTAACGCTGTCAAATGTTTTGCACATCGCAAGGTGCTTTCAGAGCATTGAAAAAGAAAAATGAACCTCACCCTCCGCAACTGTTCTTTGAGTTTCCCCTGTTTCTGGTTGAAAACAAGCCTCGGACTTCGCAGGCTATCTCCTAACTTTATTCAACTTCCGTCCTACCCCTTACGAGGGTGAAAAAAGGAGAGGAGCAACACGGTCGCCCGGTTTTTTTCCACGGAGCGGTTCGCAGGTATCCAAAGAATAGAAATGTCTTTTCACCTGATTCCTCTTCTCCTTCAGGCTTATCCAATCTTGATCACGATTCGTCTCCGGCCGCCTTCTCGCTCCTTTCTCCCGAGATCGTTTCCGTCGAAGAACAATAAAACTTTCCGTTCTTCTTTATGACTGAACTGACCCTCCCCGCGATCCTACTTTTTACTCGAACGAACGGAGGATCCCCACGAATCCTTCACGGACAGATAACCGTAAAGTGTCCTTCGGTGCAATCAATTTCGGCTGCCTCGCGAGGCAAACATCTTACGAGAGCGAGGACTCAAAGTTCCCTCCGATCGGCGGCCCCACGGAAGGACTTCGATCGGAACCGAGAGATCGCGGAACAGTTCCAGCCTCCCTATTCCTCGAGGGCCTTCTCTGATCACGTTCTACCCGAGGAATCGTCGTTCGAATGTCACTTTTCTCCTAAACAAAAGGAGCGTCCGTTGGACGTCACCTGGTCGAGAGGAAGCGTGAGCCGAGGTGGAGAGGCGGCGAAGGGAACAAAGCTGGCGGAACAACCGGCCGGCCGGTTCCTCGTGGATTCTAACTTGTGGATCTGTTGGTGCGAGCGGGTAAGAGAGTCAGAGAGGGTGAGAGAGCGAGAGAGACAGATTGAAAGAGGGTGGACTGCGCCTCTCGCCGGGTGGTAGCCAGGTCAGCGACCGTATCTTCCGTCCTCCGAATGCTTTCTATCGGCGGCGCGCTCGCGACTGGGATCCTGGATTTCGGATGAGAGCGAGCTCTCAAGAATCAGCACGCAGGCGCCGTTTTCCATCCTCCTTCCACCCCTTTATCACCCTCTCCTATCAGCCTCCCTCTCCGACTCTTTCACTCGAAGCACAGCATCCCTCTCCCGCCGGATCCGCCCTCTCCCTCGCCCAACCGTGTTACCCTCTCGCTCGTTTCTCCTGCGCTTCGGCTCTTGTCTGCCCTGCCCTGCCCTGATCGCCCACCCTGCACACCCCTGATGCCCTGCATGTATTAGCAGCTGTTCTCTTGTTTCATCCTTCCTTATCTCCCTGTTCAACAGTTGCTCCCGATGCATTTTATTTCTCGCGGAATCGAGCAGCGCGCCGTTCAGCGTGCTCCTTCGATTCGCCAATTACCCTTTTGTTTCCTTTCTCTTGCCGGAAACCGAACTGCCATTTTAACCTGCTTTCTTTCTTGCATAGATTACCTGAATCCCCCCCCTAACCCACCGGCGAGCATAACGTTTTTGTTTAATTCCGCCCGCGGTTTGCGCTGTCCCCTCCCGACGCTGCTGGCTGCCGGCGCTTTCAATGCGTCTGACAACTCGTACGGTTATTCTACTTGCGAATCGTAAGGTTATTCTCCTTGTTACTCGTAAGGTTATTTTACTTGGTACTTGCAGGCTTATTCTACTAGGTACTCGCACAGTTATTCCACTTGCTACTCTTACGGTTGAACTACTAGCTATTAGTACGGTTATTCTATTTACTAGATCGTATGATTATTCTACTTGCCAGTCGCACGGTTATTCTACTTGCTATTCATACGGTTATTCTACTTGCTACTATTTCGATTATTCTGCTTGTTACTCGTATGGTTATTCTACTTGCTATTTATACGGTTATTCTACTTGTTACTCGTATGGTTAATCTACTTGCTACTCTTTCGATTATTCTACTTGTTACTCGTATGGTTATTCTACTTGCTATTCATACGGTTATTCTACTTGCTACTCTTTCGATTATTCTACTTGTTACTCGTATGGTTATTCTACTTGCTATTCATACGGTTATTCTACTTGCTACTCTTTCGATTATTCTACTTGTTACTTGTATGGTTAATCTACTTGCTACTCTTTCGATTATTCTACTTGTTACTCGTATGGTTATTCTACTTGCTATTCATACGGTTATTCTACTTGCTATTCTTTCGATTATTCTACTTATTACTCGTATGGTTATTCTACTTGCTATTCATACGGTTATTCTACTTGCTACTCTTCCTATTATTCTACTTGTTACTCGTATGGTTATTCTACTTGCTATTCATACGGTTATTCTACTTGCTACTCTTTCGATTATTCTACTTGTTACTTGTATGGTTAATCTACTTGCTACTCTTTCGATCATTCTACTTGTTACTCGTATGGTTATGCTACTTGCTATTCATACGGTTATTCTACTTGCTACTCTTTCGATTATTCTACTTGTTACTCGTATGGTTAATCTACTTGCTACTCTTTCGATTATTCTACTTGTTACTCGCATGGTTAATCTATTTGCTACTCTTTCGATTATTCTACTTGTTACTCGCATGGCTAATCTACTTGCTACTCTTTCGATTATTCTACTTGCTACTCTTTCGATTATTCTACTTGCTACTCTTTCGATTATTCTACTTGTTACTCGTATGGTTAATCTACTTGCTAGTCGTACGGTTAATCTACTTGCTACCCGTATGGTTATTCTACTTGCTATTCATACGGCTATTCTACTGGCTACTCGTACGCTTATTCTATTAGCTACTCGTAAGGTTATTCTACTTAGTAAATTGTATGATTATTCTAATTGCTAGTCGCACGGTTGTTCTACTTGCTGCTCGCACGGAAGCTTCATGTACTTTTCAGTTCTAGATTTCTATCTACGCTTTTCTGTACTTTTTATATCGGAGGATCCGATCGTTTGCCCACGACTTTTCAGCGATATTTGCATTTACTTTCTATTAGAGCTCGCCTGGAGTTCGATCGGCTATTTGATTCACTTATAATACTCAGGTAATTGCACTCCTGAGTGAAAGATTGCACATATAGTGACTCTTGAAACTGATCAGTTGTTTTCATAATTGCTCTTATTCCTTCGTTCAATCATGACTGACTGAACATAGATTTTACTGGCGTATTTGAAATGTAATTTGTTAGAGATAGAGTGATGGAATTTTGACGTAACGCGTTCGCTTGATCAATTCCGTGAGTCGCTGTATGTGTCACTATTAAATTATTGATTTCATGTCGATAATTTCTCACTGCACGTAATTGTAAACAACCTGTATGTCATAGTAACATGATAGGTACATTTATATCGAAAATTATGCTTCACTTTTGTATTGTACAAAAGTCAATTGTTAATTGGAACTTCGAAATCAGAGTATATTTATTAAATTTATCTCTTAATTATAAAAAAAGGAAGTAAGATACAAAATGCGGTTTTATATGGACATTGTGTTAATCATCTTTTACTTTGAATTATATAAATCGTTGTGTTCTCCAATTTGCACTGACACATTTTTATATATCAAAATGTTTATATGTATACAGGGTGTCTCACCAGAAAACAAACATAGAATTATCTCTAGAACTGTCAAAAACACGATACAGTGTTTCAACCATCATTTGAATGGTTTCAAGTAGTATGTTGTAATTAAAAAATTTGATTCAAGGTAATTTTTTCGAAATTCTCAATGTCTGAATGATACTAAAAAAATAATAATTTCGGTAGTCTGTCATGAAATAGATGGATACAGTGGTCTAGTGTGATTAATCATCACCTGCCACAACAAAACACATTAAATTCACTCAAAACTGATTAAATTTCCTGAATTATTTTTAATTAATAAAAGAACAAATTAAAATATCTGCTATAATTGTTACCAGTCGAGTGTTTTATTTTTGTACAGTAGTGCTATTTATGCTGCTTCATTTGTAAAATATAATATTACTTTTCTGAAGTCAGTATCCGGTTTTGAAGCAGCAGCATCGGCTCCTAACTTAAATATCATTGAAAATTATCAGGGATCGCTTGCCAGAGTTGTTTACAAAAACGGAAGGCAATTTAAAAATGTTAATGTAGGCGGAAATCGATATGCGATGGCCTATCAATTATCAGGTGCATCACTGTGCATAATGTGTTTCAGCCATGAACGTTCCGGATATTAATTTTTGTAAACAAAAGTGGTTAGTTATGTTAAGTACACGAAACTGCCAAGACGTGTAAAATAAACTATACGTTTTTTATTAAGAAGTTGTGATTTTTATCGTACTTTACATTAATTTCTTTTTATTTTAAATTTCTACCGATGTTAAATTTATATTATAAAACCGATCAATTTATCATAAAAAATGGAAATTCAATACAATATTAACATAAAATTGTATTTCGTGTTTTATTGAATTTTAGTAACTACATATAATAAACAGCTGAATTTGATAATCGTGCTATCATTTAGCTGCTTCACCTAACAATTTATTTTTATATTCTGTGTTATAATACGTGTATATAAAGTAGGAAGAGGATAGATAATTCCTTTTTTTCCTGTCGTGATGGAGCACCAAAAGCGAGCAAGCCACTCGCTTTAACCGAAATGAAATATTTTTTATAACTCTGAAATTGTTAATTTTTCGACTCATGTTTATTAGGTCTTTTTTCCTCCATTTGACGGATAATACTTCCCCTTAACGTTCTCAACCCCGTTTTTACCACCCCGTATAGCTACATAAAATACTTACAGAGGGTATTCGATTTTAATATATTATTGTAAATATTTGGAAAATTATGCTCAGTAGAAGAAAATGCACTAAGTGGATTACAAGAGGAGAAGGAATTTTAAGATGCAAGCAGAATTTTGCTTTGTAGAGATATTCAGATCAATTAAAAGTCAGATACGTTTTCTTAAATGGTGTCGTATCATTTTTAATGTATTAATCGATACACGTGTTCCCTATAAAAAAGTATTAACTTGGTTATGTCAAAAAACCAGTAGTTTATGACATATTTTATAACTCGTCAAATTTTATATCGTGTCACTTCAGATTGCAATATGGAAAATAAAATATCTCCTAAACTAATGTTTTTCTTTGTCATAAAAAGGTTAACACTTTTTTATAGGGAACTCGTGCTGCATCGATTAATGCATTAAAAATTATTCAATACTATTTCTCACGTTGACTGCCGGGGGGGTCACCGGTGACTGACGCATTGAACTTTATTCAATTAAACAATTCCTACTTTTATAAAAATTTTGAATAGAATTAATATTGTAATTGGAATGGAAGGTCAAGACTGTGCAACTGAATAGTTACATATTTTTTTCTTTGTGATTCATTTTTGAAATAGGATATTATAGCGTGTCTGACTAAGCATGGATGTTTTCACTGTGGCAGTCAACGTAATCCACTACACGAAAAATGGAAGATTTGAGTAATATTCAAAAAATGATAAAACAAATAGCAAGAATGGAAATATAGCGAAAAAAATATTTATGTATACTACAACACATTCTCTAATAAGACTGTGAGAATAATTTCTACTGGTGAAGAAACTCGATGGGAAAAAAATATTTTCTCAGACGTTGGTACACGCAACGTTGATAACAAAGAGATTAACTGCCAATAAATTCAATGATTCTAATTGCTCGAAACCAACCTATAATTACCTCAAAACAATAGATTTCTACTTCCTTGAAGCCAGCCTATAATTACCCCAAAACAATAGATTTCTACTTCCTTGAAACCAGCCCACAATTACCTCAAAACAATAGATTCCTAATTGCTCGAAACCATCCTACAATTACCTCAAATTATTACAAATTTATTGAACAGGAAATGAAAGAACTGTAGTTAAACGAAGTAGTTAAACATAGACTCTAAAATTAAAATTCAGTATCTCAATAATTACAAACATATATATCAATAATTTATTTACGTTTGACGAAGTCGCATTGAAAAACGACATTACTTATGGAACGACCCGATATCTCCATCGGTCTCCGCATAGAAAATCGCATTACCGCTTCACTCGCGTACATAATTCCTCTTACGATCCGAATTTGTTTTCTCGTGCATCGGGGACTCGGTAAACTGTCCTGTTCATTTATTTACACCACTGAGTTCCCTCCTCAGCCTCACCTCACTCTCCCCCCGTCCCGTTGTTTACGTCTACTTCTCGGTATTATAAAAGTTAACAATTCCTCCGCCGTCGGTACTTTATTCGGCGGCGGCTTTTTATCCGGCGTTACACGTTTCTTTCATTTCCCACCCATCCACTTCCCTATCACACACCGCCGCGGAAGTTGGTAAACTACTTTCATGCCTACGCCCGTGAAGTTTATGAAGTTTGAACATTCATTTCCCGGGGCGGAAACGAGCGTCTCGAATTATCCCGGACGTTCGGGCGGTCGCCTTTAATTTCTGCCCACTTGCGAAGATTTATGGCGCCGATCGGACGAGGCGTAAAAAGGCGAGCAGAGGCTGACCGATGCCGGTGTTATTATTGTAGAATGACACTTACTTTTTGCTCGTGCGCGATATCGTCGCGGAGGGTTCTGCGGAACGTAGGCGTACCATAACAGAGAATATACCCGTTCTTTTGTAATTTATAAACTTTGTTAGCGCCGCTAAAGCGATAAAGAGATTAATGTCCGACGATGCGGGTAATTTTATATCATCCCAGCCGTACGCGCGCGCGAACAATGTCCCGTGTGTGATTTCAATTTTAAAATATTGGAAAAACACTGTAAGGTAACAGCGTGACATTCATACACAGTTCAAACGAACAAAAAGAGGAGGCGCTTTTATGGACGCCTGCACAAAGTTTTTATCCGAACACACGGGGAAAGAAGCGCCCCGGCATCCCGTGATTTATTAGCGCAGATCTGTGAATAGACGGATTATTGATGTCCATAACGTGCTGTCGCATCAAGTTAATTCCGTTGCTTCGTTGAGACGGCTGTCGAGGGTGCTCGAAATGCTGCATTTTGAAATTTTAGGAAAGAGATTATAATTTGAATGTAGATCGTGGAGAAAGTGAGGGCTTTACACTTTGAACGTGAAGACGTCACCTTGTATTATTATTACAACGTTGATGGTATCTCACGATTTTATGGAAATTATTAGTTCTTTAACACCGAGTGCCACGCTGCACCATCTAAAAACGACAAACTTTCTAAATTTTTATACGAAATTAATATAACTATAAATTGCACCTTTTTTCATCAATAATATTAATAACTTTCATAATTTTTTTACTGCTACTGTTATACCTTATTGAATATATTAATTAATACTATACATGATCAAATAAATAAGGATTGAATTTTTTGTCACCCGAAGATGGGTGACGTGGCACTCTAAGTGCTAATGAAAGGAAATTTGAGATGCCAGCCACTGGTGACCCCCATGACTATCAACGTGTTAAAGAAGGTTGCCAGCGAATTTGTACAACACCTAGCAAATTTCGAACTGGTCAGAAGGTCAATGATAAGACGACTAGAGGCTTGTATTCGAGCCGAAGGTGGTCACTTCGAGCAATTTTTATGAGGACAGGTGAGCAACTGGTGCAACACAAAAACGACTATAACTAAGAAACAAGGTCAAATAAGACAAACGTTTATATGAAACTTTTTTTTATTATTTATGTCTGCTGAATCCACCACAGAAGTTATGCCCTAGCATTATGATCCTATTTATTTCATGCTTTTGCTATAATTTTTTAACGCAAGCCTTTATCAAAATATAATCATATAACATCTTTTTTTTTATTTTTACTCAGAGAAGATGTCAGCGCACTTTGGCCGGAAACACCTGGGACACCCTGTATTGTCTTAATCGAAGTTTATGCTGGGTAGAATCTTTATCTTCGTTACGTAATACAAATGATCGCGATGCTAGCCACGTGTTTACTATACCCTCCATGTAAAAAAGGAAGCAGGAAGATAAATGGAAAAACTTTATGCATTATTTTTAAAACATTGTGTATCAGACACTCTCATCCTTCTTTTTATCGATGTTATTTATACACCACGACAAAGTGTATTAATAGGATACCCCTGAATTTTTAGTATTTTTCGAAACTAATACAATGTACAACAATTTTGTATAACCTTAAATGCTAATAATTATTTCTGGAATGATACGAAAAAAGTTGTCTGCTTTGTTCTTTGCTTTTTAGGAATTTAATGTATTACATGACATACATACAAATTTTGAAAATATATTACAGACAATTTGACTTCGTTATTAATAATTTGTACACTTCCAGTGGTTATATTATCTGCATCATTCACTACGATAAGAATTCTTAAATAATTCTTGTATAAATTGTTTAGAAGTGGCGGTCTAACCGACTTCAAAACCTGACGTCCATTCATCTATTAAATTAAATTGCATTCCAGCTTAATAAACACCACGTACTAATTACACTCAAACATTTTCAATGATGTGCAGATCTGGAGATCTCGCAGGCCTCCTTAAATCTGAGATATTATTTCTGTGAAAATAATCTTTCACGATTCTGGTAATATGTATGGAGATGGCATCATGTTATCTCTAACAATTTTTAGGGCATCAGTGTGAATTTCTGGGTCAACTGTTTTTGCATATTGTGCGCTATTCAAATTTTTATTAACAAACTGAATAGAGTAAAACATCCGTATCCGTTGTTTGAATAACCGTGGGTATCTACAGTCCGAAAAAATTAAGTACTGATTCCAAAAATATACTAAAATATTCATATTTGAAGGGTAAGGGGAAAGAAGAGGGTAAATCCATTTTTATTCTGCAGTGTTCACCTTGAAAGAAAAATGAAAATAATGTAAAACAGTTATATTTTCGCCCATTTCTTTTCTGTCACCTAATTAGAATAAAGCTTCATGTCATGAACAATACAGTTACATTCATTAACCCTTGTTTCTTTACTGATGCACTAAAGTATTAAAAATTGTTTTGCTCAATGAGCTGTTTTGTGACATTCCTTGTTCTTTCCCTTAACCCTTCATTTAAATTATGCACCATTTTGTGTTACTTTATGAAATCTCAATAATACTGCTGTCCTCAGTTAAAATGTCCTATCTATCATTTTTTCATTATTTAAGATATTTAGAAATATTTGGAGTTCGATGTGTTCGTTACCTTTTAAGCAAAGATAGAACGTCCTACATGCTTTGCAGGGGTTTAGAAACAGTTTAATTTATTTATCCCAACTGCTGTTCGTACAGCTTTTAGTGATAAAACCTCATTTTTCTCGGAAGTTTCGAAATGTTAGGACAATTGAGCTATATTAAATAGAGCTATGATAAAACGGGCGTACCACAATAAACAGATTGTTACGCTTGAGTAACTCATAATTCCAAAGTGGCTTTACACAGTAATTTGTGCTAGAGATTATACAATTGTTCGATAACAATCGTACCACGGGTATTGTTCGATAACAATTGAATTGCGGAGCGACCCAAACACGCTGTTCCTTTCAAGATCGATGCTTTACAGTGGACTTTTTCTATTTCTTCTTCAAGCTTCTGTGTTTAAACGCTTACCTTCGCCAATCGTGGACACATAAGTCTGTTAACGATAGTATTCTATTCGTTTCTTTTTTAAAATTAATATGGTCACCGTATTCTTTATAATTAATAACTTAATATGGTCACCACATTCTTTGTAATTACTAAATTAATATTGTCACCATATTCTTTGTAATTAATAAATTAATATTGTCACCACATTCTTTATAATTAATAAGTTAATATTGTCACCGCATTCTTTATAATTAATAAATTAATATTGTCACCACATTCTTTATATTTAATAAATTAATACGGACACCATATCATTTATAATTGATCAATTTATACTGTCACCGTTGTTGATAATACGTTCTGCTTTATGTAATCGCCTACATTCACATTGTAGTGTATGAAAGAAACTAATGAGTGTAGAGTCTGAGAAAAGAGTGTTTGAAAGAGCAAGACAGTTCGTTTAAATGGATTTCGGAGAACCTACATTATAGCAGTGAATAGCTTCGAGGAATGCACGTGGACATTTTGGACGAAGAAGGACACGTGACCAAATGTTGGCACGTGGTTAAAGTACGTGTGTGCGTGTGAAGATGCGCGTGTAAAAATTAAATCGCGCAGAGAGTGCAGGTCTGAGTAGAGTAGAAAAAAAATTTCAAAGAGTAAAGCGTAAAGAGTTTAATGTTAAACTGTAGCGAATAGGTGACTCAGAAATAATATTAAATACTATTCTTAAGTGTACAAGTCCTGTTCGTATTGATTTAACTCGCATCCTCCAGATTAACACCACCGGTTAGTTTAATCCCACAATATCCACCCCGGCTTCTTCGCCATTCGTTGTGTTAGATCGTCCGGAAAGTTTATGCGGCTTCCAAAATTAAAAACTAAGGTCAATATTTTCTATCAATCTCTGTACTTTAGGAGTTAAAATCAACACCTGTTTGTAATATATTTGTTCATTTTTAACCTTTAATGTGTCAACGTGGATCTGTTGTGTCGGGGCAAGTTCGAGAGGCATGGGTTTCTCACAACCCCAAAATAAAAAGTAAAATCAAATTATTTGTCAAAATTTTTGTGATAATCTTCATTTAGAATGTTTGAAGATGCTGTATGAATTTTTTCAGATTTTTTTAAAAATGATTACCCACTGGAAAACCCATCGGATATTAGAGACCCACGTTTACATACTAAGAGTACCTTAAATTCGTTTACACAATAAGGGTTAAATAATCTGAAAATGTAATTGCTATTATTTTACTATGATCGGGTCCCATATTTTTGCTTTGCTTCTTTTTAGTACAAACACAATAAGTTCCAGGAAATTGGAGTAAACAACGGATGATTTTCTTTCATGTTTTCTTTGCTGTTTCTTTCATGTTATTCTGGAAAAGACTGTTCCTTTGTAAGAACACTAAAAACTTTCGTTAGGGTGGAGATCCACGATGAGGTATTTCATGAGATTTTTCTCTCATGAAACAGAAATTAAATGTAAACATATATATTTATATACAATCTACAGGGTGAGTCGCATAACTTGTCCACCTAGAATACCTTCTAAAGTATGTGTTCTCCAAGAAAGTATTTTACGAGGGTCATTCAAGAAGTAACCAGACAATGTATCGGTTAAACCTTTCAGTACCACGCTGCATCAGTTGAAAATGACAAACTTTCTACATTTTTACACAAAATTAATATAACTATAAATCCTACCTTCCATAATCAATAAAATCAATAACTTTCACAATTTTTTTACTGCTACTATTAAACCTTATTAAATATATTCATTAATACTATTCATGATCAAATAAATAAACTGAATTTTTGTGTCACCCAAATATGGGCGTCGTGGCACTCTAAGTGTTAAAAATGCTTCAAAAATGCAGGGTTGCTCTATTAGTTCGCCGCGGTGTGTATAAACAAAGCGCCACAGAATCTCGCAGCCTCCAATAAGAGAGGAGTCGACAAACTGACATAACGATTTTGCATTAGACAATGTTTGCATGCAATTTCGCAGAGACGAGGAGAATTTGCCGGTGAAGAGGAAAGAGGCGAGGCAACATTTATGAAAATGAAGCTTCCACGAAATCTGGAGTTTCCCAGACGGAAAACCACATTTCGGGATGACTAGAACAACGTACTCGAATGTTTGCGGGTTTCAGCGTTGCTGTAACGCACTCGACATTACCCATTCAATTTCGATAGTCACAGAAAAGCGTACGCGACATTGTCGAAACTTCTGAAGAGACGAAGGTCGGAAAGAAGTAGATAGCATTCTGGAAAACGTGCTTTGCATGTGCACCTGAAGCGGCTGACCTGGCTCATTTACTGAAACTCACGCCGCCGCTCAAAACTTTCGCTGGAAAGTAAAGTATTTTCATTCGAGATGTCCGTGTAAGTGCACAGAATATTTGTGTACTGATTTTGACATCGAAAAGAATTGAAGAGTGCTTGTAGAAAACACTGTAAGTGCCAATAATCAAATTCTATACTACAGTATTCCCATTGGCATGTAGAACATTTTTCGATACAAAAACAAAAGTTTTCAATTTTGGCACTTACAGTGTCTTCTACAAACACTCTTCAATTGTGAGAAGACAAGTAGGTAGGCTAATGAGAAGCAGACGGTCACAATTAACATTTAAGAAAAGAATTACTGGAATTATGAAATAGCAAACTAAGGTTTGATGTAATACTGCGAACGAATAGGATGTTTGATTGTTGTACTGTTATATATTTTAGACGGTTCGTTATTAATCAATTCGTTAATTATTAAACGTTTTTTTGGAGTAGTCGCCTGCTTCGAACAGCCTAGCCAGCAGCATCGATCCCGCAAAATATTTTCCTACAATACCTTCTGCAAATTTCTGTATAATATACAGACTAGACTAATTGTCAGACATTTTATATCGTTGTGTTTACTAACTTTTATAAAAGACATTTAATGAAAGAAAGTAATGATACTTTGAAAAACTATTTGAAAAAGATACTCTAAACAAACAATTATATATGTTGCTACAACTGTTCAAACTGTCTAGCTTTCATAAGAATGTTAATAAGTTTTTATATTATGTTGTATGCAAGATAATTTAAACAACCAATTTTGTTGCAGTGATTTTGCAAATTTTTTGAATTATGTACGCTTGCAGATCGAGTTCCTTATTAAACACTATAAAGGAGACAATATCCTTGTTGCAAAGATATGATATTTTGTTACGTGCACATAAATGGTAATATTAAATTTTTGTAAAATGTCTGTGTGCTATATCTACAGGAGGATCAGACGTCAGAATTATGAATTACTAAAACGATCCAGCTGTTATGTGCGGAACATTTCGTTTCATATCTGAAATTAAGCTCATCGTAATCGCGAGCTTTATGCTTCATGCGGCTTTACCGCGTAAACACAAGAAATATGGAAGTTTTGCATGAAAAGGTTGCAATGAATTCGTCTTGCCTCGCAGTTGCCCGGACTAACCTGTTATTACGAGGCGACTTTACTTACCGGCTGACACGTATTCAGAGGATGCAAGAACAGGAGAGAAATAATAAAAGCTATAAATTCCAAAATGTCCCCTTAAACCCGATATATCCCCAGTCTAAAAACGAGAGCCACCTTAATAACCGTAATTAAGTTTACCGCCGTGATGGGTGGATGCATTCAGTATAAATCGTAAACGTATCATTCTTACGTAGGAATAAACATAAATTTGTTAGTTATAACGCAGATGCTATCTTCGACTGCTTTTATTAGGGTATGTTAGGAAGATGTTCTTTTTTCGTTTGTTTGATTATTATCGAACAATATTGTTCATATTATGGTGTATGTAAATAAAAGAATTGATTGTTGTAGGCTACGAAAAAAAGGTTTTGAGCGATGTACTAACACAGATATCTTATTATTATATAAAAGCAAACGCGATAAAATAGAAGTAACGAGGGAAACGATATTTTTTTGCGACATAATAATTGAAAAATTTATAAAAAAAGAGAGCGTATTTAAATAAAGAATATATGTATTTATTCTGTAAAATAGAGGTTTTAAGTGATGTACTATCATGGATTTATTTGATTAAAATACACGAGAACAACAGAGTGGAATCAATGAAAGAACGACAGCTTTTCTGCAATAAAATTATTGAAAAATATATGGGGGAAATGACACTTGGAGAAATAAAACATGTATCATTATATTCTGCAGAAAAGAAGTTCGTAAATGATGTATAGCAATGTATAGGTTTTATTACAATTTTCCAGCATAAAAATGAGAGAATATACAATTTATTCCATTTCTGATCTTATTTGTACCGTTAACAAATAATTAAAACATTTGAAAAATTCAAGAATACAATTTTTTATTTGCTAAATTGTAAGCACAAACCAAATTTAAATATATTCATTTTATGCTTTAAATCGTTAAACTAAAAATACTTCTAGAGCTCTCAAATTTACTTGGGATATTATTTTATTTACATTAGAAATATTTCTAATTTCAATCTTATCCACCTCTGATTATTTTGTCCAATCACATCCCTTATAATACTACCATCTACTTTATTTTATACTTAATGAAACTGACAGTTTCCTCTTCAAACGAACACAAAATTCTTCAATTCATGTTTGTATGTACCTACCAAACCTGTGAAACTTGATATCATAAACTGGTATTATCTAACAGAATATGCGAATCAACATTGCATAAAATTTGGTTAAAACCGTATAATAAATCCAGTATGAGTAGCAATCTGTTTTCTTCTCGAATAATTAGCGCATCCGAAAAAATTCCTTTTTAATATTTTCAGGATTTATTTGATGCCCCAGGAAACGTATGTATAAGGCGCCCCTTGTTGACCCGGTCCATGGGGTGGAAGATAATCCCTCTCATGTTTTTAAATGAAGTGGCAAGTCAAGTTTTTCGTGTGTGGATAGAATTCCCCAAAAATCTAGTATTTACTTTTTATTTACTCTTTTCTATGTCGGATAAAAAGGTGCACATCGTTTCATCTTTTATGCGATTCCATAGAACATACCCACTGGTATTAAAATTAAAACCGTATGGAACTGAGTGATCCCAGAAGCAATTACTATGTCCTATTAATTTGTTTCTTGTATATTATATTTATTGTGCAAACGCGAAAATTATGCTCTTCAAAATTATTTCTTCTTACCCCTTTGACTGCTAATGGCGCCCACAGGCGTTTGACGAATCTGCTCAACGTGTACTGTCAGGTAGCCCCCGGACAAAGGGTTAAATTATGCACCTTAAAATATGACATAAGCAAAATGTCGTTTAACCCTCATCCACCCTTTGTGTCAATCCGACACATTTTTCCGAGAAAAATGCGATAAATGTAAAAAAGCAGTATGCCTTGCACGTCGCTTCATTATTTGTGAACAATCGTTCGAACAATTATTCCTGAATGTACACAAATTTAATTGTTTATTTTCAATAAAAGAATTTGCAAATTTAACTATTTATCTCTTCGTTATATAGACTTTTTGACGTTGTGTCAATTTGACACCGAGTGACAAATTGTGTTGGGAAAATGAGGGACGGATGAGGGATAACATTTCCCCTCACTGTGAAAATTGACATAAGATTGAAAAATAATGAGCATGGAATGGCTCACAACTGTTTATAAAATTATAATAATAATACCCAAATTATGTTTAAACTATATACTTTTCAGTGGTTATACTTTGAACTCTCATGCACAGAATGGCGAGAAGAATTTATTTCTGCAAAAAAAAAACAAGAGATAACTTTGAAAAAATGTGTAATCACACTCTGCAGGTGCATCCTGGTATTTATGAGAAAAATATGCTCGCAGGAAGGTGCAGCTGGTTAACCTATATTAAATTCTTGCGTACTATTAAAAGTGACTATTATTTTTAAAAGTTGAGGTTTTTTTGAAGCCTCCAATTCAACGACTCTTCGACGCCATCTACAGTGTTGAATTGAAAAAAGAAAAATAAATTTCTACGGTCTAAGACATCCATAACAAAATGCAAAAGCTCTCATCAAATTATCTGTCGTAGTTTTCTTGTAATTAATTCCTAAAGATGATCTATGTTAGAGGGCTCTGGATCGTAACCTCCCCTTAACAGATAATTGCTTACTGCACAGATTTTCGAGCATTCGTAACAAATCATGCGTCCCTACGTAACTGATTAATATTCTCACACGCGAGGGAAATACGGTTCGTTGTGTTCGAGAAACGCAATAAGCCGTGTAGAAAGACAAATGGCAGATCTACGCGTTCATCTGCGATTCAGTGTAGTGTAAGGTTGTTTGCAGATCCGATTTGTTACCTTACAAGGTTCATAACAAGAAAATGCAGCCAAAAGCAGTGGCACGTGTACTGAATGTCGAATATTCGAATTATCGTGCCTCTGCCATTTATCATCGAATGCATAAATACGGGGATATTTCACTCCCTTCGAGCAAATGAACGGAAACCAGTACTGCAATTGTACTTTGTACCTTCACACTGTTATAGATTTCCAGTTTAATAAATTCTGCAGTTATTCTAAATGGATTTCTTTAAAGCATTTAGAAATTTTAAGATAGGTTTAAATCAGAGATGACCATTCGGAGCGACGGTTGGCTCCGCCCTACCCCCACTCTGCGTCCATTCCCCTCGCGTGATAAGAAAGTACAGATGCGATCTCTAGATAAAACTGATGTCACGTATAAAAGGAATTGTTCTTATTGCGTCACTGGCTCTTGAGAAGCTATACTACGTATACACCAACAAATCATCGACGTTTTTGACGGCATACCCAGGGCAAAACCTACGTGAGGGGAATGGACACAGAATGGGGGTAGGCTAGAGCCAGACCATGCTCTGGATCACCATCTCTGGTTTAAATATTATACAGGGTACGCCATGGGAACCCCACGATTTTCAAAATGAAATTAATGATATGAAACATATCTTAAATATTTACTTCTTGTTATATAATAATAGCAAATAAAATGGCATTTGAGTATATAACACAGCGATGGCCACCGGAGCTGCGGTCTTCCCCCACTCTGAGTCCATTCCCCTCCTTTCAGTCCCTCCTTGTTCCCCTCAGTTCATTGTTATCGCAGATCACAGCCTACGTGAGGGGAATGTACCTAGAGTGGGGGAAAGCCGCAGCTCCCCTGGTCATGACTGGTTTAAATAAACTTCAAAGTCCACCGCGTTTTCCTGAAACCCTTCTTTCACCGAGTAATACATTATCGAACAATTTAATTATCGAATCCGCTCGAACTTTACAAAGACTATTGATTACAGAGATTTAATGCAAATAGGAGTGCACAAAGAAACCAATTATATGATGGAGGCCGTGGTATCGAACAAGATCGAAATTGCAAATGTCTAATTACGATTGCATTAATTCGATGCAGCATTATAAAGAAGGCCGTGCCACAATTACTTGATTCGATATCGCGATAATGGCTGTTCCATTGAACCGGATCAAAATAATGGAGGACGATGATGGAACAAGAGATAAGTACAAGAGTACCCTTCGAAGAAAATTTTAAACGGACCAATGAACAATACAGGGTGTCTCAAATGTTATCGGGCAAACTTGAGGTGTATCTCGTTTGGACACTGAAAAGAAAATTCTTTAACTTAACGATACTCGCTCGAAACGCTGCAGTCAAATTAATTTAAACGTATAATGATAAAAAATAAATCCATTCCTGTTATTGAACATCCTGCGTTAGACAATTGGGAAGGTTAGTTGCGACATTTAATGAAAACTTCAAGGTAAAATTGTTGCATAAGATTTATACTTTATTAATTGACGTATGCACCGTGTCTTCCAATAATGTTTCATTATTTATTTGATGATATCTGATTCTATTTTTAAAAAAACTATCGCTTTCATTCACAAAGTTTTCTTCTAGATTGCTTTTGATGGCCTATAGATTATCAATCTTTTTATTTTTAAATAAAATAATATAATAACATAGAATGTTATATCTGGTGAATGTGGAGGCTGAGATAGGACATGTAACAACTTGTAAATCAAACTCCAACAATTTTTAGCAACTAACAGCAAAGCAGTAATTAAGGATACGAATATTGAAAAATTCTAGACTAAATAATTCTCATTTAAATTCCGCATTTAATTGACCCAGCTGTTAGCAATGCTGATCCAAATTAAGCGTCTGATAATTCATCAGAAGTTCATAATAAACAATTCCTTTCCACTCTCACTAACTACATAGTGATACCTATAGCAAACCCTACGAACCTTCCAAGCAATGCACATACATTTTCTTTCAGTAGATTCAGTGAATTTGTATGCAACAAAGACAATGCAAAAGGAGTCAGCCTATTTCTAAACCTCTGGGCACCCTGAATGTTCAGTGACGTCTGGTTAAAAATTCTCTCGCTAAAGATAGCCGAAAGCTGCTGAAGGAGTGAGGAATAAATACGAAAGTCGCTGGGTGACATTTATAACAGCGAGGACTGGCTGTGGGAATAAAGGGACACGGCGTGATAAAAATAGCCGGAAGTGTTCGTCGATGTGAATGATAAACAGTATCGGTTTCCGTCAAACGTACTCGGAAATATGCTCGGCATAGACGAATGCATATTTCCGCGAGCGTTTCGTACGAACGGAATGCTCAATCTTTCGAGATTATATCGGGTCTGGCGAAATTCAGGATGATGGCGGTGTTGGACAGCACGCGGAAACGTACAATATCCTGCGGATTCTGGTTGTGCACACGATACTTTTTGCAGCGGCATGAAAAAGAGAGAATGTTCTTCGACTCTTCCATCGCTGCGCTCCTCTGCTGCAATCTTCTACCGTATCATGATGAAACCGCCTCCATTATAGATTACGTCGTGCAACCGCTATATTTATTATTAACCCTTTGCACGCCAAGAATCTTTTAATGCGATCGACTGGCAGCTCAGGGGCATTTTTGTGCAAGGGTTTGTTAAAGTTAATAGTGTAGGATATGTTTGATATAAATTCAAAAGTAGCGGGACGTGTTTGATTGTACGGAATGCAGATGGAGAGTGCAGGGTACGGGATGATTGATTCGTGATAGTTTACTTTTAGTTATACAGAGTACATTTTACAATGGTTACAGTGTATTCGTGACGGTACTATGACTCTGACCCGTGTCTCTGAATTCTCACTTTGAATTCAGACTTGAAACTTCGACTCTGAATCTTGAGTTTGAACCCTGGCTGTGAACTATAACACTGAACTGTAACACTGAATTGCGACTCTGAACTCTAACTCTGAACTCTGACTCTAAACTCTGATTTTGAACTGTGACTCTGACTCTGAACTCTGATTCTGAACTCAGACTCTGAACTCTGATTCTGAACTCTGACTCTGAACTCTGACTTTGAACTCTGACTTTGAACTCAGACTCTGAACTCTGATTCTGAACTCTGATTCTGAACTCTGATTCTGAACTCTGACTCTGAACTCTGACTCGGAACTCTGGTTCTGAACTCTGACTCTGAACTCTGACTCGGAACTTTGACTCTGAATCTTGACTTTGAACCATTAGTGAACCTTAGCTGTGAACTGTGACTCTGATTCTGAACTCTGACTGTGACTCTGATTCTGAACTCTGACTCTGACTCTGAACTGAGACTCTGACTCTGAACTCAGCTCTGAACTCAGATTCTCAACTCACACTAAACTCTAACTCTGTACTCAGACTCTGAACTTAGAATCTGAACTCTGATTCTGAACTCTGATTCTGAACTCTGACTCTGACTTTGAATTCAGACTCTGAACTCTGATTTTGAACTCTGACTGTGACTCTGAACTCAAAGTCTAAACTCTGATTCTGAACTCTGACTCTGAACTCTGAGTCTGAACTCTGATTCTGAACTCTGACTCTGAACTCTGACTCTGAACCCTGATTCTGAACTCTGACTGTGAGTACTACAAAGTACTTAAGTATACTATAATTCCCTACACAATGATTAGTATCAAGGAACTAACCCTCTCTAAAATTCCACTTATATTTATAGAAATACCAGCAATATCCGTTAACACATTGACTGCCATGGGTGTCACCGATGACCAATGCCTTAAATCTTATTTAATTAACTATTGATTCTAACAATACTCCGAGCAAATTTAAGTTTGCAAAACTGATGTAGAAGCTAATGTGTTCGATTAAATACATAAACATTATTTTTCTGCATGATTTGTATTAAAAGCGACAATATATATCGTTGCTGACCAGGAATGGCTATTTTCACTGTGGCGGTGAACATGTCATCAGTGTCTGCATTAATATCAGAAAATAATATATTGTCTGTAGAACAATTAACATGTTGAAACAGAATGCAAAACTATAAGCAAACAGGCGAAATTGAAATCATAACAGTGAATAATTTAATAACCATGAAATTCTTCCGCGTGCAGACGGATTCCCTTTGAGGGAAATTGATTTATCCAGGCAATTGAACGGTAAACTCTATCCAGTATTATGAGTTCAGAGTGAATTTGTTGGAAACATAGCGTAATATACCCTTTATTACAATATCGGTGTCTGGCGAACGCTTTAGAAGCATTTGTGCAGGGATTATTGGAAATTGAGGAAAAGGCAGCAGCACTTTTCATAGATTTTCTGGATTAATTTCTTTTAGAAGCAATAATATTTAAATGATGGTATTAATGTACAGATGATGTAGTAGTTTTATAAATTAATACTTAGTATATATTGAATACATTTAAAGATAAAATATATAAATGTGACTGGAATAGAACCATAGATATTTAAGTCTCAGTTTCTTTTATTATAACGAAAGATTGCATATCACAAAAATATTCGAGTACTGTTCAGTATCATCAGAACAAGTATCCCTCAAGGAAGTCAAAATGTAAGCAAGCTTTGTTCAATTTGTTTCAGGTGATCCGTAGTGCATACTACAACAATTTTTCCTTATCTAAAATAAAAAATTCTTGAATGTACGTCCTATGTATTAAATAATTTATACCTATTTTAACTATGATAAATTAGAGTAAATAAGAAATAAATAATGTTACTGTAACATAACTGTTTAAAATATTTCCACGAATGCAAAGAATTTCTAAATTCCCGTTTTAATGCCTCAATAAATATAAAGTACAAAGAACTTTCAGATAGAGAACTGTGCAACACTAATTTAATTTTACAGCAAACATAAGTTCATAATCCTCTCTCTTCAGGATATTCCAAAGCAAATAAATTCGAACAAGATCCTCATAAGCTGCTATAAAGTGTAATTTCATAAATTATTATTACGATATCACAGAAACTTCTTTTCTTCGTTAGGCACGTGGTGCAGCTTAAGCAGATTAAAAAATGGGAAGGTTTTACGTTCGCGTTAAAACACCCTGAAGGAATTATTTCCTAGCGATTATCATGCAGTGACTCGTTAAGTTTTACGTAAAATTAAATTGATAACGTCTGAGTTTGAACGCAGAGGATTCAAGGGTTCGTGAAATATTAAAGACAGGAGATTGCGAGTGGGAGATAGGGGTTCATTCTCTGACATTTACAGCGATAACACCGATCGTAATACCACAGGTGAAGAGATAGCACCTCTCAGCTTCCATTAAACAGTGTGTCTGCAGAGGAGGACGTGCACAGTGTGCGTGTGATTGTGTACCGCCGCGTGTAGAACACTTCATCTAATTATACGTACACGGTACTTCAACCCTTTCGATCCTTGCTTCCTGAAAATGTCAGCTTGACCCATCATACGATGCGAATTCGAATTCTTATCAAGAAATTTATAAGATAAGCACACACCGGGTGTCACAAATGTACCAACCCCCCAAAAATTGCAACGTCCTAAGACTTTGGTAAGGAGTTACAGTAGTTGATCTTCTGCAACTGATATACATGGTGTCCTATTTTAATCATTCGATATGAATATCTTGGAATCTATTAATGTGGAGATCCACGATGAGACAGTTTCTTGTCTCGCGTGAGACTTTAATCTCGTAGACTGCGGATGTTTATGCAATTTATTATGTATATGCAAATTGGAGCATGATGGACGTTTAATGACTTACCAAAATTAAATTACGTATTTTGAACATTCCAAGGAGGAAATACAGTGTTGTTGAAGTTCCATTTATTTAAGTGCATCAAGTTAAAAAATATGGACGTCTAAAAATGTATATTTGCATGCACATCCGCAGTCTATTCATGAGATAATTATTTCATTATGTGTTTCCACTGTAGGGCAAAAAAAGGATACCAAAAGTATGTCAGACAAAAGTTGAATAAGTCCGAGGAATTCATAATGTGGTGTTAATAATTTTTTATAGGTGGAGGCGTAGTGGAGAAAAGGTCATCTTTGTTTTTTTAAATATCAGGTCATCTTGTAAGTAACGTCGATTTTAAATGTGACTTCATCGTAAACAAATTAACAACCGCAGTTATTTTTAATTATCAAGATACTGAGTATTAATTTCAGTGTCTTTATTCAGCTACTTCAGCAGTTCCATGATTTCATCTTTAACAAATTTCTACTGCTTCAAAATAATGATAAGCACATTTCGTCCTCCTCGAAATCATTCAATCTTTTCCTAACATTTTTTTTCGATATAACTAATAGTTTCGAAAATACTCTCATATTAATATTAAAATGAGACAATTTTTACAGCGATAAAAAAATGAATTAAAGTAAAGAATAGTGGAATCCAATATAAATGAGCCATCTGGTAAAGAACAAAACATGTTATTCGATGTTTCGTAAATGTATTAAGCCTAAATAAAATTTATATTGCTGAATATTGAAGAGTTTTTCAAAATAGCAGAGTGGCGCAGTGGAAGCGTGCTGGGCCCATAACCCAGAGGTCCGTGGATCGAAACCATGCTCTGCTAAATAAGGGTGAGAACTTCTGTTCTCCAATAATTTTTTTCTATTTTATATTACTATTTTAATTGGCACGGAAATGATGTTCTTTAACTACATGGCGTGTATTTTTTAATCAACTTAACCGTCTTACAGTCTCTTCTAAAATATCCTTTTTACTTTTGTTTACATTGAGCAATTATCTGAGATTTTATTTATTGGAACTGTCTGTCTTCTTGTTGCTTCGAATAATTAACATGCCACTGTACATTAAAAATGGTAGAAAAAATCATGTTATAAAGTGTTTCCTAAATTTACTAACTCTAAACAAAATTTATATTATAAAAATATCTAATAATTTATCGTATCTATATTACTATTTTAATTGTTATCAAAATTATGTTCTATATGCAAATTTACATTCTTAGAGTTCAAAATTTCTTTTGTTAATTTAGGTGAAACGAAAGATTGGCCAAGCTGCTTTATGCCCTATACATATTTAAAAATGAGCTTTTTCTCATCCTTGCGTTATTAACTGTACGTTTTTTACATGCTTTGACATATTAAATTGCATAAACATCCGCAGTCTACTTGTAATATATTGTTTATTTTTGTTTACACCGATCGATTGACTGAGATTTCATTCATTGGAATTGTCCGTTTTTTTTTTCATTATTTATTTAATATCGCATCCCCTGTTATGGTTTTACTGCAAAGTATATGTTCTACGGTGATGCTGGTGTTGCAACAATCGCAAATGTCCTGTGGAACAATTTGTCTTCTTGTTGTTCCGAATAATTAACATGCCACTGTACATGAAAAATAGATGTAAAGCGACGTTCGTGTGAAAGCTTCAATGAATACATAGAAAGGCACACACGTAAAATATTTCTGTTTTATAGCCTTTCCGTTGCCGCGTGTCTGTGATATCGATCTTGTGTACAAACACACGTGTACGATTCAATTTAAACCGGTGCACGTATAATTTCATAATATCCTACCTAAAATAGCAACCGCGACTAATTAAGTGATTAAAAGTTAATATGAAGTTTCGCAACGAGCCGACGTCATCAATCCGTTATTAACCTGAATATTAGTTAACTACTCCGTTCCAACGGACGTCCGACTAATTTGCATAAATAAAATAGCCGACTAACATTCCGCTACGTTTTTCCACATTACAGAGAAATTAATATGCTTGTGTCAGTATATTGTCTGCTTGTGACGTGTTGTATCGATATTTTGCTACTGGGTTTTAGCAATTGTGTCTGTTACATGCCTGTTCACCATTAGTGCTATTATTTGTTTGTACAATTGTATATTTATGTTTCTTTTTTATTGGAATTGTATAGTCTATCTGTATGGAAAAGTATGCAAAGGTATGGAAATTTGAAAAGTATGAAACGTATGAAATGTATGAAAAGTATGGAAAGTATAGAAAAATATGGAATATTTATATAATTATATAATACATAATTTCCTGCTAATTTTTCTAAAGTAATACATTACGAATGTTTTGCAGAATTCTAGATTTTACTAAATCAGAGTTCTACAAAGTTCTGCTTCGTCTGTTCTTAATACCGCAAAGTTTTAAGCCGTTCTAATCTTATTACTAATCTTCTCTTCTACGGTAGATACATGTTCTCCCTTTAAAACTTTCTTGGATTCTCTAAAAGTTGGACCTCGCTGGGCATTACATATTATTATATCTAGATTACTAAAGAATTATAAAAAAAACTTTATTATTCTTACATGTAGATTAACAATAATCCGTTGACGAATATATGCAACAGTTTCTATAAAATCCGTGTAAACTACTGGGAATATTATAAACATTTCTACTCATTTCCTTTGCTTCCAATTGAAATCGCAAATAAGTACCATCAAACTATTCTGCCCTCCCTAGCTCAATAGTCCTAACTAACATTTCGAAACGTCCAAGAAAAATGAGGCTTTATCATTAAACATCATACAAAAAGCAGTTAGGACAGATAAATTAAATTGTTTGTAAACCCCCCCCAAAGCGCGTAGGATATTCTAACTTTGCTTAAAAAGTAAAACGTATCGTCATTTTCAGTTTTTTGTACACAAACCTATAATTTTTATACGCCCATCTTTTTGCTGATAAAATATTCTATATTTAAAGAAAATGAAATTTATTTTTAATGAAAAGTCACAGACTTGTCAGAGAAGCTCTATCAAGCACCACCCCACTGTCCACCGGGTGTACCCACACTTTTAATCACTAACGTCCACTAGTGATGTCTGCGAGAGTGCTTGAAAAAACGTAGGAATAATAAGAAAGACATTTCAAAGCTCCAGCACTGCGTGTAGATAGTAAATTTTTATGTGATAAGACAATGAACTTTGAAACCGTTAGAAGCTGTCATGTAAAATCATGTGTGACGTCAAGATGTTTAGAGTGGGAGATAAAGAAAACATTCACTATGTTTACAAGCGTGGGTATTTCCGTCACGGCAATGATCGGAAAGATTATCAACACACCGCCAAAAAAAGTAATTTAAACAATAAAATAACACTACACACGATGTCTCCTGATAAGCCACAATAAAATATATAATAAACCCGCTAAAATGCAACAGGTAAACGCAGACAAAAATTCTCATTCGTCACTAAACATCACAGTGTCCCCACTAAAACACTTTCGGGCACCACTCCACGGTCCACCGGGTGTACCCACACTTTCGATCACTAACGTGCACTGGTGATGTCCGCGGGGGTGGTTAAAAAACCGTTGGAGCGGTAAATAACAATTCGACGCCCGCATGATAGATTTAAAATTTTCAACTGATAAGAAAATATGCTTGGTAGCTGCTACCTGTCAGGTGTAGTCAAGTGTGACGCCGCAGTGCGCAGCGCGTTGCGCGTCAGCTGAGCGCTGCGCGGGGCCTCACTTGACTTCGGACCGCGCTACCGCTAACATCGTTTGACAGCTCGCGCTTAACCTATCACGTTTTCGCGTTTAATCGTCTTCTAAACCATTTCTAATCAATATTCATCGCGTTTAATATTCACTACTGCTCTCGTTTAACATTAATTCACTATTGTTTGTTATTAATTAATATTTGTTTGTTGTTAATTAATTGAAGTTTTCGGGGCTTAACCCAAGGGCTTTCGTGACCTTACCCGGTGTACATAATCGACTTCTTCGTTTATTATACATGGTGTTTCGGTACATTTAAACAATTTGGGATTTATTTAAATAATTATTTTAAATTTTTATAATTTGTCGATTTTATTTATTTTTCATTTATTCAATATTTTGAGATTTGACCCAACGGTTTTCGTGACTTTACCCGGTAAACATATTACACTTTTTCGTTTACATACGTGATCTTCGGATACATTTAAACAATTTTGGGATTAATTTCATTAATTATTTCGGTTTTTAATTATTTTTCATTTATTCAGTATTTTTGGACTTGACCTACCGGTTTCGTGACCTTACCCGCTTTAAATATTCGACTCGTTCGTTTACATACGTGGCCTTCGAGTACATTTAAACAATTTTGCGACTTATTTAAATAATTAGTTTAATTTTTAATCATTTTTCGATTTTAATTATTTTTCATTTATTCAATATTTTGGGACTTGACCTACCGGTTTCGTGATTTTACCCGGTTTAAATATTCGACTCGTTCGTTTACATACGTGGCCTTCGGGTACATTTAAACAATTTTGCGGTTTATTTAAATAATTATTTTAATTTTCAATCATTTTTCGATTTTAATTATTTTCATTAATTCGATATATCGAAACGTGATCCAGTACTAAGATTAAACAGGAATAGTTGAATTTGAATTTCACTTTCGATATTTTAAATCGTTTAATCCATTGTTTATATTAACGAATAATTGGAACAACTAACATTTTGCTGCAACACGTTCGCGATTAATACCATTCTAATTCTATTTAAATAACATACCGACTTCATGGAGCTATCGCGATTCCAATCATAATATTTTTTCTATGCAAGCTTTTATAAAAATAAAACCTCCGTTGTTAAACTATTTAATAAATTGTATTACTCGATTAACTCTGATTATTGCAAGAAGATTTGAAGATTTATGGATCGATTCATAGTTCAAGCACCGATAAAACGAATGCAATTATTCTGGCACCTCTAATAATGAAAATCATCACCATAATATTTTTCAGTATACTTCATCCGTACTGGTCATCATATTTTCATAATTTTAATTATCATTGCACTGTTTATCAATGCAATATTTATTTCTCCAAAGAAAAGCAGTATTTCTTTAACAGACACTCGGTAAAAAAGGAATAATAAGAAAGCAATGTGTGTTTTTATTTCACCCTTCCCCTCTGTCTAATCATTTCTTCCAGAAAATTTGTGATCGCGCGCAATGCGGTCGTAGAGTCAGTGTTTGCCTCGTAAACAGTGTCAGTCTTCTTCTTGTGAGCGAACTGGCTCCAATTTTCATACCATATTCAATTCACGCGATAGTAGAGTCACTTTGTTCGCCGGTCATCACATTCGGTCGCGATCAGTCTTTTATTTTTATTTTTTTTATTGCTGAAAATCGCTCGCGAAATTAGAGTCAGTGCGTTACTGAAGAGGAGCATCCGGTGATCTTCTAAGGACAGCACTGTAAGTATCAGAATCATAGAAACTTTAAACAAATAACAAATTTAAAATTTACTGTTCTACTATAAATCCTTTGCTCCTTTTCTGTTCAGAACGAACTACGACCTTCCACCTACTGTTCACCACTCTAATAACTGAGAGGATGATGGGCCTCGGGCATACTTCAGTGTAGAGGAATGTAAGTATCAAAATCACTACACTGCTCAAAATAATTATAGGATCACACATTGAAATAGTTAATTGGTCACTAAAGTGTTCGATACCGTGAACCTTCTAAATACTGTACAGAGTAATGTTGTAGTGTCAGACATTCAATATTTTGATCATCGCTGATATTTGACAGATAACGAAAAATGATTGAAGACGATGAACCTCTAATTGTTTTGAATAGTATGTCTGTTAAAAGTCATTGAAATTTTAGTCGAACAGGTTGTAATGTTTTCTGCTCCTTTTCTGTTCCAGGACTACCATCCAGACATCCCGATGACTTCGTCGGCACGGTAGTCATTTCTTCTATCGGTGAGTCACACGATTGTTTTTCTTTTCCTCCGTTCTCCATCATGTCGCAGGACGAAAGGTCCGAAACGGCACGGAGATCGGTTGTATAGTAGTTTTGTTTTTGGCGAGCACAGTGATCTCGGGTATGATCTTAGATCGTACTCGTGGTGGTAACCTTGATTTATTAGAGTCAGGTTAGGGTCTTCTTGTACGTCGCGTCATCAATTTAAATTCATATCGCGAGAGCGTATATAATGTATGAGAAATGATAGAATTCGAAAGCTTCTATAATTTCTATTAATTGTCGAATATTTTTCTGTGATAGTAATGAATGATATTTCATGGAGAAGTCGAGCACCCCTCGACTTCTTTACTTTTAGTTTTACTGTCAGTTTCAAACGAATATAATTTAATAACATCGATGATGACGAGAGTATGATCGTCCAGTTTTTCTCGAGAGTAGAGTCATTTTTATTTGCGTTGCAATGTTCAAATTTACGTACAAGAAGGACGCTTCGCGACGGGAAGATTTTGATATCAAAGTATCAAGCTTGAATACTATTTGACATTATTCAAAATGTACTTTGATGGAGGAATCGACCGAGGAGTTTCAAATATTAGAGTCACTTTGATAAATATTGGAGTCACTTTGATAAATATTAGAGTCACTTTGATAAATATTAGAGTCACTTTGATAAATATTAGAGTCACTTTGATAAATATTCGAGTCATTTTTCTCAGTAAATTATATCTTAAAGTTTCAAAGTCGAGTCAATTTGCTTAAAGAATCTTAGACCGCTTAGACAAATCAGTCACTAATAATCATTTTTAGATCAGGATTTTCAGGCATATATTTCCGTGTTCATTGCCTGATCCCACTCACGTGCCCAGGTGCTACTTGGGTGGGTGAAGGCAATGGGCACGATGACATGTGTTTAATCAAAGTTTTAAGCGGCTGGCAATGCGTAGCGTATCGTGCACGACGTAAGTCTCACATGTGTGAGTGTTGTGTGGTTAGGCTGTGAGATTTGCGTCGGTTTTCACATTTTCATTATTCTTCAATTTCATTATTTTCCATTATTATTCCATTTCACTTATTATTATTCAATCTACAAACCTCGCAAATATATTCATAAATAAAACACGATAACTTCGATTAAAATATTCCAAATCATGATACCACGTGAGCGCCATGCACTTGCCTTTTTCACTTTCTATCGAAACTTTGCAAAAATGATACGAACTTCTTGAACGCAATGGTCGCTCGCGCTTGCCAGCCGATTTCAGGGAATGGTACGTACTTATCTTAGAGTGTGAATGATGATGATGAAGCTCGGGTGTCGGAGACGTCCCGCGGGACGTTCTCCCTAGGGTTAGGCTTGTTGCACCCGGGCGGTATGCGAGAGTTTCGTGGAGCGATTGTGTTGGTGCGATTGAGTCTTTGCCTTTTTTAAATATAGGGTTAGGTAGGTAGGTAGCTTGCTTCTCAGTGTGTGTGATTAGATGTAAGTAGGCAGAGCCAGGGCAGGTTATCACAATTCTCTCTCTCTCCCGCGTTAACTGTTCAATTGTTCGCGTGATAAACCTGCACCTGGGACGTTAGGGAAGTGTTCATGATGAATCTGACGCGAGTCGATGATGCTCCGGCGTCTTCGAGTCGCTCAGATTCGAACGTGAACTCTTCGAAGGTAGCTTTAAGTCGCGTACGCGGTCGGAAGGTCAGGTTCGAAACGCTCGTTCCTTGCACGAGATGCTTTTGCACGTGGAAGGATCAGCGGTTCTGTGCCTACCCGGAATCGCTGGTCCGACCACAAAGCATCTCTTTAGACACGCGAGTTCCATTTTCGTTGAGGTTTCAGGGGGCAGGAGCCCGAAGAACGAAGAGGCTGAGAGCCGAAGAATCCCGGCAAACTGCCATGAAGAGGGAAACTACTAATGACCGTGCATCCTTGAGTGCACCAGGTGCACTCAACGATGCATAGTCATTTTTTGGTTACTACTTTGTCACTGTGCTCGCCTGTAGTTGTTGTAGTAGTAGTAGTAGTAGTAGTTTGTTTCTGGCCACTTTCTGGCCCGCCACCCAGTACTTTGGGCAAATCGCGTTTTGAATTAGCGTTGCGAAAAATCTGATCGCGTTTGAATTAGCGTTGCGACGAAATGGAGATCGCGTTGCTTTGTTTTGCAAGTGAAAAAGTTAGGTAACTATAGCTGTAGAGTTGCGAGAAATACAGATCGCGTTTGTCTCAGAGTTGCGATAGAATGATGATCGCGTTTGAATTAGAGTCGCGAATAAGATTAATCGCGTTTGATTTAGTGTTGCGAAAAATACAGCTCGCGTTTGTTTTGCATCTTTCAAGTTTCATTTGTTATTATAGTGTTGCGATAGTGATGATGCGCGCTTCTTTCAATTCATTTTTTCAGTATAAATAAATTAGAATTTTATTAGAGTTGCGTCAATGATCGATCGCGTTGTTCTTTTATTTTCTATAAATTAATTAATTGAGAGTTTCTAAAGTAGTGTTGCGATACAGAATGACCGCGTTTGAATTAGAGTTGCGTACAATGAAATGCCCAGATTTTTTACTGGGACCTGCAGGGCCATGCTGCAGCCAAAGTGGCTGCTTTTTTCTGGTCCTCGCAGCCAAAATGGCTGCATTTTCGCAGTCTGATGTGACTGCGAGATTTGTCTTACAGTTAGTGTTGCGAATTACGTAGCACAGAAGTGCTCGCGTTTGCTTTAGTGTTGCGAAAAACACAGCTCGCGTTTGTTTTTGCAAGTTTCAAGTTCCATTTACTTTTGCTTACAGATTTTCATATTTTTTAATTAGTGTTGCGATACTGATGATACGGGTTCCTTTCAGTTAATTTTCAGATTTTTTAATTAGTGTCGCGATAATGATGATACGTGTTCCTTTCGGTTAAGTTTTCAATAGAGATCAATTAGAATTTTGTTATAGTTACGCCAATGATTGATCGCGTTTTTCTTCTATTTTCTATAAATTAATTAATTGAGAGTTTCTAATGTAGTGTTGCGATACTTAATGATCGCGTTTGAATTAGTACTGCGTGCAGTGAAGTGCCCAATTTTTTATTGGGACTTACTGGACCATACTGCAGTCAAAATGATTGCATTTTGTGGCAGTCTGATATGACTGCTTTTTGACAGTCTGAAAAGACTGCACTTTGTCGCAGTTTGCCATGACTGCGCAATTTTTCTTAAAGTTACTGTTGCGTACGATGAAGCACAAAACTGCCCGCGTTTGCTTTTTTAATTAGAGTCGCTTCTGATTATTTGAGCAGCCCTTTCTTGGCTGTTCTCGGGTGATTCTCTATTAAATAAATTAGTGGTGCGAAATAAACACTCCACTCACGCGTAATTTGTTTTTTTTTTTAATCTGCCCTTTTCAGGGCTGATATTTATTTTTCTTATATTTTCATGTGTTTCCTGAGTGTCTGTTGATAGAAATACTGCCAAAAATTTTCACTAAGCGCGAAATATAATTTGTATAACTATTTTTATATTTTTCAGACATTCAATTGATTTGAATGATCAATTTTATTTTTATGATAGGCGATTAAAAATAGTGATGAGTTTCGTTATTAAAGCTGGATAGTTTCTCGGGAGATGGTTCAATCGCGATCTTAATAAATTTGCAACAGATCGATACACGTTAGGGTAGTAGATATTTTTCATAAATTTTCAAAACTTCGTTGCATAAATCAGTGTTAGCTCGCGGCATTAACTTTTTTCGATTACGATGAACCGCGAAGAACTTTCATAAAAATTATACGTGAATGGAATCGCGAAGTTACATGATGACGGAATAATATACTTTTTTACACTATCGATATCGCTCGTTGTTGCTATAAATTAGAGTATAATGCAGCTAAATGAAATTATTTCAATTTTTCGATTTATCTATTTAAATATAAATAACTTCTTTTACGTCATTCTATGAAATCCTTAACTCTTTTCCTTTTTGGTCTAAGTACTGAGAGCAAATTAAATTCATTAATCTATAATTAAAATTCGCTTAAAATTGTGTTTAATACATCGGTTCGACGTATCAGTGTTCCGCGTCTAATAAATGCAGTTTACTAATCAGATGAGTAAAGTTTCTGTTTCAGTCTTCAGAAAGGTTATTTTGCAGGAAAGTTTGGACCTCGAGGTAACGAGAATAGGTTTGAAATTTTTCATAATAAGGTATCTGTTGCAATTATATTAAATCTTTATCAGTTCATGTTCCAGAAATCATCGTGGGATCAATTACTGGATCTAATTAGAATAAATCTTTCCTTAGATTCCTGCGAATTTTTAAACAACAAAACTAATCGATATAGTGAGTGTTTCAGAGGTTATCGTAGGTACTGAAGAAAGAAGAACTCAAAGAAGAGTCGTAAGATATTTTAAATAACTGAACTAATCGATATAGAGAATGTTTCAGGAACATCGTAGGATCAGTGAATACTGAAGAAAGAAGAACTCAAAGAAGGGTCGTAAGATATTTTAAATAACTGATCTAATCGATATAGAGAATGTTTCAGGGAACATCGTAGGATAAGTGAATACTGAAGACAGAAGAACTCAAAGAAGAGTCGTAAGATTTTTTAAATAACTGATCTAATCGATATAGAGAATGTTTCAGGGAACATCGTAGGATAAGTGAATACTGAAGACAGAAGAACTCAAAGAAGAGTCGTAAGATTTTTTCAATAACTGAACTAATCGATATAGAGAATGTTTCAGGAATCATCGTAGGATCAGTGAACTGAAGAAAGAAGAACTGAAAGAAGAGTCGTAAGATATTTTAAATAACTGATCTAATCGATATAGAGAATGTTTCAGGGAACATCGTAGGATCAGTGAACTGAAGAAAGAAGAACTCAAAGAAGAGTCGTAAGATTTTTTAAATAACTGAACTAATCGATATAGAGAATGTTTCAGGAATCATCGTAGGATCAGTGAATACTGAAGAAAGAAGAACTTAAAGAAGAGTCGTAAGATATTTTAAATAACTGATCTAATCGATATAGAGAATGTTTCAGGGAACATCGTAGGATCAGTGAATACTGAAGACAGAAGAACTCAAAGAAGAGTCGTAAGATTTTTTAAATAACTGATCTAATCGATATAGAGAATGTTTCAGGGAACATCGTAGGATAAGTGAATACTGAAGACAGAAGAACTCAAAGAAGAGTCGTAAGATTTTTTAAATAACTGAACTAATCGATATAGAGAATGTTTCAGGAACATCGTAGGATCAGTGAATACTGAAGAAAGAAGAACTCAAAGAAGAGTCGTAAGATTTTTTAAATAACTGAACTAATCGATATAGAGAATGTTTCAGGAACATCGTAGGATCAGTGAATACTGAAGAAAGAAGAACTCAAAGAAGAGTCGTAAGATTTTTTAAATAACTGAACTAATCGATATAGAGAATGTTTCAGGAATCATCGTAGGATCAGTGAACTGAAGAAAGAAGAACTCAAAGAAGAGTCGTAAGATTTTTATATAACTGAACTAATCGATATACAGAATGTTTCAGGAACATCGTAGGATCAGTGAATACTGAAGAAAGAAGAACTCAAAGAAGGGTCGTAAGATATTTTAAATAACTGATCTAATCGATATAGAGAATGTTTCAGGGAACATCGTAGGATAAGTGAATACTGAAGACAGAAGAACTCAAAGAAGAGTCGTAAGATTTTTTAAATAACTGAACTAATCGATATAGAGAATGTTTCAGGAACATCGTAGGATCAGTGAATACTGAAGAACTCAAAGAAGGGTCGTAAGATATTTTAAATAACTGATCTAATCGATATAGAGAATGTTTCAGGAATCATCGTAGGATCAGTGAACTGAAGAAAGAAGAACTTAAAGAAGAGTCGTAAGATATTTTAAATAACTGATCTAATCGATATAGAGAATGTTTCAGGGAACATCGTAGGATAAGTGAATACTGAAGACAGAAGAACTCAAAGAAGAGTCGTAAGATTTTTTAAATAACTGAACTAATCGATATAGAGAATGTTTCAGGAACATCGTAGGATCAGTGAATACTGAAGAACTCAAAGAAGGGTCGTAAGATATTTTAAATAACTGATCTAATCGATATAGAGAATGTTTCAGGAATCATCGTAGGATCAGTGAACTGAAGAAAGAAGAACTTAAAGAAGAGTCGTAAGATATTTTAAATAACTGATCTAATCGATATAGAGAATGTTTCAGGGAACATCGTAGGATAAGTGAATACTGAAGACAGAAGAACTCAAAGAAGAGTCGTAAGATATTTTAAATAACTGATCTAATCGATATAGAGAATGTTTCAGGGAACATCGTAGGATAAGTGAATACTGAAGACAGAAGAACTCAAAGAAGAGTCGTAAGATTTTTTAAATAACTGAACTAATCGATATAGAGAATGTTTCAGGAACATCGTAGGATCAGTGAATACTGAAGAACTCAAAGAAGGGTCGTAAGATATTTTAAATAACTGATCTAATCGATATAGAGAATGTTTCAGGAATCATCGTAGGATCAGTGAACTGAAGAAAGAAGAACTTAAAGAAGAGTCGTAAGATATTTTAAATAACTGATCTAATCGATATAGAGAATGTTTCAGGGAACATCGTAGGATAAGTGAATACTGAAGACAGAAGAACTCAAAGAAGAGTCGTAAGATTTTTTAAATAACTGATCTAATCGATATAGAGAATGTTTCAGGGAACATCGTAGGATAAGTGAATACTGAAGACAGAAGAACTCAAAGAAGAGTCGTAAGATTTTTTAAATAACTGAACTAATCGATATAGAGAATGTTTCAGGAACATCGTAGGATCAGTGAATACTGAAGAACTCAAAGAAGGGTCGTAAGATATTTTAAATAACTGATCTAATCGATATAGAGAATGTTTCAGGAATCATCGTAGGATCAGTGAACTGAAGAAAGAAGAACTTAAAGAAGAGTCGTAAGATATTTTAAATAACTGATCTAATCGATATAGAGAATGTTTCAGGGAACATCGTAGGATAAGTGAATACTGAAGACAGAAGAACTCAAAGAAGAGTCGTAAGATTTTTTAAATAACTGAACTAATCGATATAGAGAATGTTTCAGGAACATCGTAGGATCAGTGAATACTGAAGAACTCAAAGAAGGGTCGTAAGATATTTTAAATAACTGATCTAATCGATATAGAGAATGTTTCAGGAATCATCGTAGGATCAGTGAACTGAAGAAAGAAGAACTTAAAGAAGAGTCGTAAGATTTTTTAAATAACTGAACTAATCGATATAGAGAATGTTTCAGGAACATCGTAGGATCAGTGAATACTGAAGAAAGAAGAACTCAAAGAAGAGTCGTAAGATATTTTAAATAACTGATCTAATCGATATAGAGAATGTTTCAGGAATCATCGTAGGATCAGTGAACTGAAGAAAGAAGAACTCAAAGAAGAGTCGTAAGATTTTTATATAACTGAACTAATCGATATAGAGAATGTTTCAGGAACATCGTAGGATCAGTGAATACTGAAGAAAGAAGAACTCAAAGAAGGGTCGTAAGATATTTTAAATAACTGATCTAATCGATATAGAGAATGTTTCAGGAATCATCGTAGGATCAGTGAACTGAAGAAAGAAGAACTTAAAGAAGAGTCGTAAGATATTTTAAATAACTGATCTAATCGATATAGAGAATGTTTCAGGGAACATCGTAGGATAAGTGAATACTGAAAACAGAAGAACTCAAAGAAGAGTCGTAAGATTTTTTAAATAACTGAACTAATCGATATAGAGAATGTTTCAGGAATCATCGTTGGATCAGTGAACTGAAGAAAGAAGAACTCAAAGAAGAGTCGTAAGATTTTTATATAACTGAACTAATCGATATAGAGAATGTTTCAGGAACATCGTAGGATCAGTGAATACTGAAGAAAGAAGAACTCAAAGAAGAGTCGTAAGATTTTTATATAACTGAACTAATCGATATAGAGAATGTTTCAGGGAACATCGTAGGATAAGTGAATACTGTAGACAGAAGAACTCAAAGAAGAGTCGTAAGATTTTTTAAATAACTGAACTAATCGATATAGAGAATGTTTCAGGAATCATCGTAGGATCAGTGAACTGAAGAAAGAAGAACTCAAAGAAGAGTCGTAAGATTTTTATATAACTGAACTAATCGATATAGAGAATGTTTCAGGAACATCGTAGGATAAGTGAATACTGAAGACAGAAGAACTCAAAGAAGAGTCGTAAGATTTTTTAAATAACTGAACTAATCGATATAGAGAATGTTTCAGGAACATCGTAGGATCAGTGAATACTGAAGAAAGAAGAACTCAAAGAAGAGTCGTAAGATTTTTTAAATAACTGAACTAATCGATATAGAGAATGTTTCAGGAACATCGTAGGATCAGTGAATACTGAAGAAAGAAGAACTCAAAGAAGAGTCGTAAGATTTTTTAAATAACTGAACTAATCGATATAGAGAATGTTTCAGGAATCATCGTAGGATCAGTGAACTGAAGAAAGAAGAACTCAAAGAAGAGTCGTAAGATTTTTATATAACTGAACTAATCGATATACAGAATGTTTCAGGAACATCGTAGGATCAGTGAATACTGAAGAAAGAAGAACTCAAAGAAGGGTCGTAAGATATTTTAAATAACTGATCTAATCGATATAGAGAATGTTTCAGGGAACATCGTAGGATAAGTGAATACTGAAGACAGAAGAACTCAAAGAAGAGTCGTAAGATTTTTTAAATAACTGAACTAATCGATATAGAGAATGTTTCAGGAACATCGTAGGATCAGTGAATACTGAAGAACTCAAAGAAGGGTCGTAAGATATTTTAAATAACTGATCTAATCGATATAGAGAATGTTTCAGGAATCATCGTAGGATCAGTGAACTGAAGAAAGAAGAACTTAAAGAAGAGTCGTAAGATATTTTAAATAACTGATCTAATCGATATAGAGAATGTTTCAGGGAACATCGTAGGATAAGTGAATACTGAAGACAGAAGAACTCAAAGAAGAGTCGTAAGATTTTTTAAATAACTGAACTAATCGATATAGAGAATGTTTCAGGAACATCGTAGGATCAGTGAATACTGAAGAACTCAAAGAAGGGTCGTAAGATATTTTAAATAACTGATCTAATCGATATAGAGAATGTTTCAGGAATCATCGTAGGATCAGTGAACTGAAGAAAGAAGAACTTAAAGAAGAGTCGTAAGATATTTTAAATAACTGATCTAATCGATATAGAGAATGTTTCAGGGAACATCGTAGGATAAGTGAATACTGAAGACAGAAGAACTCAAAGAAGAGTCGTAAGATATTTTAAATAACTGATCTAATCGATATAGAGAATGTTTCAGGGAACATCGTAGGATAAGTGAATACTGAAGACAGAAGAACTCAAAGAAGAGTCGTAAGATTTTTTAAATAACTGAACTAATCGATATAGAGAATGTTTCAGGAACATCGTAGGATCAGTGAATACTGAAGAACTCAAAGAAGGGTCGTAAGATATTTTAAATAACTGATCTAATCGATATAGAGAATGTTTCAGGAATCATCGTAGGATCAGTGAACTGAAGAAAGAAGAACTTAAAGAAGAGTCGTAAGATATTTTAAATAACTGATCTAATCGATATAGAGAATGTTTCAGGGAACATCGTAGGATAAGTGAATACTGAAGACAGAAGAACTCAAAGAAGAGTCGTAAGATTTTTTAAATAACTGATCTAATCGATATAGAGAATGTTTCAGGGAACATCGTAGGATAAGTGAATACTGAAGACAGAAGAACTCAAAGAAGAGTCGTAAGATTTTTTAAATAACTGAACTAATCGATATAGAGAATGTTTCAGGAACATCGTAGGATCAGTGAATACTGAAGAACTCAAAGAAGGGTCGTAAGATATTTTAAATAACTGATCTAATCGATATAGAGAATGTTTCAGGAATCATCGTAGGATCAGTGAACTGAAGAAAGAAGAACTTAAAGAAGAGTCGTAAGATATTTTAAATAACTGATCTAATCGATATAGAGAATGTTTCAGGGAACATCGTAGGATAAGTGAATACTGAAGACAGAAGAACTCAAAGAAGAGTCGTAAGATTTTTTAAATAACTGAACTAATCGATATAGAGAATGTTTCAGGAACATCGTAGGATCAGTGAATACTGAAGAACTCAAAGAAGGGTCGTAAGATATTTTAAATAACTGATCTAATCGATATAGAGAATGTTTCAGGAATCATCGTAGGATCAGTGAACTGAAGAAAGAAGAACTTAAAGAAGAGTCGTAAGATTTTTTAAATAACTGAACTAATCGATATAGAGAATGTTTCAGGAACATCGTAGGATCAGTGAATACTGAAGAAAGAAGAACTCAAAGAAGAGTCGTAAGATATTTTAAATAACTGATCTAATCGATATAGAGAATGTTTCAGGAATCATCGTAGGATCAGTGAACTGAAGAAAGAAGAACTCAAAGAAGAGTCGTAAGATTTTTATATAACTGAACTAATCGATATAGAGAATGTTTCAGGAACATCGTAGGATCAGTGAATACTGAAGAAAGAAGAACTCAAAGAAGGGTCGTAAGATATTTTAAATAACTGATCTAATCGATATAGAGAATGTTTCAGGAATCATCGTAGGATCAGTGAACTGAAGAAAGAAGAACTTAAAGAAGAGTCGTAAGATATTTTAAATAACTGATCTAATCGATATAGAGAATGTTTCAGGGAACATCGTAGGATAAGTGAATACTGAAAACAGAAGAACTCAAAGAAGAGTCGTAAGATTTTTTAAATAACTGAACTAATCGATATAGAGAATGTTTCAGGAATCATCGTTGGATCAGTGAACTGAAGAAAGAAGAACTCAAAGAAGAGTCGTAAGATTTTTATATAACTGAACTAATCGATATAGAGAATGTTTCAGGAACATCGTAGGATCAGTGAATACTGAAGAAAGAAGAACTCAAAGAAGAGTCGTAAGATTTTTATATAACTGAACTAATCGATATAGAGAATGTTTCAGGGAACATCGTAGGATAAGTGAATACTGTAGACAGAAGAACTCAAAGAAGAGTCGTAAGATTTTTTAAATAACTGAACTAATCGATATAGAGAATGTTTCAGGAATCATCGTAGGATCAGTGAACTGAAGAAAGAAGAACTCAAAGAAGAGTCGTAAGATTTTTATATAACTGAACTAATCGATATAGAGAATGTTTCAGGAACATCGTAGGATCAGTGAATACTGAAGAAAGAAGAACTCAAAGAAGAGTCGTAAGATTTTTATATAACTGAACTAATCGATATAGAGAATGTTTCAGGGAACATCGTAGGATAAGTGAATACTGAAGACAGAAGAACTCAAAGAAGAGTCGTAAGATATTTTAAATAACTGAACTAATCGATATAGAGAATGTTTCAGGAACATCGTAGGATCAGTGACCTGAAGACAGAAGAACTCAAAGAAGAGTCGTAAGATTTTTATATAACTGAACTAATCGATATAGAGAATGTTTCAGGAACATCGTAGGATCAGTGACCTGAAGAAAGAAGAACTTAAAGAAGAGTCGTAAGATTTTTATATAAGTGAACTAATCGATATAGAGAATGTTTCAGGAACATCGTAGGATCAGTGACCTGAAGAAAGAAGAACTTAAAGAAGAGTCGTAAGATTTTTATATAACTGAACTAATCGATATAGAGAATGTTTCAGGGAACATCGTAGGATCAGTGAATACTGAAGACAGAAGAACTCAAAGAAGGGTCGTAAGATATTTTAAATAACTGATCTAATCGATATAGAGAATGTTTCAGGAATCATCGTAGGATCAGTGAACTGAAGAAAGAAGAACTTAAAGAAGAGTCGTAAGATATTTTAAATAACTGAACTAGTCGATATAGAGAATGTTTCAGGGAACATCGTAGGATCAATGAATACTGAAGAAAGAAGAACTCAAAGAAGAGTCGTAAGATATTTTAAATAACTGAACTAATCGATATAGAAAATGTTTCAGGAATCATCGTAGAAGAAGAATAGAAGATATGAAGACAAATTAGAAATAAGTGAAATTTCCGCCAAATGTTCTTAGATATATTGTTAGGTAGGGTCTCAGGTTTTTATTTTACGATTAGACAATCTGAACAAAGGAAGATTCATACCCTCCCACGATTACTTAGATATATATGTTAGGAAGGTTTCTAAGACAAAACTAAAAGATCTGAAAATTTGAGAAATGTTCGACCCTATTCTTTAGTTGGATATGATAGGCAGGGCTTTAAGTTAAGTTAAAACCAAAAGACATGAACATGTCAAAAATCATGTTCGTCCCCTTCTTTACTGATACCGTTAGGCAGGGCATCAGGTTTTTAATCAATGCAAAGATTATTTCTTTCAGAAATTATCACGATACATCGTTAATGAAGAGAGAAGAAAAATTATAAAATATTTAAATTTTATTCTCACCCACATATTTCTTAGATATATTGCTAGGTAGGAATTCAGATTTCTAATCTGAATTTTAAAAACTCTGAAGTGCACGTTTCAATTAGAAATGCACATGGTCCGCTAATTTTTAGTTAAACACATAGTTAGGTAGGCTACTTGATAAATTAGATACATGTGTTGTTAGGTAGGGTATCATATTTCCCATCATGCAGAAATTGCTTCTTTCAGAAAGCATCGTGGGATTTTTGAAGATCAGAAACGCAGCAAAGAAGAAAAATTATACATAAGTCAAAATTACATTTATCCAAATTTGACTTATTGTTATATATGTGGTTAGGTAGGAAATCAGATTTTTAATTTTAAATTAACAAATCTGAAGAACTAGAAGTTCACCTTCTTCCAAAATTTTCTTAGACCTGCTATTAGGTAGGTTTAGCCAATCATGATAGGCAGGATATTAATTAATTATTATCTACAGGAATCATATTTTATTTCTCCTGCTCTGTAATTCTTAATTATATGCAGAACATTTTTTCAGAATCCTTAGAAAATAAGTAAATCTAGATTATAAGTCACGATTTGTATTAACATTATATAATTTATTATATTGTAAATAATTTCATATGTTATGTGTGCTTAATTTAGTCCGGATAAGTTAGTAAAAAAACACCTTTTGTTACATATTTACAAATCAGTTTATAATCGGACGATTTGTAAATCTGTGCCAACAGGCTGGTATGTTCAAAAAATTAATGAAATTTCTTAAAAACGGAGGGTGGTTGGGTCGCGGATAGGGTGGGTCTCTGACCGTAGCAACCTCCTCGTGGTGAGACCTGGGCAATCGATATTATTTATAGTATAAATTAGCCAATATTTATATTCTCTAACAATTTAAATAGTTACGGAAAATTTTATTCACAATTTATACCATAAATAATATCGAGCTAATGGCTACGAAAGTTAACAAAATTTCGTACAGTATCAGATAACTTCCAAAACTTCGACCAGTTTATTTTGATGTCAATAACCTATCTTACGTAGAATTTCATGCTGAACAAGTTGGTTTTTGTTAGAATAACGTATCTCTTTTCGTTTCGACAAGAACTCAAAAATTGTGGAGAGCTATATCGGACCAGTCTGGCCGACCGATCGAGATATATCGATTAAAAATTTCTAGCTCGGAGTCCAGTGGTTCAAAATTGACAAGAGTAACCTATCTTACGCAGAATTTCATACCGAACACGCTGGTTTTTGTTAGAACTGCGTATCTCTTTTGGTTTTGTCAAAAATTCAAGAATTGTGGAGGCCTGCGTCAGACCAGTCTGGCCGACCGAGATATATCGATTAAAAATTTCTAACTCGGAGTCCAGTGATTCAAAATTGACAAGAGTAACCTATCTTACGCAGAATTTCATACCGAACACGCTCGTTTTTGTTAGAACTGCGTATCTCTTTTGGTTTTGTCAAAAACTCAACAATTGTGGAGGGCTGCGTGAGACCGTCCAGCCCAGCTAGTCGGAACCCTTTGATTTTTAATTTCTAGCTCGGTGTCCAGCGATTAGAAATTAACAAGAGTAACCTATCTTAAGCAGAATTTCATGCCAAACATGTTGGCTTTTGTTAGAATGGCCTATCTCTTTCCCTTTCATCAAAAACTCCAGAATTGTTAAGGGCTGCGTCAGTCCGTCCAGCCATGCCGGTCGGAATACTTCGATGCGGCGAAAAATCATAATATAAAACTGTACCAGATCAGTAATGTTTTAAACAATCTATGTATTAGGAAGAATAATATATAAGTTATTCTTGGAAGTACTCGTTGCGCTTGAAAATTATGCATTCGTCTTCATCTCTTCGCTACATACAGAGTAGCTCGGCAGGCTGCAGTTGCATTCTGGACCGAAAACTTCAGCCTGGCGAGCTAGGACCAGTTTTCATCACCTTCTCGAGCACAATATTTACGAGCATAGCTCGAGAAGGTGATGGAAGCTGGTCCTAGATCGCCAGGCTGCAGTTCTCAGTCCAAAATGCTACTGCAGCTTGCCAAGCTACTCTGCATACTCTATACGATGCTCAGTTCCCGCAATTCCTACCTATCCAACCTCTATCCTTTTGCCACCTGTAATTCCTAAAGTCGCTGTTCTAAATCGTAAAATGCGCTAAAAAACCAGCTGGCTTTGGCGCCGACGGTATTCGAATCGTATGACACGAAGTCCCATAAGACGATTGGTCAATTCTATACCTCATCTGTGGTCTCAGGGACATATACCTGTTCTATCCGACCGCCTGACCGTTGAAACATCGTCATGTTGACATAGTTCCCTCAGTTAACTCTACGGAGGCGCTGAGGTGTCGACCAGACTCTGCTACAGGAACACATCCTTCGTACTTGACCTCCTGGCCGTTGAAGTACCGGGATTTTGACCCGGTTCCCTCTGTTTACTGTGCGCAACTGCTGAGTGTTGATCAGGCTCCGTTACAGGAACGTATCCCTTTTCCACCTGACCGCCCGACCGTTCAAGCAGCGTGATGTTGACCTGGTTCCCTCAGTTTATTGTGCGGAGGTGCTGGGTGTTGACTGGACTCCGCCACGGAATACTTCCGCAGTCAGTCTGACTGTTTGAAAAAAGGAATAGTGGTCGTGCCGGGTGTTGGTCAGACTACGTTACGGTTTCCTTTATCCATACTGACCGTCCAACTGTGGAACCAAGATCTGTCCGGACGTGTTCTATCGCGTGTTGAAAATGTTGATAGGGGTTAACCCGACAGCGGCTTTCATATTACTGTAAAATACTGTGCATTGACGTACAGTAACTACACTGTTCGTATTGTTTAATGCCTTTCATATTGTGGACCATGTACGTCCGAAACCATCTGTATATCATGCTCTATCGATATGTAAAAAGCTCACTAACCCTCCACTACTAACGTGGATTCATATCATTGCTAACGTCGGCCTCTGCGATCTCTATTTCTAGAGGGTAGTTTTGGTACTACTCTCGGTCTCATGGACCTCAACAACGCTTTTTCGTTAATCGAAGTTGTTCTCGTACTTAACACTTTGACTAGCACACTCTACTGGTTCAAAGTAATAAACTGTCTACATTTCTATACGATGGAAATATGTATAATCGCAAGTTAAAATCGTTTTAATCAAGAATATTTGGAATACTCATATTTTTTTTATCGGTACCATTAAGCTTTAGTGAATAAATTTATGAATACTAGAAATGATTCAATAAATAATTCTTTTGATAATCATCAGCAAGTTTCGGTTAAATCAGTCTTTGAGACCGAGCGTTAGTAATTGAGGATTAATAATTAATATATCAGTGTGTCACTTGGAGATTTTTTCTTGTACAATATGCAATATTCTTCTTCGAATGGAACACTACGATTTTTTTAACCGAGCCTGGTCCAGTTGCCCTTAATTACCCTGCATTAGCATACCTACATCAATTTTTATTTTATTTTCAATAATAATAGAGGATAAAATCATTGTTTTTCATGTTCGTTTCAAACGACGCTCGTCTAGATTTAACTCTCTGTAACCGGAGTTCTCTTTACGTATGATGAAAATGATACACCAGGTAGATGATAGAGATTGATCGTGAGGTATAAACGTAATAATAAACGAACAGACTGCTTCGTGGCAGAATAGTCGTAGAATGTAATTTTACGCAGTGGCAAACAAACGTCGCATTGCGTTACAGAGGGTTAATGATTTTCGCATCGTCAGATATTCGTTCGATTCTTGACGATCTCAGAGCATTCGCGGATATTTTCGTTGTTTCACCATTCACACACGCATACACGCACAAGATTTCGTGAGTTCTGCTTTAAATGTGTCTATCTTGGAGCAAGCAAACAGTTGAGCAGAATTTTGCTAGCGTATCGACAGGGGCACGGAACGCCGAGCATCGAAACGCGTCTATCAGAATCTCGAGTTCGAAATGAGGGTGAGAGGCTGGATGATATCCGAGTGGTACTGTTGTTGACCTGTGAGCACAGTAATTATTATTCGGAGGCATCCAGTTGTTGTACACGGAGCGTTCCATTCCGAACTGAGAGATCTGGAATGGTTTAACTTGACATCATTAATTCGCTGCATGTTCCGTCTAGACCTGGCCGAATTTCAATCATAATTTTAGATTGAACACTATGAGTCGCCTTAATCGATAGTCAGTAGTTGGTGCGACTCGACTGATTTGGGTTCCTTTGGTCAAACAATCGAAGTATTTAATATAAGGAAAGTAATTTTGGAGGTAATAAATTAGAAAATTATTTATTTGTAGAATTAATAACTATTGTCATCGACAATTTCTTCTTGAAAGAACATTTGAAATAGATAATAAACTAAGTATTATTGTTATTATTGATTACTAGACTGTGGACATTTATGCAAATATACATCTTTAAAGTTTATTGTTTATTTGTAGAATCAATAATTATTGACATCGACAATTTCTTCTTGAAAGAACATTTGAAATAGATAATAAACTCAGTATTGCTGTTATTATTGATTATTAGACTGTGGACATTTATGCAAATATACATTTTTAAAGTTCATTATTTATTTGTAGAATCAATAATTGTTGACATCGACAATTTCTTCTTGAAAGAACATTTGAAATAGATACTAAACTCAGTATTGCTGTTATTATTGATTATTAGACTGTGGACATTTATGCAAATATACATTTTTAATGTTCATTATTTATTTGTAGAATCAATAATTGTTGACATCGACAATTTCTTCTTGAAAGAACATTTGAAATAGATAATAAACTAAGTATTATTGTTATTATTGATTACTAGACTGTGGACATTTATGCAAATATACATCTTTAAAGTTTATTGTTTATTTGTAGAATCAATAATTATTGACATCGACAATTTCTTCTTGAAAGAACATTTGAAATAGATAATAAACTCAGTATTGCTGTTATTATTGATTATTAGACTGTGGACATTTATGCAAATATACATTTTTAATGTTCATTATTTATTTGTAGAATCAATAATTGTTGACATCGACAATTTCTTCTTGAAAGAACATTTGAAATAGATACTAAACTCAGTATTGCTGTTATTATTGATTATTAGACTGTGGACATTTATGCAAATATACATTTTTAATGTTCATTATTTATTTGTAGAATCAATAATTGTTGACATCGACAATTTCTTCTTGAAAGAACATTTGAAATAGATACTAAACTCAGTATTGCTGTTATTATTGATTATTAGACTATGGACATTTATGCAAATATACATTTTTAAAGCTCATTATTTATTTGTAGAATCAATAATTGTTGACATCGACAATTTCTTCTTGAAAGAACATTTGAAATAGATACTAAACTCAGTATTGCTGTTATTATTGATTATTAGACTGTGGACATTTATGCAAATATACATTTTTAATGTTCATTATTTATTTGTAGAATCAATAATTGTTGACATCGACAATTTCTTCTTGAAAGAACATTTGAAATAGATACTAAACTCAGTATTGCTGTTATTATTGATTATTAGACTGTGGACATTTATGCAAATATACATTTTTAATGTTCATTATTTATTTGTAGAATCAATAATTGTTGACATCGACAATTTCTTCTTGAAAGAACATTTGAAATAGATACTAAACTCAGTATTGCTGTTATTATTGATTATTAGACTATGGACATTTATGCAAATATACATTTTTAAAGTTCATTATTTATTTGTAGAATCAATAATTGTTGACATCGACAATTTCTTCTTGAAAGAACATTTGAAATAGATACTAAACTCAGTATTGCTGTTATTATTGATTATTAGACTGTGGACATTTATGCAAATATACATTTTTAATGTTCATTATTTATTTGTAGAATCAATAATTGTTGACATCGACAATTTCTTCTTGAAAGAACATTTGAAATAGATACTAAACTCAGTATTGCTGTTATTATTGATTATTAGACTATGGACATTTATGCAAATATACATTTTTAAAGTTCATTATTTATTTGTAGAATCAATAATTGTTGACATCGACAATTTCTTCTTGAAAGAACATTTGAAATAGATACTAAACTCAGTATTGCTGTTATTATTGATTATTAGACTGTGGACATTTATGCAAATATACATTTTTAATGTTCATTATTTATTTGTAGAATCAATAATTGTTGACATCGACAATTTCTTCTTGAAAGAACATTTGAAATAGATACTAAACTCAGTATTGCTGTTATTATTGATTATTAGACTATGGACATTTATGCAAATATACATTTTTAAAGTTCATTATTTATTTGTAGAATCAATAATTGTTGACATCGACAATTTCTTCTTGAAAGAACATTTGAAATAGATACTAAACTCAGTATTGCTGTTATTATTGATTATTAGACTGTGGACATTTATGCAAATATACATTTTTAATGTTCATTATTTATTTGTAGAATCAATAATTGTTGACATCGACAATTTCTTCTTGAAAGAACATTTGAAATAGATACTAAACTCAGTATTGCTGTTATTATTGATTATTAGACTATGGATGTTTATGCAGATATACATTTTTAGAGTTCAATATTTCTTATGTTAATGCAATTCTAGAAATGATACTTTGACGAAACTGTTTTATTCTGTATCTGTTTTGAAATGTACTGTTTATTTTATCACGGTTTTAAATGAGCGTTCCTCAGATATTTAGGTATGTTAAATTGCATAAACATCGGCAAAGTATTGATTACATATTAACAAAAGGTAATTTAAAAATATGTACATAATCTAGTTCGCATATTAATAAAAAAAAGCAGTTTCGGATCCCATAAAATATTATTACATTTCATTTTAATTGCATTCTGCTGAATAAATCATTATTTAATGTAAAGCTTCAATCCGTGTATAATTTATTACTCAATTTCTAATTTTAACACGTTCAATGCCGTGGGGGTCACCGGTGACCGGCAGCTGAAATTTAATTTAATAAAATAATTATTGATTGCTAAAAAATTCTGAGACAATCGTTTCTTTTTCTTTACGATTTAATTTAATTAAATAATTATTGACTGTCAATAAAATTCTGAGCAAATATTTTTTTCTTTACGATTCAAGTTAATTTAATTATTGATTGTCAAAAAATTGTAACCAAATCTTTTCTTCTTTGCGGTTTAATTTTATTAAATAATTATTGATTGTCAGCAAATTCTAAGCAAATCTTTTTTTTCTTTACGATTTATATAAAAAATAGTAAATTATATCGTGTCCGATTAGGTGAGTCCGTTTTCACTCTGCCACTCAACGTGTTACTGGAAATCGCATACGAAATTTTAAGCGCACTTCCTATGCGAAATTTTTGATTAAATATTCTATCACGCTTTTTACATCATGCTGCGAAATCAGAATTTCTCCATCCACGCTTCGCCTGTTTTCTATGATAATTTGTGAATCGAAAAGGGGCCGATGCATCATCAAATCACCGACTCAGCAACTTTTCAGCGGCTGCTGGAAATTACAAATTCCGAGAGACGCGAGCCGATCTCGAGAAACCTCTCCTTTAATTCTCTTCGATTCCTTCTCGAACGTATTCCGTCCTTCGTCTGCTAATACGTTCTATATTCGTTGATATATTTTTCTGTGCATAGAACATCTCTTAAGTTGCATGCAGAATATTGCTAGCGACAAGAAAGACTATTAAATTGTATTTCTTGTAATTTATTTTATTACTGATAGATATGATTTTTAGAATTTAATTTATTAAATTGTATTTCTTCTAATTTATTTCACTTCTGACACATATGATTTTAGGATTGAATTTATTAAATTATATTTCTGGTAACTTACTGTTCTTCCGATAGATATGATTTTTAGAATTTAATTTATTAAATTGTATTTCTTCTAATTTATTTTACTTCTGATACATACGATATTTAAAATTTAATTGATTAAATTGTATTTCTTGTAATTATTGCACTTCTGGTCCATATGAAACAAAATTATTGTCACTATACACTGGCCCCCCACAAAACTATACGACTCTTCTAGTAAACATTTTTACGAAGTTATAATTGGAATGGAAATATTTCAAGTGATTGGTACACCCTGTATATCCTTCAAAATCATATAACTTCTGCTCAGAATGGATATTCGGTGTCACTGATGTTTTCGAAGATATTCGCGTGAAAATATTAAAATGGAACATCCTGTACATTTCCTGCTTGCACATTTTTCAACGTAACAACAAAATGCACTAAATCATTTCGTTTTTGTGCCCCGATACTGGGATTCCGTGTGGTATGTTATAAGCCCTCCTCGAGAATTCAATGGAGAAAAAGGTACAACGAAAGTCAAATATCGACTTTTGCCGATAAATTATAGCGTTTCTATTAAAATCCCATGTATACAGATATCTGCGTTTATCGGAACATCCATTAATAACGTGCTGCCCGATTTGTTCGATGATGTTAAGCTAGCGATAAGTTTTATTGTAAGAGATACAACGTGTATATTGTATCTACACTACGAACGAGGAATGTTTTGTGTCTAAAAACCTATTTAACTAACAAAACAGTGACGAGGTACCAATTTTCAGGATTTCATGTAACCAAGTTATTTTGTTCTGAGAGACAGAACATGTATCACAATTATTGTAAGGTTGTTAGGCAACAGACAGATTTAATGCATAATTAAAACAATAACTGCAATATAATACGATCAACTATTTGGTAGACTTGCACTCGGATTATCGATAACTCGATACTCGATACATCGAAAGTCCGATAATCGAAATATTGATAGTTCAATAATCGATATATTGAAAAGTTCGATAATCGATGTATCGATAGATCGATAGTTCGATAGTTCGATAGATCGATAGTTCGATAGATCGATAGTTCGATAGATCGATAGTTCGATAGTTCGATAGTTCGATAGATCGATAGATCGATAGATCGATAGTTCGATAGATCGATAGTTCGATAGATCGATAGTTCGATAGATCGATAGTTCGATAGATCGATAGTTCGATAGATCGATAGTTCGATAGATCGATAGTTCGATAGATCGATAGTTCGATAGTTCGATAGATCGATAGTTCGATAGTTCGATAGTTCGATAGTTCGATAGTTCGATAGTTCGATAGTTCGATAATCGGTACATCGAAAAGTTCGATGACCGATACATCGAAAAGTTCGATGACCGATACATCGAAAAGTTCGATAAACGATATATCGATAATTCGATAACCGATACATCGAAAAGTTCGACAATCGATACACCGAAAAATTCGATAATCGATACATCGAAAAATTACATATGCAAAATTGCCCCACGTTTGGAAACACTGCCTCGGATATTAACGCAACGTTAAAAATATATACATATAACAAAAAATCATATAAAAAGTCTACAAACAGTAAGACTGGTACACGCACAGAGATTTATAAAAATAAAAGTTTCGTGCAGTGCAAAACCGGAAATATCTGGGCGACGAGTGGCCTGACAATCAGATCGATAGCTCCAATTTTATCCCACACGCTTTCCTCTTCTATTTATTTTCCATCACTTAACGCGCACCTCTTCCCGGATCTGTGATTTATTGTTGAACCGCCGAAATTCATATATTTTGCCGTCTACACAGATTTTCCGTCAATTCGGCACGGCGCGAACGTTTCGACATCCTCTGTTCCGGATTCGATGGAACGCGCGATCGATGCTCGGTGCGCATTTGTTAATTTAACAGAGAGCCTACAGGTAAGACCAACTGTTTGATTAGCAACATTGAAGTGAATGGCAAACATCCAAATACCGATCGCCGGGCCCTCACTTGCGACTTTCATAATTTAACGTTTGCGCACGTTAAGCTGTTTGAACGAATCCTGATGGCCCAATGAATTCCGAGCGAAGCACTGCGGTCCTTGCACGGTTCTGCAGAAATTATTTGCAAGGATATGCGTCGAAAATGTTGAATGATTTTTCTTAACTAAATGCGAACGCACATGCACGATCTGTTCAGGCTCTGGGACAACTGATTTTTTTTTATTTTTTCCTGCAGCGCTATCTCTTAAAGGGAGAGCCCGGTTCAGGACGTTAAAAATAAGGTGAACTTTGGGATTTTTTTTCTAAGAAAGTATCAAGCGGATATTTTTGAAACATTCAGAGTATTTTGTTCCATATCGGGGCTATTAAAATTAATTTTTTCGGTAAAATAGGGTCCGTGGAAATGGATGTATGTAAACATGTTCGAAGGTCCTCGCCGCCGGAGTTGCTTGTAGGAATTCTGGAGCCTCCAATTCTTTCCAAAACAAACAAAAACAAGAATTTTCTTATTACCCATATAATTACAGTGTCGATGAACCTGAAAAACGTGATGAAAGTACACATTTACAAATTGGTGGGACTTCAAAAGAAAAGTCACGATTTTTGCCAACAATTTTCGTACTATTTATGCAGAAAAAAATATTTAATTGAATTCTTTTATAATTTTTGAATGATGTGTTTCTGAAGCTTTACATTTCAGCTGGGAGCACCCAAAATTCAAGGCGCTAGCGTATCTGCATCATTACTTTTGAGGTGAAATATGACAGGACCTTATTGATGGTCGTCGAAAAAACAGCCCCTGCAGGATAATGCATAAATCCAGGATTATATTCGATTTTTTTGGATAGAAAAGACATCACAATACTCCAACACCCCCGTATTCGCCGGATTTGGCTCCGTGAGACTTCTGGCTGTTCCCAAAAATCAAGTTTGCAATGAAAGGTCAGCGTTAACCCTTTGAACTCCTTTGTCGAGTACGACTCGACATCGATTTTATTCACAGTTCAAATATGTATTATATTTCGCAATACTTTTTTACCACAAATATCAGAAGTTCCAGAAATATCAGATGTTAGCAAAGTTCCACTGCTATTTTCAATATAATTAGTAAAAACAATTGTTTAAATTGGTCCCTACCAACCAACTGTCTTTTGAAATACATTTCAAATAAAACACTTAAAATAACAGGGAATTATTGAAAAGAAAATTAAAACAAAATTGGGAGTTCAAAGGGTTAAGGCACCATTCAGGATTTCCAAAGGGCTTCTACCGTGGTTTTAAAGGCGATTCCGAAAACGGAGTACAGTGATTGCGTCGGAAAATTATTTAATCGCTTTCAACATTGTATTGGCTCGAAAGGGGTGTACTTTGAATAAAAAACAATGAAAACACTAAATGATTGACGCGTTATACTTTTTTCGACAGTAGTCGCGCCAGAGTCTGGCCAGACTGTGTACTTCAATTTCTTGCATTCTCAAATTGGAGATAGAAATAACTTTTAAAAAGTTCAATTGAAACGAATATGACAGAAGTTAATTTCCCTGTTCCCTGCTCCCTGCTCGTGTCACTTTTATTTCTACCTCCAAATTCAATTTACCGAAGATAAAATGCCGGCAGACAACAGAAAAGGAATCAGAATGTGAAATATTAAATTCCATCTCTGTTTGTACAGTTTGCGCCGCGACTTTTAATTTCGATTCATCGAAATTGAAACTCTCTGAAAGGTAAGTCGATTCACGGAAGAATATCAAACGGCATTATTTAATTAGTGACCCGGTATTATCAGTCCTTCGAGAAGCTACGAACATGAAATCGATATTCACAGCAACCCCCTTCGTCCAAGGAAAAATCCCTTAGGCGAGGATGGTCGGTTGATTGGCTAATGTACAATTGCATTAGCTGGATATTGCCCGGTGAAGTTGGTATCGATTTTTTCGTTCTCGAATCGATGATACGGGCCTCCATCGTCGAACTGCCAGTTCAAACGATTATTTGATTTCCACCCTTTTCGCGTTTTTCTCTTCCCTCCGTGAGCTTTATTTTCCTTATGGCGTTTGTCCGATTTTTCGAGTTTACTCTGAAACGAACGCAGCCCTTTCGACGTATGTTTATTTCGCCGTCGCACAAACCACGTCAAAGCATTATATTAACCTCTGCTGTATGACCAACCACCTTTATCACTCGCTATGTCCAACTGAGCGTTTAGGCCAGTGATATAAAAATTCATTGAACCCTTTTAGTACCCTACAAGTTTTCATGTACCGTCCAGAAATACCTTGGAAAATATGCATTTTTGAAGACAATTATTAAAATTAACATATTCTTCTTAAAAATAAAGGTAACTTCACGGTCTTTTTTGTGTTTTATTGTAAAATGTTTGTAGTTTATTAATAAATTGAAAAAGTGGATTTTTTGACATTTTTAACCCTAAATAACTAAGACATTTGTGAGTAACGTTATTGTTAAGCATTCCTGAAAATGACGTCAATTAAAAACACAAATGAAAATGAATTTTTTTGATTTAACAAGCAAAATATTTTATCTTATGAAGAAACAGGATAATTAAGAAGTTATGTTTGGTATTGAATTTATTAATAAATATGTAACCAAATAATAAGCATAATTAGCTTAGTTAGTAAGCGGATTATCCGATATCACGAGATTCAAATGTTCCGATCGTCATTTTTACGAAAGGTTAGTTATCCAGGGTGAAACTAGAACTTTCCCTTAATGTAGCTTAGAATTTTGTAACACTTCGCTGTCATATGGTTAAATTGAATTTAGGGCGTTGTTAAACTGTAAGACGCTCAACGTGTTAACAAATTCGTTTCATGGACAATTTTTCTTCTCCTATAAACTTTTAAATATGGACAGAGAGATTTGAGATAGTTGAAGTGACGTTCATAACCGGCGGGATTCGAAACCCTAATACAATTAGGGAATAGATTACTCGGTCCCTGGAGAAACAATTAGACCCTGTTGCTCCCGAGATGCTCAAAGCGTATCTGACTCTCTGGGATTTCTAATGATCACTTGCAATGCATGAGGTCACGTTATTCTAAATATAACTTCTAGCTTTCTGTCTATTTACTGCACTATAAATTATTTTCCACGTTTTCATTTATTATTCTATTCGTTAGGCTGTTGTAAAATAAATGTCATTTCTAGGTGTCAAGTCTCTACTGATCGTAACTCACCCTTGAATCAGAATTTTTCTTTAAAATATTAGACACTTAGTACGATGCACATGAAATAATTATAAATAAATTTATTTTGTATCAATTGCATACACATCCGAATTTTTGAAACCATGAAATCTCTTAACCCCTTGACATACAAAGAAGTATGGGATACGTCATTTGTTGATTATGTCATTGTAAAGCTTACATAATTATTAAGATGAGATATATTAAATAATATTTTTTGAATGCATCGAGTTTCATTTTATTTTATGTCAAAAGGTTAAGGATATTTCCAACAGCATTTTGATTTCAGACAATTTTTGTTTATATGGATGCATGTGTTTAACATACAGACGTTGTTTACACAGATTGTTACTAAGTCGCGATTACAATAAAGTGGAGTTTGCAGAATAAAATACTAGCATAAGGAAAAACATAATGGAAATTGAAGAAATTAAAAAATGCGTCAGGTTGGGCGCATCAAAGGTCAAATATTTATTATACAGTGACCTAATATCCAAAATACTGTTTCACTTAATTTATACAATGAAGATTTACAATAAGCAGTGCCACATTTTTAAATCCTTCAGTGGATTAAAAAAATAATCTAGTTACCGCCATACAAAAAGATGTATAATAGTTTAAAAAGGTAATATTATATTTATTGAAAGTATATTAAAAATCATTACAGAAGTTTGATTATCATGAGAATAAATATAGCAGCATTTTATAATTTTATAAAAATTAATACAATTACACATTAAACAATGCAGAGGAACTCAGGATCATATTTCTGGTAAAATAATTTCAATCCCACCAGTAGATACCGAACACAACAATCTGTACGCTTCAATTTCAATCAGTGGAGTCTTTTTTTTAAAAAAAAAAACATTCATAGAGTGTATCAAATTTAATACCACAAACAAAACCAGCATGATTGCTCGTTCGAAAGTAAACTGAAATTTTATTTTGTTACACCTCTGATTTAAAATAATTCTCCATTCATAATTAACACGCTAAAATACAACAGTAAATCATAATTACAGATATTTATGCAATTTAACATATTCACATACTTGAAATACATGTACATTCAGTAACATAAGAGTATTAAAAAGTACTTTCCTTGAGCACACGAAGCACAAAATGTAGTTGTGTCTGAATTTAATTCCTTCCACTGTATTAACCCTTAAAGCTATCATGAGTGAAATTTCACCCCTAATTGCCTTTAATGTTAATGTGATTTTTTTTATGGTATATTTAAGGGTTAATATAAAAATTTATTAGAACAAACTGACACAGATTTCACACTATAATCGAGGTTTATTTAATGAATTGTAAAATTATAAACGAAACGTGTATCGATCGTAGATCCACCCTGAAAAGTAACGTATTTAATCTCATGCGGACGAGTGGTGCTGTGCGCAATATGATTCACACAAACATCATTCATTCTTAACAAAATCATTCAACTCTGAGAAAGTATATTCGCATAAACATCCTCAACCTAATCATTACCCTCGAAATAATATAACAATTCGAACGAAACGCCTCCCCCGTAAAAGAAACGGAGAAACATAAAGTTCCCACGGTATCGTCTTACGCCTCCGTGCTCGTAACAGCTCGACGGATTTTCCATGGCGGAATTCCCATCAAGGCGCTGTAATAAAAATCCTCCGCTGCGTACACATGAAAACCAGCGGTTTCTTACGTCCCAGGGCCGTGACGATAAAAAATTGTGACGCCCCGCGCTTGGCCGCGATCGAATGTGCAATAAATCGTGGCCGGAGAGTTTCGAAGCGAAGTTACCGTTTCCACCACTTTTGGCGCGCTGGCGAAGGGGGTGGCTCGGAGCCCCTTCAACTTTCTGACACCCCTAATACTCCGACCAGCCGGCAAAAAATTAAATTACGTCGCATCACGGGCAGGGGTTATGCACTTGGCCCGGTTTTCCAACGCGAGGGGCGGTTGATAATTGAGGAAGTTGCGGGCGAAAACGTTTTTCGCGGTCTGTCTACGACATTCAGATACGGGACGTGGTAAATTCACGTGACCCAACAACCGTGTATAATTATCCTGTAAATGATACCACCATAAATTGAGCCCTCGAAACGTTTCAACCCCTTCAGCGGCGTGCTTGCACAGGTACGATTTCATAGGAGTTCGTTTTACATTTGCGATGGTTTTGATATTGATTGAAATGTTATTGTTATTAGTTTTTAACATTTTGACTGCCGTGTCACCTATATGTGAGTGACACTTATTGTTAGATTAAATTGTTATTTACTTGATCATGTATAACATAATAAATATATCTACTAAAATCTAACAGAATTCATGAAAAATTATGGAAATTGCTAATATTATTGATGAAAGAGAGTAGAGTTAGAAGTTATATCCATTTTGTATAAAAATTTAGGAAGTTTGCCATTTTCAGCTAATAAAGCGTGGCAATCAACGTGTTAATTTGTTAGCTGTGTATGACGAGTATACTCGTCATGAAGAAATGGCAATTTTTTGTGTTGTGACGAGTATACTCGTCATGCGAAAAAAGTAATTATCATTTGCTGTTTAAATTAAAATTTTAGTGAAAACTAAAACATATTCGTAAATTTCAGACATTTTAGAATATTTTGAGGCCAGAACGAAATAAGAAAAATAATTTTTTTCTATGTATTTGGTTTTCCCTGTTCTTTTTAATAATGAATGTTTAAGTGTTGTCAGTAATATCAATGAATTTGAGCAATAAATTATTCATTTTTCAAAAAGAATACCAGCTGTCACTTCGTTATAATTTAATTCAATTTTACAGCAGCTGCATGTACTCTGTGTTTGACGAGTATACTCGTCATCTCTTCATTTTTGCGACACAACGTAGGTACACTTAACATGGAGCTACACAGCTAACAGATTAATTCTGATTGAAATATTATTATTATGAGTTTTTAATAAAGGTTTTAATGTTGTGTTGAATGAATTTTGGTTGTTAGTGATGACAATTGTGGCGGTGATTATAAAAGAGGTTTAACGACGAGTATCGCCCAACTGACGCACGCCGACTTTCATGAAATTTTGACATGGTACAGAACTCGAAAAAATATTCGATACGTGTTTTTTTTTATCTACAAACATCCATGTAGAAGGGGTGAAAACAGCCCACAAAGTTGGGATTGAAAAATCTATTTTGTCGAATATTTTCGAAACTGTTAGGCGTAGACGAAAAATTTCAAATGTATATTGTACCTTTTTAAATGACAAATTTCATTGTGTAAGCAGATTTTCGAAAAACTTATTTGTCAAACAAAAATTTAAAAAAGTGACCTACTTCTGAAAATTTGTTTACAAAACGACTGAACTATTTTTATCTCAGAAAGCAATTTGTCATTTTCAACTGAATTTTAGTATTAGTCTTAGGCTTGGATTTAGATTTCTAAATTTGTTTTTTTCTTCCTTGTACCTTTTTTCTGTGTGTGGGTGAAGTGATCTCGCACTTATTGTAAATAATAAAAAAAAGCAGAAAATTGGTCATTACATGATTCATGTTGGGTTCAATATTTATTTATAATTTTGTAACAAAGTGTTTATGAGATTGTCTCTCATACATATAACACCTCTTCTTACTTCCACTTGTAGAAGATGCTCCCCCAGTTTGCCGATAAAACTCGAGGGATCACTCTGCTTTATCCAAGATGACAATTACCTCTGTCTCCACTTAATACTTCTTAATGAGAGGAGTCAAAACACTATTAATGTCGCATAATCCGAAGTTATAGCTTCTTCAATCTTTCTGTGAAGTAAGAACAGATTACGTTATCCGCTGGTCTCCTTGCGCTTCCTTATCTAAACAATTAATCCTTGGGATTGCTTTATCATGCCGGACGATCTCCCTGAAGTTAGTTAACGCGAACTTGCGAATTATAGCAGCGTTCTGGCTTGGACCGTATAGTTGTGTAATCATATTTCGAGAACATCGAACAAGATAAACATAGGAAGTAACTCTAATAAACCAAGAAGGAAACAGACAGAGAGAAAGAGAGAGAGAGGGGAGAGAGAGAGAGAGAGAGAGAGAGAGAGAGAGAGAGAGAGAGAGAGAACGTCGTAATGGCAAAGCGTATGAATTATTCAGATCGTACATCGATTTACGAATGTATTCTGAACCTGGGGCGAATATAGTTGCAGGATATAGCAAGCACAGCCTCCTTACAGAGAATATTGGTACTAACTTTCCCGATTATCGCCAATTCCCCAGGGTCAGGACGAGGTCGTATATGTAACCTTTACCTTTTCCCTTGATATTAGTCTAATTTAATTTTCCACTGGTTAATTAAACGTTAAGAGTGCCTGCATCACTATTCTTAATATAATCGCACGCCTCCTGAATGTATTGGGCCTATGGAAAACTTTCCATTGCACGTTAACACATTGAATGCCACAGTGGAAACAGCCGTACCTGGTCAGACACTATATAATGTCCTATTTCAAACATAAATCGTGAAGGAAAAGAATATTTTACTTTTTGAACGCATAGATGTCACCTTGTACCATTAGTAGAATATTAATATTACACCAAATTTTATAAGAATTATTAGTTATTTAATGGAAAAAAGTTTGAGCTGCTGATCACCGGTGACCTCCACGTCAGTCAACGTGTTAACATACAGGGTGGTACAACCGGGTAATGGGTGACTCTACATGAAAAAATAAGTCGAAAATATACAGTGAAATTTTTTCATGCGAGGCTCTGTTTTCGAGAAAATTAAATTTAAAAGTTTACTGAGTACTCTCTTACGTCCCGTGCGGGTCATCGACAAGCTTATGTATTGAGTACGATGTTTGAACGCCCATAGGCGTTCTCCGCACGGAGCACATTAATATTGCGGGAGTATATTAGATTGTGTTCATATTACATTTCACTTTTTCATAGTTAGCATCCAGCTAGACACAAAGACTAATAAGGGATCAGCATTACATATGACATTAATGTCGTTTGTAAATGATTTATCTTATCGTATCAATCTTCGTATTAAATTATGCTTCACATCGTTCAGACAAATGAAAGTGAATTCAATTCAAATTCGACTTTCTCGAATTATGTGAACTTCCTTATTTATGTAAACCCTTCTTGTCATTTCACTACCCAATTCAGGATACTTTATTTTACTCTGCGTGCACTCTGTACACCTTAACATTCTGACAGCCGCAAGTATCTTGAGAAAACTAATTGTTGTTGATCACTTTTTTCAAGAATCTTTAAATAACAAACATTTTACATTGTTCCTTTCATACAGAATATTTTACGGTTTTCATTTTGTAAGTACTTGGATATTTATTAATTATCAATATTCTGCGGATGTTTATGCAATTTAATATACCCAAATTGGTGGATAATGGACGTTTAATAACTCAACAAAATAAAAATTGCATATTTTGAACATTTAATATAGCAAATGCAGTCTCGTTGAAGTTTCATTTATTTAGTTGCATTAATATAGGGAATATGGAAGTCTATAAATGATATTTGCATAAACATCCGTAGTCCATTTATCAGTCATAAGTATACTCATTTATTTGTTTTACAAAATTATTATATAAGTGAATAAAAGTATATATACATGACGATGCACTAAATATGTTTTTCTCAAAAACAAATTTATGGAATGAAAATTTATTTCGTAATTTTAATGTAATTCTTTATGAAAGATTTTGTACCACCCTGTATAATATTCAGCTGGTGAAAGTAAAAACTGAAATGCATCAATTAAATTTTATTTTACGCGCTGACATGTGCTATGTACGTTCATAATGACCCGCATGTTCCTTCCTCGTGTCCATGTAATCTAATTTTGACGGCTAATTAGTGAGTTAAATGCACAGAAAGGTCTTCTCGTTCCAGAGTTAATCTATTATAACGTGATTAAATCTGTCATACTGTTAATGCCAGTACGTTGTACAGAGTGTCCGCGAGTACGTGTATTATTGCAATAATACGATCGTGTTCGTAGCTTTTGACATTTTGTACCGCAAAAAGACGTTTTTTGATCATGATTGCACCATGTCAGAGGCATCTCGAGCTTCATGCTTATTAGGCTTCGTGTCACTTTGAGCATTCAAGACATTTTCATTGTAACATATACCAAGATGTAATAGTATTATGAAATTCCTAAATTAATTAGTTGTTACACTCAATCCTGTGAAGTTTGGTTAAAACTGTTTACGTAGATTGGGATTAGATTTATGGTGGCCCGTTTATTGCGAAAGATTTAATTCCGTCACGTTTTGGAATTGGTCCAAGCGAGTTATCTCTCGAAATTCTCAACTTACCAAAGAAGTAGTCCGATTTTATTTAAAAACTTCCTTTTGTCCCTCCATCGATTGAATATTTAAACATTTAAATATATACTGGAATTGTATGAAAAACAGCAAATGAATATCTTTGTAGGGGATGTTTCAATAATGAATCCATGTATTATTAGTTGCAGTGGGTACAGGAAAATTGTCTTGGATTTGGGAGGTGAAATTCTTATATTTTGGTGAACTGATTATGTTTATTATAATTATAATTTATGTTGAATACAATTAAAATTATGAATTTTTGACCAGGGATAATAATTAAACTCTCCAATTAACGCAAACGTCATTACACAAAATAAGTCAGCAAACTATTTAAGCGTTAAATGAATTAATTTGACAATCGGAGCAAATTTAATTGGCAATTAATATTCATTGAAAATATTAAACGTGAAAATGTCACAGGTAACTGACATAAAATTAATTAAAAACGAATAATGAGCATTGGACGACCAATACTGTTAGCTGGTGATTAATAATCAGTTTTATCAATTAATTGAATTAACCGTTGTTATATTTATCACCAAGCTTTAATTAATTTTTTAGTTTCTTGAGAAATTTGTTGCATTCATTCTGCGTCATATAATTAAACTGCGGACCTTTATGCAATTTAACATATCCAAGTTCGCGAGGAATGTAAATTTTACAAAACACGTTCTACGGCTGATAAGGGATTCATTTCCTCAGGTTTAGATTGACCGATATCATCGGTCGGTAACAACAAGATTACTCCTCCATTTGATCGTAAAGGTTGCTTCACACCGAAAAGACACGTGAAAAATAAAATGTCATAAATAAATTTACAATTTATTACTACTTATCAGACATAATACTATTTTCTTAACCTCAATGGCACAATCACGACTTTAAATTAATAAAAACTCTTAATTTCCAAATTTAAAATTATATGTAAAACTATATAAATAGTTGGCTAAATAGTAGTTAATTACTCCTTCTTACTCAATTTACTTAATCACTGATTATGGTTAATATACTCGCTGACTGTGGTTCAACCTCCAGTGATCTTACACCAACAATTACTTTTATGTAACAGCGTTGTTTATGTTAAAAGTCCCTGACAATAAATTTCCAAGGAACTCAACATTAATTCCATCATGCTAATCACAGTATGCTATGAAATAAATTACAACATATGTATACTGTCTCTACTTCAACGTAATGGGCATACATTTTTTTGCAGACATCGAATCCTGTCGTAATTCTATTCTTCGTTACATTAGCGTGGATCACCCTGTATATTGGGCTGAGTCTTAATTGATTTCCGATTTGTTTTGCTAATTCTACTACTTAATTTATTAATAGATAATTTTTTGCTGCTTCTGCAACATACCTGAGCTTCAGGTATGATTACCTTTTAATAAGAATATAAATTAATAGTCTAACAATAAATAAACCATTTGATTTTTTAGGAAGAATAATATTTATTGCATATCAGAAGTTTTTTATGAATCAACCAAATATAATATTTTTCTATTGTAAACTTCCTTTTGCTGGATGTTTTAACGATTAATTAAAACAATGAGTACCCCCTGAAGGAATCGGCATGATTGTTTTTATTTTCTGCTGGGTGGTCATGAAATTATTTTGTTACGAGGAACGTAATAAGCGCCAGCACAAAAGATGAAAATGGTACTGGTGCGTTGCTTGTTTCTCGGACATGTTTTTAACCGTTGCTGCCACTATTTACGCTTTCCGTTGTTTATTTCTGTAATTTCGAACAGAACATGGCACAGTTTCATTAAAGTTTCTGTTATTAGCAGGAGGAGTAACAATCGAAGGAAATATTTTTCCTTCAAATAATGTACTTTAATTTAGAAGCAAATAACGATACCTCTGCAATATTCAGAACTTCATACTAAAATTCAATTGTATATTTTATTTAACGAGAAGTGTAAATAAAATAATTTTTATTTTTTAAACTTCAATAGTAATTAGAGCATGTAATTGCATGTTATGTGAAATTAATAAACGAACATTACTTGTTGTCCATTTTTAGGAATATGACCATTAAGAGTTAATTAGGTTGTATAGTATTCACGTGTGCTTCTTTTAAACAAATTATGACTTCCTTTATCTATCTTATAAATACACATAAAAAATAGTAATTTATATAAAACATTACTTATTTAAATTTAGTTAAGAGCAAATACTATACCGAGTTCCACACAACTTCTTCAAATTATTATTTCAAAAATCAATTTTCATTATATCTTTAAGAAAAGAAAAAATATTGGTCAATTACGTATTTTTAAAAACAAAGGTCATAATATTATAGATTCCACTATACGTCAATGCATAGAATATTCGCACAGTGTGCAAAATACATTCTCCGAATATTTGAATTGTTGGTGTTTGAATATCGTGTGCAGAAAAATTCGATAAGTAGCTTTGAGGATCATCTGTTACCTCCACGCCGTAAAAATGAACACAGTCGATAAGGTAGCATTATAAAAAAATATGTGTAAATAAAGTGTAATGTACGTAGACCATTTTTTGGCACCTAAAAATCCCTCCAATGACAAATTTAGAACATAAAAATAAAAGAATGTACTATGTACACACGCACATGTTTGTACGTCATTTTCCCAGAGTAGCAGCTTATCTTAGTTTCTAAGAATTCATTGAATCTCTGTTTTACCGACAACTTTATCGATCGTATCATCTTCCTCGCAAGATTAAGATAACAGAGGATTAAGATAATTGCACCGAAAAGCTGCTAGTTTACGAGATACTTTGACTTAAATGTTACTGAGTCTACAGTCATGAGTGGTATTTTACAAAATTATAATATTCAATAAACTAATTGTCTTTAGGCACAAAAATCCTAATACTTTTTTTTATAGAAAATGAATAACTGTATCGATTGGCGTATAAAGGAAACAGTGGCGAATTTCATATCTCCGCTACATCTCCACCCATAAAAAAAACTATCGACACCACGCTATGCTCCCCTTAAAATCGTTCAAGTTTTATCTCATAGATTTTTCGATATCACTAACAGTTTCAACGTTACTTGCGTGGGAAGATTAAAATGGTACCGTGTGTAATATCGCGTGATATTTTATTGTGCACCATCCAGCGCTCTGGAAAAATAAAGAAAAATAGTAAATAGAGAAAAGTGGTAGAAGGCAAAGTTAAATGGTTTAACGAGGTTTATCTCCTAATGATCTCATTTTTCACAAGTGCAACGATGCATCTGCAAAACATAAATGCACCCTTTTTACATGAAACCCTACATTTTTTTAAGTAAATCAGTATGTATGAAGGAAATAGGTTATAGTATTTAAAAAATGCAGACTTTACAATATCCGTATCGTTCTATGGAAACATTTAAAAATTTAAACCACCTTGCCTAGTAATCTAGAAATAAACCAGCACCAGAAAATAATGCATAATTCGTCACAGAGTATCAGAGTCAAAATTATAGCAAACAGTGGTCCAACTTGGCTAGAAATAATATACTAAAATAAAGTGTATAAAATAGGACTGCCTGCGTAACATTTTTCTCAGAGATTTCTACATATTTTTAAAAATTCCCAAGCCTCTTTCAATAGGTCTGAATTTTGCATTCAAGAAATATTTTAACGAATTCACCCCAGAACAGGTCAGTTACATTTTACAGTTTTCATTAGGACTCCATTCGTATCATTAGAGGTGTTCGTGTCTTTCTCAAAATATAAGGTACGAGAATTTTACTCGAACGTCGTTCCATGTAAATCGTAATACCTCTGAATCATTTGCAGCGTGTAATGCAAGCGTCGTGAATAATCTTTCGTTCATGCTCTGTAATGAGGTTGAATTAAAAGCGGAGCGTCTCTATAAAGGAAATTAATGAAAGCCTCGGTGCATGTTCGCAGTAAAACACGGCAATTCAGTAGACGCTACGCACATATGTACATACGTGTGCCACCTAATATCTTGTTAGTAAGGTAATACCGTGGTGCATTTCGAAATGCTACTTTTACTGTGCGCACTATATATTTACACGGTTATTTACACGCCTACTTGCACATGCGCGTGTACACGAGCACGCTTGCACGATTCTTACCTTCAGGCGAGCGACTACCAAGATTCCTCCGATTGCTACAGTACGAACACCGAAATTAGGCACTTCAAGGTCTCTCGTCGTTTCCACGGACACCCTACAACAAGATACACGCGAATTTCTGCTTCGAAGGTGCTGTCGTTTTGAAAAATAGAACGGAAGAGAGAAATTATAGACACTGTATGTTAGTGGGTGTAGTAACAAATGTTGGACGAAATTAGGAGAAGGATGTAACCTTAAGGCGCCTACTCTCTGTGTCTTTGCAATAGTACAAATTTTAGGTAAAGTCTGTGGTCTGTTTTCGCACGTTTAACGAGTTGAGTGATGCAGTGGAAACGTCCACGCATAGCCAGACACAGCGTAATGTCATGTTTTTAACACGTTGAACGCCACAGTGAAAACAGCCATACCTAACCAGACACTATATAATTTACTATTTTTTATATAAATCGTAGAGAGAAAAAAAGATTTGAGTACTCAATCGTGTTATTCTGTTTTTACATTATTGTTTCAGTATGAAGTTTGCTCAGAAAGAATGTTTAACGAAATTAAGAAATAGATGTGACACTGAGGTGTCTACTCGCTGTGTCCCTGCAATAGTAGAAATTTTAGGTTAAATCTGTAGCCTGTATTCACAGGTTTAAGAAATTGAATGAAACAGTGGAAATGTCCGTTTATGGCCAGACACGACGTTGGACAAAGGACAAAATAGGTATTAGAAAGAGTAAGGGGACGTTAGAGAACCTGGTGAGGAAATACATAGAGACGGAAAGGTTTAGTAGAAAGAGTGGGCGTTCGAAGCTGAAGAAAGAACGCAAGATTGGAATAATAGTTAATAAGTGTAGACAGGAAAAGGAAGAAGTAGTCAAAACTAAAGGGTGGAGATGATCAAGGAGTGAGTGTCGTGAGTCTTGAATATGTTAGATAAGACTCACATGAACCAAGTCCATTTCGTATTCAGTGAGGCTGAAATAAATTAATAAGCATACATACAGTGACTCAATTTGTTCTCATCATTATATTACTTCAATATTCATCTATTTAACACTTTTTCTCAAATAAATAACATTTTAAATACGCTTGAAAAATTTGCAGTTGATTGGTTGCACCAGAATAAAGACAGAAAAGTAATTAGAAAATTATTTGAACAATTTTGTGAGTCACTGTACATCATTCTACGTTTCTCTGAAATGATTTTCTATGTCACTGACAGTTTCAAAGACGCTTACGTGGTAAGATCGAAACGGAACACCCTGTACATTAATCCTAGCGATAGAAAGAGCAACGTAACGTCGGGCAGATTGATGTTACATCACAAACAGATTTCTGCATGAATTTGTTCGCACAAAGAGAGACATCCGCGACGCCAGAGGGTTGAAGTCGATCGAACAAGGATCGAATACAGACGCCAGAGAAGCTCTGCCACGCGAGCCACGCGTTCGCAATTTCGCCACGCTGCTTTTGCCTCAAAGCTCTCGCTTATCATATTCACTTCTGTTCCATAGCCCGACCTCCTCTAAGAAGAATTCCTGATCGGATTCCACGAAGCTTCTCAAAGGTGTGTATTTGAAACCGATCAATCCGTGAATCCTAACGCGTCTGAGAAGTTTCTGAAAGAGATATCCGGAGACTCTTTGGTGATTCGTATCGATCGACATATTCGTGCGCACACGTAAATCTATGAGGAGTCTGCAGCAAGTAAGAAGAATTTTATTATATAATTTGTATTTCCCATAGGAAATAGTACGTATTTTTTTTCTAGCTTGAAATAAATTTCTTCATTCCACCCTCAAAGAACTCTGCAGAAGTTCATTTAATTCGGTTGCATAGGGGTTGTTTCATTGATTTAACCCTGAAGGGTACCCTTGTATCCTTCCAGACTGAAGTTTAATTTCTCTCTTCTAATTTATAATTTCTTTTCTAATTCTTGCTCTAATTGTATTAATTCGTCCTCCTTTTAACCTTCTACTATGACGAAAATGATACATCAGTTTACACAAGTTGCACAACTTTGTATCGCAAGATATAAACACATCAATAAACAAAGAAACCCTTTGGTGACTGTATAGTCGTAAAGTATAATTGTACACAGTAATGAATAAACGAAATAAGTCTTAAAAAGTATGAATACATAGATATACAGGTAATTTTCAAGTTACATGGCGTTATAGAGGGTTGATCTGTTCTTATTTTTTTTAAAGCTTTTATTTCCATCAATTGCATTAATGCATTGTTATTTTTGAATGATAATATACAGTGAGGAGCAAAACTGAACACACTTTATAAATATTTCCAAAAGTACTGCAGGGTGGTGAAGAATAAACGAGATGGCAGGTGTCGATGAATAAACAGAGAGCCAGGCGGAGAAGATTAAACAGAGCAGGTTTGAGAAATGTAACTGCGTTGTAGCCCGTGACTAAAACGTGGCATGTGTGTGTGTGTATGTGCGTATGCGTATGCAACGAAAGCCCTTATAAGGGCTTGAAAGCACAGAGATGGAGAGCGGCAGTACATTTTCTGTAGCATTAAGAATAACGTCGAAATAAGCGTCGAACCAGCGTCGTTGCTTGAAGTATCGAATTAGCTGAAATAAACGATATCCCTTTTATTGTATTGCTATAGTACTAATGTATTCCATGACTATACTATTATATTACAAATAATTGAATGAGTACTTGAAAGCCCACTGTACGTGATATTTGTTAAACCCACTGAATTATTGTTAACATCATTGTTAAATTGTTTTTTATTTCATTTAATATCACAAATGGGTGAATACGTTTATTTATAACTTAATATTTTATCGATGGGGCTTGTTCTTCTAAAGCTGCATATATTCTCTGCGACATGCTCTTTGCTAATCTTTAGCAGTAATCAGGGCTAATTTCTTCCCATTCTTCTTGCACTCTGGTCCACAGGTTGTCGATGAATCTTGCTGGCATGCGATACTCAAAATGTAATCGTTTCTTTCCAAGAGAGCTTACAAGTGCTCTAGTGGATTTACAATTAGATCAGCACTCTTTCTATCTAACATTCTAAAGGGTTGTAAAGGTAATCAATTCTGAACTGGTTTTGGTGGATGCTTCGTCAGCAATCTGCGATCACGAAGGACGTGATCAATGAAAAAAATAAATGGACACTGCAAAAGAGAGTGCATAAAGCAGAAGTTCGTATGTGACTTCATTCTATGTATTGGGTTGACTAAAAATAACTTGACACAGTGAATACTTCTGAAATTATTAGGTCGCGTTGTAATTAACATTCAAATTTCCACCTTAAATTTATTGATGATTTATTAAGGTATCATTATTTTTGCTTCTGTAGCATGTCTACGTTTTAGGAATTCTTACCCTCAAATATGAAGCAAAATCAGTGGCTCCGATGAACTATTACTAACAAAGAAAATAACAAGTAAAACAACAATTTTATTTGAATAGAAGTTTATTTTCATAACGTACAGACCTGGCGTGTACGTAGGATATTGAATAACTAATGAGGATTTCATTATAAATTTTTTCTTCCTCATCCGTAATCCTTGAGTTTTTAACACGATCCTTCTACATTCGTATGTATATTCACTTCGCAAACAAGTAACTTTTTTAATGATCAATTTAACTTATTGCTGTCCTGTTGCAAAAGTCATTCCAACTGCAACGTCCCTTGGCGTTTATAACGAGGATCTGCTTCGGTGGCTGCTTCTGAACTTTGGAATGCTGCACAGCATCTCTTCTTTACTTATTCGATAGGTACTGTACGAAAATTTATGTACGTTTTCCGAATTGAAAAGCTCCTAGGAGGACGACAACGCTTCTAGTTCTTAACCCTGGAAGGACGATCAGGGTGCCCATCCTTTGACGATTGTAAAAGGTATTCTAGGGTACAGCTGAACCACGTGAAAATTCACGTTAGCTTTCATGAATTCAGTGAAGAGCAATAGCGAACGTAACTTTATAAATTTATACAGGAGTGCCTGTTTTGAAGTTGGACAATATGTTCTATTATTGAGTTGAACCATAAATAACTTCTGACACATAAATTCACGTCATATTTACAACGTTGAAAATGTTCTACAATTTCTTGTAATTACTAAATATAATTAAAATCTGTTTCAATGAAGTAATATAAAACACATAAAATATTATAATATACATACAAGTAATAATTTAGTGAATATGAGCTGTTTTTTTTTATAATTATGTCGTTTGTGTTTTTCCAAACTAATTTTCAGAGACTGGAAAAAATATTGTAGTTCTATTAGTATTAGAGACAAGATTGCATGAAATTCGAGTGAAATATTCTTCTCTGTGACACTTCAATTACTTTCATCAGTCGATAGAAATGGAACTGAAATAGCACTCATAATTTATCTTGAACACTGTATCGGACGTTTATAAAACGTTAATCATTAATTTAAAATGAACTTGTCTGTATAAAATCTACCAGTTCTATAACACTGTGGTACTTCGTTGTTTCCTTCCTAACGGAGCTGTTTCTTTTTTATTCTGTTTTTCGATTGTTTTCTTTAATGTTTAAGCATAATCTAAACGATACAACTATATAATTCAGCGATGACCACTGGAGCTCCAGCCTTCCCCCACTCTAGTTCCATTCCCCTCATGTAGTCTGTGATCTGTGACGGCGATGGACCGAGGGGAGACGAGGAGTGAAGTGGAGGAAACTGAAACGAGGGGAATGGACCTGGAGTGGGGGAAGGCTGGAGCTCTCGTGAGCATTACTGGCAAAATTCATACTACGTATAAAAACTGATCGATTCAGTCCTTATAGGACGAAATACCACCGTCAGTCACTCTCGACATAGTACCACAAAGGGTCGAAGACCACATCTTACGCCACTTTCCCCTTTATACTGTCTTCAACCACTTACATTCGCATTCAATTGCACAAACACCATTTCGTTGATCGAAACACAACAGTCTACACAGCATGCAGATCTGTGCGCATCAGATATGAGAACATGTCCTGGGATGCATGAACATATTGAACCCAAAGTCGTTTCGCGATGCTGAACGCGGTAAATATTAAAATTCGCTCGACAAGAACCGGGGGTTCCACCGTAATTCCCGATAATGAGACGGCGCGAACGAAAAATTTCCAATACTCCCGTCCCCGGAAACACGTAAAAACCGTCGGCGCCTTTTGAAATTCCGCTGGCATTTCGACGTGCAGCGAAAAAAGCAAGAGACGACAGCGGAAGCGAGTGGAAATCCGTCGAGCCGTGAAACTTTTGTAGAATTTCCTAAAAATTTCGCAATCAGAGAACGATGGATGTGCGCTGCTGCGTAGTTCGAGGGGATATAACTTCCGAGGCTGACGTCACACGTAACAGACCGCTAGTTGGCAGAGCCGAGGTTCGTTTGAAACCACCCCTTGGCTCCGTGGCTAACCGAAGAAAAATCCATACACCCTTTCAACTGTCCGACTATCTAAGAAGTCGCTTTCCCCTCACCCTGATTTTTTCTCTTTTCCTTTGATATTATTCCAGTTCGGTGTCCCTTGTTGACTCACCAACCCCGATCTTTGCTCAGCAACCCGTTACGAAGGAAAAGGACGCACCCTTTTTCTTCTGCACTTCATTCGAATGCACCGACGATGGAGTATACAGGGTGTTAGTATGTGGAAAATACTCCAGAAATAGTTTTCAGTACGACGGTGATATTGCATATGGTGAATTACGATAATTAGACTGCGGATGTTTATGTAATTTAATATATCCAGATCGGGGCATGATGAACATCTAATAACTTAGCAAAATAAACATGACATATTTTGAACATTTCAAGGAGAGACTGCAGTCTTGCTAAGGTTTCATTTATTTAACTGCATTAATACAAGGAATATGGAAGTCTAAAATTGTATATTTGCATAAACATCCGCAGTCTAATGATAATTGTCTGTAGTTCATAGAGTGCTTTGGGGTTTTAATTGTTGTTTGATTAGCAAATTAGTAGAGCACAGGTGGATTAGCTTTTTAACTAGAGAGGACGAGATAGCTGGGCCTGTGAAAATTGCTCCGCTATGAACAAGATGCATGTTAATTGCTTTGACAGTATTTGCTAAGAACTACTTAAACCTATTAATTGGAGAAGACCATTTAACATGTCTTTTGAAAATGTCTCTGCAATAAGCAAGGCAATTTTCTTCAGTTTTATTAATTTTTAGCTAGAAATAATACGTGCTCCTAGACAAAAAATCATCCAGTTAATAAGTTAATAATAACTAGACTGTGCATTTTTATGCAGTTTAACATATTGCAAAATAGATGGTGTTCCAGGTTTTGTCGCCAAACCGTGCCAGTATATTTTGCAAGAAGAAATAAGTAAAGAATGTTATACAAATATACACCCATTAATGCTTTGTTAGAAAGTTATAATAAAAATATAAAATATGCAGTAATGAAGTGTTCTTATATAAAGTAGGGTAAGAATAGTTTAATGATATTTACCTAGTGAATTTATGAAGCTATGTGAACGATTTAAATTTTATTTAATTAAACGCCTACATACAAATTCTTGTTAAACTTTGAGTAGAATTAATAAAAAATGTTATACAAATATACACCCATAAATGCTTTGTTAGAAAGTTATAATAAAAATATAAAATATGCAGTAATGAAGTGTTCTTATATAAAGTAGGGTAAGAATAGTTTAATGATATTTACCTAGTGAATTTATGAAGCTATGTGAACGATTTAAATTTTATTTAATTAAATGCCTACATACAAATTCTGGTTAAACTTGGAGTAGAATTAATAGTAAAATAATAATATAAAGTAACGACTGTACAATTAAATTGAGTAAATACTTCCTGTCCTTAATGATTTTTAGTTATAACAGGATACTATACCGTGTCTGACCAGGTACGACAGTTTTCACTGTGACACTCAATATATTAACACTTTGACGGCAGGTGTCATGTACACAAGATTTTATTAGTTTGAATGAATCACTTGTAAAATAAATAAATAAAGAAGTACATTTATCGCGGATGACGAATAAATATTCAGGTGCTAATAAAGTGTACACTCTAATATATTCAATATGAAGAGAATCATGTAAAATGTTTTATTACTTAAGGGTTCTTGCAAAAATGGTCAAAGGTAACTAGCGTTTGCAAAATTATTGCGGCCGTCAAAGTGTTAGGGCAACATTTCATAATTTGTCCGATCACGTACGGCAATTTTTACTCTGACAGTCGATTGTTAATATTTTTGGAAACTTTATTCGTTCCAATACAGATATAAATCGAAAACGTGAAATTTACTTTTGTTTGAAAGCAACGAGTCGCATAAAAATGAATCATCTTTGTATATGGGCATATTGCTTTCAAAAATATGAACAAAGCATTTATACATACAGCACTTTTTTTTCGCAGACTGCGCACCTGCTTTTGTTCATAAGTTATTTAATTTTATTACACACCGTGTCTCCTCTACGCAATTTATTAGAAATTTTTCTTTGCCTCCGCTTCTTTTCAATTCTATCTGATTTATTTTTATATCCTCGTGAAAGTCAGTGTTGAATAAGAGAATTTTTAAATGACACATGCTATGAAATAAACTAAAGTGAATTGAACAAACTGTGTGCTATTTTTTTCAAAGAATATTTGTGGCGATAGTATTGTGCGTCGCGACGTTCGACTATTTATGTGACTTATTTTATAGCATTCGTTCAGAAAAAATGTGTGTTCAACGAAATATATATAATTTAATTTTCAACGTATTACTGTTTTTTTATCGTTTTACACGTCCATATATTGTACGTAATGTTTCGAGCAAATGTTTGTTATATGCTGTAAATTATTATTAATATTACATAGTAAGTTACAATCTTTATACTATGATTAATTTTCTATATGCATCAGGGTTTTTTTTATACCTGACTTTTAATATTAATATTTTTCAAGATTTTATAAAGATTGATAGTTATTTAATTGAATCAGATCTACGGCGCCGGGCACCGGTGTTCCCCATAGAAGTCAACGTGTTAATCGTATACAAAAATGTTAATAAAATTATACCAATAACACCTGACGATTTTTATCGATAAATTTCATTTGCGAATTCACTGTATACTAATACGTTAATACGTTTACAGTCGCTAGAAGTGAAAATATTATTTAATTAATATCTACAGGGGACGTGCATCGAATGGGAGAGTTAAATTTAAAAATTTATAACCAGCAATGAAACACATCGGTGACAATTTCATGGTTTGTGGTTGTGTCTCGACCGCAGGCGTAAGCGAATTACTTTTTATCGACTGCGTTTTAAATAAACCTAAACGATTGGACATATTAAAAGAAAAGTTAATTGATAAAATACTGTAGACACATATGACATTTTTCAGTTTTATCGGAAATATGACTAAAAATATGAACCAAGAACATGAGTCTGTGATTGAGAACTTATGATCTGGACATGTGAATAACGTTCTAAGACCAAGAGAAAAATTATAACAACGATTATTTTTTAATATTTTCAAATGATAGGCGAAAGAAGATATCATACAGCAAGATATTAATATTTAATATTATTAGGATATTCAATTCAAGATTATTATTATTTTGTTAATGTATATGTACACTTTATGCAAAATTACTGTGATTTCTTAGGTATTCAAACATTTGTACAGTCCACATGTTAATTTGATCAGGGACACATTAATTTAATATGAAAAACAATTATATTGATTCAGTATGAAATCTAGGCAATTAAAGAAAAAATAAGAAATTTAAAATAATTCAAAAGTCTCTGAGAAAAATAATGTAGACTCACATAACGTGAACTATAATACAGCTCGTACCTTTGTCAACCATATTTGAATTATTTTGAAAACTCAACTAAAAATACGTTAAACATTATCTACTCTATCGATTCTTTTATAAAAAATTATCTGCACTCAACAAATAAAGTTTGTGTTTCTACCATCTAGGATAAACGCTTTAACATATTAAAAGGCAATAAATTGACGAATGCAACTATGAATACCTTTAACAAATTTTTTAAACTAATTGTTTGCCATACAATCATATTCATACCCATAATTTTCTCTATTGTTTTCTTCCCGGTGAATTAATTTACCTTCTCTTCGCCTGCACGTGACTTGTTATTTTAGTATTACAGTAGGACCTCGATGATCCAAACTGTAATTATAACAGAATGACTTGCATTGTAACTCTGTTTCGCATAAAATTGAGAATTGTATTTTACAATATAAAATACACAGTGTTGCAAAATTAAATACTGAATATCAGTAATAATAATTTTAGCTTGCAACTGACACAGGGGGACCAATTTTCAGATAACGGATGTGCGGATAATCAAGGTTCTACTGCGCTCCTATATTTTTATCTTGATTAGAGATTCTGTTTGCGATTCTCGTGTCTGTTATCCTTTATTTACGCCAGGTTCGTGGTTTCTGTAACCTCCTCTCATCCACGCTTTCAGCTCCTGCGATTCCATCTTTCTTCAACAGTTGACTAGCTTCTTGTTGATTTTATTTCAGCAGTGATCGATCTGTCCCTTCCACCTGAAGCCCTACTGTCCTGTTCATTTTCCTTGCCTCTATCTTTTGCTCGACGAATGTACACTACCGCTCAAAAGTCTCAGGACACTTAGAAAATTTTATATAAACCTAAAAGGCATCATAGAGTCGTCAACCGATATAAACAGATGTTTGTTTAAACGATAATGTACATCAGAGGTGGCCATCCGGAGCAACGCCTGGCTCCGCCCTACCCCCACTCTGTGTCCATTCCCCTCACGTAATTAGAAAGTAGAGATATAATCCTAGATAAAACTGATGTCATACGTAAAGATAAATAATTATTCTTATTGTGTCACTGTTTCTTAAGAAACCGTACTTACCGATTTTTTCGACGTCATACGTAGAACATAACCTACGTGAGGGGAATGGACACAGAGTGGGGGTAGGCTGGAGCCAGACCTTGCTCCTGATGGCCATCTCTGCTTTACGTGATAAGGGAAATGCACTATCAGTAACACACTACAGTAGGACATCGATTATCCCAATTATAATTAATGCTAAGACGCTTAAGGTTTTAGAAGGTTTAACGTCAGCTTAATGGAGGGACATTCTGTGTCCACATGAGCGAAGCTGCTAAAAATTTTATTTTTCTGTTCGAAGTACGTTTATTTATAAGACATCCAGGCACTTCTTATTGAAAAAATGAAATATCAAACATGTTTGTTTACAATTATTAAATACAATAACTTTCTGACACAAAACCAGGCTATTGGCCTCCTACACGAATTCCTCTTTGAAAAAACTAACGTTTCGAATTCGATGGACATTTTCTGACCCACCCTAAAGCGTCCTGAATTTAACTCCATCATTTTTCACTTGGTTCTAACAAGGGAAACTACCGAAATGGTCGTCTCAAATTTTAATGAGCTCTTGCATGTTAATAGATCAGGTTACTACGAATCTCCCTGTACATGGTTCTGGGTGAAGGGGGACAATAGTTTAACAGATATTTTATGTTAAACTTCTGACAAGGTTTATCTGGTTTACTATAACGACTGCTTTCAAGTACAAGCGCGTGGATAAATTAGATAGTCTTTAGGTAGCTACGCAGAGTTTCTTTTGCATTAAATATTTGTTAAACTGTTGCTCGTCTACGCCCCAAACCATACGTAGGAGGATTCGTAATAACACTTCGGGAGCTTTCTTCGTAAATAAATTATACAGATTTCTGAAATGCTTGGAAATCGAATTTCGTTAGGAGTAACAAGTGTCCTAATACTTTTGAACGGTAGGGTACATCTCTCTGGGCATTTCTGCCCTCCGTAGTACCCTGCTGAGTCCATGAAGCTGTCCTCCTCGTACACACGTCTCCTCTGGGTGTCAGCACAGTATCGCCGTCTCATTTCCTTCCTCACATTTTACCCTCGGCTTTCCGTTTCAGCTCGTCGGTCCACTGTTTCTCTTCCACGCGCTAGTTTTATTCACCCCCGCATTAGAACATCGCCTTCTTTCTCTCTCGCTGCTCCACCAGGGATCCATCGTTTTTCCTTCGTCTCGACTTTCACCCCTTCGTCGTCTCTTAACGTTTCTCTGCTTCTGTTTGCCCTCTCGTGTTCCCTAGCCTGCCCTATGTAACGCAGCATTTCACCCCTCTCATCCCTTTTTGGATGTTGCCCATATTTTCTGCTCCATAGATTGTATTGCTTTCTTCATATTTTCCTTCTCTACCTGCAAGTTCCTGCTTTCTCTCTTGCTTGCTTAGTCAAGTGGCCAGCCATTTCTGTCGTGCAATTTTATTTATTCTCCCATTCTGTTCTTCAGTTTGTTTTGATCTTTATACATGCGTATTGAATTTGCTTACCCCTTCTCGGTTGTTTTTTATTGTTTTTTTATACTGTGTGAGTGGACAAAGACTGTTTTAAATTAATGGCTGTTTTAATTTAATGAATTGAGCTTTTATTGAGACTGGTATAGGTCTACATTTCTTTGTTTCGTGATGTTTAATGTTTTGCATTTGAACGTATTTTAAAATATTGTTCAACGCGAATGAGCTTGTCTTATGCTTTTAACATTTGTGACACGTTTAATTTTATTATTTCACTATTTGTATAAATATTCTCAAAGTAAAACAGTGATTTTGTTAGTTGCAAATAGACTTATACTACTTTCAAAATCGTGAATAATGTCGAATTTAAATTGATACTTTAATTGAAATAGACTTTTCTGAAACGTAATTCTAAAATATAAATAATAAGAATTATAATAAAAAAAATGGTATATTATTGAACGTACGAATTTATTCATTTGATAAACATGTTTGAGAATACTATTATAATAAGTTTAATAGCAAAAGAGAAAAATAAATGGCCAGCATTACTCAACAAATTGACAGTCAAACAAGCGATAGTCGAGCAATTAAATTGATAGTCAAACAATAGTTGTGTGTATCGATACCCAGTTGACCAATTAGTGGTCCTATTCTCGAGGTAGGTTAGAATCAAATTCATGAGATCTCGTAATGAGGAGCTCCCCGAACATAACTAATGAATTGATTCATTAGTGCAAATGGACTTGTGAAACTTACAACAAAAATAGTGATGCAATTCCATTTAACAACCAAATTTTTTTCTGACTAATTCATGACGATATTGTACTGTACCGACTTTGTTATAATCAGTATAAAAAACAGACTTCCATCTGTAGCTGAAACTAGATTTAACTCACATCTTTCAAAGTTGAACTTACACCACATTAAAAAAAAAACTGCTGAATTAACATGGCAAAGTATGAATCTCCAGCTATGAATGTGACGAGGGCGACCATAAAGATAGCTTTGAATTGAAAGCGAGCGACCATAAAGACAGCTTCGAATTGAAAGAGAGCAACCATAAAGATAGCTTTGAATGAGATTGCGAGGAGACAAAAAGAAAAAGAACAGAGTAAACAGGATTGATCAGAAGAAGTGTGAGGTATCGGTGTGTTTGCGTGTTTTCATAAAAATTCTACGCCGATACAATACGACAGTTTCTCTCTTATCCTCCATCCGTTTGCTCCTCCCGAGTTCTACTTCTTTCGCCTTTTCAGCCTGTCCTCCTCACTCCAGTTCGATCGTATTTTCTGGTTCTCCGAGGAATGGCGAGCCGTTTCTCTATCTCTCGCCAAGTCAAACAACTAACACCTCTGTCACACAGTTTTATTTATCCCCTCTTCTTCCTCTTCATTCTCTTTCTTCCTCTACCTATGCCTAACCGTCTGACCGGCCTCCTCTTTTTATCCTGCGTTCTTTTTCATGCCATCCGTCCCTCACTTATTTTCCATACTTTTTATTCCTCGCGAATTCCCTTATTTCCCTCTCCATGTTCGCGTCGTTTTCCTCTTCGCCTCGTTGCAGCGACGAGAACGCGAATTTTCGCTCTCCAAGGAATCAAAAGCTGTTTCTCTTTCTCTCTCTGGCTCAGCCACCATCTCCCCTGCTACACAATTTTACTTATTCCTCTGTGACGTTATGCCACTGGCACCACACCCTGTCGCGAAATTCCGAGAGACTCTTTTCTCTCAAACTTTGCCTTTTCTAGTTGCTTCCGGCCTTCCTGTTTTTAACTTCTTTCTTAAAGCCCGTTCGCATTTGGTCAGCGTTAACGTTGATGCACATTTGGCGATAATAATCGAGAGAACCCGCGGGCGAATTTTCCTATGTTTTCTCCACTCTTTAGCTCTAACTTCTCTGTGTCTTTTCTACTCTATTTTCTTCAATGTGGAAAATAAAAATATGGTGGTTTGGGACACACCTAATACTGTAGGTCCCTGGCTAAATGATGCTGGGTTACATAGAAAATAAGAAGAAAATAAAAAGCGAGGAAATCTTTGGAAAGAGTCTATCGCCAACACGAGATTCTACGAGAACGTTTAGATGATACCGTAATCGTTTTTGTTGCTTCTTCGTTGTTAATTTGCGTTAATAAATGGAGCGTGCAACGAGAGGAACAAAGTTTTCTATACAGGGTGTCTGGTGAGGTATTCAACAAACTTTGTCCGCGTGTTCAGCAGATTATCTTGAACAAAAGTAGTCATGTACACTATAGGTCTGTTTGTTTCGTTACTGAGATAAGCATTGTTTGTGCTAGGTTTTGCAATGATGAAAGCAAAGCGTGTGCATGGCATTCAGTCTGTGTCTTCGACTTGGCTTGGTTATTTATACAGTGTGTATAATACAATTTGAACATTGTCTATAAATTTGACATAGAGTCAGAAGTATTAGGTTGGGAACTAAATTCACGAACCGTCGAATTTCTTGGATTGAAACTTCTCTCAACTCTACTATTACCGAGCCAAAAAGTTACCAGAACTATGACGCAGGAACATTCTAAATTCAAACGTAAATATTAGGTTCAGTCATAAATAATTTCCGGTTTGTCGTCATGAATTTATTGATAATTTATTGTAGGGTGATATATTGTTGCTCCTGCAGTATGTCTACGTTTTAGGGATTCTTGCCTTCAAATACGTAGTAAAAATCAGTAGACCAGATAGACTGTTTGAATTTTTAGAAAGAAATTGTTACGTGTCGGAAGTTATTTATAACTTTACCTAGTAACTTGAATATAAGATTATTCCAAGAATTTTACTAAACGTTTTCATATTAAAAATTTCGAGAGTCACGAATTTAGTTAGAAATCCAATAGAATAAATTACAGTGGAACCTCGATTATCTGAACTCGAATTATCCAAAAATCGGTCATCTTATGCCACTAACAATATTCATTCTTCACTCACAATTTATTCTTCATCCTGTATATACCCCTTGAATTCTAATCTCAACTTCTTTCCAATTTTTCCTTTTTATTCTGTTTCGATTCAGCTTTCTCTCTCTTCGAGGAATCGCAAGCCGTTTCTCTCTCTCTCTCTCAGGTCAGTCAAACAATTATCCACTCTGTACCTCGATTTTATTTATCTTCCTTTTTCCCCTTCATCCCTTCTCACCCTATAATTAAGCTTAATCACTGTACTAACCACCCCTCGCTTATACTTTGTCTTTCTTTTTCATGCAATCCGTTCATCCCTTATTCTCCATCTCTGTTACTTCTCTCAAATTCTAATCTCTTCTTCTGCCGAATTTCTCGTCTTCACCCACGTTTAGTCTAGTTTTTTTGTCTCTCTCTCTTCCCGAGGAATAGCAAGCTGCTTCTCTCTTTCTCGCCAAGTCAAACAGCTATCGCCTCTGTCACGCAATTTTATTTACTCCTGCTTTTTGCTCTTCATTTTCTTTCGCCCTCTACATAAGTTTAATCCTGGTACTAAGCACCCCTCGCTTATCGTCTGTATTTCTTTTTCATGCAAAACGTTCCTCCCTTATCCTCCATCCTGTTTATTCCTCTCGAATTCTAATCTCATCTTCCTTCCAGGTTTTCCTCTGTCACGCTCAGTCAAACAGCTAACCTCTCTGTCACACGATTTTATTCATTCCTCCCTTTTCCTCTTCATTCTCCCTGTCATGCTCTACGTAAACGTAATCGCCATTGTAACTCGCATGTCCCTCTTTCTTTTATTCGTGTCGTACATCTCTCCCTTATCCTCCATCCTTCTTATTCCTCTCGAATTCCAATCTTATCTTCGTTCCAGATTTCCCTCCCTCTCTTTCAGTCAAATAGCTAACCCCTCTGTCACAGAATTTTATTCCTTCCTCCCTTTTCCTCTATATTCTCTCTGTCATCTTCTGCCTAAGCGTAACCACCGTTCTAACATCTTCTAGCTTGTCCTTCGTTCTTTTTTTTCATGTAACCCGTCTCTCCCTTACCCTCCATCCTTCTTATTCCTCTCGAATTCCAATCTCATCTTTCTTCCAGTTTTCCCTCTCTCTCTTTCAGTCATATAGCTAACCCCTCTGTCACAGAATTTTATTCATTCCTCCCTTTTCCTCTACATTCTCTCTGCCATCCTCTGCCTAAGCGTAATCGCCGTTCTAACCTCCTCTACCCTGTTCTTCGTTCTTTTTTTTGCATTTGACCCGTCTCACCCTTATCCTCCCTCCTTATTCCTTCTCTTTCAGACAAACAGCTAACCCCTCTGTCACAGAATTTTATTTTCATTCCTCCCTTTTCCTCTTCATTTTCTCTCCCTCCGCCTGAGCTTAATCGCCGTACAAGCCTCCCCCCGCTCGTCCGTTTTCTCTTTCGTGCGATCCGGCTCTCCCTTATCCTCCATCCCTCTTATTCCTCTCGAAATCTAATGCCTTCCCTCTCCAACTTTTCGCGTCGTTTTCCTCTTCGCCCTGTTCCAGCGGAGAGGTCTCGCCTTCTCGCTCCCCGTGGGGTCGCTCCCCGTTTCTCTCGAACCCACGTTACTGGGCGTTACGACCCAACCCTCCATCCACCGTCCCTTTCCCTCCAATCCCACGCGTCCTCGCGCCCTCTCCGTCCCTCCACAGCCTCTCCACCTCTCCCGGACGGGTCTCGCTCGATCCTGCGTGCATTCCCCTCGGTCTTTCCCTGTCTTTCCCGCGGTTTCTCTATCACGAGCCGTGGCAACCGCTCGGCGCAGCCCGCTTCTCGCCGCCGTTATTAGACAAGCGGTAACATTCTGGCGTACGCCGGGGACGTTCAGTCGGCACCGCGTACCACCCGCGTTCACCTCGTGACACACGGCACGAAAATCTCGGCGATTCCGCTCCCGTCGACGAGAAAAACGCCGAAGCTGCTCGACTAGTAGCCCCTAGCTGTGCTAACGGCGATCTCGCTTGAACACTCCAAGGTGTGTACACGTTAAGGCGTTGTTCCTCCCATCGTAGGTGTCCCTGATTATCAAAGGACATTCCGTGTGACGTTCCACCTCGCGTCTCGAATTCCTGCCTCCGAGTTTTCGGCCGCGGACGACGCTGGTCCTCGTTGCCAAGGCACCGGGCGAGACAGGTGCAGTGATATCGAATTAACTGAGCGGTTCTTTGAATTCCTGTTGTCGTAGTTATGGGTTTCGGTTGTTCAGTGTACTCAGGTGTGTCGCGGGGCTCTGTTGTTTGAAACGTCCCGTTGTCACATGGCTCGTTCAGCCTAGCGGCCCAGTCTACTTTTCCCTGCGTCTTTGTCCGGTCAAAACACGGGTTAAACTACTTTTCACGCTGCGTACGGTGATCCCGGTCACGCCGTCTGATCAAAGGCCCGGCTAATCCACTTAGCCCCATTGTGTCGGGTTTCTAAATTCGAGGGTGCATGAAACGCGACAGCCTCTCCATTTCCTAATCCACTTCCACCCACTTACACATGGCCTGACGCGATTTCGAGACCGCCGCGTGAAAATGGAAAATCTCAACGCCAGCCTGTGCGTGGCACAGAATTTCGCACGCAAGAGCGACCGAAAATTATTTCCTAGATTGCGCGCGGTAATTAGTGATTGACGTGATGGAAGGGAAAAATGTTGACGGTCGAAATAATGGGTGAGGATCCTCGTCGAGAACCACGAGGACTTTCCCGTGGTCTCATTGTCATTGTTGAACGAGCACCTCGTATTTTGACCGCGTAACGCCGTAATGAAGGATGCAGCGAACGATTGATCGAGGCTAATCGCATTTCCGGCGAATTTCCATCCCGATGAGTGACTCGACGCCGGTAGAAACGATACGCCTCGAATTTCGCGTGTACTACGCTTCACACGCGCGTACGAGAGAGAGAGAGAGAGAGAGAGAGAGAGAGAGAGAGAGAGAGAGAGAGAGAAAGAGGAAGAGAGATAGGAGAAAGAAAACAGAGATAGAGTAGAGGGTGATCAGTCGTCGGCCCGTCTGATATCGCGAGACAACGCCTCGTTTCAGAAATTCCATTGATCGCCGGCAGATCCATATTGCCAGTCGTTTAATTGCTCTCAAAATGCCCTCGTTACGAGGGCCCCTGAAATCTAGTTCAATGGTTTTTGGCTCCGGAACGAGGAATAAAACGTTCGTCCGTGCGATCGGAGAAAACGCGGGAAAGGCCAAAGGGCGTGGCTATGGAGATGTGATTTTCGAAAATGCTCCCCCGAACTGTTTGACGCGGCTGTGGCCAAGTTTGTCGATTGAACCGCCGAACGACCGTCTTTGATCCTGCTTACCATGTGTTAACTTCGACCGTGCCAGAAGGAGTCTCAGCGCTCCTGTTTCTGAAGTTGTACACGTCGATTCAAAGCAGGCTTCCACTTTCAGGAACAGCTTTTACCGAAGCATAGTAATGTCCATTACGTTGCAAGGTGTATGTGAAGGGAAGTCTGCATACCGTTCGTTTGTAAAGGTAAAAGTTGTAATGACTTTTAGTCGATGGATTTCCTTGTGGGAGGTGTTCAAAATGGATTGCCTTAACTGTTTCACACGTTTCAGCATTCTTGACTAATTTGTGGCTTTTGACACGGTTCTTTCACATTCATTTTACTTTCTATGTTCATTTAAACGCTGCCTCGTGTGTCATTCAGGCTACCATTTAAGCTGGTTCTAACACAGAAACAAACTTTCCGTGAACCCGTGTGCATTAAAACTTTTCTCTTAGGTCTGAAATGTAGAAAGCGTCTGTAAATTTGGTCACACTTAGGTGCACTTTAAATAAAGAATATTCTATGGACTTAGGTTATGTAAACAATGATAATTTGGGATTTTTTTTAGTGTACAGGATTGCTCAGAAATTGTGACGATTCCAAGTGTAAAATTATATTAAACAGATATAATACACTTTTTCTCATATGAAACATCGTTTTCGAGGAAACTCGAGTATTCGTTGGCTGTTTAATTGCAAATAACTTAACGTTTATAGTCAATACAATAATTTCAAAGAAATGCTGTAGATTTCGATAACATATTTATTCTGTTAAGTTGCCACTCGTTTTTCGTTAAGGTGCTAATTTCAAAAAATAGTTTATACTAAAACTGAAGATAATTATTTTTATTTAAGATATATTGTTGTACATGGACTTCATCGTCCAGTTCATGTTTGTGTTGTTTACAATATTGTTTTAAATAAACAATCGGTGCTGTCTGAAGGATGCAAAATTATGTAAATACTTTATAGAATAATTTTTACATATTCATTTCATATAAATGTTGAATTCCATTTAAATCTTCATATTATTTAGAATGTTGCAAACGTTGGATAATATATGGTACAACGATAGCCTCTAAATTATATTTAATGTGTTGGTTAATTGTCAACTTGAGGCAATGAAAACAACTGTTTTGAATATTCATTCCACACAAAGGGTCTCATTTAAATACTAGGGAGGCCATTGTCAGAGCTGGACACTTTTGAAATATCATTTTAAATAACATGTTATTTTATTATATGGTAATTTTCTTTTACAGTACATTACAAGCTTGAACGTTTTCGAAATAATGAAATAGTGATATTTGAAATACTCCTTCAAATAACATTTTATTTTATTTTACGGTTATTTAAAGTATAATTTTATTATTTTATTCTAATAAGACCAAGATAAAACTTTTCTCACCGCCTCCTTACTTTAAGTCTTGTACTTAAACTTTACATAGTATTCTACTTATGCACTTGTACTTATGTAAATTTCAGATAGTATTTTAATTACAGTCTTGTACTTAAATTTCACACAGTATTTTAATTATAGTCTTGTACTTAAATTTCACGTAGTATTTTAATGACAGCCTTGTACTTAAATTTCGCATAGTATTTTAATTATAGTCTTGTACCTAATTTTCACATAGCATTTTAATTATAGTCCTGTACAATACTAATTGTGCCGTCATACATAGCAACGTTAGATGAAAATGTCTTCTAAATTAAGTTTCTAGGCACAAGTACCCTAATACTTTTTTATTCAGAATGCAAACACAGATGCACTACAAAAACTTATGGCATAACTCAAAAATATGTATCTGTGTGCCTGAAGTTACGAGTGCTACCTCACAATATTGAAATCATAATTCACCTACCGAACTAACAGCTTTTCCGCAGGAATACCTTATACTCTTTCACAGAGAAGGGACAATTAAATCGATTAGCATATTATAAAAATTGATCGCTGTATTAAAAGGAATATTCTGTGTGTTAAGAGCCCCAAGTAAAATTGAAATATTCCCCAGACTAACAATCTTTCAACGCCAGTGTTCTAATACTTTTTCATAAAGAATGAAAAGCTGCATCGATTAATGTATAGAAAAACATGCGGCTCCTCTTAAAAGAAAGAAAGGCGACCTTGAGGTTTCCAATACGCTTCCATCCATGAAAAAGTATTAACACCGCATTATGTCCTCTTCGGGCTCACTTAACATTGTCTGAAATGTTCTGAGAGATCACTATATCATGTTATCGCTTACATAATGTTGTTTTTAAATATGATTTCATCAAATATGAACAAATTAACAACTGCAGTTATTTTTAATCATCAAGATACGGAATATTAATTTCAATGTCCTTGTTCAACTAGTTTAACATTTCTTTGATCCCATCTTCAACAAATTTCCATCGTTTTAAGTCTAAATTTAATACTTAAATTTCTGAATTTAATACTCAAATGTTTACATTTCTAAATTTCCGAATGTAATACTAAAATTTCTAAATTTCAGAATTTAATACATAAATTTCTAAATTTCTAAATTTCTAAATTTAATGTTTAAATTTCTAGATTTCTAAATTTCTAAATTTAATGTTTAAATTTCTAAATTTCTAAATTTAATACTAAATTTAAAATTTCTATATTTAATTTCACAGTTTAAAACCTAAATTTCCCACAAGTTTCTACATTTAATACTTAAATTTCTACATTTAATATTTAAATTTCTACATTTAATATTTAAATTTCTACATTTAATATTTAGATTTCTACATTTAATATTTAAATTTCTACATTTAATATTTAAATTTCTACATTTAATATTTAAATTTCTTAAGTTTTGAATTAATTTTGTATCAGCAAAAAAGCTGTAGGCCGCCAAAGTAGGCAGCAGTGCATAAGTACAACAAATTTCGAGTATGGCAAACATCATCGAGTAATTTTCCCACTACAACTGCATCTTATTAACAAAATTCTTAACAACAGGTCTTTGCTACGGTAATCCAAATTTTCATCCAAATATTCTCAATAAAGTAGATCTCTCACATTCCACACATGCACAGTACCATTTTCACAAAACAGAATCGGATTACATATTCATATTTATTTAACATATATTTTATAATCTAGAGAACGACATTACTCATGGGATTACCTGATAGTTTCAAAAGTATTCGCATAAAAATATTAAAATGGAACACCCAGTATACCGTAACCGAAATATCGGAAAAACTTTTAATTGCCGTATATACCGCGTACCGTCCGGGTAACGATTGAAACGTTATCCATAATATTGGATGAATTCTTGGCAAGTGCCGTGACTCCCGCGCAAATACACTGCCTGGCAGTCGCAAACGTTGTGAAGAGAAACTGCAATTGCGTTGATACGTAACAGGAAGCGGGAAGGAAGTTTCGCAAATCGGGGAACTGTTCCAAGAACACAACAGGAATTAAAGTAACCGCCTCGTTTGTCAAGCTTTCGGTCACTCATACAGGGTGTCCTGAAATAAGTAGTGCAATCTAGTAGAAAATAATTTTCTTTCATCTTTAACACTATTTCTACCAAAGGTGTCTAAAGACACCTTTTAAAATTTTAACTCAAAATTATTTTCTAAGGTAATCATTTTTCCTCTATTGACTTTTTGACTTCTATAATGATCGTTCTATACTGATTATAGGAAAAGTAAAAAGTCAATTGAGGAGAAATTATTACCTTAGAAAGCAACTTTGAGTTAAAATTGTAAAAGATGTCCTTTGACTCCTGTGGTAGAAATAGTGTTAAACTTGACTGTACCACCCCAGCAACCATCAATTTTTCTTTTCGACGACCCAAGCTTTTTTATTTCTTTAAGTCCATCTCCTTTACTTTTTTCTATTTATTATATGGGGTTTAAATAATGAAAATTGCAATATTATCACGTTGGATGGCGTGGAGGTCACCAGTGACCAGCACCTCAAATTTAATTTAATTTAATTAAATAATTACTGATTGTCACAAAATTCTGAACAAACTTTATACTGAAATAATAATGTAGGCACAGGAGAACTCGATTGAGTACTCAAATCCTTTTTTTGCTCCACAATTTATGCAAAAAATAGTGTATTATATCGTGTCTGATTAATTATGGCTCGTGAATCGTAGACGCAACCGAATCGCCTCTGTCGATAATCTCCAATAAAAAAACAACTTCGTTTATTCTTTTGTGAGGATGTAAAGACTGTATCTTTTACTTTGGTAATTTCTCGGAATGGGGATATATTGCATACTCGTTTACGTTATTAGGTTGATCGAAAAGTTCTGTCGTTTCTTCGAAGGGAAACAAGTCAATCTATAATGATACAGTAGGACGTAGATTGGACAATCTGGTCGGTAATCGGTTCGGATGAACTGTAATGAGTAACAAATTAACTCACATTCAAACTATGTTTCGCACAAAAATGGTGACTTTATTTTAGAATTTAAAATGCATAGTGGTATAAAATTAATTACACAGTGCGACTAATAAGAACTGTAGCTTCCAACTGATGTAGCGTGACTAATTTCTCTAAATGACCGGTATTCAAATAATTGAGATTCTACTGTACTTCTATTATTTAATTTTAAATATAATATCCAACCTCGATTATCCGAACTGTAATTGGTAACAAGATTAATCATATTTTAGTTATATTTCGCATAAAAATGACACTTCTGGTTCAGAATATAAAAATACGCGGCGGAATAAGATTAAGTACACAGTGATACTGATGATAATTTTAGTTTGTAGTTTACATGAAAGAGAAATTTTCAGATGACTAGTGTTCAAATAATCGAAGTTCTATTATATTACTGACAGCCTTTCCCCTTCTATTTGGTAATTTGTTTAGCCTCTCCGCCTAAATGTTTCTCTTTTAGTCTTATATACTCTTCCAGTGTCTCCACAACTTGTTCATTGTTGAATTCTTGCCCTGACAAAAAATTTCGTAATGATTTAATCAGGTGGTAATCAGACGGTGCAAGGTCAGCTCTATATGTAGACTTCCCATCCTAGTTCACACAACTTCTTCTGAATTCTTAACGATGCATGAAGTCGGTCATTGCGTGGTGGAATACAACTCCCTCCCTATTAGCCAATGCTGAACGTTCTTCTTTAATTTTTTTCTCTCGGCCTGTTCAATTAATCGCAGCAATCCTCAGCTGTAATTATGTCGCCAGGTCGCGGCATCTCATAATGTATTAGTCTAATATCCCACTAAATACGGAGCATTCCTTTCTGCTAATGAAGGGGTAATTTGGAGACAGAACGGGCTAATTATCCGGGTGACAGTAAGCTCGTTCCCTCCTGATATTATTACCTGTTATCCCTTTCTCGTCACCAGCTACAAATCGGTCCAAAACAGACTGTGCATGATGACGAGAAAGCAGAGACTGTGAAACTCTAATCCGATCTGCCAAGTTCTGATCAGTGAGATCATGCGGTACCCATATAGAGAGCTTCATGGTGCATGGAACCCGATGAATATGATCCACCATCGTCGACTCTGCTGTGTGGAGTTCTTCTGCTAGCTTTCACATTATTATGCAAGGATTTTCCTCCAATTTGACCCTAACAACCTTGTCATCCACAGCAGTCGGTCTCCCGCTGCGTGGTTCATCTTCAGGTTTCAAACCCTTTGCTCAGAATCTTAGAAACTGTCCTTGCACCGCGCGTGTATACGCAGTACATGCGCCAAACAATCGATATAAATATTCAGTAGCCTGCCTAGCAGATTTGCACATTTGTAACTCGTACAAAGTGCAATGACGGGGGTGCACTTTATCGCAGGACACGTTTGGTGGTCAAATTTCCGAAAAGAATTAATATACCGAAAATACTGCATCACTTTTATGTTATTTGCGATTCGACAATTGAATTGAATATATACATGAACCAGGATATTTATTTATGTAATTACTAGACTGTGTGTTTATGCAAATACACATTTTTAGACTTCCATGTTTTGTATATTAATGCAGTTACTTAAATGAAACTTGAATGAGACTGCATTTGGTGCTTGAAATGTTCAGAATATGTAATTTTTATCTTGCTAAGTCAGTGATGGTCACTGGAGCCGTAGCCTTCCCCCACTCTAGGTCCATTCCCCTCGTTTCAGCGCTCTCCTCGTTCCCCCTCAGTCCAGCATCGTCACAGATTACAGCTTATGCGAGGGGAATGGACCTAGAGTGGGGGAAGGCCGCAGTTCTTGTGGCCATCACTGTGTTAAGTTACTGAATGACCATCATCCACCAATTTGGATACACTAAATTGCATAAACATCCACATTCTAGTGATTACATTATCTGTAGCTTCCATACGCAACTAAAATTTTAAACATCTGAATATTTGTGGCCAGAAAGTACATTGAAAAAATGTGTTCAAAAATTTGTCTCCAAACGCTTAAATTAAATTTTAACCTACAATTACTGCAAGTCTCATTAACAAAATAAATTTCAGACGCTATACATTTAATTTTATAAATAACAAAAACGACAGACTGCTGATCATGTTCTTTACTTAACAATAATTCTTTATCGGCAATACTTAACAAATTGTTAAATTAGATTATCTCGAAAACGAAGGCGCATACAAACAAATTTTATTCTACACTGTCGACTTGTTTCATTAGATAGAATAATTTCTCATCGATAATCTTGTTTATTACGGAACGTCCTGTGTATTACAGATAAATTCCTAGTCTTCGAATATTCGTTCGTTTTTTAAATATTAAATTCCACTAGAAACATGATCGTGCATCGATGCTTTTGCACGATACGTGGAATGTTTAGGAGCAGCTAGATCGATTATCGATCAGAGTCATACTTTCCGTTAAACTGTTTTCGATGAAACACAGACACATCCGCTGTTTCGCCGATAGTGTTTTTAACATCGCTACCAGGTTGCTCGCTCGAGAGCCATTTCATCGAGCACATCTGCCGAAACAATTTTCAAGCTCACCATGCCACAAATTTATAAGCATTTATACTCCTACAAAAGCCTGAGCAACAATAGGTATTTATCAGTATAAATCATTAATTTTTTATCTACAAAAAGAAAGAAAATGTTTCAATATTGTATTAGAAAGTAACTTGCATTAGAACTGTTTAGTTGACAAGTGAAGTAAGTTTTTCGTTGCGAGAGAAGTAGACTTTTGCATAATACTTTGTAAAAAATCAACAGAAGAACGTGGATCTGATGGAAGAGTATGCAATAAGAATATTATGTTAGACTGTGTTAAAAGCAGAAATTAATGTTTTCAATGTGCCAATGTCCAAAGTTATTGCATTTCAGTTTTATGCGCCGATTACATCAAAATGATGAACGTTATCACAGAAATAAGGGCCGCTGTCCTTCCACTGTTACACGAAAAATTATATTATTACAACATACATTCTCCAGAGACCAATATTTTATTTGTATTACAACAAGAAGGGTCGATATGCACTTTTCCCAAAAAATTGCAAACTTGACATTGGCTCTTGTTCTACCAACGTACAGATATAGTAAGCTCGTTTGTTTAAACTTACTCCATTGGTAAACTAAGGGGTTTATTTTTGCACTGTGAACGGGAAGAGATATAGTAGATAGCACGCGACTGATAACGAACCGAATAATTCGATAGTCTAGTTTGATTAATTAGAATTATCTTGGACCGCGTGCGCGTGTGCTGCACTAGAAGACTAATTAAAACGAGACCGCAATGTGGTTGACCGCAGTTATACGTGCTACAATGTGATATTCAAACAGTCCTCTAATTATGTAGGCACTACCTTCACAAACATGCGCTTGTCACGTTTTCATCGACTGACCCTCTCGAGGATTAAATCAATTATGCGTTTTTAAACATGATCGAAACAATGGAACACTATTCATTGGGGTATGCTAGAACGAACGTAATTGGTACAACCTCGTTCATTATAGCATTTATTCGTTCCAGCATGCGTTGCAATATACAGGGTGTTCGCATTGTTACTACCCAGCAATGAATGCTATTCCAATGGCAATTCGAATATACAACATTCCACTTAAAAAAGATCACCCTCGTTTCTCGAAAAATATTGCAAATATAAAAAATTGATATACGCTATATTGTTGGTCATAGAAAGCAGCAAAACTTCTTCCTCTTTTATTTTTTTCTAGTACTTACCATTTACGAAAATAACGCTGGCTAGTAATAGCATGAGCACCCTGTATGTGTGTATTTAGGGGTAATCCGTTCCAAGCACATAATTTAGAGCAAAGTTATCACTCAATACAACAATTTAAACAGGAAAAAATTAATACACCATGAAACACATGCGTGTAGAAATAATATTTATTTAAATATTGATTTATTTAACTTTTACACAGTATGTAAGTTTGAGAAATATAAACAATGTTTCCTTACAATTAGTGGAAAAATCACATAGAAGTGGTACCATGGTAACGAAGGCAGAGTGATGGGTCTATAGTATTTCTCTTTGTTCGTTGTAGCACTCTGATTTTATTGATAAAAACTGTTCGTTGCAGCATACCCCACTATATTTTTATATGCAAGTTTATATTGCAACGTGACATTCTGTGTACAATTTTTCAAGGGTCTTTATACGTTTTTTGGAAGATGGATTGTTAGTTCAGTGGCCAATCAGCGGTCAGGTACAATTTGCTGGTGCTGTTTACCTGTTACGGTCAGTCCAGGTCGCAGCAGTAATTTGGGGTGGTCGTGTTAGGGGTGCGAGATTACGACCCGTCAGTTACTATTGAGTTGGAGTAACTAACAATAAGCTTAAACCACAGTAGCGTCGCGTTAGCTGACCGTGGCTAGTACCATATCTGGCCAGCTGTCAAGGGAGGTAAAATTATTATACGTTTCACAGGCCACCATACATTTTCGAGGGTCTCATTTCCAGACATAAATTTTTCAGTCCACCATAGAATGGTCATTTCGTTAACAGACTGTTTTCCAAACGCCAAATTATTATTTCAGCATGTTTCAGCTGCACTATGGCCTGATTTAAAGTCATGTAGAAAAAGTATGTTCCTTCGGTGACACTGTATTAGCTGCTTACGTAAAACATTTAACCCTCAACCCCCGTGTCAATTTGACACATTTTTCTTACAAAAATGCGATAAATGTAAAAGAGCAGTGTGCCTTGCACACGACTTTATTATTTGTTAACGACGCGAACAGTCTTGTGCCTGAATGTACAGAATGTACAGAAACTTTATTTTTATATTCTGAATAAAACAGTTTTGCAAATTTAAATATTTATCTTTTCATTGTATTGATTTTTTTTAGCATTGTGTCATTTTGACACTAAGAGACAAATTCAGTTGAGGAAATGAGCGACGGATGAGGGTTAAACAATAACGAAAAACAACTCAACAAACAAAGAGAACAGAGGACCGAAACACCGTAATAACTTCGATATAGTACAAACTAAAATATAGATTATGCAATGGTTTGTAATCGCGGTTGATTATCAATTGTTCTGTCATCGGCGGTTTCACGTGGTATAATTTAATATTATCTTCACTAACAATAAGCGTTTCATGTTGTACCTATAATTGAGCAACATAGTATATACTTCAATTAAAGCCTGCGAATGAAACAGAAACACTCATTCAAATAATTATTCCTTTTGCTGGACGATGCAAAAAATGTGAAACAGTTCTTTAACCGATATTGAATACAGGTCATGCGAATAATTGAAATGGAGATAAGCGGAGTCTTCATGAGTTATTAAATACGTCTTGTATAGTAGTCGTACGGATCCGTAGTATGGCTCTGACTGATTCTTTTAATGATACACATGCTTGAATAATTGCTATTTTTCAAACGAAGCGGAATAAAAGAATATTATTTCGTTCAATATTATCTGACACAACGTCTGCTCGTTCTGAATTCTGATGGACCGTTTCGTTTCGTTGGAGCTTATTAACGTCAAGTGTCGTTGACATACATCATACAATTTAAAGCTTTGGTACATTCGAGATAATGCTGACGTATTATTACAAGACTATTCCCAGAAACTGGCAATATTTTTGCAATTATAAGAAACAATGGGCATGTTTCACATAATTTTTAACACCATGGCCCACATGATGACTCGTGGGCCACTAGAAATAATTGAAACGTTCATTATTGAAAGCGCGTGTGACGATATTTTAGGGAAAATTAAGTTTTCTAACTACAGGGTTTTTATGACAGTTTTCGAACTGTCATGTAAGTTATTCATGTCTCTCCAAAAAGTAGCAATTCGCTATAATTTTCAGACAGAAAAGTCCTCCATTATTTTGCGATCAGCCTAATAAAAGAAGATATAACAAAAATAATTATAAAAGAATTTTACCTTATGTTTAATGTTTAGATTTTAATCGGCTAAGAAACTGAAGACTATTTAGAGTGATTTATTTCCACTTTTAAAAAATGATTCGGACTGTCTGGTAATATTTAGCTTCATTTTTCACGAAAGTTACCGCCGGAACGAGGCTGCTTCTTAAACAACTTATGCAGAGCTGCAGGTTGATTTATGATTTGATAAAAAATGTCTTCGCTTTCGAGATGCAGCTGCTGAAGTACTTCGAAAAATGTCAGAAGAGTTTTTCATGAAAATATTTAGGAGATCTATTAGAGGACGATTTATTAAGACGTTAATAAAATATAAATTTTTCTTAATGATCTGATTCTTCCGCCAGTTGCAACCGAAATGTTCTCCAACCGTTTTTTCCTTCTTTTTAAGTGCGCCATAAATTTCTTGAACTACGATTTACTATCTACTTATATTCTCCTGAATCGAACAAAAGATCATAAACTAATCATAAACTTCTACTGTAGTCCATGGTCTGCTCATTTGCATTTATGAGGAAGGGCAAAGGATCATAAAGGCAACAATAATTTATTGCCTATTATTTTGAAAGTTTTCCAAGAATGTAAATAAAACTAAATACTTCATAAAAGTAATGCCTCACTTCTTTTTTTAAATTTTCTGACAATGAGTAGATAAACACAAAACTGAACTCATCTAACAAATCTTAACTATAATTTTACCTTACCGGATACTACTCTGCTATTAGCGTATAATTACTACCCCTATATAACTACCCCTATGTCTAGTGACCTCTATCATTCTTTTTGATAACGATTTGCATAAGTTTGTAATAGATTTTTTCATTTGAAAATGTCCAGTTATGACAGTGGTAGAGACAGTCAGGGTTAACAATAAGTTGAAACACTTTTCAAAATTAACCTACTTAGAATTTTGATTTTAACCACTGCAGCAGATACTACATACATTGCGAATTATACTCACGTTTCATACTCGCCAATTCTGTTTGGGTAGACGATTGATTTCGACGTAAATTGGTTTTGATTATCTAGCAATTTAATTACATTACACATTGTTAATGGTCCCTCGAATACTGAAAATGAATTTTTATTTCTTATCTACATGTAATAGTCCCTGAGCTATTCGATAAAATAGCTTTTACAACTCCAACTTTAAGGGCTATTTCCTTCCCTTCAACATGGACATTTAGCAATAACAAAAAACACGTATCGAATATTTTTTCGAGTTCTACATCATATCAAAATTGCACAAAAATCGGCGCGTGTCAATTGAGTGTTCCGCTGCAGTAAACATCAATCCACTATTATCTTCCTTCATTTTCTATGACGTTTTCTCACCCCCTTTTCAAATTTTATATTCCATTCTATAAAAGTGTCTGCGTGGCTCGAACTCATCATAACTACTTTGACAAACAGCCTAAGTTGTCCTCGAGCAGTTCCCTTTCTAACCGTTTCAGAGACTTCGATAATCGACAGCAGATAATTCGATGTGCAAAGTCTGGAAAGTAGTATGTTTGAACAATCACTTTCCATCGAAACTTTCTCAGCTTTTGTAACGCTCCCGGTGATGTTCGCGGTTCTCTGTAGTCCTGGCGGATGGAGGGTCGCATTTATCGACCAAGTGTGGACGGTTCTCCTTTAAAGCTTCTTTCACTCGGTCCAGTTCCTAACAATATATCTCTCCCAGGACTGTTTGGTTAGAATTTAACAGCTTGTAATCGATAATCCCGTCTGTATCCTGTCAAGTGGACAATGAGGCCTCCGTCAGGCATCCCTGGTCTGATCCAATTCTCAAGGCTGCAGGTTCCAAATGGGAAACGTTGGAGCTACCAGTGACACTTTACCGATCGTTTATGATATTTCTCTCGTAACTGTAGGCTGTAATGCAATTCAAAATACAGTAGAACCTCGATTGTCCGATCACGTGACATCTGAAAATTGGTCATCCTATGTCTGCTACACGCTGGAGTAATCATCGGTGACACTGTGTACCTGAATCCACAGTGGTCGGTTCTTTACATTCTAAAATAAAATTATCATTTTTATGCGAAACGTAGTTATTATGCTAGTCACCCTGTTAGTAATTGTAATTTGGATAATCGAAGTCCTATTGTAGAATCGATGAAGATTTTATTCTTCATATAAAAATAAGTCAACACTGTAGAATAAGTTTTTTTGTACGAGGCTTCGTTTTCGAGAAAATCGATTTTGATTTATTCAGTGAGCACAGTCACAGGTGGTTTAAATATTGTTTATTGGAGACATTTCGAATGAATAGAATGTTTGTGCACAATGTTTATTTACTTGTTAAAGCGACGAGGTTAAAGAAAAATAGTGAATTCTCGGTTTTATTTTATTAAGTCAAAAATTGTTAAAATTGTTACCTCTGTTATGCCTATGAACTTCTACTAATTATCCTTTAATTTATTTATTCTTCAAGCGTTTCCAACGTTAGTTTTATTCACTGGCAGACTTACAGGGCCCTCTTATTCAAGCAACTATAATACGACTTTGTAAATAAAAATTGGGATCAAGTGAATAATTAACCAAATACTGTCACAATGTGCCATGTACACTTATAGATTTTCCTGAAAATGAGGTCTTGTATAACAAAAAATTGGTCTACATTTGCGACATGTTTGCACACGGAATTATACTTGTTTCAGCTGTACTACTAATTCGGTGACATCCTGTATAGCGTACATAGTTTTCTCGCTGCAGCCATTGCTGTATTTTCCTGATGGAACTCCCACAGCAAAACATACCCAATACGCCCTTCCGACATTTCCATATTTAAATTGCAATGTGTGAAAAAGAGACAAATGTACGCAAACCAAATTCAAATTTTACAATGAAAATGAAGTTTTCTTTGTAATAGTATTTGTATGGTACAAATTGTATGATACTCATACTGTAAGTTTCTGTCTGTTTACTACGATTCTTAAGTATTTGCAAGAAAGCTGTTAACGAAAGTTTTTGAACCCTAAACAGGAATGAAGTGTCACTATATTTATTTTGAGATAAAAGAGAAAATCATTTTGACTTTTTTAAATAGAATCATGTAACATTTTTAACGATTCAGTACGGAATATCAACAAATTCGAACACATGCATCAGTTAAGTTTTCTATTTGATCTCATTTTCAATCAACTTATTTGACAAATCAAATCATGTCAATCAATCATGTACAGTCATAAAACAGTCTTCGTAACAAGTGTTAAAAATGATAGCCAGTCATTTGAATATATATTTCTGTAATTTTTCTGAGTACATTTTTTTTACAGATTCCAAAGTGTGTTACATGCTCACAACGATTTTCAACGTAACGATTAAATGGTTAAACTTTGTTAATAACACCTGCATACACTAAAAAAAAATATTTAATGCATTCTGTATAGTCTTATAAAGACTCACTCACAAACTAATTGTAAGAAAACTAAATACTTTGGAAGCAGTTAATTTCCAAACATGTGCGCACAGAAGTTCTCTTTCTCTTTCCACGAGTTTTGGCAGCCTGAATAGTTTGCAGCTATGGTACAGCAACATCCAGTATAAGAGTATTTCGCATCCGATTTACTTCAACCCCGTTCGAATTCATAGTTACTTTTGAAACCACAGTTTCATTTCCAAACGAGTTCCCTCGATCGAGTCTTTTAGCCAGTTTTATCCTACTTTCGTGTACTTCGATCTTGGATTACGAGGATCAGCTTCAAAGTTTCTTGCATTTTCATTTTCTAGTTTTTCAACATGCGGCATACATAATTTTCTTGAAAATACGATAAACCACTTCATAGAATGATTTTAAGAAGAAATGGACTCGCTGATGGGTTAAAAACCGGTATACGACAATTAACACGTCGAGCGCCTCAGTGAAAACAGCCATACTTAATCAGACGCGATATAATTCACCACTACCCCTATCCCAAATTAATTGTTACATTTAGGGTATAAAATTTCTCCCCAAATATTTGTTACATTTATAAATATAACCTCCTAATCTTGGATTAGAAAATTCATTTTCTAATAATATTTTAACTCTTAAAAGTTTTACAATAATAGAACTATTTATTTTTAAAAAAATACACCACTATTTATGATGATTTTTAGCAAAAATGAATAGACTCGTTGAACAAACAAAGAGCAGTATAACACAATTAATTATTCAGTTATACGTACTTGGATTCTTTTTCACTTGTACACGTGTCAGGTGCGCTTTTGGTCAACCACGTTTCATTTGGTCATTATAACTTTGCTTTTCACATTTCATCCAAGCTACTGCTTGTGACACTCAATTAACTCGCACTTAATTGAAAATGAATTTTACTTTAAATGCTCGCGTGATCCCCGCAGGCAATAGAAATTATTTTAATTTCATTTTTACGGCTAATTTATTCCGAGTTTTTCACAGGTTCCGTGCTGCATGTGACACCCGTGACCCATGCATCATTTTAATTTCATTAAATATCTGTTAACTGTTATACAATTTTAACTAACACTCACGTTACAAAGGTAGTGTAAAATAAAAAATGTACTGAAAAGTAGGTAAACACATGTGTCCTCACCGATATATAATCATCAAATACGATTTGATCATGTCCGACCAGTGATTGGGAGTTTCTACTTAAGCACGAAACGCGTTAAGATTTCTCATTTCTCAACCTGTTTGAAGGGAATAATTTACGAATTTTTTTTTAAAAAACTAAGCAACATATCTTTATGAAACTTTGCAAATTTATTTATATATATTTATACTACTGTCATGAATTTTTTTTCCTTGGTCTCAACTATGCTATAGTAATTATTCACCTAGAAAGTACATATGAATGTAGATGTTCTTTTATGTACTAATATTTTGACCTTCATACCTCCATACTCTCAAGTAGTACTTTACAAATTAAAAAATACATACTTAATCCTCATATGCTCCTAAAGTGAAAATTCACCCATTTTGTGTTTCTAGATACTGTAAAATGTTTGATTTCTCTGGAAATACCAACCCTTTTAGAATATATATAATACCGTGAAAATTCGGAAAATACGTGCGAAAAATCGAACGACATCTAATACTGTTTGTGACAAAAATCAAATAAAATGCTATTTATACATGCAGTAACTACAAAATATAGTTAAATATTGTTAACTGTCAAATATAGTATCTATAATAAATTAGATAAATTTAACTAATTTTCAGTGAAACATAGTGGACTACTAATATTAATTTAAGAGTAGAAAAGATAGGATCTTTTGTGTAATTATGTCTGAGGGGCGAATGAGTGTCAAAATATTACTAGAAATTATTTTGAAGCTATTTTTATCATATATCATCAAATATGTTTTTTTCCTATTTTCTTCTTTTTATTTGTACATATTTTAAATATTTCAAGAAGCAAATTTCGTCTCATTGACGTTTCGTTTATTTAATTGCATTAATATAAGAAACATAGAAGTCTAAAAATGTACATATATTTACATAAACATCCTCAGTGTACTTATCAAAACTACCCAGATATTCCAAATTCGAATAACATTCGAAATGATTCGAACTTCTCGTCCTATATTCGAAGTGTTAAACTCCAATTCTAGTTTTAACAAGTTCCTCCCCGAGTATCATACGACAATAAAAAAAGATGCGTTTCCAATGCACCGAAAAGGGGTCCTGAATATCATTTTCAAAATCCCAGTGTGAACGATCGAGTTTCCACTCGATGCAATAAAATTTGAAGGTCGTGAGAAAATATCATTACTTAGAAAAAGTAACAAGTTCAATGTGAAGTACATCCTCGGAGATGTAGTAAGCGAAATGGGGAGTCGATATGTGAGCAATCGTAAAATTTCTTATCTTTCTACGTTCATATCACGTAATTCCACGTGTAATCGGTTTAAAGATTTGAGCAAAATTTCATTTCAGAAGAATGACTTTTTCTCTATCAGTAAGAAATTAATTTTTATTCGTACAATACAAGTAGACGAATAAATAACTATTGATTTTTACTGTGTTCTGAGCAAGTCTAATATTGTAATACTAATATAGATATGCATCTATAATACTGTATACTTACATATTTTATTATTCGCGATTTATGTAGAAAAGAGGAATTTATGCCATGTCTGACCAGTGGTGGCCGGTTTCACTGAGACAGTAAACGTGTTTATCTTTATTACTCTATATTTGTATTTACATACAAATATGTCATCTTTATCATATAATATATCATAATCATATTCTCTAGAATTTTCTTCATTTACTCATTTTCTTCGTAGCATTGCAATTTATGTACCAAAAACACTAAAATATCCCGTTTATGCAATAAATTACTTCATCTGTATTGTTCAAATCTCAACGAGTCTATCAAGATCTATCGTTTCAAAATTCGAATAACATTCAAAACGAATTTAATTTTTCATCGTACGGTCAAAGCCAGTGATGGTCACAAGGGCTCCGGCTTTCCCCCACTCTAAGTCCATTCCCCTCATATAGTCTGTGAACTACGAGGAGAATGGACAAAGGGGGAACTGAGACGAGGGGAATTGACCTAGAGTGGGGGAAGGCCGGTGCTCTGGTGACCATCACTGGTCAAAGCGATTCGAATCGACTTGAATTGCAATACTAACTACTAAACATATTACATCGTACGTTTATCAACAATAAACACCATGATAAACAGTGAACATTGTTAAAAATAATGAAATTTGAATCCTGTCACTTTTCTCATGCATCTACAAAAAATTGTTTAAAATTGAAGATCTCGTCCCAACGACCTTGGCTCGTAAAAATTATTCCGATGATCGATCGATCGTAAGCTAGGGAAAATAGAGCTCATTTTATTCCGCCAACGTTCCGCCCTGATTCCGTTCAATTCTGAGCATCCCGATTGCACCTGGTTCGAACGACAATGCCTTATTTTCAACCCCTAATGCGGGGCGAAATTTCGAGGTCACGAGAAAAAAGTTACCCACAGAAAAGTTTCCACATACAGTCGAGTTTCAAATAAAAAAAAGCTTCATTAAGAAATATTTATTGATTTCAAAAATATCTCTCATCAAAGTTTCACACTTTGATGTCCTCTATCTCCATAAGCAAACATTTATGAATCGAATGACTTCAAACATAAACTGTTCTATAGTAAGCCACCGGATCTGTTAGATTTTATTTAAATAAAAGAGTATTCAAACAAAAAATAGGCAACACGCAGTAGATTTTACGCGTGTCTGGTGATCAATAAGGAAGTTAATAAAGTGATAAAATATATACTGCACTAACAAGGAAGGGTATTGAACCGTCTCCTCACAATTCTGATGAAATTTTGCAGGTTTGTAGAATAGCCAAAAATAAGGACACGTATTTTTGTTAGCTGCGGATATTGAAGTTTAAGAGGTGAAATAATCTCCTGCAAATTTCCACCCCCAAGGCTCCCTCGAAAACTATTAAAGATAAAAATATACTCAAATTGCAAAGTTGCATGGTTTTTTATGTACAATAATTTGATAAAGATTTTCAAAAACAGGTTATAGTTTTCGAGATATCCTTGGGGGTGCCGATATTCAGGGGGTGATTTCACCCCTCAAGCTTGAGTATCCGCAGCTGAAAAAAAATACGTGTCTCTTATTTCTGACTACTCTACAAACCCTTCAAAATTTCATCAAAATCGGGAGTGGATGGTCCAATACTCCTCCTTGCAAGAAGGAAAAGAAACTATACAGGGTGTACCACCTAACTTAGTCACCTGAAATATTTCTGTTCTAATTAAAATTTCGTAAAAATATTTCCTACGAAGTTGCGTAGTTTTATGGTAGCCAGTGTACAGTAACAGTGGCGCCTTATAAATATTACAGGTAGTAAAGTTATGTGATACATTCTGTATAAATTATACACATACAAACTGTAAATGAACTGTATAAAAATCATTATGTATCTCGCGTACCTTGAGCTTGTGATCCGAGTAGTAAATGTCAATGAAGACGTCATCAGTCAATGAAGAAAATGCGTGTGCTCTGTTTTCATGATCCTGTCCGACTAGGTAGGCCTAACTCCACTGTAACCAGTTAGACCAGTCTTCATTTCCTTGGACTTCTATCCAGCTCTCCACAATACGTACTACTGTACTCTATTTTTACAATCGTGTCCGACTAGGCAGGCCTAACTCCACTGTAACCAATTAGACCCGCATTCCTTTCGCTGGACTTCTTTCCAGCTCTTCGCAGCACCTTGCTCGAACTTCAGCGCCTTATTTTCGAGTCGAACGTTCCATTAACGCTTTCCTTATCGATTTCCATTCGTCCATACAGATGACAGCGGGGCCAACAACGGCGAACGTAGCGAACCGACGTCCATCGCGCTAAGAGCAACAATATCGAGTCCTTTTGTCCGCGATCGTCACACCGCGGAACAAGCTGGGAACAAAAGCTTTCACGCGGTTCCGTGTCAGGAACGAGTCTCGTGTAATTGGCAAGGACAAAAGAGCGGCTAGGCGCTTGCAGAAACGTCCAGCTAAGCGGTGAAAATGAAACGAAGGTAACTTGTTGCGCCCATTCGAGCGAAGACACCCCGGCGACAACACGTTCGTCGGTTTATTGAGTCTGCATCGTTTCTGCCGTCGTTTCTTAAACGATCGGCCGCCGAATGGAAAACAGAATCGAATTCGATTAAGGGCTGATTGGATTCCAAGGTGAGCCATACGTTCCGCCGTGCCGTGAGCCGAGCCGCTGATAAAGGAAGATTCGGTCGTCGTCGAATAGCCCTGAGGTAAGTTTCCATGAAACGGAAAATATTGTCAGGAAAATGATGGTGGAAAGTGGGCTATTCTCGACCTTGCCCGCACGGGGTGTCCACAAATTTATGCCCTCCGAAGCTTTCAACTGAAGCTGAAATAACTTGAAATTACTGCGAAACTGTAGATGATACGACAAAAATGTGAGAACGACTTTTTATCGTTTTTTTTTATGTAGAATGTGATAATGAAGCAACAAGTTTCTATTCGAAATTTTCAATGGGCTTTGAAGATCGTTTTGTATTTTGTAAATGTGACGCCATAAGTTTGTTTCGAAAGAATGAAAGAGGAGAGAAAGACGAATTCGAAAAACAACTTCCGAACGACCTTGAATCACTGGAAGGTCGCAGAAAAGAAGATATTGTTGAAAAGAACAAGGATGAAATTTTCAGTCCTTTTACTCTACCTTTTCTTATCTAACAAATTCATTTTATCGTTATTGTATATTATTATTTATTTTTATAACGTTACCATCAAATGACAACTAAATAATTATGTTTTTTGAATTCTTTAGAATCTATAAAAATTGTACGTTGGCAGCAAGGTCCAAAATCGATAATATTTTAACATTGTGCTTGCTCATTTTTGCAAAACTGGGTGAACGTATTCTGAACATAATGAAATTTATAATCTTCCCAATTTTGTCAACGAAATATTAGATTTGCAAATATTTGCTTCTGCACGGTGTTCCATTTAACACCGTAAATGCACTTAAAGTAGCTTTTGGGGTGTTAACACGTTGAATGCCGTGGCGCCACCGGTGACCGTCACCTCAAATTTAATTTAATTAAATAATTATTGATTGTCGCAGAATTCTGTGCAAACTTCATACTGAAACAATAATGTAGGAGCAGAAGGACACGACTGAGTACTAAAATCTTGTTTTTCTTAACGATTTATATAAAAAATAGTAAATTGTGTCGTGTCTGATCAGGTAGGGCTATTTTCACTGTGGCACTCAACATGTTAATGGAGTTAGAGAGGAACATCGGAAAATGTAGGTGGAAGTTTACTAGGTGGAGGAGTTAAAAAGACTTCAAACAAGCATACGTTTATAAATACTTCCATAAAAAATTATTGTCGAAAAACGTGTTATAAAACAAACATGGTTACTATAAAGAAAGGACAGATTGGACACTTCAGACTAGTTCATTAATCAAATAAACCACAAAATTTAACTCCTTTCGTGTAATAACACTATGATTCAGTAATTTTTTAATCATTTTTCCGTGTAATGAAAAATAAAAAAATACTTAGGTATTCGGTTTTTGAAGCATACTGTCTAGATCATATTTTGCTACCTTCTTGTTTGTTTCACTTATTTTTCATCCGTATTTTTGCAAGGTTCGTTAGGCTATAAAAACTGGTCATAACAGTATAAAATTCTATGGACGGGGAATAAAGAATTCCTCGTAAACAGGGTACTCAGAGTTAGAATGCAAGAGTCGAAGCACAGGGTGTGTCATCAAATTGTTTACAGAGGCAGAGGCTTGATAAAAAGGTTAAATTAAATACTTATCTCTTATTTTGGAACGGTTAAATAAAATACTTATTTTCTATTTTGAAAGGGTTAAATAAAATAGTGCAATGAAATAATATTTTGTTAGTTTGGCAACTAAATTTGTTCTCTGTCGAATTTCTTCGCCTCAAAATTCCCTCAACCCTACTATCCCCGAGCCAAAAAGTCACCAGAACTATAACGAAAGATCATTCTAAATTTCAATGTAAATAACTTGAATACAAAATTATTCCAAGAATTGCAATAAAAATTTCGAAGGTCGCGAATTTCAGTTGACAACCCAATACATAGAAATGAATAACAGCGAGCCATAACGATTTTCAGTGTCACGCCATACGGTTTTTATTTATGGAGAGCAATCAAAATTGGAAACGCACGCAGAAAAAATTGAGATAAATGTCATGAATATTCACATTGAATTTTTTCGAAAACGAAGCCTCCTGTGAAAATAGATCACAATACATTGTTTATGTGCATACTGTTGCACGGGGAATCACGTTTGCTGTTAAACTACAATTGCAAATACACTCTGTATTCATAAATAAGAAAACCACACAAAGTAGCAATAAATCTGGTAACTATACATTGTATTCCAAACTAACTAATAGAAAACTAGATACTATAAAATCCATTACAGCACGACCTCGATTATTCAAATTATAATTATGTATTCACAAAATAATTCACATTGCACCTGTGTTTTTCATAAAAATGATAGTTTTACTTTAGTATTGTAAATTACATAATAGTGCAAAATTTGATTCACAGTATTCCCCATTAGTGTCATCATCATTATCATTATAACTAGACTGTGGATGTTTATGCAAGTATATAGTTTCAGAATTCCATATTTTGCTATACTAATGCAGTTAAATAAGTAAAACTTCAAGAAGACTGCACATGCTCCTTAAAATGTTTAAAACACGTAATTTCTATTTTGTTATGTTATTAAATGTCCAAAATGTTCAAAATACATCATTTTTATTTGTTATATTACTAAATGTCCATCATTTACTAATTTGGATGTGTTAAATTGCATAAAAATCCACAGTCTAATTACAACATTAGCTTCTAACTTCTAAGGAACGCCAAATCTTCAGGTGACCCACGTCCAGATAACGAAAACTCAACTGTACTCCCGTATGTTCCAGCCTAAATCAAAGACATCTGATTTATCAGCCATCTCAGGAAAAACTCGGATTCGCAAAAAAGTGACACAATTCAACTTAAACGTTCATTGACAAAATTAGTAGCGCAGACAAGAACGCAACGTCGGTGTACGACTATCTAGAGAGTACTGAAACTATGTATTAACTAGTTTAACCCCTTGCCTAATCATTTTTTTTAGTAGCCATCTGCACTGAAGTTAATTTTTCGAGTGTTCCAAGGGTGTAACCTAGGAAGAATATTTGTCAACATGTACAGGTTGCTTTGGATGATCCTCTAAAAGTAAAGGGAGTTTTAATACAAAATTTTCAAGAATTTATTTTTCAGTGAAACTGATATTTATAATTTATAAATCATATTCTGCGTCACGAGTGTGACTCGTTATTATAAGGCAAGGGGTTAACGCGTGGATGGCCAGAAGCGCCGCCTTCACGGATCTGTGTTCACGTGCTCGATACAAGATCATTATTTATTTATTTATTTATTTATTTGTAAATTGTACGGGTATAAACCCAATGTGTACACATAAGTAAGAACTATAACAGAAATAGAAGAAATGAAGACAGTCACACAATGTAGTATTAAACAAAAAGGCAATTGTAAAGAAATTATAATAAAACATTATCTAAGCAGTGCGCAGTGCTAAGTGTAAAGATTTTTTAAAGCTAGGAACAGAGCCACTGAAAAAATCAACCTTATCCGTTACTGTGTTGGCAGATTTTAATATACGAATAATTGGATCACTAGAACCATATTTAGTTTTTATGGTAGCATAATGAAACACATGACTTCTTCTAAGATTCCTTGTGGGGGCATAAAAGTGAATAAGTTATATATATATTATATTTCACAAGCCACGATGCAAATTTTAATTAACAAAAACTGGCGACGCAGGACAAAGCAATGAAAAAAAACGGTAGGTTTTACGTGAACACGCTCCAGCGACGGAGTAAATTCGTGAAAGGGTGTATTCGATTAAATCGATTCGTGCCTCGCGTAGGTCCCTACGCTTTATCTCGGCTTTATCCGGGAAATTGGTTTGCGTTAACGTTCCAAATTAAACTCCGAATTAAACAACTTAGCTGCCGAATAAATTTCCGCTTTACGGCCGCAGCATTTTACATGGCGGCGTATGCATGTACAGCGCAATGCTGGAATCAAATCAAGGAACGAATTACGTGTATAGGCTAGGATTAACACGGAGGGATTAAAAGAATATATGTATCTATGCAGAGAAGATAAAACCACACGTAGGCGTACATAGGATACAGGGTCGGCCCGCTTAGGGACGAATTTAAATAGACTAATTTCGGCCGTCACCTGAAAATCGCCATCTATGCATCAGCACGTACAGTTTTCTACTCGTACAGTTTTAAACGAATTTCGTCATTCGTTGGAATAATTGGATGATTAACCCCTTTAACGTCGAATCATTCACCGGGGTAATGGTCACTCGGTATTTGTAGTAATTATGTTGCGTAGCCGCCTACACTGAAAACCCTCCATCACTTACCCATTGATTTCTATTTAATTGCACTGCTTCATTGTTTAACCTTTTGCGGTCCGAACGTGAGTCATTGGTCCAAACAATGCATACAGATGTGGTTTGTATCTGTATAGCAGGCCTATTAAAATTTTGATTAACACTTTTGCTACCATGATGAGTTAGATAAAAATGTTCACCAAAGATCATTATATGTTTTTTGTACTTTTGCACAATTTACTGCAGATTTTCACTTACACTCATAAAATGTGGTGAACAGGAATAATGAGTGTGTTTCCAAGCGTGTCACAAACATGTGACAGGCTGTGTGAAAAATACTTTCGATATAGACTACACGTCACACGTATGTGACACGTTGATTTTATAATAAAAGGGCCAGTGTACACCTTTTCTCAAGAAATTGCAAATTTAATGTTTGCCCTTTTTCTACCATAGGGTGTTAAAGAAAGGGGTTCAGGAGTTTAAAGGCAAATAGTACTCTAAAAATGGAGGATATAAGTCCTGACAAACATGGATCGAAATATTATTACAGTAGAACCTCGATTATCCGAACTATAATCCATAAAAGAATGACTCACACTGTAACCAGATTTCACATAAAAATGATAATTTTACTTCAGAATGTAAAACATACAATGGTACATAATTCAGTGCGTATTGTTATTAGTGATAATTTCAGCTCATTACTGACATAGGATTATCAATACTTTGACGAGTCGAATTCGGATAATCGAGGTCATACTGTATTGTCAGAGATATAAACAGTTCTCCCTTTTGCCTCTTGCTGAAACTCTGGAACCATAGTTTATGCAGGATGAAGCTCCAGCTCATTTCGAACTCAATATTCGACAACATTTAAATAAGACCTTCGCTGAAAGATGGATTGGATGGAGTGAGCCAATCCCCTAACTCCATCTATCTCCTGATTTAAATCCCCAGCTCCTTCTATTCGGGTAGCAACTAAATTAATGACCTTCGAAGTATTTTACATAAAAACTTTTATTAAAATCTTCCAACTAATAATTTTTCATTAAAATAACTTCCACTCGAAAGGGTGATCCTTTGCTACAGTTCTGGTGATTTTTTGATCCCGTGACGATCGAATTGAGGGAATTTTGAGGCGAAGTGTCCGCGTTCAGGTTTATTCATCTGCAATCACGAATGTTAATCAGTCAGCTGATCAATTAAAAAATGAGAGAAGGGTGCTCCAGATGGCATTGGATTGATATCCAGTCTCCCCATTCATGCTGTTAGGGTGTTGGATCCCAAGGGTTCCTCTGTATTTTCTTGTAAAGCAGCCTTTGGGATAGGCTAATGGGTTATTAAGGGGTGAATGGATTAGCTGGCGAAATGTAGGAACATAATTCTACAAGAACACGGTCTACATCTGTAACCCTGTAACAACTATCATCCGACAGCATTAACCCACTCTCCATAAACGTGGGTCAATAATGTCCGAGCTAGTGCCAACGTTTGGGTAAATGGCTTTATATGTTTGCAATAATAATATATTTTAACAAACTATTTTTCAAATCTATTATTATCATCTTTATTTAGATATTCAAGGAAGCTATATGAATTTTTTCAAATTTTTTCGAAGACTTTTATCCACTGAAGGACGCGTTGTACATAAATGCCCCACGTTTAGGGTATCAAGCCTTACAGAGTAGGGGTTCATTTTTCAACCCGTGGTTAGTAGAAGCTTTTTCCTCCATTTCGCAAGCACTATCTCCCCTTAAAGTCCTGAACCCTGTTTTAACACATTCCGTGCCGCGTGGGTCGTATGCGCCCCACGCACCAAATTCGATTATTCTAAATAAATGGTAATATTCTTTGTATTCCAATTAAAATGAACGTCGCAATAATAGCACCAAATGAACGGTATATCATAAGCAGACCGCGGTTATTTATGCAAATATACATTTTTAAAGTTCCATATTTTTTATATTATTGCTGTTACAGAAATTAAACTCTGATAAAACTGTATTTTGTCCTGCGAATGTTTAAACAGTGTACTCCTTATTTTTTCACAGCTTTAAATGTGCATTTTTCAGATTTTCGGACATGTTAAATTGCATTAAAATCCGCAGTGTAATGATAAGACTATTCAATGTTTGTGTTTTTTAACGTTATGTATTTATAGAAACTTATTTTCACGCGTTTGACTAGTTACGGAATTTTTCACTGTGGCATGGAACGTGTTAATACCATGTGCAGGATTTAATTCAACTGATAATCCAAGGAAACTTCACTGATTTCCATTCGATTGCATGAAAACCAGACTTTTGGAGGATTTAATATGGGCGACATGGGATTGGAAGAAGTAGATGCATATTTACAAAACACGAGAACATATAGACAGCCAAATATTTTTGAGCAATAGTGTATATCAAAAATAGCCTAACCCTATGTGCTTACGCGTGGTTCATGAAACTGTGAACGCGTTGCACTTAGTTTTTCTAAGCAACTCAGTCTCGGTGACGCTCATTTGCTGAACTCGAGATGAAATGGTTGAGCGGTAAAGTGTAACAAAAGCAGAGGAAGTCGGTGCACCGTGCAAAAAGTTGAAAGAACGTAATTGAAAGTGCTTTGAGTGAAAAAGAGTGGAGGCGGAAAAGGAAAGAGTTGAAATGAGAAACGATGAAATGAAAGTCAAGCGAAACAGAACAAATCGAATGCAACGGCTCTGAAACCATTTGCACGGGGTTTCGCATCGAAAACAAGGGGCTCGTTAACGCTCGATTATTTCATCGAAACGTAATAATTCTTTTGCGACAATTTATATAACCATCAGCCCCCGATTTATCGCGTTTTCGTTGCCGAACGGAGAAAAACGAAGGAAATTGGAATTTTCCAGGTGGCGAGGCGAGAAGCGAAGCAACAGCAATGCCGGTGGGTGGACGGGTCGCTGGTAAAGTTGGGATTTACAGCTCCCATTATAATGGTAATGTAAACCGGGATATTATTCTCTTAAGTGTGTGAATGTTGAACCGAATTTCCGCCGGCGCTTTGGCATTTGCTAATATCACCGATAATTTGCATATTTGCAGCAACGAATGATAATACGAACAGCAGAGCCAACAAGGAATGCTTTTTAATACTCTCAGTGCCATGTCGTGCATGTATGCCTGCCAGTCGGATTTAATTAATCTTCGTTTGATCATTTATAGTATTAATAAATGTTTCTAGTAAGGGTTTTTTTTAAATTTGTTTATTGCAAAGTTCTGTTAGATATCATAGATAAAAATAAATTTTATGTGCAACAAAAGAAAATAAAAAATTATACAAGAAGTAGAGAAAAACTTTCTGGCCTGACATAGAGGCATCTATAATTGTTAGTTATAGTCTTATTCCATAATAGTGGAACTTCGATTATCTGAACAGTTGTAATTGAAACGACATGTATTTTTATTTATCAAACAATCACAATTTAATTCATTAACTGCCAATTTTTCGTTTTTCGACAATTTTTATGTAATTTTGTAGGTGTTGGTTCCTTTTCAATGGATTTAATAATCATAAGTACGTAGGATCCCCAAATGGAGCTCATGGCAGTGAATGGGTTAACACGAAGAATATTTAATTACTACATAATATTACGTTATCCCTTTGCCTTATAATAACGAGTCACACTCGTGTTGCAGTTTATAGTCTGTATGTTATAAACATGAGCTTCACTTGCACATGAATTATTAAAAATTGTATGTTACGGTACCCTTGACTTTTAGAAAGTTATACAGGGTGATCAATAAAAAGAATCTGAGCCTTTATGAGCTTATAGCACTCATCGAGTGGAGTACGAAATGTTTAATTAACGTAGGTCCTGAAATCAAGCCTTTCATTGTAAAATTATAAAAAAATGTTAAAGGACATGTGACACAGTAGTTAAATTTATTTTCGGTATTAATCTAAAATACGTGAATGGCCAAATATTTTTGTGAGTCTTATTTTGCAGTGGACTTCGAAAATATTTTCTCCTGTGCAAATGAAGGTTTATTTTCAAACTGTTAATTCGGTCACTTGTTTCTGACACATTCTATATTCTTAGCAACTGGGCCAATTAAAAGTAGATTCAGAAACGAAGTCAGAAAGTTCGTGCCATTTATCAAAATATTGGAAAAAATCAAATACTTTCTATCAATTTGTTTATTTTAAATATCGATATAATTACCTTCGTCTTCCGCAATTTCTTTTTATTCTTCATATTTTATTCGGTTCAATGAGAATCTTCCTGAAAACTTTTCAAGATTGAAGAAAAACTTGTCCTTCGATGAAAAACTTCGAACTTGAAAGTTCATTCAAGAATCTGCAAAGTTTCGGGACATTTTTTCAGAGCACCCGGTGTACAAAAATCTGTGTCACCGTACCCGGATAATCGATCACCAGGAAATTAATGTCGGGGCAATCGGAAGTTCGATAAATCAGAAATCCGGATATCCGTATCCGTATCGATATCGGTATAATCGACAGTCTACTATTATATGGACGATCGAGTGCACCCTCGAACATTTTTATTGCATGAAAGGCAAAAATTGTGTTCCTGGACAAAACTACTTTGAAAATGCATGAAGCACAAGTGCACTTGTCATTGTACTCTCGCTGCAAAAGGCGTGTACAGGGTGAGTCACTAAAAATTAAAACAACTTCTGACTCGTTGATGTTAGAGAATAATTATGAAATGAAATACGTGGTATTTGGAAAGTGTAATATAATAAAAGAATGTATAGGTGCCATAAATTTTTTAGTTATACCGTTCGATGTTTTATTTAAATCTCGCATTATTTGTTATATTTATTATAATGTTATATGATTTATTTCTTACGCATTATAATATCATTTGCATCCGGTAGAATGCATCCCAGCTGCCATGAAGTCAGCGTAATATTCCAACGGTATGTGGGCATGTAAATGAAATTGTGTACAAACGTATACGGAATGTTTGTTTTCACGAACCAAATAACGTTGTTTGAGAACAAGATATTCATTTAACCGTTCCTCGGGTAATCGAAGTTCCGCTGCAGCAAAACAACTGTGTAAATTAATAACGCTTCAGCAAAGACTGTACAGGGTGTCTGAATATTTACCCATTAAATATCAGACACACTGGAACGAAAACTCAAAAGAAAAATTTTAAAGCAGACATATGGGAGAAATAATAACTTATTATTAGTAATAACAGTAATACAAATAAGTAAAAGTTTAGTAAAATTTCTTGTCAATTTTTGCGAAATTTATTCAAAAAGAATTATTGCATCTGCAAAGAATTATTTGCAGAATCGTCTCCTGCTTTATTATACTACTCGTTTCAACACATACTATATATTTAAAAAAATTATAATATAAACAATGTTAAATTATAAAAGTGATTATGGTGTCTGTTTATGAGTGTGTTCTCATTATTTGGTATTCGTATATTACAATATGAATATATAATATTTAAGAGAATGTTGCAATTTTTTTGGCTTTCTCGACACTATGTGACTTCTAGAATGCATGCCTTATCGATTTATTAAATTATCGAATTATTAAACTTCACGTAAATGAAGAAAAAATTAGATGAGATCGCTGAGAGACATTAAAAAATATTTCTTGATATAATACTGTGAATAATAATTTGTAGTCAAATGAAAATTGAATAATAATCAAGAATTTGTGCTGAAAGCAAAGATTCATATGAAAAAATTGTATTGTGTATTTTCGACATATTCTGCCCGTGGTTATACCACGATGGCTGGGACACCCTGTGTATTTCCTTTTGCATAAAAGTGAACTAGCAATAATAGACTTAAATCTCTTTTAAAATTCACCCAATTTCCTTAAAGTACATAATTAATTTTGGGGCGCCCTGTACAGTAAAATCATTCTGAACAGTAACAAAAGACGACGCGAGTATGAAGCAAAACTAACACCTTTGACCCGTCGAGCCTTCTCCATTTCCCCTTCGCAATTACCGTGCGTCTTTGGGTCAGAAGAACAAAGAAAGCACAGCATTCGAAGCGTTAGAACCTCAAACGGATCGAGGGCTTGCATTCTAGGGTTAAATCAATATCAGAACGAGAATCCCGCTTGTGTCACAGTTAGCTGACTACACCGCACAATGTGATATTTCGACAATCAATCGGAACAAAATTGAATTTCGATAACGATCTAGATTTGTAATATCATATTATAACACAACTAGGATGCTCTGGACACGCCTGCAATTTTTTCTGCGTGTAGAATTCTAAATATTTCGTTTTTTTTTCCTTGTATCTGGTAGCTGGGCGAATTCTCTTTCGAGCGCGCGGGCGCTGAGGTTTGCCACCTAGCGGCTGTGCGCGAACTATGCCCCCGTGGACGACTCCCCGACAAACATTATACTTTATAAACACAATAGGTTACGAGATATTTCACTTTTTACACAATTACTATGTAGCGTTGAATCATTGCGCCACTATCATATTTACTAACATCGTAATAACACATACACACGCACACAGGTTACCATAATTCTTGTGTTCTTACATACTATTTGAGTTTTAAAAAAAAATGATATATCTCCTGAAATATTGTGTTTTCAATGACCTAACACTATAGCTTTTATACGCAGAATGACACGAGGAACCAATTTATGCAAAAAAAGATCATAATGTTCCATTTAAAAAAATGTGCAATTGCGTTTTGCAAGTTCATCGATCGACTTGTGAAAGAAACTCATGCAGTCAAATTATAGAGCTTATTAAACAGTGCAAAATTGCCTTCTACGATTTTTTTTCTCGCTTCACTTGCAACAGAACTATAGCCTGGCCCAGTTGCCAGAATCAGCCTGTACACTCAATTATGATTTTCCTTAACCCTCACCCATCCCTCATTTTCTCAACTGAATTTGTCCCTTGGTGTCAGATTGACACAATGGTAGAAAAATCAATATAATGAAAAGATAAATAGTTAAATTTGCGAATTCTTTCATTCAAAATATAAACATAAAATTCCTGTATACTCAGTACAATCTAGCACAAGATTGTTTACATCGTTCACAAATAATAAAACGATGCAGATGGCGTACTGCTTTTTTCCATTTATCGCATTTTCGTGAGAAATGTGTGTCAAATTGATGCGAGGGGCGACTGAGGGTTAATAGGAAGCCCCATGAAACCAACGAAAACTCGAATTCTTATGGCGCCATAATTTTCTTCCGCCAGATTGTCAAAATATCACACTGTGCAGTTTGAAACCCGGAAGGAGGCAAACGTGCTTCCTTTCCCGAATAGCTAACCCCTAATACAAGGCAACGATTACAAGATAAATCCAGCATGCTTTCAGGGAAAGGCTACAGTGGTATAAACGAGGAGATCATTTGGATCAGTATCGGTATGGGGATCACAATCGCGGTGTTGATCACCATCGCGTTGTGCTACATCGCCCGTGAGAAGTGTCGCAAACGGCACGAGGGATACTACGCCTCCTGACGCACGCTACCGCCGCCATCTTGGGCCTCCTGGTCCTTTTCGCCTTCCACGCCGGGCATCTTCTTCAGCCCGACAACTTCCAGAGGCAAACCTAGGGCGTACTACATCACCGTCTAACCCTCAGATCAGCTGACCAACGACTCCGTTTCAGCCCCAGCGACCCGACGTTTCGTCACGTCAAACGAAAAGCCACCGACTCTCCTTCCCTCCCTCCTTCTCCGCGGAAGGAACCCGCAGAATCATTCGAAACCGTAAGAAAAGTCTGACATCCGGCGACAGAGGATATTGTATACTAAGAAAGATACTCGACCACGAAACATGCGGCTGCTTCGGACAGTCAAGTGTGTCACCGCTCGTTACGCACACTCTTAATGAAGAACTTTCGGAACTCTGATTTTCGAGACACTGGGGCACCTGCGACTGGGTTAGCATGTTCACTACCACGTGTCGTGTATGCATGATGCAGCAGTTTTCTGGAGAGATTGTCGCGTCTGCGTGACGATGATGAAGCGAGCAATTCTTGTAGAAGAGGCTGCTGTACATGGTGTACCATGATATGTGGGTTTAACTTCAGTGGTGAATTCAGCACATAGAAGTAATAAAAGAAGTTCATACAAAAAGATTATCCTATCTGGCCTTCTTTCTGAGTTAGGCTGCGTTTGCATTGGCAAGTTATACGAGTACAGTAATTGGTATAAGTAGCTAGCCAGGCCACAACCTAGGGGTAGGTAGGTGTCTACGTTGGTAAGTAACTTGTATCAGTAACTCGTAAGTGAACTAGCCAGGCTAGGTATGGTGCAAGTACAGTAAGTGAACTAGCCAGGCCAGCTACTGATGCAAATACATTAAGTAGACTAGCCAGGCTAGCTAGTGGTACAAGTACAGTAAATGGACTAGCCAGGCTAGCTACTGGTACAGCAGAGTAAGTGGACTAGCCAGGCTGACTACTGGTACAAATTAAGTAAATGTACTAGCCAGGTTAGTTAGTAGTATAAGTACACTATGTGAACTAGCCAGGCTAGCTAGTGGTACAAGTACAGTAAATGGACTAGCCAGGCTAGCTACTGGTACAGCAGAGTAAGTGGACTAGCCAGGCTGACTACTGGTACAAATTAAGTAAATGGACTATCCAGGCTAGCTACCGGTTCAAATACAATAAGTGGACTATCCAGGCTAGTTACTTGTATGTACCAGTTACTGTCTCCAAAGAAATTGCTCGAAGTGACCACCTTCGGCTCGAGCACAAGCTTCTAGACGTCTCATCATTGACGTTCTAACCTATTCGAAATTGCCAGGTGTTGTTCGAATTCACTAGCAACTTTCTTCAATATACTGCCACTTCTGCTTTTGTGCAATCTGCCATTATCAATTCAAATGCAAACTATTACAGAACTGTATTAGTACTGACATATGATCTACATGTACTGCTGTTGTCAATCGAACGCACTGAACTGATTCAAGAATACTACGAGACAGTGTTCGCATGATAGACAGGAAGATCGTACATGAGACATCAAGGGTTGCTTATAAACAATTGAATGAAGAACTCAGTTTGTCAAAAGACTTACTAGAAGACAGAAATGGCTGGAACTCAGAAACAACGTTAGATAGGACGAACGTTTTCATTAACTTTTTTTTATTAATGTGTACTGAATTCACCACTGAAGCTATGTCTGCAAATTATGGTACACCCTGTATGTATGGGAGTATGAGATGAGTGTGATATATTATTTGGAATACTCAGTTGGCTCAGATTGTATCCAATAGTATGTAAGGGACAACAAAATCAAAGCTATCCAACCCTCCACCGATTTCCTCTCCCTGGACGCACAACACTAAATGGCTGCCACCTGCAAGTTCCACTAAAAATGTAGTTTGGTCTGTGGTGGACGGTGGTAGTGAACGTGTTGAAATGTGTTGATTGGTTTGATTATGTATGTAGTTCCAAATGAAATGATCAAAACGTGACAATGAGTTACGTGAATCGTAGTAAAAATATGTCAATGCAGGCAACCCTCGAGTAACACGGAATAGCACGGGACGAAAACCGTAAAATATGTTGTTATTAACAAGGTTTTTTTTAATAAATCCTTGGAACCAAATATCCAATTTTGTATGGATCTGAAGTCTCGAATAATACGGAACCAATTGACCCTGTTATTCGAGGGTTTCCTGTACACAGGTTGCAACTTATGCATGTGGACACGCTTCAGGAATGGATTCACTTCTTGAAAATAATGAAATGAGTGCAGATAAACCAGTGGTGGCCGCCAGAGCTGCGGCCTTCCCCCACTCTAGGTCCACTCCCCTCGTTTCAGTTCCCTCCAGTTCCCCCTCGGTCTATCGTCGTCCCAGATCACGCCTATACGAGGGGAATGGACCTAGAGTGGGGGCAGGCCGCAGCTCCGGTGGACATCACTGGTACAAACGTATGTCCAAGCTGATCTTGCGTTTAATTTATAAAGTTCTGTGTTTTAGTATCTTGTATCTTTATAAAAGGTGTCCGAATTGACCTGAACATCTTTCAAAATGAAGTCAGGTATACTAACCTAACTTACGTAAAGAATTACTGAAACACAGAATTCTGTATTTCTACAAACACATTTCATTGTTTTTAACCACTCCTGAAGTATCTCTCACGAATGAACTTACACTCTGTACATAAAAAAGTTCTGCGTTAGAAAATTTGAAAATCAAATTAAACTTCATTAACAATTTCTAACACTTTGACTGCCATGTCACTCATATTAGGGTGACAGATTCACTCATTTCTCTGATCGTGTACAGTATTAATAATTACATTTAATAAAATCAAATACAACCAGTCGAAAAATTATGAAGGTTACTAATGTTATTAACTAAAACTATTATAATTTGAGATTTATATTTCATTTCTGTACAAATTTTGAATGTTTGTAATTTTTAGCTAATACAACGTGACAGTCAAAGTGTTAATCGAGCATTTGTAGGCCTGTGTTTGTACATGACCTGGATCTTTTCCAATTCTATTCACAAGGAGCATCATCAACTTCAGGGAGTTAAATCGCTTAATTGGGGAGCACCCTGTAGATCGATTTAGCCCAAAGAGTGGCGGGCATCGATCGACTTCCGTTCTCCGGCGGGCAAAGTTTCAAAACGATTTTTAATATCTCTCTCAGACATTTTGGTCACGTAAACGATGATAAATTCTCGAGAAAGCTCGTTCAAGGTCACAATGCCGTGACATACGGCTTGTAACGCGTTGCAAGTTCCTATGCAGCTCTGTACCTCGGTATCCGAGCTGAATCGCGGTCGTGATGAATTTTTAAACAAACTTTTTGGCGAGCGATACGATGGCGAAATTTACGAGCCGGCTCCTCTGCCAACGTGACTGCTGCACCTTTTACTTAAACTCGCATCTAATTTGCTCGACTGGTCAATTTTACGATGATCGCAGAAGTTCGGTGAAATCCGCGCTCGTACGAAAATGAGAACGCGGTTTTACGACGAATGTTCATGGAAATTCGGTGAAATCCAAGTTCTTACGGCGTGCGATCAGAAAAATTCAGTGAAATCTGAGTTCGTGTGGATTGGCGTTCTTACGACGTACATACGATCACTGAGATTCGGTAGAATCTGCGTTCTTACGTCGTACGATCACAAAAATTCAGTGCAATCCGTGTTCTTATGACGGACGATCACAAAAAATCAGTAATATCTGCGTTCATATGAATACCCATTCTTATGATGTACGATCACAAAAATTTAGTAAAATCTACATTTGTATGAATGCGAGTTTTTACGAATTAGGATCACAAAGAGTCAGTAATAATTTGCGTTCGTATGAGTACGCGTTCTTACGATGTATGATCGCAAAAATTCTGTGCACTCCGCGTTCTTACGACGTACCATCACAAAAATTCAGTAAAATCTGTGTTCGTATGAATGGGCGTTCTTACAACGTATGATCACAAAAAATTAGTAAGATCTCCGTTCGTATGAATTGGCGTTCTTACGACGTACATACGATCACTGAGATTCGGTAGAATCTGCGTTCTTACGTCGTACGATCACAAAAATTCAGTGCAATCCGTATTCTTATGACGGACGATCACAAAAAATCAGTAATATCTGCGTTCATATGAATACCCATTCGTATGATGTACGATCACAAAAATTTAGTAAAATCTACGTTTGTATGAATGCGAGTTTTTACGAATTAGGATCACAAAGAGTCAGTAATAATTTGCGTTCGTATGAGTACGCGTTCTTACGATGTATGATCGCAAAAATTCTGTGCACTCCGCGTTCTTACGACGTACCATCACAAAAATTCAGTAAAATCTGTGTTCGTATGAATTCGCGTTCTTACAACGTACGGTCACAAAAAATTAGTAAGATCTCCGTGCGTATGAATTCGCGTCCTTACAACATACGATCACAAAAATTCAGTGCAATCCGCGTTCACACAAAAAGGATTTAAGACTTCAAAAAGGAATAAACAATGCTTAGTTAATTTGGCTTATAAAATTAGCCTACCTGTATCTATGAAGCTCGACTAATGTATTTAATAGACAAACGTTCATGTGATTAGTTTCCATCATTATTTCAAATTAATATTGAATTAATAAAGATTTATCACTCTTCTATAAAACTGCATTTTAAATGAAACGATCAATCCACAAATATTGAAGAGATATGGCGTGATTTTCCTGTACAATTTTTACTATATTTTCTCTTTTTTATTAATTAGAATTACACCAAGACTGTGATTCAATTTTAATTGAGAAATACAGTAAACTTTTACGTCCACCTAATACAAATACACTGAACAGTAAACATTTAACAATTATCATATTAGTGACAATGCTATATTTAAAAAACCATCGTTGATCCTGAAATTTATAAAAATTATTATTCCAAACTCCACGAAGGATACATTTTTTATGTTCAAACAGTATAGAAATATTTAAATATTCTGCCCTTCGTGGCCACCCCTTTCTTTTGAATTTATTTCTGCACGTAGAATCACACTAATATCGACTGTATTACAATTTCCAATACACCCAGTATATTATTGAACCTCTATACGCCTCAGTTATACTTTTCCACGCCATAATCTTCTATCCAGATTTTACAGGAACCTACTTAAAGTGTTCATTTTAATATCCACGTTAACTGAGCATTTTTCCATCTTTTTCGTATTAATATTTGTTACTAAAGTCTTGAATCCTTTCCAACACCCTGTATAATGCTTAATTAATTCAGAAGAAACTTAGAGAGCAGAAAAGAGGATTATAACTTCAAGCGGTCAGCAATGTTTCAGGCTTTAGGTACACGCGGGTCGATCACTTTCGCACCGAAATCTGGAATGGTTGTTAATTATTTAAACGGGCTCGCGATATTTTCAACGAGTCTCCACGTCCTTGTTCGTTGAAATTAAAAAAAGAATAAAAGATAGCATAAATGATGACACGTGATGGGACTATACTCTGGGAACACGTAAAAACGACACCAATGAAAACGAATTTCAAACTTCTCCAGGTATTTCTAAGGTAGAGTAGAAATTATGTGAACGTGAAAACGTGCCATCGCTGATAATTGAACAGAGCATGTGCATGCAAATACACACTTTTGTATTTCAAAATTGTTATACTCTAACCCAGGGATGGCCATCCGGAGCAACGCCTGTCTCCAGCCTACCCCCACTCTGCGTCCATTCCCCTCACGTAGGTTGTGGTCTGGGTATGACGTCGAAAACATCGGTAAGTAGGGTTTCTCAAGAAACAATGACGCAATAAGAATAATTATTATTTTATATATGACATCAGTTTTATCTAGAAATTACATCTCTACTTTCTTATTGGGTGAGAGGAACGGACGCAGACTGGGGGTAAGGCGGAGCCAGGTGTTGCTCTGGATGGCCATCTCTGCTCTAACACTTTGCACTCCAAAAATTTTTTAATATAACCGACTGGCTATTTAAAAATATATTTCTGGTGCGTCTCTGCAAATTGAAAAAATTGATTCTCTTATTTTGTTAATTCAGATTATGTAACAACAAGTACAACTTGAATTTTGAATTTCGACATCCTTCATTTTATAATAAAAATAATTCCCCCTTCAAAAAGTGTTTATTCAGGGATTAATTGCAATATAAATATTTAAATCAAATTATTAGGTCGTCTAGAAAATTTGTGCCGGTTTCAGAATAATAGCAAGTATATGGTCTGTTAAATCTCGGGGATCACGCGTTGTTAATTAAGGGCTCAATTACGGCTACTGGATCACTGTCTCAAGATCCATTGACAGACACCAGAAAACAAGAGTTGAAGAAATAGAAGTTGTAGTCCTGCCGATTAGTCTTGAGAACAATTTCGTAGACGCACCCTTACAGCCGCGCAAAATACTCAATAAGAGAATGAGGGAGGAAAGAAAGGAAAACAGACGCACAATTAACTGTCGTCCGTTCCTCAAAAACAATTATAAATAGGTATCGAATAATGACAAATTTATTTTATCCGTATGTTGATGAATAAGGGTAAACTATATGGAAGATCAAGTTTAAATTACGAAAGTAGCAAAGATACAGAAAATTAATCGGATACGTTGTCGTTCATAACTTTGAGTTAATTATTATTCAATATTTATTACAGTGACGGTAAATTTGTTTGGACTGCAGACAAAATATTTGTACTGTTTTGCAAATTTAATTTTTAGGAATTTTTTCGTGAATATAATGGTCCAGACGTATAAATATTTATGTAAACGAAGGATGTAATCATGTGTCAAGCTATTACAAAATAAATTTGATAGAAAAATTAAGAAATGGTGTCTGAAATTTACAACAGTTTAACGAATTATAGAAATTCCCCGATCATTCAAAATTGAAGAAAAAAACAATTGCCAGTCGGGATGGAAGCAGATCGATTTCAAACAATAAATAATAATCAAAATTAATTCTCTTAAATGCAGCTAGAAAAACTATAATTGCTTCATGTATTTTTATTAAATTATTAAACTCTTTTTATTAGATTCTAGCTTTCTTCAATTATCGTAGTTTCATATATTAAATTGCACGTAATTTCAAAGTTACGGACGACAGAGCACAGTTGAACGTTAACGAACGTAATTGTCTTTGCTTTAGAACTGGGGGACGGATGAAACTCGATTAATCGGCACACGTACTTAAGAATTAATTACGAACCTACGACGGTGTAAAGCACGAACAGAAATAACGATAACGAAATTTCCTCTGCCAGGTAATTTTTTAAAAGTGCACCAACACGCTTGCACGAACGCGTCGCGCCTTTTATCGTGTCTTTTATCGTGACGTGCTTAAAGAATTTGATTATGAGAATGAACAAGTCACATGAAAGCATTTCAAATACATGTATATCACATTCGATCAGTACATTACTTTTGAGGTGTTAATTTTATAATTATGAAGTGACTTAAACATTTTAGTTTATATTTCTAAATTTCACATTTACTTTGTTTTATGCACTGAAAGTAATTAACTTTGATCCTAAAAAAAATTAAAAGCACCTCGTTGTGAATGGTTTGATCAATTTGAGAGCTTCGAAAATAAATGCATGGAAACTACACTAGTGATATATTTTGAAACGTAAGATTCTCAATGCGTACATTTAAAAAAATATTTGCAAAAGAAAATTTACGGTTTTAATTCTTTATCAAAGGAATGTTAGCGTGTCAGCTGAAGTTACCTTCACACAATTACCACATTGAATGTTTAACACGTCACATTTAATTTAGATAAATAATTATTGATTCTCAGAAAATTCTGAGCAAACTTCGTACTGAAACAATAATGTAAGCACAGAAGACCACGATTGAGTACTCAAATCTTTTTTTCTTTACGATTTATATAAAAAATAGTAAATTATAGAGTGTCTGGTTAGGTATGGCTGTTTTCACTGTGGCGTTCAATGTGTTAAAAACATGACATTACGCTGTGTCTGGCTATGCATGGACGTTTCCACTGCATCACTCAACTCGTTAAACGTGCGAAAACAGACCACAGACTTTACCTAAAATTTGTACTATTGCAAAGACACAGAGAGTAGGCACCTTAAGGTCACATCCTCCTCCTAATTTCGTCCAACATTTATTACTACACCCACTAACATACAGTGTCTATAATTTCTCTCTTCCGTTCTATTTTTCAAAACGACAGCACCTTCGAAGCAGAAATTCGCGTGTATCTTGTTGTAGGGTGTCCGTGGAAACGACGAGAGACCTTGAAGTGCCTAATTTCGGTGTTCGTACTGTAGCAATCGGAGGAATCTTGGTAGTCTCTCGCCTGAAGGTAAGAATCGTGCAAGCGTGCTCGTGTACACGCGCATGTGCAAGTAGGCGTGTAAATAACCGTGTAAATATATAGTGCGCACAGTAAAAGTAGCATTTCGAAATGCACCACGGTATTACCTTACTAACAAGATATTAGGTGGCACACGTATGTACATATGTGCGTAGCGTCTACTGAATTGCCGTGTTTTACTGCGAACCTGCACCGAGGCGTTCATTAATTTCCTTTATAGAAACGCTCCGCTTTTAATTCAACCTCATTACAGAGCATGAACGAAAGATTATTCACGATGCTTGCATTACACGCTGCAAAAGATTCAGAGGTATTACGATTTACATGGAACGACGTTCGAGTAAAATTCTCGTACCTGATATTTTGTGAAAGACACGAACACCTCTGATGATACGAATGGAGTCCTAATGAAAAATGTAAAATGTAACTGACCTGTTCTGGGGTGAATTCGTTAAAATATTTCTTGAATGCAAAATTCAGAGCTATTGAAAGAGGCTTGGGAATTTTTAAAAATATGTAGAAATCTCTGAGAAAAATGTTACGCAGACAGTCCTATTTTATACACTTTATTTTAGTATATTATTTCTAGCCAAGTTGGACCACTGTTTGCTATAATATTGACCCTGATACTCTGTGACGAATTGTGCATTATTTTCTGGTGCTGGTTTATTTCTAGATTAATAGACAAGATGGTTTAAATTTTTAAATGTTTCCATAGAACGATGCGGATATTGTAAAGTCTGCATTTTTTAAATACCATAGCCTACTTCCTCCGCGCATACTGATTTACCGAAAAAAATGCTGGGCTTCATGTAAAAAGGGTGCATTCGTGTTCTGCAGATACACCGTTGCACTTGTAAAAAATGTGTGATTATTAGCAGACAAACCTCGTTAAACCATTTAACTTTTTCCTCTACCACTGGTTTCTATTTACTTTTTTTCTCTATGTATCCAGAGCCCTGGATAGTGGACAATAAAGTATTACGTTATATTATACAGAGTGTCCCTTTTTAATCTTTCCACGCGAGTCGCTTTGAACCTGATAATGATGTCGAAAAATATATCAGATAAAAGTTAAATGATTTTGAAAGGGACGTAGTGTGGTGTCGACAGTTTTTTTTATGGATGGAGATGTAGCAGAGATATGAGATTATAATGGGACACCCTGTACGTACATACATGTGGCCAGTAAGCATAATATCTTTGACGAACTTATTTAAATTTAAAACAAAACCAAACATGCACCTATATATATTACTATATCGCTATGAAGGTTAAATTCTTTTTATCAAAATCGAGATTGGTCAATTTCCAAAAAAGTGGCTCCTTCCTCTACAGTAACAACATAACGTTTATTACTCGATTAAGAATATAATTATTCCACAATCTAGTTTTACCTCAATTACTTTCATGTATCATACGAATGATAATGTCAGATTATTAATAAAAATAGCGGCGCGTTAAAGGAACTTAAGGAACGCCTGTTTGAAACAATATATTTAGTAATAATTCTATTAATGTGTTCTGACATAGAAACGTCTTTGATCTAAAATGCACCCAAGCTGCGATAAAGCATCGATCACAACGATATATAAAATTTCTCTCGAATGGATCGATGTGTCAATAATCGGTTTACTCGCCGTGTCAAACGATAGTTTTCAAAGTATGCTCAAAATGCGTCTAATTCTTCATAATTGCACATAATCAAATCTTGCTTCACATCGTTCTTCATATTTATTTATCAAGATAAATTATACAGTACCTCTGGTCTATTCTTACACATTTTTAAAAAATGAAACGCATTCGAATAATGGAAAATGTTTATATCAGCTTGACAATTCAATTCATGACCTCTCGAATCTCTTTGCCTCAAAATTCACTCAATTCGATTGTAACGGAATCAAAAAATTAGGGATGAACTTAGTTGCCAACCTCATACGTATTACTTACATCTGAAAATTTTCTATTTCTTTGTTTAATATTGTCGATACACACAGGGTGTTCAGAGAAGAAATTGACACACTGTCGAAAGATATTGCTCGAAGCATTGTGGAGAAAAAAAGTCGTATAGAGTGTGGGTCTTGGACCATCCGTAATCGATTTATTTCAAAAATAGGATGCTGCGCGGATACGTCTGCAATGGAAAGACAGTTTCTTATTTCCCGTGGGTTTTCCATTGTTTTCGCCGATTTTCACTTGCCATCGACATACATTGTTCAAAGCGGTGAGTCTTTACTTGTGAACACACTATTGTTTGTGGAAGTTATGATTGTTGAGCATTGATGACACCTCGAGAAACATTATTTGGAATATAAATAAAAAATATGTAGTCATTCGAAATTCCACTGTAGCTTGTCATATTTTACAATGTGAAAATATCGATTTATTTGAAATATATCAAGATTTTTAAATAAAGAACTATTTAATTATTTTATATTTCAAATTTAAAAACGAAATAATTTCAAGGAATATTACGAATTTGTTTTTAATATTGATGAAGTTATAACAGATTTTGCAGATAATCAGTCATAATTGTTCACATGTGAAATAAACAGCAATTTTTTATTTATAATCGTAATGCACCCTGGAAATATCTGTATATATTTCGTTTTAATTGTACAATAAATTAAATTCGAGTATGTGTAACATTTTGCAGCAACTTGAGCACTTTATTTAAAATAATATTTCAGTGAGAATCATTAATAAGGTTCATATATTAAACTACCTACAATAGTGAATATGTCCAGAATTATTTCGTTGAATAAAATAATAAAATTGTGTTTCAAATCACCATGAAATGACGTGAAACGTTTTTTAAAAAAACCATTTCAAATATCGTTACCGTATAACTTAGAAAACATTCACGAAAAATTAAATAGAGGAAGACCCACAGTCTGGTTCACATTCTAAACTTCAGAATCACCTGCTAAACATAGTAATTATTCCGACTTTCTTCTTGGACACTCTGTATGTGACATAGGAGACGAGATTTATATTGCATGGCCATCACTATGACTCAAACGAAAGTACGTATTACGGAATAATAATCTCTTAGAATATATGTAGAATCATATAAAATAATGTATTCTAATATAACATTTCTTAATAGTGACGTGACCATGCAATATATATATAGCCTAAATAATACAGCTTCGTCACTTTTACATATATTTCGGAAACAAGGTATTTTTTGCATTACAAATTCTGTGGTTTCGCATATAAATTTATAGAATTGATCTACGAGTGTCGTTCACATCCAAATCGGAATTTAATTTTTTAACGGGTAAAGAGACAAAATTATGACAAGTAGAAAACATTTATTTTTCAACGTAATCTTCGTTTATATCATAGCGTTTTTGCCATCGAGGTACCAGTGTCCAGGCAGGGCAAATCCTTCTAATCTGCGTTAATAGAAGGATTAACGCATTGGTACGTCGATGACAAAAATGTTATGATGTGAATGAAGATTACGTTGAAAAATAATAGTTCTTTACTGGTCATAATATTGTCACCTGTCGAAAAATTAGCCCTTTGCACTCCATTGGCTCCGCTAAAGGTACACTCATAATAGCATTCCATAACTCCGTTGGCACCGCTATGGGGACACTCATAATTTGCATCACAGCCCAGCATGTCAAGAATGCACATTGGACATTGCTTCCAAAGGTACCTTAGAATTCTGTCAAAATCAATGTGAATAAATTCATAAACATTTGTCGTTTTTTCTTTTCAAATGAAAACTTATGGTTTTCAAAAATTTGCGCTACTAATACATACTACAAGCATCTTAGGGTTGCTGGTCGATCGTATCGAAACGTGCTTGGAGTGCAAAGGGTTGCATTCCTGTTTTGCCAGGAACGACCTTGGCATTAGAGCAATATTGAAAAATCTGATACTTGAAAGAATCAAATTGGTATAATTGAATGTGTGAAGAGTGCTATTTGAAGTATTACAAAGAGTAGATTCTTTTTTAATCCTACTTTTAGTATTCTTAACACCCTGTAGCTTGATTTATTGTCTTGTTAAAAGCTTTCGTGTTGGACAAACACGACACGTGACATGTGAACAATTATTTAACCTTTGACACACTGTGAATTGTTTATCCGGACTGAAGACCTCTTTAAAATGCATTTTAAGCGTCCTAACAGTAAGATGTAAATGGTTTTAGACTTCAACTTCATTGTCAACTATTGAATGTACAAAGGGTTCAAAGTAACAATTAACTTGTACAACGTAAGAATTCTGACCAAACTTTAGTATATACTTCTGTACTGAGATTATACCAGGGTCTCGATCTGATCATCATGGCCTGTAGGAATCGACTGTAGAATAAACAAATACTTATTGTTAGAGAATTATACATTGTTGAGACGTGGATAAAATCTATTATGTAGGTAACATGCGATGTAGTTAAGTATGTGTAAGATTCTTGGTTCTAATGTTCAATGCGTTCGAAGGAAATTACTGTTGCAATTATTCTATTCTTTACACTTTAAATACAGGTACTTTGTTCGATGAAACAAATGTGAAATTTTGAGAAATCGGAAATTCGAAGTTTCGAGTAGTCGGAAAATTTTGAGAATTCGACCATTTCATAAAACGAAATTTTGAGAATTCGAAAATTTGACGGATAGGAAATTTTAAGAATTGAAAAATTTGAGAAGCAGGAAATTTGATGTTTCGAGACATTGGAAATTTGAAATTTTCAGAGCTCCAAAATCTGAAATTTTGTGCGTTCGAAAATTTGAAATGTTCAGAAATCGAAATTTTGGAATTTCGAGCACTCGAAAATTTGAAATTTTAAGAATTCGAAAGTTTGAAATTTTGTGATTTCGAAAATTTGAAAATTAAAAACTTGGAAACTATAATTTAAAAACTTCAACTTCCGAGATGTAGAATTCGACGAATTTTTATTTAACTATACCTATGACGTACAGGACGATTCTCAACGAGTGAAATAAAATTTTCAGGCACATCGTGCGCATCGAATCTATGAAAAAAGTCCTAATAACAATGCATTTGCAAACTTCTTCTTTTCACAATAAACGGGTTTTATATATCATATGCTTGCAAATTTTGTATCACTTAATTAGAAACGTCCTATATTATACAAGCTTTTAAAAATACTGTACAAACCGAAACGCATTAATTAATTACAGAAAAGGGGAAAGAAGAAAACATAAAGCCCTCCACCGTTTTTAAAATTTAATAGTGTGTTTGAATAATCTGTCTCGATGCGGCAGTGACACTAAATATTGGTCCTTCAGGTCACTTCTTCGATTGGAAATTACAAGAGATGTAACCACCACATTTACAATTTTTTATGTATTGGACAATTTAATAAATCATCTAAATTGTTTCCATAAATGAAATGATATGGCAAGGGATATGTTCGCCAACCTTGATAGACCAGTACTGTCATTCTCCAGTATGTATTAATATTCAATCACTTATATCTCAAAAACAAAGCCTCAGATGTAAAATGCATGAGGAGCTGTCATGTTTCAGCTTGTACACTATTTTAAGGACACCCTGTATCGGCTCATTGTTAATGAACATAAAGATTATAATATTATATAATATTGAATTTTAACTTTGTATCAAATATAAGCATTTTTAACTTACCGAATCATTTTGTTTTTAACACTGATTCATTTTGAATTCACCGATATGTGTATAATTAAAAATCAAGTATTTATTATTAAAAACAATATTTCATTTAAGGAAGACGCACGTTATACGACAATATTGTGAATCATATGACTTCATTTCTTATCCTTCCTTTAATCTAAAATATTACATTCTTCAAAAATCATATAGATATTATTATAGATATATTTAATAATTTTTGAAAACATTCTTTTTGCTTATAATTTTATAATACTGATGGTATGTGCATTAAGTGTTCCTTTAAAATAACCAGTTATGTAATTGCAAAGTCCTTTGTCTGCATTAAATTATCTATCTTACGTAAAAAAAATTATTTATTAGGAGTTTAATCGCAAATTATGATCACTGAATCATATATCAAACATACATACATGAGTAACACCTTTTCCGTTTTAATTCCTTAGAATTTTCTCTTTGCTTTCTGAAAACTTCGTAAGCACTGCCTACAATTGAATAATAAAAATTTATGCCTCTAAACAATATTTCTTAAAGTACTTAACAAAATTAATTGAAAATTTGTTAAATCAGTCTGGACGGCCAATCGAGATCTATCGATTAAGATTTTCTAGCTCGGAGTCCATTGATTCGAAATTGATGAGAGTAACATATCTTCAGCAGAATTTCTTGCCGAACACGCTGGTCTGCGTTAGAATGGCGTATCTCTTTTCGTTTCGCCGAAAACTCAAAAATTGTGAAGGGCTACGTGAGGCCATCCTGCCAGCCTGGTCGGAACCCTCTGATTTTTAATTTCTAGCTTAGAGTCCAGTCATTCGAAATAGACGCAAGTGACATATCTTAAGCAGAATTTCATGCCGAACGCGCTGGTTTTTGTTAGAATGGCGTATCCCTTTTCGCTCCGCCAAAAACTCAAGAATTGTGGAGGGCTGTGTTGCACCAGTCTGGTCAGCCGACCGGGATGTACTGCTAACGCCCATAGGCGTTCGCTGCAGCAGCTCACTACGTGCAACCACAGCCCGGCCGCACGCAGTGTTCGACTCACTCGGTACCAAGTGTGGCGCCATCTCTACCAAATGCCCGGAAACAAGTAGACACAACTGGCGCCATCTCTGCCAAATGGCCAGTAACAAGTAGACACAACTGGCGCCATCTCTGCCAAACGTCAGGAAACAAGTAGACACAACTGGCGCCATCTCTGGCAAATGCCCGGAAACAAGTAGACACAACTGGCGCCATCTCTGACAGAAGCCCGGAACCCAGTTGCGGTGTTGCAACTGGCGCCATCTCTTTCAAAAGCCCGGAACTAAGTTGCGGCGTGCAGCGGACGCCGCTTGGAATACCTCAACCGGGTTCCGGGCTTTTGTCAGAGATGGCGCCAGGTGCCGCTACTTAGTTCCGGGATTTTGGCAGAGATGGCGCAAGTTACCCCACCGTCTGCCACTGACGCCCATAGGCGTTCGCTTCGTTTCTAAGTATACAGATCGCGGTTGAAGAGTTAATAATAAATAAAATATAATTGTAACACATTCTTCGGATAACATATATTACGTATTGTACTTTATCAATAAGCTTTGTATATTCTTAAGTTTCTGTAGTATTGTTAAAGTAATAATTGATACATTTTGTATATTTAAGTTACGGTAGTTTAAAAATGTCTAGATTGTTAAGCGAACATTATGATTAAGCCGATTGTTCTACGACAAATTGTAAAAACTTGCTGAAATCCACTGTAATTACCAATGATTATTTAAATAAATCAAAGTTAATCGGACAAACTGCATTATTATTTATTAGTTTATAAGTTCCAATTTTCCTCTTCCCTTAATTTCCCCTTTGAACGCAGTTCAAAATCGTAGAATAACTCGAAAATTCTAATTTCTGAAGTCTGCACTGCGTACAGAAAACCGCGAAAGTTAACTCGTGGAAGTTCCTGGAAACGTGACGTCATTTCGAAGAATCCGCGAAAATTTGTGCCACCTCTTCTGGTATCATGTTCTCCTGTTACAAATTCTCGATTTTGCCTAAATTCATTTCGAAACTCCGAAAAATTCTAATTCGCGGAATTTCCTGGAATCGTGACGTCATTTCCAAGAATTCGCGAAAATTTGTGCCACCTCTTCTGGCATCATGTTCTCCTGTTACAAATTCTCAATTTTGCCTAAATTCCTTTCGAAACTCCGAAAAGTTCTAATTCGCGGAATTTCCTGGAATCGTGACGTCATTTCCAAGAATTCGCGAAAATTTGTGCCACCTCTTCTGGTATCATGTTCTCCTGTTACAAATTCTCAATTTTGCCTAAATTCATTTCGAAACTCCGAAAAATGCTAATTCGCGGAATTTCTTGGAATCGTGACGTCATTTCCAAGAATTCGCGGAACTTTGTGCCACCTCTTCTGGTATCCTGTTCTCCTGGTGCCGCCGCGAATTTGTAGGAAAAATTCTGACAGCTTCCAAAAGTTGAAGATTTGTATCGGGAGAACATGGTATCGGAAGAGGTGGCACGAAGTTTCGCGATACTTTCATGGTTTTTTTCTTGTCCTTCGAACTTTTCGTGATTTCCGTGGTTTGTTTCACTCCAGTCTTTTCGTGGAAGGATTTTTAATGGAAAATGGAAGGGTTTTAAACTAGCAAATACTAAATAAAAAGACGCTGAATTCATTTAATTTGCATTTATTTAAAGACTTTCTTGTAAAATACAATATATACAATGCACTTGTTACATGTCGAGCGATTTTGTAGTGTATTTTAAATATAAGCACACAAACTTCAGCTGCATTCTCCTACATTTTGCAAAACGCAACAGCGGGGGCAGATCAATCTGTTTCCTAAAACAAAAAGAAGACAAGGGTCAATGCTTGGACAAAACAATCAAAAAATATGATGAAACTTTTTGCATTTCTTCAATTATTCCAAAAAGGGAAAGAAAATTGATATGTAATAAATTGTTTTATTGAAGTGCGTTATTATATACAATGTATTTATATGCTTTACTACTTTATACTGACAGGTACGCCAATTATCCTAATGTTTATACACAGTACAACAATCAGAAACAACAAAACAGGAACATGTAATAAACATTCTGAATATTAGCCAAAATTGTAATTAAGTAAATATATTTCATTTCAAAAGTTTCAGTACAGACACCTTATGCTAATTTACTTTCAAAAAAGTATTGTAGGATCCTTGAACTTATTATTCTATACAAACAATTTATTAATTTTACTAGCAGGATTTCAATTCATAAGTATAAAAAATGTTAACAATTAAAATATAATAAAATTCTCTGTTCCAAAACAGAATTGTACATTTCCAACTTAAAATAATACTACATTGTTACTGTATTTAAAAAAATGTAAGAAAATATTGTCTTAAATTCATAATATAAGACTTTTAATTACATAATGCAGCAACAGCAATTACAAACAGAAATACAATAGTTTTAATGATCTGTCTTTTGATTGCATATTAAATACTTCGTAATTTTTCAAATTTTGTGCCAATATTTCTACACTCTTCCCTAATTTATTATTTATACCACTTTGAAAAGAACAACACACCATATATTTAGATTTTGAGTCAACATGACGAGAGGCTTATACCGTAAGGCGAAATTTTGATGTTCCTCACGCATGCAAATATGCATCGTGAAATTAAGATGTTTTCTATGCGACAGGAGGCAGATTTTAGAGATTTTATGGATGTTACTTAAAGTGCTGATGGAACTTTGCTTAGGAGTTAATTAAAAATTTCTATCAAAAGCGACTACTGTTTTCTACAAGTTAAGAGGATTATTGATTTCAAGGTGCAGTTTGATAGTACAATATCTATTGAAATGACCAACTTAATGGATCGCTCTATGTATTCTAATTTATATTATTTCTTCTGGTACATTTGTAACAAATAAACAATTAAAGGTATCACAGAAAAAGCCTTCTAGTCTGTGATTATTCTGTCCGATGGAACAAAAGATACGATACAATGGACGCAGTAACGGAAAGACTGAAATACAGGTAAGAGTTCTCATACTTTTTATTCGCCGAAGACGTCCACTTTCGTGAAAGCTATGTTATTGTCTAGACCGTAAAATTAACGTACATCTAAGGAACAGCTAAAACTACAATCTGCTCGCGAAACAGAGACAAAAACATAACAGTGATAATTCCGTGTACTGTACACCTGTACATTTATTTTCATATTCCACAATTTCGGAATCATAATTGTAATATCAATAATGAATTATTAAATAATTAATCAGTTAATTAATAATAATAGGTATCGATGATATGATGACATCCAAATGACAATTTGCATTTTCTATCTAATATCATACAGCTCTCAATAATATATAGAAATCAGTAACGGCCCGTAACAATTTCTAACGCATGCTCAGCTGCCGCAGGAACTCTCAACGCGTTTGAAAAAAGGAGAATGAGTTGTCTGTTCTTATTTTTTTATTATTCGAATCTCCCTTTCTCCTCTCCTCTCACTCTCTCTCTCTCTCTCTCACTCTCTTCCTATAACAGTCGCAATTCATCAAGCCAGAAATAGAAGTAAAATTGAAACAATTGCTTTGATTTGCGCATCGATTACCAATGCTTAGATACTAAGTATCAGAATGCGCAATTAACAAGGTACCATATGATACACAAAATCCGAACGCACCATTTTGTTTCTTCCGTGAATCGCAATGAAAATGGAAATGTACATTGAACATAATTAATATCTTTACGGATAAAATACGCATATCAACTATACTCGTCGAAACGCATGCAGCTAGTACTTCCTTAATAATATTACAGACTAAGAATTAGGTGCAACGATACTCCAACAAACCATGAAGCTTTCGGATTGCGGAAGACTGCTGGTAATAAATATTTCGTGCAAAAGAACGGAGTTCAGCGAGAAAAATATTGTTTAGTCATCGAAGAAGTTCGTTACGCTATCTTCAATGCAAAATGTTCGAATATTAAGTCCATCCTGACATTTATAAAATTGATATATCCGATAAATTATTAATCAGGCTGATCGATGAATGGAAACGTTACGTTAAATACGGCAAAGATGTAAAATGGGAAGACTAAAAATTAATAGAACAATTTTCTTCTTTGTAAACATCATTTTTTTGTAAGCTCACATACGTTTGTTACCGTCTACTCTTCTTATTGTGAAGCATGCAAGCATACACGACGATGAAACAAACACACATACGCGCACGGACCCACGCACACACGTAAAAATACCGTTTCGCTGCGGTAAAACAAGTTTCGTGATGTATATCGGTTAATAGTTTGGACGTAGGCAAGGACATATTGACAAATATTATACAGACGGCATAAAGACGAGGAATAACACTACTCAAAGTTCGAAAGAAAATCAATTGATACGAAGGCGTTAATTGAAGATAGTCGAGCGAATCTAACGCGACGCGCCTTTATATTAATAAGTAAAACATGACTCATCGACCAATTTCTTGTATATACACATTAGTTTAATATAGAGTAGAGCGATTCTTCGAAGAGCCATACCTTTTACGACAATCAAACTCGACGACTTTCAATAATACTTGAGGTAAGTACACCATACGAGTTGTGAACTTACGAAATTAGTGCAATCGCAAACGAAATGGCGATCGGTTTCCCATAAAGTGAACGTTATGCCGGAAGGAATCGCTACGCTGCATGAGGACGTTTGTTAAAACTGACGATGTGAAGAGAGTGTAATGTGACGACCGTTCCAATGGAATAATCGTCTTGCACCATTTGTTTGTTCTCGCCCACACCTCGTATCATATCACAATTATGTTACAAGATGCCCCTAATACGCACGCATCGCTCCTTATCGATTATGCAATACCTTTCATCATTGTCCCACCGAAACCATCATACCTCATGGAAAGAAAATGTTTAACGTTCGACCACCGTAGCTAGATAGAAGTGGTTCCGTTTCAACCGGAAAGCTGAATTGAGTAACAAGGTATCCTCGATTGCACGCAAAATTTGTTACAGTAATTTTCATGTTTCATTTATTATATTTACACTGCGCCTTACGTTTTTTGATACTGAGATGACCTTCAGATACTTTGAAAGTCAACACCTTCTTCATGACCGTAAAAATGAAAATGACAAAATGCACATTTCCAAGTTTGAAGTAAGTTCCTTGATCAGCATTCGACCTCGGCTCGTGAACTCATATGTAAAGGTCGTCGAGGCACTATATTGTTGTAGGAGAAGGGCTAAATTTCGAATCCCCTCACCCTTTACACTTCATACAAGATTTTGCGCGACATCACGAAGCGTACATTCTATTGATTTCATGCTGATAACGTTCTTGCACTGCTTTCCTCTTTAATTTGAATGCAGCCGTCACCAAGCCCATGTCTGGTGACCATTGCTCGGTGCACAACTTCACAGCACCTGGCAATTCAAATCTTTGGAGCTTGCCTGAAGAAAGAAAAGATAAAACAAAGTGTTATTTTAACTCTTACATTTTCTTAGGATATGTAGAGGATATGCAGAAGATATTGACATTTTTTAGCCTGTTCGATCAGCTCCTGCAATACTGCTTTTTCAACTTGTGGATTGTTGCAAAGTTCCTCCATGGACTTGCCAGCAATGCCGAGATTCGTAGCAATCTCTTCTAAATAATAATGATTAGGTACTACTAATGCCACTGTGTAAGTCTTATGCGCGTCGCCGTAGACACAAATATTTTCCACGACAGGACACGTTTTCAATTCTGCCTCGACTTTGCCCAACGATACGTATTCACCGAGCTGCAATTTCACTAAATCCTTCTTTCGATCTGCAAATACAAATTGTACATTGAATAAAAGGAAATATCACACGTTACTTTCTGTTGTTAGGAAAACAAAAGAATTGAAACGTACCAATTATTTTTATACAACCGTCTGTGTCAAATTCACCAATGTCTCCTGTCCTAAACCACCGCTTTCCATCTTCTTCGAAGAAGTCCTCCTTCGATTTCTCGGGTAATTTGTAGTAACCAGCCGACACATTGCCTCCACCGACAAGAATTTCTCCCCTGGGATGTGGAGTATCCGTAACTCTGTAACCAGCTTCTTCCCAGTTCTCCAATCGAATATCACAAACTGTGGTCGGTGCTCCTACCCTTCCAGTGCTCCTGTCATGTTCTAAAAAACAACATGGTACCATATCATTTAATGTGTCAGATAACAGATACTTCCATAAAGAGATACATACGGTCCATGACAGTGGCGCAAGAAGTTGTTTCTGTGAGACCATATCCCTGAGTCACGGTAACGCAGAGACATATTTTAACCTGAGTGTGTGTGTCTGGACTCAAAGGTGCACCTCCGCAAAGTATGAGCCTGACCTGTCCACCGAGAACCTGCCTTGCAGCTCCAAAGATGTATTTATCAAAGATTGGTGTATCGTAGCCACGTTTGTACCATTTCAGTTTGTACTCATAAGCAAAGTTGAAGATGGCCTGTCTGAAAGCTCCAGACTTCTTTACTTTCTCGTTTATGCCCTTCGAGATACGGTCCAGGATGAGCTGGAAATGAAGAAGGAAACATTAGTCTTTACACACAAGAACACAGAATTTAAATCTGGATCTACTGATCGGATTAACTCACCGGTACTGCGGTCAAACAAGTTGGATGCAAGACGGAAGCATCCCCCTTGGAACCCCGTTGAATTTTGCTACTCGAATCAATCATTGTGAGGGGTGAACTGTAGCCAATTGGCACGCCAGTTAGAAGACACACGCTCTCAGAAAGGAGTTCAAAAACATGAGCCAAAGGTAAAAATCCGAGAAACACGTCGTTTGGTTTAATTTCTACAGCTGCACAGAAAGCCTTCAACGAAGACATGATGTTTGCATGAGATAGAAGTACACCCTTTGGAACGCCCGTGGAGCCAGACGTGTACATTATGATTGCGGTATCATCGGCCTTCGGTGGTGACGATGTCGCATTAGAGTCATTTCCCTTTTTGATTACGTCGGAGTACGGTATAAGCTGCACGCCATCCTAGATTATAACAAAAGACCAGTTTCATAAAATTGCATCTGATTAACAAACGTAAAAGCATAGTCAACCGGTATCACTTTTGAATATATACTACTTCAGATTCCTTATGCATACATTCAACTGCATAATATTGTCTAAGTTTGTTATAAATGCACACATTATGACTACAAAATAATGTTTTGGTGCTAAAGTTGAACTGTAAGAGAGAATACTTTCAAAATTCACAATTATAACTTGTTTCTGTGAAAAGAATACAGAAGAATACAATACAAAAGCACAAGAATATGTAAAGAACATTAACAATACATCAAAACTCTCTTATTTTCTTTTCTTTCTTCTAGATACAGATGCATCAACTACTATGGTCATTTTAGCCGTGTCCTGCAGTTGTAGGTGTATGCCATGACTATCTTAATTCTTGATATCGTTGTCTGACACGATAAACACACCTTGTAATCAGTAGTGTCCGTAGGTTTGAGCTGATCTTCCATGTAAATGATCGCCTTAACATTGGGTAGCTTTTCAAGGAGTCGTTTGAACTTAGGCAACAATTCATGACTGGTGATGACGGTGTCCACTTCGGTTTCGTTGATACCATGAGCGATAGCTTCATCCCCCAAAGTCGCATAAATGGTAACCACGGTCAGGTTTTGCTTGAAACATGCATGTGCCGCGATTAACCATTCCGCCCTGGTCTCAGCAAAGATGACGATATTCTTGCGTACTGTGAGACCAAACTCCTTCAAGCCTCGACTGAAGGAAGTTGTAAGTCTGTCGACGTCCACGTAGCTTTTCCACCTGTACACTCCCATTTTATACTGTAAAAGAAATTGACGATCAGTCTCTGTGCTCATACATTAGATACACCTCTGTTCAAAAGTATTAGGACACCTGCTGATCTCACACAGAAGGTGATATTTGATCCAGATTATAGAATTTTTGCTAGCTTTGTAAGATCATATTAGCAAAAACATATATGTATTCAGGTAGATATATTTACTATTTCTGTATAATTAGATTTGCTATTTAGTGCATTGAATTTATTAAAAATGATCAGAAAATCCGAGATGTGTGCTCAAAATCTGAATCTGACTTGTGGAATCATTTACAACAAGCATAAGACCAGATGATAACAGATATAATGTGTGTATGGAAGGGTGGGTTGGTATTGCACTGACTCTATTTGCCACAGAACAATACAAGAACAATAGATCATTGGGGGTATATGTTATGTTGGCTTTTTCTATGAAGTCCACTACGCAGTCACATACCTCCCTACTGTCAATGAGAAATAGAGGCTTTAAATCCAGCGTGAGTATGACTCCTATAACAGTTAATCTCTCAATCATTTTCTTTGAAAGTGCAGAGTCAAGTGGTCAGTTAAAAATAGATACAATAGAAAAACTATCAAAACAAATTCTAAAATTTATCAAAGCAGTAATCGACAAAAGCGGCAGGTATATAGATGAAAAGAAAGTTTAATTTCTCTAAACATAATTGCAATATTGAATGTACGAATTCTTTATAGTCAGGTAGTGATGGCCACTGGAGCTCCGGTCTTCCCCCACTCTAGGTCCATTCCCCTCCAGTTCGCTCCACATTCCTCCTCCGCCAATCGTCGTCGCGGATCACAGCCTATACGAGGGGAATGGACCTAGAGTGGGGGAAGGCCCACGCTCCCTTGCCCGTCACTGGTCTAAGGTATCGATCTAGATAACAATTCTTAAAGATCTTACCAATTAATTAATAATATTTCAAGTTCGAGTGCCGTAATACTTATGGACGAAGGTGTACGTCTGTTAGAACATAATGCTCGAGGGTCAGTACCTTTTTAAATATTCTACCATTAGGCTGAACTTCGTCTTCTTCCGCGAGTATCTCCCTGGTGCCAAGGCACTTCTTGTTAGCGTGCACTTTAGCGACCCAAGACAACATTTTCTCAAGCGTGTCGATTTTCTCCCGCTCGAGCGTGACGTACATCGGCCCTGGAGGGTCGACACTCCTGTAGGTGATGCTATGCTCATCCTGCGCAACCGGGCGAGCCTTGATTCTCCTCGAGGCCTTCCGTTTTTCCCAGGGTCGCTGCAATATGAGGTAGACTGGGAATGTCAGCAGATCGTACACGTACGAAAGCGCCTTGATCGCGTGGATCGCGCCGCTGATCCAGAAGCCTTCCATCTCCCTGAAAAGGAAAGAACCTTGTCAGCTTCCAGCCCTGATACGGTCAATCCTGACAGCGGTACGTCCAAGCCGCCTCCACGAGGGAATTTTAAGAATCTTTTCGAATACAGAAGAACGAGTGCAGTTGCAAACGGAATATCATCTAATGGAACTTGAGAAATTGTGTTCTCTAAAAGAAGGAGCATGATAAGACCCCGAAGGAACGTGAATGTTCCTTTCTTGGGGCGGTTCGCGGTTGCTTTTTAAATATTCCGTCTCTCCCCTCAACAGGAGGATCGCATGATCGCTTCGACACCCTTGCAACGATTAGGCAGCGTCGAAGCAGTCAAACCTCGTCTACACTAGCAAACTTGCGACATTTGGTGCCAGAGTTGATGTCAGCGCCATGTAGAGCTCGAGAGTGAAGCCCTAGGTCCAGTTTGCTTGCGTCAGTTGATCTCAGCAAGTTAACCCTTTGCACTCGAAGCCTTTTCCATCTGATGTACATAAGCTACAAATACAAGTGCAAGGAATCTTAACAGGAAGATTTTTTTATTTGCAGTATAGTTGTTCCTGTAGCTGAATACTTATATGAAATGTATATTGTAGGATACATGGAATGGAACATAACTTTTAGGTGTTTATTTAAAATAGGAAATTCGAAAGGTGAATATTATGGCGACTGAGAGACGCCACACGAGTGCAGAGGGTTAAAACTCTCGTGTAAATGCCCGAAAATCCTCTCTCTGAGAGTTCGGCTTCACTTCCAAACGTCCTGGAACTCTCACAACCACTTGCAGGCAATAATGTGCGCAAAAATTGCCATAGTCTAGGCACTCATGCAAGTTTATTCCACAATAAATGTGGCAAGCTGTTTGATAGTGCAGACGGGGTTTAAAGACAGAGGCTATGGGCAAAACGTATGCACCGTGCAAAAAATAATGCGTGCCAATTGGACGGGTACGCGATCACGCGATTTCGTAAGCGGCAGATTTGATAATTGAATATCGTGTTGACAATTATCTTAGGCTGCTCCCTCGAGGCCGCTGATGGCTAACCCAACGGAAAATCATCTGCATGCGTACGGTGGTCGGAGGATATTCCAACGTGCAGACGGAAGTGCAAAGAGAAGGCATGGAAAGAGAAATAGAAAATAGAGACTATTTCGAAAATCATTTGTATGACGTGTCTTTTTAATATTCTACGTGACGCTGCTACGGTACACAAAGGTTATTTGTTTAATTCTAACTTCTAAGTGGACCAGTGGTGCAACCTGAGTGCAATTTTACAAGCAGCAATACAGTGGATAAATGAAAGTGTAAAAAATTATTTCTCTTGTTTTACATACGTAGACAGAGAAAATGAGAAAGTAAATTACAATAATTAGAGTATCTTTTTGAAGTTATTACAGTATACGGGAAAATCCCGTTTTTGTGCAATGATTGAAAAGTGTAGAGACAGATAGTATGCATAATGCATGAAAAAGACTGTTACAGCATAGACTAAGAAGTCAGTTTAAATATACTACAGTAATAGTGAAACGCTACATTAATTATATAATCTAGGTCAGTGGTTTTTAATCTTTATAAGTTCGAGGATACCTTTCATATGATGTGCATTTTGCTGGACCCCTAATCATTAACTTTATGCTTTTGCTTAGTACAAGTAAAGAAATATTTTCATATGTACAAGCTACTTATTTTTCACTATACAAATTATTACAATCTCAAATTTAATTTACAAACGTTGCAAAAATTAGCGTTGTTAATAATAAAAAAAAATCACTTCTGGACCCCTGACTATTAACTCTTGAACCCCGAGTAGACAACAGTTTTAGAATTGCTGATCTAAGTTGTTAAGAATGTATGTCGAGTCATTGCTTGAGGTTTCCCAAAATATTTTATCGATTTTAATCTTTGTCATTGTTAATCTTAATCGAGACATGAATTTTATAATTTTTTGCGTAAATATTTTATCTTTTTGATTATCTTTTATTATGCTAACGTAGACAATCTTTGTTTGTAAACAATCTTTTTGTTTGTCATTTAAGTATTAATTTGGAAAGATAAGGTTATATCTTTTCTGTACATTTTTTTTAACGAAGCACTGATTTATACAATGATTTTATTTAATTACAAGATTATTTCAAGGTCAACTTGTTTTTTTTTAATAGAGCAATATATTATTTTGTTATTAACTTCTTAAATGAAAAAAGATGAATTCTGCGACCACGTATTATGTGACCCTGAAATAATTGAAAGTCATACAGTGGAAACAGCCATATTTGATCAGACGCAATATAAATTGCTGTATTATTATAAATCACAGAGGAAGAAAATATTTAACTACTCAATCCTGTATATGCTTCTCTATGTTAGTGTTGCAATATAAATTTTGCTCAGAATATTCTCAAAATGAATAATCATTTAATTAAATAGAATTTAACATGCCGGTCACCGGTGACCCCCATGACAGTCAACCAGTTAAGAAAAAGTGCAATTGCATTTTGCAAGTGCACCGATGCATTTGTGAAAAAATCATTCAGTACGATTATGGAGCTTGTTAAACAGTGCAAAATTTTCCTCTAAAATTTTTTTCTAACTTCACCAGAATCACCCTGAATAAATACACAGAAAATAAATTAAAATACTAAAAACAGTTGTTATGACTTTATTACCTAAAAGTGACAGAACTTTTTCACTCATCTAATAATAAACATAGTTCAAAGTTCATAATCTACAGTATAACCTCGATTATCCAAACATGAGCCATCCATAAATTGTTCATCTTATATCAGTTACAGAATAAAATTATCGTTAGTGACACTGTGCAATTAATTTTATACCATTATACATTATAAAATAAAATTATCATTTTTATGAGAAATATAGTTACAACGTGCGTTATCCTGTTGCTCATTGCAGTTAGGTTAATCGAGGTCCTACTCCATATCAAATATTAAATTTTTATTGAAACCCGCAGACGTTCTACGACTTTTGAGCGGAGCTGTACGTACTTTCAACGCGTTTTATTCCCATATTTCGTTCGAAAGCGTGTAAGTAACAAACGCTGCATTGTTCGCAAGCATTCCATGCGTTCCTCATACCCGAGAACAGTTTAATTCGTGGAGTTAAGCATCATTTGTGCAGATGAAATGATGTGTCTTTCTTGGAGTAATAACCGTACGAGGCAGACGAGGGCCGATTTTCATCGCGACCGAGATTCCATCCGATTGTTCTGTCAGATTTTCAATCAAATATGCGTTTTCAAAATTGAATTCCTCTGCTTCCTGCAGATGGTCGAAATGAAGCTAAACAACTCGCGTGTCGTCAGACTTTTTTATTTCTGTAACTTCTATCACTAAATTTGTCGACGTAGCTTCCTGCTAATTGGATAAAAATAAACAATACACTGTTGTAAATGTAATTAGTAAATTGTGGATCTTTATGCAATTTAGCACTACTAGAACTACCAAGACAGTCAAAATGACTGCTTTGCAATTTAACAGTGTACAATTTTTTACGAATATTATGTTTAGTTTGAATTGAAACTGAATACAGGTAAAGAACGATATAAACAAGCATTGTTTCGTATTTGAATTACGTATTTTTGCTCAAACGTATCATTTTAATCGCTTCCATGAACTGGGTGCGTGATAATCGTCGAAAAATCTAGTGTTAATAAATCCACGTTCGTGAAGATTGCACATTTTATAGAATCAGTCAAATAAAAAATGTACTTATAAACATTTGAACTGTAAAACATAGTTCTGCCATAGTTGCGATTCAACAGGTACAGGGAAAAAAAAATATTGACATCTGAAAACGACAATTCTCAGACATTATTTTTGCATAAAAGTGATTTGCAAGAAGACATGGCGTGTGAAAACATTATTTTCCTGTCAATCTTCACTCCCATAAAAGGAAACTCCGAATATCAATTAAATACACGCGTACATAACTAATTAACAAAAATAAATTAAACTGATTTATTTCTTTTAACTTCCTCCACCTTCAATTCTTTTATAAAGAAAAAATTCAGTAAATGTATACCACAGTAATTTTGTTACTCGAATTGTTTGAGATAAGAAATGCAAAAGATAAGACATGACAGAATATGAATCGATTAGTATTTGCCTTTGAAAAGATACAATTCACGCAAAGTAGAATGTATTCAGCATGTCGATATGATAAATCACATTCAAACTTTGCATCACAAACTGTCGTTCCATCTGACAGTCATGAATGTATATTATTTACAAATCAATTGTGTCACAATCGCTGAAGGTTTCGGTCAATAGTACATCACAGCATACGTAATGCATGCAGCGATATCCTATCTGTCAAATGTAAAAATAAATGCATCTGACTGAACACAATATGCAAACGCATTTATAGTGCAAAACAAAAAATATTCCCAGAGTTATAAAAATGAAAATAAATCACGACTTCGAAGAAAGTGATAACACATATCTTTTACTAATTGTAAGAAATTATTGTGTCGTGTAAATAAAACAAATATACAAAAAGCTTTACTGTTCAGATTCTAATATTGATACATTTGTATTAAAATAATATTGTATACTGAAATACGGGAATGAAATGCATTTTTATGCTTTTTTAGTATAGTCCCTGCAACAGTAGAAAATTCCGTAACTAGCCAGACACGTGAAAATGTTTTCTTTTATTTACACGCTAAAACAAAAGGAGAAGCATAACAATATTAACACTACACTCCAAGAACTTTTTAATATGATCGTCTATCTATGACAAGGCATTTTTGCTGTGCCCTTCTGAAAATTAAAAGTGATTTCTTTCTAACAAAAATTAATAAATGCTTCTAATTTAAAATGTATTAATTTATTTGGATAATTCAATTTAAGTTACAATATAGAAAGCTTGAATTCTTTTGTAACACCTTTATGAAAATTAAATGTGTTGTCTTGCCAACAAAATTCATAAGTGCTTCTAATTTAAAATGTATTAATTCATTTTGATAATTCAATTTGAGTTACAATATAGACAGCTTGAATTCTTTTGTGACACCTTTATGAAAATTAAATGTGTTGTCTTGCCAACAAAATTCATTAATGTTTTTAATTTAACATTTACACACTTTTTCTTATTAATCCAGTTTGTGTTTCATAAAAAAAAAATTGAATTTTAAATCCATATGCCCTTCAATTTATAACATATGCAGACACAGTGTATGTCGCTATAACAGTACCGGTGTAGAGCAAAGAGTTAATGAATGAAGAAAATCAATCACTATCTCAGTGATTATCGTCTCGTGCACATGTTTCACACGTTTCGTTCATAACGAAAAGATTATTAAACAAATCTGAAGAAAAAAATGAAATGCAAAAGTTGGAAGACTATCGTCAGTGCTGTGAGAGGAAACGTGTACAGGAAGTTCCTTCTGATAAACTGACTAAGACTGGTCATAAAAAATGTTGTGATTCGAAACCCAGTTAACCCTTTAAAATATTAAAATATGAATTTCATACATTCGTGTCATTTTTTACCCAAAATCTGAAGTGTACAGTCGAACGGAAGAACGCTCTAAGGCAGTGTTTCCCAACGTGGGGCGTACACCCCACAGGGGGGCAATTTTGAATATTTTGGGGGCAATTAGATAATTATATTGCATTCGTCAGCTTCATCACTGATACAATCAACGAATCACCATAATTTGTTATGCTAGCAGACGCTTTTCTCTATTTGACGTGCCTATTTATATTATATTTTTTCAAAACGTGGTTCGCTATTATGCCAGGTGGTCATCAAAATCTTTGAGGCGTTGAGGTGGGGCATGATCCGAAAAAAGGTTGGAAAACACTGCTCTAGGGTTAATGATATAACATCACGAAGAACATCATGCGATTCATTGAGGAACCACGTGTCAATCGTACTTGGGTGACGTGGCAGTCAAAGTACGAATTCGATTTTTCATGTAAGCCATTGTTTTATTTCGATAATGCCAATGTCTGATGCAGCATGCGTCTCTGGTTCATCATGAGCTGACGACGTTCAAAGTCCGCGAAGATATTCGAATCTCGTGTGCTGGTCGCGTGCCTGTCACGCCACTCTTACAATTGTGTGTGTGTGTGTGTGTGTGTTAGTCGATTTTCTTTGTATTCTTCTTTCTATTATCCAGCGTCGATAGCTATGGCCGTTTAGTCATGGAACCTACAGTTTAACCCTTTGACTGCGGGCAACTTGGAAAGGAGGCGAACGCCGCGTGCGGTTCAAGTGCAGCAACATGTAGTGAGCCATTGCGTCGAACGCCTATGGGCGTCGGCAGTACGCGACGAGCGGCTTTGTCAAGCGCCTGTAGGCGCCGATCGTAGTCAGAGGGTTAAAGGTGTTTTGGTTACAAATATGACCTTTTCATCTAGAAACAATTTATTCCAAAACCTCTTAAAATCATTACTATTGTGTGAACAGAAGTTTAGATATTAATCTGAATTGCAAGTATGTTTATATTGATAGTGGCGTAAGTTGAGTTTGTAAAAAGTGTATTTTAAATCGAATTTGTTTAGTAGTTTAATTGTGTATTTTAAATCGAATTTGTTTAGCAATTTAATTTCGATTTTAATTAGAATCTGTTCGATTAGAATTGTATTTTAATTGTATTTTAATACGTTTGGCTGCCACAGTAGAAACAGCCATCCCTGATCAGACACGGCGTTACTCGCTGTGTTTATTATAAATTGCAAAGGAAACAAATGTTTAAGTATTCAATCTCTATGTTAGTGTGGCAATGTAAAATTCGTTTAGAATATTCTCAAATTAAAAAATTATTTATATACTATGTTTTATTTAGACATAAGGATAAAGAATGTTCTCGAATTAAAAAAAAGTATTATTATTCATCGAGAGACTTCATCAAGACAGTCGCTAGAATTTTTAACTATTTCCAATAATTCGACAAAAAAATTGCTTATACGTTTTAAACAAAACACAAGAGATACAAGTTGACCTAGATTCTTTAAAATGCAACCATATAACTTTTGCATAATAGATGATACTAAAAGAAATGCCACGCATATTACATGAAGACATTTCTGCAGACACTTGACCACAGAGTCACTATGCAACAAATGATTTCCATAATAACGGTCTTTGACTGTGCAATTCATATAATATATACAATACACTGGCGCACGCAAAAACAACAAAATGACGGCCGACGAAGTCAGATGGCAGACAGAATTAGAAAAAATAAATAATCGTTGTGCGTGTGCGTAGAAGAGGTATGGCCGTGAGTAACCAGGTTTAGGTGCCGTGCATACTATTTTTATACAACTCACCTGACTATTTTATTTTCACGCGACGTACTCCAACGCTCAAACAAATTACATGGCCGAATAAAATGATCGGGAATATCAATTTTTCACACATTTATCGTGTACTATACTTCCGTAGACATACTCTACCCACCAAAAGTTTAGGTACACGTGCTACTGAGAAAAATATTACTAAATCTTTACTCTTATTGTAATGTTAATGTTGTATTTATTGGGGCACACCTACTGCATTTGTATTTTATACTTAAGTACAAACTGCAGAGTAACATTTTACTGTATCTTAACCCAGTGATGGCCACAGGAGCTACGGTTTTCCCCCACTCTAGATCCATTCCCCTCATATAGGCTGTGATTTGAAAGGACGATGAGGAGGGGGGAAAGAAGAGCGAACTGAGGGGAACTGAAACGAGGGGAATGGACCTAAAAATAAAGAATTAACATTACAATAACAGTGGAAATTTCAGAATATTCCTCTCAGCAGCACGTGTCCCAAACTTTTAGCAGGTCGTGTATATTTGCAGAAGTTACTTTATTTAATACTAACTAAATTTATTAGGATACCCTCTGCACTGTTATAAAATAAATATATGGTTTCCTTAAAAAAAAATGATGGTAACCTTGTTCCTTCCTTGGAAAAAATTATTTTGATGTAAAGTACCAGCTAAATAAAATCACTGAGTGTTCTTTAAATTATGGAACTGTACAGGGTGTTCCATCAGAAATAAAACACCTAACCCTTATCCATTTCTTATTTTCCTAAATGAGTTTGGAAATGCCATGGTATCAAGTTGACACAGTGGTAAAAAATTATTATAATGTAAAGATAAATAGTTAAATTTGCAAATTCTTTTATACTCACACTTCTACACTGGCACACTCTAGTATTTTCAATAAATAAATTATTTAATAATGTCACAAAATTTGTTCAGTATTTTTCCCACAAATGGTGCACCTTCTTACATTTAATATATTTTTTTTCAGTAAAAACACAGTACCATCACTTTCAAGTTGTCATCAATCAATTATACAGGGTGGTCCACACAACTGTTACAAGTCATAGCTTCTGTCTCAGTGCAATTAGACAAAAATGTTAGAGAAAAAAGATGAATGATTCAAAGAGCACTACACCTGTAGTACCATATCTTTTTGACAAGTGCAACGATGCGTGTGCATTTAACAATTGAATTATTTTTTTAAATGTAAATTTATATTTCGTTGCATAGATCGAATCCTCTCGTCATTCTACGTAAGAAAGTATTAGAATGAAGTAGTCGAAAAATGATTAGTATTCTGAGATATTTAAACAAAACTTTACATTAAAAAGCTTGAAACATCACTCGAAATATTGATTTTTATAACATTCTACCCTAATACTTTTTTATGCAGAATATTCTGAAGAATCGATCCACGTAAAAAAAATATACATGTCCGTTCAAAAAAAGAATGCGCTTGCATTTTTTAGGCGCATCGTTGCACTTACAAAAAAAACTCACCTTACAGAAAAATAGACATTCGCACACCATTCAACTTTTCCCTCTACAATTTTTGTTTATCTCCAACCAAACGCGAGTTATAAACCGTTCCAATCGCGTGACTCACCCTGTATACGCGTACTCGTTCGAGTCAAATCATATGAGCGTAATAAATAAGAAATATTAAAAACACTCTTAAACGTTGCATTGAAAGTCAGCCCATACCTGATTACTTGCAAGCTAACTGCGAATTGCATGCACTCGTAAATATCCCGAAGTGTTTCTTATACAGGGTGTTTCACCACCCCTGTCAAATATTTTACGGGGAAACACGCTGTGTTATCCGCTGAATATTCCTACGTCTAGCTCTCGTACACAGATAAGCAGCTATTTACATTCATGCGTGTTACGTGGGAGAAGTATACGTGTGCGACATGCATGGTGCGCATATACATGCTCAGCTAAAAAAACTATGTACAATAGTGGAGCGTGGAGAGGGGAAGTTAGCGTTTTCGGTGTCTATGTCAATGTTACTACGACTCACTGTTTGTCCTCCACGATCATGGTGGCACTATTCGGTCACCCTTATTTCCGAGAGATATGTACCTCCGGTACTCTAACAGGAATCGCTTTGATGCGGATTAATGACACTGCAAGAAAAACCATTGCCAAAATCGGTGTGTTTAACTCGATGGGACGCATGCGTTTCTTCGTTCGCATTCTCAGCATCTGTTTCAACATCGATATCGTTCTCGACGTTGACACGAAATTCCGCGCCACGACGCCGAATTCGCGAAAACCGTCGTCATCCTTGAGTAATCGGTCGACCCACGAAATCGAGCGTGTACACCGCTGACCAAAAGTGGGGGTCCGCCGCACAATAATCACATCGCGCGGGATTATGTGATTGTTTGATGAAGAGTGTACATAAAAAATTATATTTTCTTATTATTTAGAGCATTTTAGTTCACTTTGACAAAGGTATACAGGATGTTCCAATTTTTGTCGGCCACACGTTGGCAGTACAGTCTATGGGTATAAATAAGAAAAAGATGATATGTAAAGATATGTCGTTTGAAGCTTTATTAGAAAGTTATAACGAAGATGTGAAATAAGATGGGGATAGTAAAGGGCTTGCGATCACTATGATACGGAGATGACCATCCGGAGCAAGGCTTGGCTCCAGTCTACCCCCACCCTGCGTCCATTCCCGTCGCATGAATATTATGTTTGTAAATACTTCCGTTTAATATTCAATGGATTTAAATAAATTTCTAAATAATCTATTCTTACTAGATTATAGTGAAATACTAAAGAAGTGAACGCAAATTTAAATACACTGAATATTAAAAACAAAGATTTAAAAATATAGTATCTATAGAAACGTAATCTTCATTTCAGCTCATATACAGGGTGTCCCAGTTTATCTGTTACAAGCCCATATTTCCTAACTTATCGAAGACAGACAAAATGTTTTACATGGAAGTTGCATGGTATGGGGGAACACATCTTGTTTTTACGTTATTATTTTAAAAGATATGAAGGTCAAGTTCGTTCTTTTTTTGAAGGGAACTATGTATTTTTGTTCAGACCATTTGATAATGCTTTTCAAGACGAATTGACCGACCTTTAATGTATACACCCGATTTGTAGACCCGAGGGGAACAGCAGGGTTAAATAATAACATAAAAGCATATTTTATATCTTGTGTACTCTTTGAACACAGATAATATTTAGCAGTATAGGAAAATAAATATATTATGTATGGAAAATGTATTTAATTTAACAGTAAATGCAAAAATATCTGCAATATAGCAAACGACATGCAATATAATTTGATTAGAGTATGTCACACCACCCCGACAGACGCTGATTTAATAAATTCATTCCTACAAAGATCAAGGATGTACTGAATTAAAAAAAAAGAATTTTTACAGCACGACGCCTTACACAAAATTATTACAAATTACGAAAGAAATGATTATCAAGCCCGAAGCTCTCATGAAATATTCAATCTGATTCATTTACACGCGAAAGTATTCCTCAGCTTTTAGCTTGCAAATTCCACGGCGTCCGATACGATCGATCAGAATAATCGATTCGTGACAATCGAGCGAATCAATGAACGGAACGGAAGTAACGTTTTTATGTTTTCCTTGGTCCTCCGCTTATGTAACAGTTTGCGTTCACGAAGAACGTTATTATGCGACGTTGATAGTCAGTTACGAAGATTTATTCGATCTCGTAAGAAATAACCTTCAGAATAAATAGCCATATCTTACAAGTCATTTCCAAACTGCCTATAAATGGAAGAATAAAAAATTGCTGACAATTGTGCAATGCCACGGTAACGGTTGAAACAAAAATTGCTCCTACAGTTGACGAGGTCAGGCTCACAAAAACTTGTTAGCCTGTGAAATAAATCATCAATTTATACTGAATGCTCAGATATTGTTCGTCGGAAGTAGGAACGAACGAAACAGTGATCGTCGATCACAAGGAGTGAAGTATAAAATTCATTTCATGAGTGCGATAAATTCTTTAGTCACTAAGAGTTAGTCGACTTAGATATAGATAACGAAATTGGATGACACTACGTCGACTCACATACAGGGTGTCCCTAAAGTAACCATCTATTTTGGTGAAATAATATACTTTCTCTCTACTTCAAGAAACTCCATATGAATCAGATCCTTTTAACCCTTTGAACTCCTAATCCTTTAATTTTCTTTTCAATAACTCCCTATTATTTTAAATGTTTTATTTGAAATGTACTTAAAAAAAACAGTCGGTTGATAGGAAACAATTTAAACAATTTTTTGTTTAGTAATTATATTGAAAATAGCATTGGAACTTTGCTAAGATCTGATATTCATGGTAAAATAAAAATATTGCGAAATATAATACATATTTAACCCTTTCCACTCGAATGGTCCTTTGAAGCAGCATGTATAATATTTGTTTCGAATTTTCTATTCTGTATAAATGGCTTAAAATTCTGCCCAGCTGTACAAACCCTACAATTTACGCATTTTACAAACATTGTACCACTAAACAAACGCGTTTGGAATAAAGTGAAACCTCTCATTGAAGGCAATTATGCTTGCCTTTCTGTGTTATCTATATTAGATGAAAACGATTTCGAGTGAAAAGGGTTAAACTGGCAATTTAAAAATGTCGAGTGTGAGTCAATATAGGAGTACCTGTGAATAAAATCGATGTAGAGTCACACTCGACAAAGGAGTTCAAAGGGTTAAAAACGTAGGTACCCGCATTGTACGAGTTCAGTGTGTTGCGTTAGCTCAGTACTGCAGTAGCTCTCTCAAAACGAACTTCTGTCAAGTTTACAATAAAACCTCTTTGTCAAAACTTGGTAGTCTGAATATTATCCTGCGTGGTCACCAGTCCATTACAAGTCCACCACATTATTTATTTATTTTTTTAGACTGGTATCGAACGCTCATAAATATAAAAGATGATTTTTCATCGAAAGGATCGATATAAGGATCTACGTCGACTAGACATTTTTCACTCCTCTTAATGACTACTATAAGCCCCTGAAGTCTTAGACCTGCTTTATTCTTATCACTCTGTAGATAACAAAATTGGACGACACCGCGACGACGCAGATATAAATAACGAAATCGGATGACACTCTTTCGATGTTTCAACGAAATCTCTCGCTGGTTCTCCGAAATATTGTTCTCCCACGATAGCAATGATAAAAACACCAATGACGTTGAAAAGGAGCGAGTCGAACGAGTTATGAGGGCCCGCTCGCAAAACCTTGTCCTCTTTGAAAATAGACAATGGGGTCGCTGAGCGGCGGACCTACGGAGAAATATATCCGAGCGACCCAACGTCGACCTTGAACAACATTGCGCTGCTAGGAGCATGATATTCGATTTCTTCGCCTCTCGAATGCGACAAAAATTCCTCAAATTTCGCCTGAACTCGAAACTCCAACCAATAGAAACATCTGCATGGCGCTTCATTTCGCAGAATTGAAAGTAGGCGAAGCGACTCGTGAATTTGATAGGTAAAATGGAAACAGGAATTTATATGACATTTTCATGTTTTTTAATCCTGTGATTGTTAATGGCGCTTGACGAAGCCGCTCACCACGTGCTGCCGACGCCCATGGGCGTTCGGTGCAATAGCTTAATACGTACTACCGCAGCTGGGCCGCACGCGGCGTTCGCCTCATTTCCAAAGTATCCCCAGACAAAAGCATTGAAAGGGTCTATATTCTGGGGAGAATTAAATTATGCGTTTTTTTAACTGTAGATGCCTAGCTAAAAGAAGTGTCTTTTGGTATCCCCTATCGATTCGGATTGAAGAAAATAATTAAACATTATTTCGAAGAAAATTAGGAAGTTTTTGTCTGGTGTGAAATTTTAAAAAATGGACACACGCCCTTTCAGTAATAAACGATTTGATTATTAAATATACGTGTATCGAAGAGCCAACAAATTTTGTTAATTTGCATATAAAAGTTCTGCGCTTGAGTATATTTATAGTACTGATTATACCTTGTATTCTAAGAAACGTTGTCGGTGTATTTAAAAATTAGGTTGTAGAAAGCTACTTCTAAGACAACGCCGAATATCTTATGCTAATTCTTAGTAGTGTGACAGTACTGTCCCCGATTAAAAAATTTGGGATCATACATATTTTTAGAAACAAGCACACGATCATTAAAGATTACAGTAACAAAAAATTATACAAATGAGGTCGTGTTAGTCTCATCTTCGCTAGAAAAACGTCACCAGTTCATTTAACATAAAAATTATCAAAAGTTTCAATTGAAATGTATAGGGTATCTCACTTTAATCTTTCCAGGCGAATATCTGCAAAATTATTTGTATAATAATATTACTAATTACTTAGAAGATATTCACGTGGAACGATTAAAATAGAGCACCCTATATATCTGCACCTTGATAGAAACAGGGTCACTGTCCAATTTGGAATTTCTGGAGGAAAGGTGCACATTTGCCCTTTTTATTGTAATACACATAACACATTAGCCTAACTGAGATTGTATTTGACTTTCCTTGTAATAGTGGAAGGATAGTGGCCCTTTTTTCTATGATAACGTTCATGATTTTTATGTGAATAGTGCATAAAACTCAAATGCAATAATTTTGTACATTGGCCCTTTGTTCACCAAGGTACAGATATTCCTGCATTCTTGCTTATTGATATTTCTTTAAACCAAATTTTAAATAACAGAAAATTCGTGACAGGAACTATTGAAAAAAAAACATTAAAAGTATTTTAAATTATGTACTGAAATTAATAAAAGTAAATATTCCAAACGCTCGAGTTTTACAATCATGTCTCGCGTATTAATACTAAATGCTTCTTATGAAAGTCAAATGTAATCGAATGAATTGTAAATGGAAAAGAGCGATGCTATCATTCGAGAAATTATTTGAAATGATCGACAGCTAGTGAACAAAGTTCAAGCACACTGATATTATTCTTCTAATTTTTATACAGCATGTATCGTTAGAAGTGCTCGATCTTCTTACACTCTTGCCACATATTCTTCATTTTTGTTTCCATTGATATAGTATCCAGAGGCTTATCGAAATCACCTTGCTCTTCAGAGCAAAGTTTATGTGCTGAGTAACAATATAATTTTACCGTTTGATAACGGAAGTGTTACAATCCGTGAGAGATTACTTTTTAGATGACTTTCAATATCGGTAAATCATTAAGAATTAATATTATTTAACGTGCTGCGATAAAATACTCCAACCTATAATCAATCATTGATCCTTCAACATGTTACAGAATATACTTAACAGTCCTAAATAAAATTAATCTCTGGTCTTAAGGCGGAATCAATTAAATATGTAATATTCTCCACTTTCTTGGAACTCGAAAAAGATACAAAATTAAATTTGTCGGATTGATCTATGTTTATAATATACAGGGTGTTCATCCTATCATTCCGCACATGATTTTTCTACCATTTGCAATAATGTAATAGAAATAAACTATTAACCAAAATTTATCCATGTTGCGTGGACAACATATAACGATAATAAACATTTCAAAAATTCTTTTTTTCTAAGTAAACCAATGGCTACTGAAGTCGAAGCTGCTAATCCAATAATAATACTAATAATAATAAACCGAAGATCACCTTGAGTTTTTTTAAATAACAGTGGAAGTAGGAGTGCTTGTCTTTTCAACTCATTATCAAGCTTTTGAGCAATGTAAACATACGCCTAGAACGACCGTGGAAACGAATGTGACTTGATAACGCTTTGGTCTAATGCTCTAACAGGATCAGTGAAGACTAAACACAAACTACATTTTATTTTAAAACCGTGATGACAAAATCATTACTCTTTCCAAGCACGTTCTATGCTTATATTGACAAATATTACTATATGCTTCCACTGCTGTAAACTTGCTACTGTGTGAACATAAGTGTCATGTTTTATGTTTGTTGAATTTAGGTGAATGTTGCACATAATATGGTGGGAAAAAATTATTGGGTTCCATCTGAAAAACTCAAGGTGACCTTAGGTTTATTATTATTATTATTGTATTAACAGCTTTGACTTCAGTGGTCATTACCTGACGTTGAGGTTTACTATAGAAAGAAATATTTTCAAAATTTTCAGGAGCATTATAGGAGTTTGTTAAACAGTGCAAAATTTTCCTCCACAATTTTCTTCTAACTTCGCTTGGAACAGAACTATAGCCTGGCCCAGTTGCCAGAATCACTCTAGTATACTAACACGCCCTGAACGCGGCTTCGCCCGCAATTTTTCTGCGTGCAGAATTCGAAACATTATGTTTTTTTCCACATTTCTTATAGCCGTGCGAATTCTCTTTCGAGCGGGGAGGCGCCGAGGTTCGCCACCTAGCGGCCGTGCGTGAACTACGGCCCCTGCGGACGGCTCACCGGCACGACGGCTCACCGGCACGACGGCAGAAAATAGTCCCGCATTTCTTTATGTCGATAAAATATAGCCTATTACACTACGGAAAATGTAAAGAAGCTACAGTGAAAATATCATAATAATCAGTTTAGTAGTTTTTGAGATTTTTGCGAACATACAGGCAAACGCTGTCTCTTTATTAGAATAGTAGTAAGAAGTAAAATTACCTATACGAGTAAATAACGATCTTTCGGAATACTTTCACGCTGATCGTCGCTTCTTCTTGGCCACTGATACGACTGATAAGGCTTCTGTTAAGATAAGACTGATGTTCTTTCAACATCTGTTCTCGCTATCATGAGTCTCGGATATTCCCAATGGACAGCTCAGCGACAGTACGTACGAAAGGTCAAAATTGTTGTATGATTAACCAATGCGGTTGGATTGTAAGTCTGCACCTTGATAGCAACTTCTGTTCCAGAAATGAACGTGTCATGGTTGAGTCACTTCCGTGTATTTAGTGGAAACTTACTTATGTACGAATAAAATAAAAAGAGTGTCTCAAATTAACTGAATAAACGTCTTCAAGGTCGTTCGTACACCATGTCTAATACGCCACCACTGGCCTCGCAAGATGTTCAAATACCTACTTTTCCATTTCACACGACACTGACGGGCTTCTGAGCCGTTTACACCAAGGTTATCGTCTGACTGTTATGCGATTACGTATCACGTTCCAGACCCATTTACTGAAATTCAATTTTAATAACAGTAATAATTCGACAACGAGTAAAGCGAGGAGATAATCGGAAATATTACGGATTATTCGGTGATTAACGAGAAACATTAATCTATCGAATCTCAGAAGCGTGATACCGAGCTCACGATTAAATATAATGAGTGGAAACAGATCTCTGATCACTATAATTTCAGCAATTTTTTGTCTCTCTTATGTATTTGATTAATTATGACATTGTTTGAATGTGAGAAAATTTTATAATTTATAAATACACACGGTGACCCGAAAGTCGTGTCACAAAATTTTCAGACGTACTTGAGAGCTGAAAAATTAATCAAAAAGCTTTAATAAATATGAATCCTAAGACTATGTATTTGTTTTCAAAATACAATTACCATTGAGCAAATTTCCAAAATAGACACAAAGTATAATTTCTTTGACGATATCTCATTAACAGCTACAGGTAACTGCAGGTAACATTAATATTTATTATAGTGTTCATAAAAAGAATATTCCTCGTTAAACTGAAGACTATGAATAAAATTAACCATATCTGAAATAACGCTTCATGTTAATAGCACTTTTTATTAGTTCAGAGGTGTAAAAAAAACACCAAGAAATTTTATGACACGGCTTTAAACTCGTCCTGTATATTTATGGAGTGCAACTTTTAATTAATGAGCATGCGAGCCGGTCCTGAGTAACAATTTATCGGCTCCACTTGTTTATTGTTTTCATTCTGCTTTTAATGTGCACGCTGCCCGCCAGGCGTTTTTAATGGACAGAAACCCAATTACGTGCTGTAATGTCAAATTACCACGGATATGGTTTGGGTAAGTGCAGCAGAAGTTGCCTTCCATTAAACTGAACGCGAGCACCGTTATAAATCAATTATCCGAAATGTAAACACGTCTTATGAAATCGATTTCCTGTGTACTTGGAAACTAAGAGCCAATTTCATTGCGTGCAAAGGGTATTATCATCTTTTTTTGGAGAACCACGTTGAATGGTTGTGTACAGTCCGATAACGTAATCAGGAGACCTAAAGGCGTGGCATAAGTAAAATAGGGATACAGAGAGAAAGTACCAAAGAGTTACTACAGACATAACTAAGCTCATGACATTCTTCTTTTTGAAACCAAATAGAAATTTGAAAGAAGAATACGAGTCCTCTTTTTTGAGAGTGGTATAAGTCACTTTTCTGCTATTTTTTAGATTTTATGGTTTTGTATTTCAATATTTCTGAAAGTATGATTGTTCACTATGGAGAAATTTATTTTATATTCGGAGACTACAGTATTTATAATTATTTTTATACAGACGTTAAAGAATAAACCATTTTCATACTAGTAGTCTCCAGCCTTTTCCAAAATTGACGTTTTATTAAAACCGAAGATTTATACTGATTTAAATAACGTATTCTTCATAAACTCATAAATAAATCATATAATATAAGTATATGTAACTCATGTAACATATTTCATATTCAAGGTTACACATCATCATCGTAAATACAGGTTATTCAATCTTCAGCTTGTTTCCAATTTCTCAAACAATTGTTTTCTTTACTTTTAACGTTGACAACATGGTTGCACACCTCACACATCTGATACGTTTTGATGTATCAAAATTTTACTACATAACATGGTCTATCTAAAATACAATATTTGAAAGTCGACTTCTGCTGCTTTCAATTTTGTTTTCTCACTCTGTTCTCTTTGATACTAAACGAAAATTTTCATTTTTTTTTTTACTACGCTAATCATACTGTACCATGTGTTTTGAATAAACACAGTAGTGTTTTGTACCTCAGAGACCTCAATGCTTTCACTATTGTATGCACTAATGCACTACCTGTGCCTGAGAGGCACGATCGAAAGATTAAGTTGTGGAACAGTACAATTTCACCCACTGATGCGGGAGTATATGAAACATCGGAGCTCGTGAACAGGTCCACGATGCGCGGAGATAACGAGTTCCACGGCATTGAACGACGGACCCTGCATAATTCGTGTTACGCTTAAGTTATGCCAAGGTGAACACGAACTGTGCGTGCAGTCGATGGAAGAGATATAGTGAACTCGTGGATTTCACGTGTTTTAAGTACCTGAGCCTCGTACACAAACAGCAATTCAAGATAGGGAAACTGAGACTTTTCCCAAGGTTGCACGAAGCTTCCTCCAACTCCTGTTCCCATAGAATCTACTGATAAACAGACATAACCCTAACTCCGTAAACGTGGGACAATTTTGTCCGAGCTAGTCTGAAAAGTTGGGTTAAGTGGCTTTATACACTATAATTACGGTAGGATCTTGATTAACCGGATCACGATTATGTGTAGCCTCGATCAACCGAGGTCTAGGTCAACCAGGGTCTCCTGTTTACTAACAACAAACGCCTGTACATGTCTTACGATTCTCTTCTGTTTATACCTAACCTAACAGAAAGTTTAGTGACGGTGAAAAGTCGACGTAATAAAGCACTGATAAGTGCAAAATTAAAAAAATAGATAAAGTTTAAGCAGCTATACCTTTGGTTATGATTATACGCTTGTATTTACATATCTTACGATTTTCTTCTATTTATACCTAACCTAACAGAAGGTTTAGTGACGGTGAAAAGTCGACGTAATAAAGCACTGATAAGTGCAAAATTAAAAAAATAGATAAAGTTTAAGCAGCTATACATTTGGTTATGATTATACGCTTGTATTTACATATCTTACGATTCTCTTCTGTTTATACCTAACCTAACAGAAAGTTTAGTGACGGTGAAAAGTTGGCGTGATGAGGCACTTATAAGTGCAAAATTAAAAGAATGGACCAAATTTTAGCAGATATACACTCGGTTATAATTATATTATAAAAGGAAATACATTTGCCAAGAATGAAGAGCTAATTTTAGTATAGAAAATACGTTTTTAGTTATTTCCCCTAGGGCCTCGATTTATCCGGGCAGTCTGTCTCCAGATTAAGCCGGTTAGTCGTGGCCCTACTGTATTTTGAAAATACCGAATACAGGAAAAATAGAAATGAACATGATAGAGGCAGCAGATATAACGTTATATAACAGCGACCACTTGGTCCTAAAACACTTCTCTGCTCCTCTCGAAAGGAAGTAATCGATTAATCCTTTCAAATGTATAGAGGGGCTAATGGAATGGAATTTCTCCGGCTTTTCCAGAAAATGTGTAAGTGAAAATTCTATCTCTCGTGGAATAATTCTAAAATCCCATCCCCCGGCACTCACCCCTTCCGAAACTCCCGAAAACGCCCCAATTTAGGATCTACTTAACACGTTTCCTGCCACGTATACCATTTTCGGCAACACGCATCAATTTCAATTTGATCACATAACTACCAACCTTTATGAACTTTTGAATAACATTCACGTTAAAATGATAGTAGAAATAGAAAGTGTAATATCTAGACTGCGGATGTTTATGCAAATATACATTTTAAGACTTAAATATATTATTTACTTTAATGTAGTTACCAAAATGATAATACCATGATAAAACTATATTTTACGTATTTAAATATGTTAAATTGCATAAAGATCCGCAGCTTAGTATTATCAAGTAGATAAATATTTGTGCAATCAACCAGGTGGATTCAAATGTTGACTGCCACAGTGAGAACAGCCATCCCTAGTCAGACACGATATAAATTTCTCTTATCTGTATAAACCGTGAAGGAATAAAATGTGTAATTACACAATATTGTAGACGTGCAGCTATATTACTGTTGCAATATTACATTTGTTCAGATTACAATAATAATCGATAGATATTTAATTAAATAAAATTTGGAGCGCCGGTCACCAGTGACCACCATGACAGTTAACGTGTTAATAAATTGCCGTCTCCGCGTGTCTGTCTAGTTGCGGAATTTTCTACTGTGTCAAGGAACGTGTTAACACTTTGACTTCATCATTACTTACTTAATCGTGTCTAGCATTTTTTAAACATATCTAACAGGTCTAGTAGAACCAATGGAAAGATCATGAAATCGATTAACATGCGTGATTAAAAACCGTATCATTTTGGGGTATATTCAATCTGTATAAAAACGTAGAAGATATGCGTTTTTTTTTTAGCAAACACAAGGTGGCAGTCAAAGTGTTGAAGGAGATGCTTGATCTTTGCCTAAAACAGTATGAGGCAGAACTCTGTAAGGCACAGACTCAGAATTTAAATAACCCTTCATACTCCGAGAATTGTTTAACTCCATCCACTAGCAACACCAAGATATTTTTTAAGTATTATTCCTCACTATTCAAAACAATTTCCAAACAAAATTAATGAATGCTTACGACCCTTAGCGATCGGAGGTTCTCGGAGACAGAAGCGAGATATTCACGTCTACTCAGAGATTGTCTTGTAAAAACAATAAATTTTCGAATTCAATGAATTAAAGAATGACACAAAGAGGCATAAGACGCCTAGAATGATAATTCGAATTTTCCCTGTTACTAACCCCCATCGATGTAGATGGTTGAAAATTTGTGTAAAATATTTTCTCTTGGTATGCTATCGAATGGTTCATAGCAAGACAAATTTGATCTAAGGGCACATTTCACCCCCTTATCCAGCTATACCCTTTTCTGCAAAGTCGACTTATGCCACTTTCAAAATAAATATATTTGCAATTCCAGTTACTATCCAAACTTCTATGGATCCAGCAACAAGTATTTTGATAAGTATTGAGAATAAACTGTCTCTAGATAAAAAGATCATACCTATGTTTAATCGATGCAGCTTCAACTCAATTACTCCAAAGAAGTGACTTGTGCCTCTTTCCAAAAACAAGGCTCAGTCAGTGATTCAATTTTCAAAAAAGTGTCTATCTTTTTAAAGAAAGAATCGCTCCAAATAGCTAAAATCTCTTTCATGGACTATACCTGCTGCTTATACAACTATATTGACCTGAGTTGTGTTTATTACAGGCTATCGAAACTAATCTGCGCTCGACGCGCGAAACATTATTCGAGTTCACGCTTCGCCATCATGTTTGGAGATAATTGAGTTGTCACGTGGATACACGCGTTATGCGTTCTACGGACCACGATAATCAATGCGAAGTTCAATAGGTAATGTTAGGGCTGTCCGTCCACGTGACATATCCGTTCTCACTGCTCATACTATATACCTGCAATCTCTGAGTGCTTCGAATATTTCGGTGGTAAACACTTCCGGTGGATGGAATCTTATTGTCATACTGAATGCTATAATGAATGCTGAATTAGACAACAAACACGAAACATAATAAACGGAATCTCCATTATTGAAGTAACAATGGGAAGTGTGGGATCATAAGCGAATATGAGCTATTTATTTTGAAAGTAACATAAGTCATTTTACCGGTAATTGATATGATTTTTCCGTCTAGAAATAAGTTATTGTGAATAGAAATTGCAAACAGAAATGTTTTCATTGAACTTATTACACAAAAATATTATTTAATAAACAGTACTTTACACGAAGTCTCATAAGAGAAAAATTATTATGCTCTTTGAACTTATTTTTGCATAAAGAATTACTCCGTTGTCACCTGTACTCCGAATTTAATCGCATCTTGTGTATTACATGCATGATAGTATGGTGTATAAATATTTAAATAATAATCAATTCTAAATTTATAATTATTTTATGATTCTATACAGAGAAATTTCTTACATTTAAATATCACGAAAACATAGATAAAAAAATATACAATCTGTTATTAGAGATCTTATATCGCATGTATTATGTACAAAAAGGTTTTAGGTATTATTATTCAGAACACATATTTGATTGAATTACGTTGCAATTTTATTATAAACAATGGAAAAGTGAACAAATATTATAAACTGTGGTTCGAATAATTTTGGATGATATATTGTATATTCGATTTATAGCAAACATACGAAATTAATAAAAAATAAAAAGAGAAGAGATAATAATACGAACTGTAGAGTAACAATACTGTAGTCTATGTATATTACAAAATAATTCCATAATCAACGACATTCAAATTAATTCCGTTCACGTTGATTTCGATTCAGTATTCCTAGAATACAGACTCCTAAAGGTTACGAAAGTAATTTGCACGAACTGCAATGACGTCAAAGATTAAAAAAAAGGCAATGAAAAAATTAAACGGTAAACGAATATGATATTCCAAAGAGGCCTAAAGAAGTAGAATGTACAGGGAATAATAACACCAAGTTCCAGGAAATTATACAGACCAATTTTTCTATCAACGCATCACTAAAACGCTAAAAAGATGTCTAAACCTGATAGAAAAACAAACAGACATTATATCAAGATAAACTTCTCTCGAAGCAACCTGTCCTGCTGGAGAACATCCGAACGTCCATGATAAAGCGCACTGTGCTCTTATCAGTCAATGAATCAGAATGCGCAGTTAACTTTCAGAGTTTAAGAAACGATGGAATAGCATCGCACAAACGTCTGACGCTAAGTTGGCGTGCAACATCAAGTGGAAAAGCGAAACGAATAGGGAAACCCTGCCTCTGAAGGGAAAGGTTACAGCAGGTCCAGCAGAAGGGAGCATCGATCCAGCGGTGGAGAGAAGATTTCGTGCTATGTCCTCATTACGAATTTATTACGTGAGCCTGCATAGTATCAACATGTTTCGTTGCACCGATTGTTTGCATCCACTCTACTGTCGCCATGTTGCCCCCCTATTGTCCTGGCCAACGAGGTATTCGATGATACTGAATATTATCGAAGGTGTGCAGTTCGTGATACTGTTCTTTTGTAAAATGGAAATAGCATATCGTCGACTGCAAGCATTCAATATGATTTCAGACTAAATTTTCATACACAGTTCTGCTTTTCTTTGTTTTCTGAACAGTGAACTAACAAGACACTCCAACTCCTAGAGAGGCCAGGTAAATCCCTGGTTTAAAAAATATAGACTAGGAGTTTAACGCAATGTATCACATAAAATTGATATACATAATTATACGATTATAAAATTGATATACATAATTATACGATTATAAAAACAAATACAGAAACTGTGTGCAAAAAGAAACCCTTCAGTAGCAACCTAGCATCTTTTTATATAGAATTTGTTTATTGCTGATATGTATTCAATATCGGGCCAATGACCAAAGCAGTCGCAGCCTCAAACGAACAATCATCATCATCTATTCAATATCTGTTATAAAAACTATCTGCAATAATCTCTAATGAAATACTGCTTTTGAACTTGTTGGCCTGCTAACAGGCGTCTCACGGTTATATAGCATATTCGTAATAACTTTACAATGTTTTATATAATTTCATACACTATTTCAGTCTTTTTTTTTTTTTCAAGAAAACCTGATGTACCTGTAACCCTCTTTTACTTGGAAGCAGGTGTTACAGAGTACATAGACCCTACCAGAGCTTTAACATTAAATATTTTTTAAACTAATATATAAGGAAACCGTATATAGGATATATATGGTTAATAGCTATTCACAAAAAAACTATTCTATACTTTTGCTTTATTTAATACTAACAATTACATTCTGTTGGTTGCACCAAAAATTTCGGCACACCCTGTATAATCATTCGAATTTCGATCGACCCGTTTACAGAATTATTTTCAGAAATATCGTTCAATTTCTTCTACAGTATTAAAGTAACTTGATTGGGCATTTTAATGAAAAATTCATTATTAAATTTTGTTATGTGCATATGTAAATAAATATTTAAAACTACAGATAAGATTAACGCCGACATATATCCATGATGAATGACATCCGTGATGACTTTGGAAAGGAATGAATATTTATAGCATAATACACATTAATATCAATTCCAAATTAAGTAAGCTGGATTACATGAATTATCGTGAGTGATAAATATTCAATAACGTGAAGTATTATTGGAGCGTTCATTACAGTGAAAAAAATTATCTGCCAAGAATCATTGATCGATACCTAATCACAGGAAGAAGGTCTAGACTGATAGATCAAAAGCACACGAATGTATTTTATGCTTGCTGAAGAATGCCTACTCATTTTCCTCTTGTGTGTAATAATAACTATCTCACATAAAAAGGTTAAATATAAAAAAAATTCAAAGCGAGCAAAGTCAATCGAATTCAACAATTTTTGTTTACTTACAAAACATTAAAAATACATAGACGATGTCTTAATAATACGCCATTTTTTCGTTGTACAAAGTCATATAAAATCCATCCTAACAATTTCTGCTGTTTCTCCGTTTTTCTTCATTATTCATAACCGGCTAACAACATCAAAATTTTAACAACAAAAATAATTTTCGTTTGGATAACTTCGTATTAAAAATTATCAATTATTTAAATAATTACAAAGAATGTACACATAACGACATAGTCGTGCAATTGCAACATATAAATATTACAAACACACTGTTGAAACATGTGACTCATCCGTATTAACGCTGTGAATATTATTGTTTTTGATGGTTATGAAACAGTTCGAAAAAATGCTTAAAACGAAGCAACATGACAGGCACCGATAAATATAATAATTTCATAATGATGATTACATAAACCTTATACATGAAATCTACCCAATTTGTAAATCACTTGTGATTCCATAAATGATCGGTGAATGAAAGTGAAGGCTAAATCTAGCCAAAAGAAGTCAGTTGTCTCTAACAAATTATTTACATTCCCTATCAATTGACAATTGTTAACTTCTCAAATAAGAATATAAAACAGCTTAAAAAATTTAAATTGCATATTGCCTAGTAAGACATTCTCCATGTACTACTTAAGTTTCAGAATCTTTCACATTTCCAAGTCAGGCATTGTCCCTTGCTAATGTGAACAGGATGTAGGCGACATGCAGTGCGCGTTATCGCCAATGAAATAATTAGAAATAATTAGAAATAATTAATGCTCGAGATAAACCTAATTCGTATATTTTAAGCGACTTGAGGCGAGTACGCGCATAGGAAATACGACCGCTTGCATAACCCGTCCATTCATTTATAACAACACTGTTCGAAGGTGGCGAGCAAAGTGGCCGTGAATGTAAAAAAATCCAGAAAAAGAAATAGATCGACGATCACGAAGAGTGATTAACGAAAACGAAAAAGTGTCACGTCGGACACATCGAATCCGCAGCTCGTGTGCAGTGCGGTCCCGGAAGTTCGAATCGAGAGCGATTCAAACTCGTTTCGGAGTTACCACGAATCGGGTACACACGCACAAACACACGATACACATTTTTAATAATCGAGTCGCGAGAGTATAACAGCGTGTAGTTTGCATCGAGATGCTCGTGTAACCGAATGTCAACCCTGAATGACATTTACGACGAATAAAGCAAGACCATCTCTTACCTTCTTCACTAAATAGCACGAGTGCCCTCGACTTTTTCCCTTCGTACCTTCCTCGCAACGAGTTCGACGATTCCTGTCGACTAACAGTCGGTTTTCCCACCGCGGACAGCAGAGGAAATTATCACTATACGCGACTCAAGGGTCAAGAATGGTGTGAGTACGTGTGTGAGTATGTAGGTGTTTAGTTAGCGTGTTCGTCGTCCGTACGTAGGAGGATATATACAAATATATATAAATATATATAAAAGAGACCGAGGGACAGTGGATCACGACGTGATGTACTGCGCAACGGTCGACGAACGACTGTGTACTCGTATCGTGTCTAATACCGGTGTACAGTAACGTGAGTTATCATCTTCAGACGATCTTTGATCTTTGATCGTCGTTTCACCGCGTGAACCCAAATTCCTCTTGGCTGATATCGGCCAACGCTCGCGGGATGTAAACGCGAGAGACGGGCGAGCAGAGCCGCCCGACCCGATTATCGTCGTTCACGTTTATTGTATCGTGATGTACGCGGCGGTACGTCGAGAACGAGATCGAGATCGGTTCCAGCTGAACATCCGTGGGATCAAGGGACCGAAAACTTCTTTCATGCATAGAACGATCAAACGATCCTTACATGGCTCACGATAAATCGATCGTAACGATCGAACCTCTCTCCCGGTATATTCCCCTGGCAGAGGAGCACTCCGACGACGCGTTGTCACTTGATAAGATACTCCAGGAAAGACAACACCACGTGCTTTTGTACTATGAACTCGATACGATATCCCACCGATTCTGCACTGGCGGCGGTAACACGTAAAGCGCACTCAAACAACAGCTCAATGTTCCCGCGAGTAATTCGCGAATGCTATCGTTTCACGTTCGCGCGGACCACTGCTTGCCGAACGCATGTCAAATCGTTAACCTATCGCACGGCAATCATTCGCGGATGCACGTATATCACAGCGGAGCAGAACGTACCGTATTCTCGCACGAACTAACGCCAGCGCAGAACACCGACCACTCTATACATGCTCGATCCAGCAGCGGCCATCTTGCAATCCTCGGGCTTAAAACCGAAGGAATCGATGATGGAACAATAGCAAAATCCGCTTGAACGGACGCACGATGCGTCTCTGCGTGAACCCACGAAACACTGCCTGCAACGACCTTTGAGAACGATCGAATCTATTTGAATCTGTGTGCCGGGGAAAGGTTCCCTCCGTTTTACTCCGATTCCGGTTTGAATTGTCCCGCCATTTTTTTTTGATACGCCTGATAATACATGCCTCGCCGTTTTACGCGTTACACTCCCTCGCAACGAAACGGTGCGGCGTAACGAACGGGGAAATTGCTATAAATTGGGAAACCGTACATATACGATGCAGAATGATGTTGTGTCGAATTAATCTGCATGCACACGTAAGGACGCGAAGATTTGACCTGGAATACTGCGACGGTCATGCTTCTCAATATAGATAGCCGGCTCGCACGTGAACCAATCAGGAGCCGAGATTCAAAGGCGGGGATGTGGCGTGATCCGCGGTGACGTCACGGTAGTCCGCAATCGATAACTACTCGACGTTTAGCAAACCCCTTCTAACCCACTATTGTTGTACTACTTGCGATCAATATTCAGTTTCGATGCGCCACCCATCTCTCGGGGTATGGTCGCGCACTGTCTGTCTACCCCGATAACACGAACCCAATATCCCAGAAATGCTCAGACATTCTACCAATCGTTTCGTAACAGTAATAACAACGTACACGAAATCTTGTGTTTCTTTAAATTTTCGTAAAGTAACGATCGCTCGTTACCGTCTATGAAAGGAAATGACTTTATCGACCGCGCTGTTTTTACCGCAGTACCGCCGGTAAGTTCTGGTGTAATTGAATGGAGCTGCATTTACGTTTTTGATGAAAACTTATTGCAGTTGTTATTATACATAATTATTAGAATATAGTATAATATTAAAGGTACAGTTGGTAATACGCCTGATTATAATTGATTATAATTTTGAAAACAGAGATTCGACTTAAAATGTCTCTACTTTAGTGAATTTGTCTAAAATTATTTTATTATATTTAGTGAAGATTTTTGGTGTACCATGTACACATAATATTTAAATCTGGCCTACTATATTTATCCAGGTAATAATTATTACCTGTATGTAGATATGCATGTGTTACAAAAGTATGCGTGCACCCGCATGTGCAATAAAGTCAACGGTGAAATTAACATTTAAACTTTATTAAAACCAACAACATTAACAAGAACAACAAGAATAAATCATTCCTCCTAAAACAATCCATAGAAACTCGACCTTACACAAATTCAATTGTCTGCCGCATGTCGCTCAACGACGTCGTGTATCAGTTAGTTACGCACTCACATCGAATGGTTCACGTCATGAATGAACAAATGCCTGGAGACCTACGACATTAGTAACATGATTCAAATAATAATAGCCTCTAAATAATGACAATCTTTGTATCAAACCTTATAGTTACAAAATGCATTAAGAACACTTCCGTTAATGGGTCGGTCATGATGCTGCTATTGTCGCTAAAAGCAGTGCAAGAAAACAAGCTAGCAAAACCATAGAATATGTAGTTATCATAACAGTAATGAGGTTAGTGACATAAGAAATACGCATTCCAGTCGAACGATTGATGTCGATGTCATACGATTCACAAACATTCTTGCATCCTGTACTCTCACCTTCGCAGTTTGGGTCATCTTCATCGGTTTGCGATTTGGTATCAGTCGGTATTACAGTTTCCTTTTGGCTACGTTCATCCTCCTCTTCGCTTTTTAATATAGAATTTTCTTCAGTAGTTAACAAAGACTTCTCTTCTTCTGTAACTGCAGTGTTAGTAACGCAAACAATATCATCACATGTATCTTTTTTTAACAACGCTTCTAGTTCTTCTATCTCCCTTTCGTGCTTGCATAAACTTGCCGCTGCTATCTGTAAATCATGAACAGCTCTGGACAGATCGAGCTCTGGATCGTTATTTGACTCATCTTTTAGCTCTTCGGATTCCACTTCTTCGTGGTCCCTATCCAAGGTTATCGTTGCATCTTCTGTAGGAACTGTATCCAAGTTGTCGGTGGTTTTCGACGAACTGGACCGATCGTCGTTTGCGTCGTCTAGACTGTAAGTAACCGAGCTGCGTGTACTTGTGTTGGGCACCGTGCTATCGGTTTCTATTTCAGAACGATGCGACGTCAGCGAATTCTTTTGGCTTAAACGACTATCGCGTAAGTGATCCGCCACGCTGCTGAACGCCTCCGCAATTAGTTTAACATTTTCGTCCGCGACACGAAGATAGAAGTCGAACGTTTTATCGTCAGTCTTCCCGGCATCTTCGCTCTCAGGATTAGTAATGGATTCAGTCAGTCTTTTTATTTCCTCCTTATTTACAATTTCGTTGTCATGATCCGTCACTTTCCGTTCCGAATAGTGACCGCCCAAAGTCTGGATACGTAAAACCGTAGACCCATCAGTTTTCTTACAGTCATCCTGCTTGTCCAGTTTCACAGACTGCTTCGACTTTTCATCGCTCGCCTCTGTAATTACCTTTTCTTCCTCGTTACTCGGTCCTTCTATCAAGTTAACTAAATCTTGGCACAATCGACTGTATGCGGTGAAGTCTGACTCTGTATCTTTATTGGATAAGTCATTGGACTTTGACTGTAAGGAATCATGCCAAAATTCACTGTTTAAAGCATTCGACAGTGTGGCATTGGGTGGCATAGAAGAGTGTTGTGTATCCGCACCGTCCCCGTTTTTCTTATCATCATCTGGCACTTTGATGGACGGTGAAATGTAAACGCGAAGCTTCTTCCGATGTAAATTCGAGACTGGATAATTTCCATTTATATCGATTTTATTATTCTTTAACGAATTTTCAGTGCGCCATCGAGTGTCGTAATCGGACAATTCGCCATCACTTACGACGCGTCTGAAAGAATCAGTTCGAACGGGCAACGAATTAATATCGATTACTCCGTTATTGATTTCGTCATGGATTTCTTGAAGACTGGGCTCTCTTCGGAGATGAATGCGATCTTGATTGATCAGGCCGTATAAATTAGCGGACAGTGATCTAACTGCTCGTTTCTTCTTCATACCAAATGCGGTTTCCTGATCTCTTGCAACGGTGTTCTTGGTTTCAGCGGTATTTTTTGTCGGGTTGGCATCTTTCCGAAGAGTACGATAGGCCAAATCGTCTGTAACAATGTCAGGCTCGCACTGCGGTATGTACGATGAACGAGGATGATCTGGTTTCGTTGGGGTTGTGTGCAGGTAATCGCTTTCTACGGCGGTAGTTACTGGTCCTAAAGGTATTCCAAACGGCGGTTGCGGATCGACCACTTTTAATGTGTTGTTAGCGTGATGAATGCTTCGATAAACGACATCGTCGCGTGTCACATCTGGTTCATCTCGACGTGCTGAGTAATTTGAAGCATATAAATAATCATCGGTGGTATCTTTGCGTGGCATGATGGGCGAGGCCATCAGATAGCTGATATTAGAGAGTGCTGATTGTCCAACCGCTTCCGACAAGGATGTGGGTCTCTCCTTCGGATGCATTCTTCTGTAGGCCATATCGTCTTTCGTTCTGTCTGCTGAATCTAAGGAAGATAACGCGACAGTATCGCTGAGTTTACCTCGTCGTAAACTGAATTCTTCCATGCTGCGTCGTTCTGCTCGATCAAGAAGATCTTCATCACCGAGACGTAGGCTATTGTATATTGCTTCCAGTTCAGAAAGAGCTTCCTCGAGATTTTTTGAGCTTCTCCTTTCTATCGCATCTTGTTCGTTTATTTTTACCTGCTTCTCGTCTCTTTTTTCTGTTCTTATATTTGCCACAAGTTTCTCATTTGGTAAAGTATCTGAACGGTCCGGTATGATTCCTTTATAAGGTGATTTTGCACGTGGATTTTCTAAAGTGGACGAACCATCGTGTATACTTTGTGTAAAAGTAGTAGAACATTTATTTGCACGTGCTTTAGACTTATAATCACTAAAACATGAATTAAGTTGATCATTACGATCGTTTCTTCTTTGACATTTCATTGTTTCTGTTTCATTGAATGTAGATCTATCTATGTGTCTACCGGTTGAATTATGTCTATTGTTCGTACATTCTGATAAATTACAGGATTGCGTTGACGGCATAGTTAAAGATAATGGCCGCCGTGGAGATTGCTTCTTCGAGCCACACCAACTAATTTCATTGTTTGAGTCGTATGATCGCAGGCCTTGTATGTGATCCCTTGGAACTTCTCGAACATCATTAACTTTCGTTTGCAGGCTTTCATTATATTTGGTTACTCGATATTTCCCATTAAATGGGAAGGAATTATAACCATAAGCAAAAACTCGACAGCGAGGATCTCTCGGTGGTGGTTCAGGTGGACAAGAATTTCGATTTACAGGTTGACGTTTCCTTGTATAATCATAAGGTTCTGTGTAATTAGGATTTGACATAGATGAATGTAAAATGTAATTTTCTTCTTGATGATTCATGTGATCCTTATTTTTTACTGAAATGTTTGATTTAGCATAAGCATTACTTTGACTTGGATCTGTAATATACTGGTTCATCTGATGTTTTCTAATGTCTGTTGACGATTTCGTATGAGAACTGGATACAATTAGCGCAGGTTCTCGTAAATTTTCAATAGATTTATGTCCTGGAAAAGTATAACTATTAGATTGAGTAGTAGAATGTTGTGGTCTTACTGAAGGTTGACATAATTCATTTGCGCCCATAGTTACTGATCGCGGCTTCTCATCCGTAAAGTCAAGACTGCTACGCTTGTTAGTTCTATTGCATAAATTTTCTGGTAATTTGTAATATTCATCCTTAGATAAACGTTTCATATAACGTTCTGTACGTGCAGCACGACTTTTTCTATTGCAAGAATTGTTCTTCTGTGTGTTTTGTGTAACATTTTCATTCTGATATCTTGTCAATGAATTACAAGATTTCCGTGACTCTTCATCCGAACTACTATCTGCACGAATAAGGTCCCTTTTTGCTTCCATACGAGCTTTCAATTTACTTTTCCTTGATTTCTTATTTGCTCCTTCCAAAGATCCATCGCTGCTACGAGAATGCGGTGAATCTTTTTGAAACATGGACATATTTACTGACCTTACAATATTATCACTCGTTGACTCATTCTTTTTTGAATCTTGATTTGATTCTTTCTTAACTGGGTGAAGAATAACATTACGTGACTTTCGATCAAACACAGTACGCGTTCTTGGCTGCCTTGTACAATACACCATTTCTTCATCGTTTGAGGAACTTTCATAGTCACGTATCGAGGATATTCGTTTCAAGATTCCCCCGAGTGACCACTTTT